>CM040425.1:62895681-63530681 GCA_022702705.1 Papilionanthe hookeriana x Papilionanthe teres | reverse complement strand
TCTTCATGCATAACCGCTTCCCAATTGGGACTCTCCTTAAAAATCTGCCAGCACTTGAGCATAGAAACAGTGTCCAAAGATGTAATGAATGCTCCATGTAATTGTGATATGTTAGAATATGAAACAAAGTTGGCAATGTCATATTCACACCCAAAAGAAACGAGAGTATGTCTCGGTTGCTGCAAGAGATCCTCCTTAAAGTTGGGGGATTAGGAGAAGGAGGAATCATATCACCTGGGAGTTCTGAATCAGTGATGGATGGTGTAAGTGTCTCAAGTGTCGGGGAAGACGGGGACAAGGAACTAACATAACTGACACTGTAGGCAAAGTTTCCAAATTTTGCTTCCTTTTCCGTATATACACCCTTAGCTCACCTTCAGCCTGAATCTCACCATCTTTGGGTTCACTCTCCTCATTTTCTAGTTCCTCAATTGATTCATCTCACGTCACAGGATAGGGCATTGTTCCCACGTCTACCACTCTCGCACAATTGTTATTCACCCCCCTTGCCTCATAACTCCAATATCTAGCGAGTCACTGAAAGGTGAGGTTACCTCTTGGGTGTAGTATATTTCCAATTCTCTAAATAACACATTCATACTCACAAAAAATCTCGTTTCTATCGAGCTCCAGCAAACATATCTCTTCTGGGTAGCAAAATAACCTACGAACGCACATTTCACAGCTCTGAAATTCAGCTTCCCTACAGATGGTTTATTGTCCTTCACAAAACAAGCACATCCAAACACCTTCGATAGGAGGATCCGCTATCACACCAACAACTGATAAGAAGACTTACAATCCAACACCCTCAGGACATCCTCTTGATCAATTGAGTTGCTATTAAAATTGTTTGCCCTCATAAGTACTTGGGGATATTCATTATTATCATCACGCTTCGGACTTCCTCTGGAAAGTTTGTTCTTTCTTTTTGCAACTCTGTTTTATGTCGGTGTGTATGGTCGTGTGGTTTAATATTGTATCCCTTGGGCTAACAAGTATTCCTCAAATGCTGTGTTGATATACTATGTCTCATTATCAGACATTAATACTTTCACTTCTACACCATATTGATATGGATGTTTTGTGAAAGTTTTTAAAACAAGCAAAATATTACACTCATTTTTCATCAAATATAATCAAGTAATAAGAGAAAACAATCAATAAAGGTCTCAAAATAATGATAACTATTCATAAAACTTATAGAATAAGATCCCTAAACTTAGAATGTATCAAGTTAAAAACACCAGAACTTTTATTCCCATAACTGATATAAAAGCTCATAGTAAGCTTGCCAAACTCACAAACATCCAAACAAGGTTTTATTTATTTTCTTTTTCAAATAAAGAATGATATAACTGACTCAATGAACTAAAATAAAAATATTTCATGCATTTGTGATATAGTCGCAACACATCCTCCACACTCCTCTCATATTCTCCTACTCCACTACTCCTTACCATGGATTTCAAAGCTAAGCCTGTCCCCTCCTAGTTTAAATATCAAAGTCAACTATGCCACGTTCTGATCTCAAGTATCTACCCGTCCCTTTCTCTTGAAAAATCACCTTAGAATTATAAAAAAAATAACACAATTGGATAATAATGACACTAATTGATAAAAGGTTCACTGAAAAAGGATCATGAAAAATAATGGATAAAATAATATAATTAGTACCCTTATCAACTACAGATTGAGTTGTGTCATTAGCAGTCTGGATGCTCTCTGGTACTGCTAAGAGAGTATAGGAAGAAAACTCTCAGACAGTATCGTCCTATGTCAAGATGCACCGAAATCTACTATCCATTCTAATGATCATTTGTAGAAATAGAGGCAGGAGCATGTGTATCACAAGAACCTTTCTCAAAGTAAGCATATGTGATAATGTTTCCCTTTGATGATGATTGGCTGAAAGCATCCTCAACTCCATATCTTGTTGTTTTCTACTTCCTCTTCAACAACTCCGGACACTCATGATCCTCATTCGTAAAAATCACACATTCTCCCTCCTCTGTTACCAACAGATTTATCTAGTAGCCCCTTTTCCAATCTTTTCGATCACAACGACTGCGACCACGGCCTCCACCCTATCCACATCCACCTGTGACCAGTCTCTCTCTCCTCAGGTGGCCTAAGATAGGCCTTGTTAGATGTCCAACTTTACCACAGCTGTAGCACTTGCGAGTCTTCTTCTGGGCACCTATCATACCTGAACTCAAGGCAGCCAAAGCTGATCGCGCACCCGAAAGTCCACTCTACTAGGAGTGTAGCTTCATGCGACGCCTCTTGTATCATCGTAGCAATGGCCTCATCTAGTGAATGGATAGAAGCCTGAGCTAAGAAGACAGATTTCCTCTAATCAAAGGATAGGTTCAGACATACCAGAAACTACATTGTCCTCATCTGTGTAAGATCACCCATTTCTTGCACTCCAGATCTCCACACCTCGACTTTGGTGAGAAATGATCAAGATCTCCTCATAGTTGTTCCAGCTTTATGGAATACTCTTGAATCGATCCATCACCCTGAGCCACTGTCTTTCTCTCACCCTAAATGTGGAAAACCTTCATGTGCTTCTCAGCTCCAATATAGATATTTTTCCGTTTTTCCCAGATGTCGCTCACCTTTCAAATGTCATCTACTAATAAGGCAGTCGATAAAACCATCCAGTTGAGAAACCAGGTGAACAACAAAGCATGTGTGGCCCTCCAGGCATCCCTCTCAACACTGTCACTCTTTGACTAGATCCTTGTTAAATATCCATCTAGCCTTTTACGTATGACATGACTAACTCAAATATGTCGTTGATCCATCAAGTTTCAAATCCATAGGAAAGAGATCTAACTTCACCTGTGTCTAGTCAGACACTAGCTCCAAATATTAGCCCGACCAAAACCTTTAGAATTCCAGGATCTATCTTCCACAAAGGCTCCAAACCTTTACCTCCCGCAGTATCTCCATCTCCACATATCCTCAATTTAACTATTCCCCAGCCTTCATAATCCTCCCATGCATGTAGAGCCAAAATTCTCTCCTCCACTGCTCCGGTCTCATGTGTGCTTCCCTCTGCCCTATACCGAGACACTCGAACCATGGTATCACGATCCAGCAGCCGAAGGCAACATTCGTTCGGTCCTATAGCACACCCAAGAGAATCTAGTTCCCAACTCACTACAATTACAACTGTATCGCAAGTGTTCGTAACCAATCTGGTGCGATCCCGTAGTCGTTTTCCCATAAAGCTCTAATTGTGATTGTATCAAGAGGGTTCGCGTCGTGATCCCCTCATTACCGTCCCTGCACGCCGCGATCCCAACTCGTCAGATCAAGCCGCTCCAACGGCGATAGCTAGGGTTAGAGCTCTGATACCATAATGAAAGAATTATACAAAATTTCATTTGTACATGCGTAACATGGGCTTAATAGGAGTATTGCAATATTTTACAAATAAATCCTCAAGACTTCTTCAGTATTCCCTTTTTAATAAAGAACCCTAAATAAGGTACAATTCTCAAAAGTAGCTACATCGAGATGCTTCAGATCCTTCGCTTCCTTCACAAGTGCACATAATATTTATGCCGCTACTCGGCGTGATTACGCAGCCGAGGTAGTTGGTTTGGTTAAGCCTTTGATTCAAGGAATGAAGGATTGCTATCTCGCATGCGACATCCTCGATAGGTTTCTCTTGAAGCAGAAAAACAGTCGAGAAGGATTTCAGCAAGCGTTTTCTCTTGTGAGATTGAGAGAAAGGATTCGGGCGCAGTACTGCAAGTTTTCATTGATTGTAGAGATAAGATCATAGTATGTATTTTTTAACATTTATGGTACTTCATAGTGGAAATTTTTTTTGTTGTGTGACTCCATTATTTTTTTCCCATTGTTGGATTTATCCTGTAAATCTTGATATGTGTTATTTATTTATTTATTTATTTATTTTTTTGTGTTTCTGTTTGAAATTTTGTTCCAAAGTTCTTGAATTATTGTGATCATATGCTGCGGTACTGTCTTGATTTCTAATCCATGAAAATTCTAAGTACTCATATTTTCCATCCCAACAAGTGGTATAAGAGCATGATGTTTGATTCGAGTGTGAGCAATGGCTAACAAAGTATAGTACAAAGTGAAGAAATTCAATGGATCAAACTTATAGAGTCTAAATGATGCGGATGAAGGATTTATTGTATCAGAAAAAATTATATATGTCATTACAAGGAATCACCAAGAAGTATGAATCGATGACTATAAAGGAATAATAAGTGTTGGACCAAATTGCCCTAGACTTGATCCATTTATCACTTTTCTCGTCTACTGCATTCAATATAATGAATGAGAAAACCGAAGTGAATCTCATGACGGCACTAACAAAGATGTATGAAAAAAATGTTGCTTCTAATAAATTTTTTATGATGAAAAGGCTATTCAACATGAAGATGGTGGAAGGTTATTCAGTGACTGAATATCTGAATAATTTCAATATTGCAACAAATCCGTTGTGTTATATGGGATCAAATTTGATGATGAGGTCATGACCCTGCTAATTTTTCTTCATTGTCAGACAGCTGAGACAGATTTATCACAACGGTAACTCTTATGGAAATATGAAGTTGAATTTGGATGACATCGTGGGATTGGTATTGAATGAAGAAGTTCGCAGAGATGCAGCGAACGGTAATCTTCATGTTCTACATTGAATGTTAGGAATAGGGGAAAGAATCTTGCCAAGAATACGAGAAAAGACAAATTTAAGCCCAAAAGAGAAATGTCCATATCAAGCAGAGGAAATGGCAAAAGAGAATGTTGCAGCTGCAAAAAGAAATGACATTTCAAAAAGGACTATAAATCTTCAAAAAATGCTGGTGGTAGAGGACAAGAATAAATCTCTCCACAAATGACTCCACTAGCAAAATCCAAGGTGACTCCCTCATGATATCCTTAGTAATGAATCTCGAATGGTAGATTCAAACACTTATTTTCATGTATATCCCAACAAAAAGATGTTTAGTCATAAAAAGATGTTTAGTTACAGTCAGAGTGATCTAGAGAAGGTTTATTTTCTACACAATAAAGCCTGCAATATCAAACAAAAAAGTGATGTGTATATCAAGCTACCGAATGGAATAATATGGAAGTTTACTGAAGTCAAACATATTTCATGTCTGAAGAGAAATCTGATCTCCACGCGCCAGCTGGCAAAATCATGGTGTGTGACTACTTTCACAATTGATTTTTGAAGGTGGCCAAAGGGGCAATTGTGATCGCTTGGGACAATATTGAAGGCACTTTTTACTTGGATCAATGAGATTGAGGATTTCATTGATGTGGATGGAACTAAGTTGGATGCAGATCTATGGCATCATAGGCTTGGTCATATGAACTAGAAAGATATAAAGTTCATACTTTCAAAGGATAAGCTTCAAAATTTGAAATCTATAGACTTCTATGAAGATTGTGTATATGTCAAGCAGAAAAAAAAAATCCTCTAAAAAAGGATTAATGGTGAAGTAACGAAACTAGAGTTAGTGCATAATAAATTATGAGGTTCTACTCCAGTTCAGTCCATTGAAAGTTTACACTAATTTGTCACATTTATTGATGATTGCATCAGAAAAATATGATTTTACTGCTTTAAGCAAAAATCTAACATATTTGAAGTATTTAAGAAGAGAAAATGTATGGTAGAAAATAAGACAAATTTAAAGTTGAAGTGTCTTAAATCATATAATAGAGGTAAGTATCGTGATCAAACGTTTAGGAATTATTTAGTTTCCGAGGGGATCA
The DNA here is from genome assembly GCA_022702705.1 of Papilionanthe hookeriana x Papilionanthe teres. Classification (NCBI taxonomy): domain Eukaryota; kingdom Viridiplantae; phylum Streptophyta; class Magnoliopsida; order Asparagales; family Orchidaceae; genus Papilionanthe; species Papilionanthe hookeriana x Papilionanthe teres. Next base: position 63,524,903 of record CM040425.1, on the reverse strand, counting down.
GATATGAGAGTTCACTATTCCAAGAACTCCACAACATAATAGAGTAGTTGAGCACATGAACAGTGAACAGCGCCATCACGAAGCATGCTAGAAATATGAGGTTACATGCAGGCTTATCAAGACAATTTTAGGCATAAATAGTGAATACTGCAGAGATATCTGATCAACCATGATCCATTTGTACCTTTGAAAGAAAGCTTATTTGAAGAAGGCTGGAATCACGAAGAGGTAAATCTGTCTCACTTAAAGTACATGTTGATGTAAATTCCAAGACTAAACTAAAAATCCGTCAAGTACACCGTCATTGGTTATGGCTCAGATGAGTTTAGGTACTGTCGGCATTGTTTTGTGCGTGAAGTGCCCGTAAGAAGCTGTCGGTCGCCGGAATCGGAATCCCGTCGCCCGCTTCGGAAGGATCCTTCAACGAAAAGAAAGGAAGTCAAACTGACCTCATATTTTTCATAGTTCGAATGAAAGAGCGCTACACCTCAAGTCACGCACTTATCCCGAAAGACAAACACAAGACTTAAGGGTGAGGCTCGATCAAATAAACTAAGAAATATATGACGTTCGTTTGGTCTGCGGAACCAATTTATTTGCCGACAAATTCTCCTATTTAATATGAAGAATTAAATAGGGTTTATTTTAAGCTGGGTTCGGAAAATGCTTCCTATAAGGCAAGTTCTCTATAGCTAATTACATCTTAAATGACCGAAATCATCTAAGAATACTCTCGATAAAAATCATGAAATATTATCTTCAAGTGAGGTCAAAAGGATAGGACTTTTCAACGAAATAAGATGTGAGGTGTGCAAGAGTGAGTCGCTCAAATTCGGAATGCGAATCCAAAGCGAGAGGAACCAGTGGATGTCGAGGTCCGAAAGCGAGCCTCAATAACTTCCCGAGCTATCCCATGGTTTTGCCGACGAAGACAAGCTCCACTGTTGAAGACGACCGTGCTACCCACTATACTAGCTCCGAGCTCCTTGCTGTGAAGAGGCTGAGTTTTCTAAGGTGGCAAGTCAAAATGTTCAATCAGGTGGCCCTATGGTCGAGGTCTCCTAAACAACCTATGCAAGTATGTTTAAGTGTTGTACAGCTATATAACGAGGATATGTATATAACATGTGAGTAAAGAAGAAAGACATGCAACAGGATATAATGTAACATGCTAACAAGAACAACATGCAAAAGCAGGTATGGTACAAAAGTGACAAATAAATCAGTATAGAGATGCAAAGCAGAGTATAGAAGAATGTAACACGCTGCAAATGTAAACAAACCTGTATACCTGGGAGGCCCGTTATTTTCTTTCGTCTAGCCAACAGAAGTGTGCCACATGAAAGCCAAGCAAGCAAAATAAAAGGTCGTCGAAAAACTCAAGAAAACAAAGTGACTGACCCACAACGGGAAAGCTCGAGAAAAGTAAGTAAAAGTCACCAAAACTCCGAGAAAATCCTAAAAAAGACCACGAGTGCTCTATCAAAAATCAAATGAAAACCCGAAGAAAACCGCAAAGACTCGGCTCGGGCTAGGCTCGTAATCGCGTAAGTATCGCTCGAATGGTCGTCGAAGGCTACTTGGCCACACGAGTGTATAAAGCCCGCTACTCGCCAGAAAAGCGTGTCCAACTAAACCTAACTCAGGAGAGTGTTCCCCCACCCAAGACTGATAATCAACAAGTGGACAATCAAATTTTATAATGTAGTTTTGAAATTTATATTTTAGCATGCACATGGATTTCAGACATGCAAAAGAAAGTTTTATCAATTTTTAATTGTGGTGAAAATATAATTTTTTTTGTTGCGAGATGTAAGATCGTATTTTTATCGATTTTTAAAAATATAATCGTCCACGAGTCGATCATTTCGTAGAGGTAAAGGATCGCTAACAATCCTAAGAAGGTACGGTGCCCCGCTCGCTTCGTAGCAGTGAATGATACCGTCATCCTACGGCTCACCGGGCCTCTAGAGCGAGTCCCGACGTCGCAGGATGGGATATCATTCTACTCTATCACTGGCGTGCCTTTTGCATCATCGCCGTCATCGCCCCAAAACAAAACAAAACAAAAAAAAAAAACCGACTCCGAGTGAAGCGGGGAAAACGTGTCAAGCAACGAAAAGGGGAAAAGAAGATTAACTCACCCCCGAACTTGGAGGGTCAGGACGGCGGGTGAGTTAACTTAAAATTCCCCTAACACATGTAATAACAAGCGCGTTTAAAAACGAAATCCGAGTTCCCGTAATCGACCCCGAGGGTGTCATTTTCTCGCTCAAGCACAATTATATCAAAAGGAAACTTAAAAGCAAAATCATGGAGAGAAAACAATCAAAAGCCTTTTAAAATCAAGTAAAAGAGAAAAAAAGGCTCGAGACAAACACCGGTTGCGAACATTTCCAAACCCATAAGAAAGTGAATGGACAAGCTTCCCAAGAACATCAATTTAACTCCAATTCATCAAATGAGGCACCTAAGAAGTGGCCCAGACATAATGCTCAATTTTTTTCCTCGCAAGCAAGTAAGAAACACTTATAAAACTCATCTCCATCAATTCCCAATTCAAACACAGCAGTAAACAAGGCCACCATCACATCAGCCACCAACAAAAAGGCTCTCGGCCAAGCCCCAACAAAAAGGGCAGCAACAAGTAAAGTTTCTATCCAACCTCAAAACTCACAAATCACATCAATGGACTCACGGCCAAGCCCCAAAATCGAACCCAACTCCTTCCATAAACATAGAGTTCGGTTCCACCAAATCAAGACAAAGCCCAAATCTCACTAGAGCCAAACCCGAGCACAAACCCGAGCCCACAACAAGCCTCCAAGTGAATCAAATGAATTATCCCAACTCCAATTACAAAGAACTTTTTAAAAAGCCAAACTCAAACTTCCATCGGCAAGAAACCGAGCCACAACAAGGCCAAGAAAGCCACCCAACTCCAAACCAAAACAGCCCTCAAAGAAACAGGTTCCAGTCTACAGGGAAGCCAAACCCGAGCCAGCATAAGGCTAAAGGAGGCAGCTCAACCTCAGGCCAAAAACAGCTCCCAAAGAAGGTCAAACCCGAGCCAACAACATCAGCCCAGAATTCAGGATACCACACACCCTGCTCAAAGCTGAAACAGAAAGAGGGCTAAAAGAGCCAACCCGAGCCACGGCAAGTGTGGGGATCAATATAAAGCCAAGCCGCAACATCCTTCACTCAATGCCAAAACAAAAGAGGAGCTTAAAGGAGCCAAACCCGAGCCAATATAAGGCTAAGAAATACAAACTCAATCCCAAACTAAAACAAGCCCCCAAAGAGGCAAATACCAAATTATAAGGAAGCCAAGCCCGAGCCACATGAGGATGAAACCCGAGCCGTGGCCGGCCTCGGATAAAGCCAACTTTAAATTGAAATGACCCAAATATAAAATCGAAATCAAAGGTGTCAAAGAGAGCCGTAACCGAGCACAACAGGGTGAAAACAAACCCAGCCTTTAAATCACAAAGCAGCTTCGACATAAAGCCAAAGCTAGAGAAAGCTAAAGAAGCCAACCCGAACCGTAGCTAAACTAGTGGACAAGCTCCAGCTTTAAATTTAAAACCAAATGGATAGCAAAACTAACAAAAGCCGAGCCTCATGAGGCTAAAAAAAACGAATCCCAAATCGAGTTTAAAGCACGAATGCAACGGGACTCCACAAGACCGATTCACATGAGGCTAAAACCAAGCCCGATCACAATTAAATCCGTAACCAATATAGAACCGAAGCAAACTTCTCCTTGAAATCTCAATTAAAATGAAGCACATACATATCTTTAAAAGCTTCACTACTATGCACTTGCTAGCAAGAATAATTATAGAACGAACATGAAAAACCCTTCAAATTAATTAATCATGTTTCGTGAAGGGCTAGATTTCCATATATTCAAGGCATAAAGCCACCACATGCTTGTAAACAAAGGTGAGCATAAAGAATTTCCAAACTAGCTAGTCATATCTTCATGAAAGATTAAAATGCAAGAGGCCCAAGAACAACATAAACCTCTCCAAGCCAAGCCTAAATTTTCTCTCTAGCATGCTCAATCGAAACCTTTTAGCCACATTTCAAATTGTAAAGAAAACATTCCCAACATTTATACAAGTATCACATTAGCATGCTGTTAGAAGAAGAAACCCATAGGAATCAGTATTTCAAGCAACTAAATAAGACTTTCCATAGCATACAAGTGCTTAACCGAAACTATGAACAGGGCAAACCGAGCCAAAGGCACAAGTGAAGCCTCCCTGGGGCCAAAACCGAGAATAAGAAAGGGGTGGAGGAGAGTTACCAGATTGCGTAGAACACGCAGGAAGCAAACCGCAAGTACAAGAAACGATCTCTTCACAAAGGTTTCGGGCCAACCACAATCCCACCCCAAATGGGGTTTAAATAGGCAGAGGAGGGGAAGCAGAGGTCAAGAGCTCAACCTACAGGATCGGGCGCAAGTGGGACTGGCGGCAAATCGCCGTAGGAGGGAGCAGAGCTCGGTAAGGGACGCAAGCATGAGGTGCCGCAAGTTGCTCGAGGGATAAGGATAGGGCCTATCACGAGCGGCTCGAGGAGCAAACGGCCGCCAGAAAGCACGCTCGAGCGCGGGAGGGACGAAGCTTCCATGGAGCTCGCGCGGGAGAGACGAAGCCAACCGGTCGAGCGTGAGGAGAGTTAGGGCAGATTCAGTTTAATTAGGTTTTTTTTTTTATTTATTCTTTTAAAAGAAGTTTTAAAATATATTTTTTTTTTATTTTTAAAAAAAACTTAAATTACGAGTTTTGCCCCCGACAGGCTATCGTCGCAAGCTTAACGTCGATTTTAAGTGAAATCGACATTCCGGATGCATCGGCGCAGTCCGTTTCGTCGTCCGAGGTCGTCTGGGCAACCTCGTCGACGAGCGCGTCAAAATTGCGTCGAAATTTGGTATCGTCGCAAAATTTTGACGCGAGCGCGATCGAAAGCGAGGTCAACAGGTACAATTTATGGGACTATTATAATCAAAAATTTACTAGGAGCAATAATATTATATTCAATGAAATGGAGATATACAAAGTCAGGATCAGAACTCGAGATAACCCGTCAATTACTCGTGAAAAATTCAAATATGTTGAGATAGAAAATTTTAGTGATTATCAGTCAAGAGGTCTAGCAGAAGATTCGACCGAGACAGAGGTATTATTTTCTTTGTATTATTGGTTGTTGACAGATAATGGCGAACCAGAGTATTATGAAGAGGCCACTCAAGTTGAGGATTCGAGAGAGCGAGAGGTTGTCGTGGAAGATGAAATGAAGTCATTGGGTGTGCAAGCTTACCATAGAATTTGGCGATATTACCAAAAGAGAAAAGATTATTACACAACAAGTGGGTCTGCAGGCTTAAATAAGAGTCAGATTGTAGCAGAAGTTATAAGACAAGGCTTGTTGCAAGGCGTTCCAACAAAATAAAGAAGTTGACTATTTGAAGGCGCTTTTTAATTGATCAATGAGATTGAGGATTTCATTGATGTGGATGGAACTAAGTTGGATGCAGATCTATGACATCATAGGCTTGGTCATATGAGCTAGAAAGATATAAAGTTCATGCTTTCAAAGGATAAGCTTCAGAATTTGAAATCTATAGATTTAAACTTCTATGAAGATTGTGTATATGTCAAACAGATAAAAAAAATCCTCTAAAAAAGGATTAATGGTGAAGTAACGAAACTAGAGTTAGTGCATAATAAATTATAAGGTTCTATGCCAGTTCAGTCCATTGAAATTTTACACAAATTTGTCAAATTTATTGATGATTACATCAGAAAAATATGAGTTTACTGCTTTAAGCAAAAATCTAACATATTTGAAGTGTTTAAGAAGAGAAAATGTATGGTAGAAAATAAGACAAATTTAAAGCTGAGGTGTCCTAAATCATATAATAGAGGTAAGTATCGTGATCAAAAGTTTAGGAATTATTTAGTTTTCGAGGGGATAAGATATGGGAGTTCACTATTTTAAGAACTCCACAACATAATAGAGTAGTTGAGCGCATGAACAGCGCCATCACGAAGCATGCTAGAAATATGAGGTTACATGCAGGCTTATCAAGACAATTTTAGGCATAATAGTGAATACTGCAGTGTATCTGATCAACCATGATGCATTTGTACCTTTGAAAGAAAGCTTACTTGAAGAAGGCCGGAATCACGAAGAGGTAAATCTGTCTCACTTAAAAGTACATGTTGATGTAAAGTCCAAGACTAAACTAAAAATCCGTCAAGTACACCGTCGTTAGTTATGGCTCAGATGAGTTTAGGTACAATTTATGGGACTATTATAATCAAAAATTTACTAGGAGCAATAATATTATATTCAATGAAATTGAGATATACAAAGTCGGGATCAGAACTTGAGATAACTCGTCAATTACTTGTGAAAAATTCAAACATGTTGAGATAGAAAATTTTAGTGATTATCAAAGTATAGAAAGAAGAATTGTTCGATCAAAGACAAAAAGTTCCTTAGTCACCTGCTACTGAAGTCAAGAGGTATAGCAGAAGATTCGACCGAGACAGAGGTATTATTTTCTTTGTATTATTGGTTGTTGACAGATAATGGCGAACCAGAGTATTATGAAGAGGCCACTCAAGTTGAAGATTCGAGAGAGCAGGAGGTTGTCGTGGAAGATGAAATGAAGTCATTGGGTGTGCAGGCTTACCATAGAATTTGGCGATATTACCAAAAGAGAAAAGATTATTACACAACAAGTGGGTCTACAGGCTTAAATAAGAGTCAGATTGTAGCAGAAGTTACAAGACAAGGCTTGTTGCAAGGCGTTCCAACAAAATAAAGAAGTTGACTATACTAAATTTTTTTATGAAAGGAAAATTTTATAAGATGGTGGTGAGATCTGCGATGTTCCATGGCGCTGAATGTTGGCCTTTAAAAGAGAAGCATAATTCTAAGTTAAGTGTTGTTGAGATGATAATGATTACGTGGATGAGTGGCTTTACACTTAGAGACAAGATGCGAAATTAATACATCCGTGATAGGGTTGGTGTAGCTCCTGTGACGGACAAAATTAGAGAGAGTCGTCTTAGATGGTTTGGTCACATTAAACGAAGATCATCTAATAATCCAATTAGGAGAGTAGATGTTTTAGATTCAAGTTATGTTAAGAAAGGCAGAGGTTGGCCTAGGAAGACTTGGGCTTATTGTGTAAAAAATGATATTAATTTATTAGAACTAAATCAAAATATGACACTAAATACGAGGCAATGGAGAAAAAGGATTCATGAAGCCGATCCCACGTAGTGGGTCAAAGGCTTTGTTGTTGTTATTATTGGTGGTGGTGGTGGTGGTGGTGAAGATGACAACCGTCAAATTTGAGTTATGTTTAGAAGGAGAGAAAGATTTAAATATGGAACAGATGGATGCAAAAAGTTTTCTAACATGGAGATCTGGAGGACGAATTATATATCGTAACCGCGGGGTTATAAAGTTCTAAGAGAAGAAAATTTGGTCAATAAATTGAGTCTCTATGGTTTAAGCAGGCCCCGAGATAGTGATACAGCAAGTTTGATAGATTCACGTCATATAGTGGGTACATAAAGTGTCAGACAGACCATTGTTGCTTCCTTAAAAACCTTGACAATTGTTATATTTTACTTATTTTGTATGTGGATGAAATGCTGATTGCAGGCGTGGATATGGAGAAGATCAAAAACTTAAATGAGTGATTATCAAATAAGTTTGAGATGAAAGATTTTGATTCAACCAAAATAAACCTTGGGATGAGAATCATTAGGGACAGAAGGTCAGGTACACTGAAGTTGTCTACGACAAAGTATGTTAAGAATTGCATATTTAGTGGGAGTCGTTAGCAGGTATATGGGTGATCCAGAAAAGCATCATTGGGAGGCGGTGAAGTGAATTCTCAGGTATTTGAGAGAAACAATCAACATGACACTTTGTTATGAAAGTGTAGGGATCAATCTACAAGGATTTAAAGATTCAGATTTGTAGGAGATTTGTATGGTATGAGAACATGATATATCTTCATTTTGGGGAACACAACGGTGAGTTGGGTTTTTAAACTACAGAAGATTGTTACTCTTTCAAATACATAAGTCGAGTATATTGTTATCACTGAGACTAACAAAGAGATGATTTGGATATAGAGCTTTATAGCAAAATTGGGCAAGAAGCGGGAAATTAGGCAATTTTATAGTGACAATATGAGTACGATTCATCATACTAAAAATGAATTTTTCATGTCATGATAAAATGCATTCAGCTGATGTATCACTTTATATGTTCTCTCCTAGAAGATGGGCAGTTGTTCTTAGAGAAGATACGCACAACTCATAATCCTCCGGACATGTTGATGAAGGTGGTGACTATCAAGAAATTGAAGCTATATTTGGTTTCAGTTGGAGTCCAAGAAGGTTGGGATTGGGGGTAAGCAACACAATGGTACGTGTATATGAAGAATGGATGTACAAATATGGAGGATAGGTGTTGGCTGTTCTTAGTCTCCAAGTGGTATTATTGAGTAAAGGAGCCTGAAGAAGCACCTAGGAGCACACAGTCGCAAGCCCCAACACCCTTTTGAGGGTGCTCCTGCACCTATCTTGGCGTAGCCATGCCCAATTAGGGTGTAGCTATGTTGGGCGGCATACCATTCTGCTTAAAGCGTAGCTATGCTGGAATGTTTCATATCCTTCACTTCCTGAGCGCACGAAATATTTATGCCCCTACTCAGCATGGTTATGCTGCCAAGATAGTTGGTTTGGTTTGGTTTTGGTACTTAAGCTTTCAATTCGAGGGATGAAGTAATGTTATCTCACATGCATCATTCTTGATAGGTTTCTCGTGAAGGAGGATTCAGCGAGAGTTTTTCTTGTGAGATTGAAAGAAAGGGTTGGAGCGAAGTTCTGTAAACTTTTATTGATTGTAGAGAGAAGAACTGAGTGAGTATTTCTATACACTCCTGAGTCTGCATAGTGAATTTTTTTTGTGTAACTGTGATTTTTTATTATTCTCAGGTTTTTCCAAATAAATATTGGTGTGCTTTTCTGGGATTATTTTTATTATACTTTTGTTTGAAATACTTTTCTGGGGTTATGTTTATTATACTTCTGTTCGAATTGTTGTGATCCTATTCCGCGTTGTGTTTTTAATTTCTAATCAAATCAAAGCCCTATCTGCTCATATTTTCCATCTCAATAGATTATTGTTAGGATGGAGACAAGGCTAAAGGAATAAGAGATGCAAAAAATGATTTGATATGAACACCTGTTAAAAACTGTATTACCGATCTAATTTTAAATCCCAAAACTTTGATACAAAATGATGGAACATAAGCATCGCAAATCCTGCAGAAGAAGAAAGTTCTACCAAAATTAAGAAATAAAATCAGCAAAACATTTCTGATGTTGCTAAGCACACTTAACTTTAAGAAGATTGGCGTGAGTATTGAATATTAAGATAGTTATTGCGCCTCTTTCACTAAAAAAAAGCACAGATACTGATCATGGATTAGCCATAGAAAAGTTTCAAAACGAAAAAGGGGTGCCAATATTGATTCGTAGATCGGCTGTCCGACTTATAGAGGTAAAAAACATAAAATCATTATTCTTTCCTTATGAAATGGCTTCAATTCAATAACTAAGCAGAACAATGGGATACTCCGAATATGTTCGAACCTTTGTTAATCTGGACCATTAAAATACAATTTGAAGATCAAAAGTTTAGAAGAAATGCATAGAAGGTCGAATTCAAGATGTTTGAATTAAATAGAATATAGCGTTCATCATGCATAAGAACTTCACCTTGGTACAAGAAGTAAAAAAGGAACGGAGAAATGCATAAACCAGCTTTCCCGCAATATTAATCCTAAAAGTTATGATATATAACCATCCCCATGGTACTAGAATTTATCAATTTTACACGTACTACAGAAGAACAGCAGACCACAAAACATGGATACAGCTTTATGTAAATTGAACGAAGCTTTTGCGGTCAAATGATTCCCAGTAGCAGTGGTACTAAAACAATTGAAATAGACACAACATTCCGAGAAGTTCCAATTACAAATTCATCAGATTAAGTAATATTCTCACACTTTCAAAAACGGTAAAATTAAATAAATATGCACTAAATTGAGGTGCCAGACATAAAAAAATGATCATCTTTCTCCACAAGAAGAATGTAGCGTCCAGTGATCAATCCAAGGGTTGAATATTAATACCCAACAGTTAGTTCAAACCATCCAAGAAAGAGAAATGAATCCGGCAATCAAAATAACTGCAATCAGATAATCAAACTCTGAAAAAACGTCCAAATAATAGAGAAAAAAGGAAAGAAAGGAAGTAAGAAAGTGACGTATGTTAGTACGTTCTTAAGCTTCCTCTGTATATGTTCAATCTTCGAAATGGATCGCGCAAGTTTTCCATTAGCGTGACTGGAGCATTCCCCCTCCCCACTATCCGCCACCTTAAGCTTCTTGCTTCTCGGCGCCATCTTATTCCTTCCGACGCACAAACCCTACCATCCAGATAGTGATTTCCATTGTAGAAAAGAGGAAAAAGAGAGAGGGAGAGGAGCTGCGAGGCAAGGGCTTTATAACCACGGCGGCGTGGAAGCAGCGGCGGGATAGCGGGGTGCTGCCATTGTCCGTTTCCTGTGCCAGACACTTTCAGCCTTTCAGACCGGAAAATTTATTGCATACGACACGGTATGAGAAATACATACTACAGTAGGTCCTATTTCAAACTAAGTTGAGGGTAGAGATCCCATACCGTGTGTATTTTTGTATATGATATCCGTATGATATAATTTTTCTTCAAACCGAGCAAGTTACATTTCCCTAAACTGGGTAAATTATTGCATATGGGCAACGTACGCAGCGTTGCATACGGACAACGTACGCAGCGCTGTGTACGTTGCGTACGCTGCGTACGGACAACTTACGCAGCGCTGCGTATGTTGTCCCCCGCAATAACCAACAAATAACCTCTGCGGTTTATGAATTTTGAAATTATTTGGAGGTTATTGCAGCATTAATTTTTAAAATCTCCTAATAACCCCCTAATAACGCCCCAATAACTTATGCGGTTTCACTTTTATATTTTGTTATCTGTTATTCTGGGTTTTTGTGAGGTTATTAGGGCATTAACTCAAAATAACGCTGAAATAACTTCATAATAACCTTCCAATAACCTCTGTGGTTCCATTTCGATGTTATTCATTGGGTTATTATGAGTTACGGGGAGGTTATCTGGGACAACGTACGCAGCGCTGTGTACATTGTCCGTATGCAATAAATTCCCCCTAAACTATGAATAAGGATCCCGCGAACCTTAAAGCAAATTAAAATATGGCATTGGAAAATGAGATCCGACATTACATATGTTTTTTTGAACACGATGAGATTGGGATTTTATACTTTATTCAGGCTCGTTTGAAGCAGCTCATAAATGCGGTGGCGTTTTTTAAAACGCCGCCTAATCGTTTAATTCACGCGTTTTTGAAAACGTTGTTTGTCGCGTTTAGGTTTTTTACACTAAATGCAGGCCTGGTCGAACTCCGTGGTCGACCCCCGCGGTCGATCTGCAGACTGCATTTCATAATAAACTGTTTATCCTAAAACGCACAAGCTATCTCAAACAGACCCAATCAGAGTTTAGATAAGTCACTTTAAAGCACCTGAGATGGAAATAGATGCTTTTAAGGATTAATTAGAATGTCAAATAATATTTAAATTTGGCATGCTTATGTCAGGCAATTAAGTAAAAAAAAAAATTAATGAGTTCAAAATTATTTATTTTTGAAGTAGTTAAAAAAATAGCTTAAAATAAAAGGAATCAATACATATTTGAGCTAATAGAAGCGCCCCGCTGTATGACATGAATGCAGTGAAAATTATGCAAGGGTCGCTACACCGTTGCCCAGGTGTAGTGTCAAAAAAGCATGGGTTTCCACATTACAAACGGATAAGGTAAAGAATTTAGTTCATGAAATTAATATTAAGATAGGATCTTGGAATATAGGTACTCTCAATGTTAAATTAATGGAATTAGTTGATATTATGATTCATAGAAACATAAATATCTTATGTATTTAAGAAACTAAATGGGTTGGAGAAAAGACTAAGGAGATTGATAACTTAGATTTTAAAGTTTGGTATTCTCGCAAGAGTCGCATTAGAAATGATGTAGGTGTAATTATAGTTAAGAGTTTGAAAGATAATGTTGTAAATATTAACAAAGTTGGAGTAGAATTATAACCCTTAAGATTATTATTGATACTAAGATTTTTAATATTATAAGTGCATATGCTTCTCAAGTAGATTTAGATATAAGTTCTAAATATAAATTCTATAATAAGTTAAAAAACTTAATACAAATGATACATCTTGAAGAAAGATTTTTTATTGGAGATGATTTAAATGGACATGCCAGTAAAGTTGCAAAAGATTTCAGAAATGATCATGGTGGCTACGGATTTGGAGTGATTAATAAAGAAGGTAGAGCTATATTAGATTTTGCTTTAGCGTATGATTTTGTTATTACTAATATTTTATTCAAGAAAAGCAAGGAACATCTTAATACTTATAAGAATGGATCTAATAACACATAATTGGTTATTTTCTTATTGGAAGAAGATATCGTCATGATTGTAAAGATTGTAAGATCATTTTAAGTGAGAATTTAAGTACCCAATATCGATTATTAGTTCTAGATTTTAAGATGAAGAGTTGTAAAATAAAGAACACTATGATTCATCTTCGTAGAATTAGATGAATATACTTAGATGATATAAATAAAAATATTTTTTGAGTAAAATTCAAGATTTCAAATTTTGAGAAAAAGATAGTGTTCATGAAGATAAAAATGTTATGTGACATAAAGTAACAAACACAATTAAACAAGTGACAATTGATGTACTTGGAGAGTCAAAAGAAAAAGGTTTCTATAAATAAAAATAATTGGTGGTGGAATAATAATGTACAAGAAAAGATAAAATATAAGAATTTGTGTTATGAAAATTGGTGTAAATGTAAAAGCTTAGAGAATTAGAAAAAATATAAAAAAGTCCGCGGGGAGTCTAAAAGAACAATTTATGATGCTTAAAATTCTATTTTTAGTGGTCTTTATAATAAATCAGATACTAAGAAGAGTGAGAATTTTATGTATAAACTAGTCAAACAAAAAGAAGAGAAAGGTAAACATTTAACTCAAGTAAAGTGTATTAAATATAAAAATCAAAAAGTGCTTTTCTTAGAAAAATATATTCAGCATAGGTGGGTTAGTTATTTTGATAAAATTTTTAATGAAGGTACGATAGACCTTAGTGATCTTAATATCATTAATAATAATAAAACATTTCATTTTTACTGTCGCATTAGTAATAAAGAAAGTTGAGGAGGCTTTAAAGAAAACCAAGAGTGGAAGGTCTATAGGACCCGATGATATCCCAATTGAAGTGTGGAACAATTTAGGAGATTTGAGAGATTCTTGGCTTACTAAACCCTTTAATGTTATTTTAAAAACTAAAAAGATGCCTGAGGAGTGGAGGATGAGTATTTTGGTTCATATTTTTAAGAATAAAGGTGATGCACAAGAGTGTGCAAATTATAGAGGAATTAAATTGATGTGTCATACTTTAAAATTATGGGAGAGGGTAATTGAACATAGGTTAAGACGTATTACAAAAATTTCTCATAGTCAATTTGGATTTATGTCGGGCAGGTCTACTATGGAAGCTGTAAATTTATTGAGAGGTTTGATGGAGAAGTTCAGAGATAATAAGGAGAATTTACATTTGATTTTTATTGATTTAGAAAAAGCTTATGATAAGATTCCAAGAGATATCCTTTGGAGAGTTCTTGAGAAAAGAGGTGTTGATATGACATATATTCAAGTTATTAAAGACATGTATATTAGAGTTGTTCCTTGTGTTCGAACTGAAGGAGGTTTGCCCAAATATTTTACTATTTCTGTTGGATTACATCAGGGGTCGGCTTTAAGCTCATATTTTTTTTGCTTTAGTTATGAATGGTCTTACTGAGCATTTACAGGAGGATGTACATTGGTGTATGATTTTTGCTAATGATATCCTTCTTGTGGATAAGATGAGAGAAAAAGCTCAGGATAAACTTGAATTATGGAGTTCTACCTTGGAGTTTACAGACCTTCGTTTGAGTAAAACTAAATCTGAATATATGGAATGTAATTTTAGTAGTAATAACTCGTAAAAGAAATGTAATTTTGGTTGATCATATTATTAAAAAGTGTGAACGATTTAGATATCTGGGGTCTATTGTTCAAAGCAATGGTGATATAGATGAGGATGTCAACATTAGAATTCAAATTGGTTGGTTGAACTGAAGGAATACTTCGGGCTTTTTGTGTGATAGAAAAGTATCCCTTAAACTAAAAGGAAAATTTTATAAGATGGTGCTGAGACTTGCAATTCCCTATGGCGCTGAATGTTGGCCTTTAAAAGAGAAGCATGATGCTAAGTTAAGTGTTGTCGAGATGAGAATCATTAGGTGGATGAGTGGTTTTACACTTAGAGACAAAATGTGAAATGATTATATCTGGGATATGGTTCGTATAGCTCCAATGACAGCCAAATTAGAGAGTGTTTTCTTAGATGGTTTGGTCACATTAAATGATGACCATCTGATGATCCTATTAGAATAGTAGATGTTTTAGATTCAATTTATGTTAAGGAAGGCAGAGGTAGACCTAGGAAGACTTGGGCTCATTGAATAAAAAATGATCTTAATTTATTAGAATTAAATGAAAATATGACATTTAATAGGAAGCAATGGAGAAAAAAGATTCATGTAGCCGACCCCACTTAGTGGGATTAAGGCATTGTTATTGTTATTGTTGTTCTTGTATTTTTAAAAATAAAATATAGAAATACATAAAGAATAAATTAAATAAATATATTATTAAAGTACAATGAAAATTAAAATTGAGCCCCAACAATCCCTAAATTTACCAAAATGTTACTCTTATGTATGTAAATACAAAAGTTTAGGTGTGAGATATTTAAATAAATAAGAATTGTGGGCTATGTATCAAATTTTCCTAATTTTAACTCCGCAAAAGCTCCATGATTTTTCTCACTTTATTTAGCTTTTCACATAAAAATTATATTGTATCCTAACATTTTTATTTGTATGAAACTTGATATTTTTGCTAAGTTAAGATCAATTTTTTTTTCTATTATTGAGAATTGTCTAGTTCACAATAATAATTAATATTAATATTATTTTAATAATTTAAATAATAAACTAAAAAATATAATAATGATATTTTATAAATTTAATATATATTTTTCTAATTCAATATATTTAATTACTATACATTTTAAGTATGTACTTCTAAATAAAAAATTATGAATGTGATATTTAAATTTTTTAACTTATAATCCTTCAATCAAGTGAAGAAAATAAATATAACAAAAAATTTCATGAAAAAAGGGATCAATTCAACGAGTTTGGATTGTTTTATGCAAAAGCGATTTTTGGATCTGGATGGAAACGACTGGAGGGTCCGATTTATACCTGAACTGCTGGACCCACAATCTTGCTAATTAAATAAGATAAAATAATTAAGTTAATTAGTTGTGTTTAGTTTAAACTTTTGAATGTGAGATTTATATATTAAATATTTAAATACCGGGCTTTTATATGCGTAAAACCTGCCAATTATTATGTATTAAAATATCTAATACCGAAACTTTAATTTTTACATACATACATACATACATATATACATACATAAATATGTGTGTGTGAGCGCTCGCGCGCTCATGCCGCATTCTTTGCCTCGTGCAGTGGCTTCAGTCTCCCAAAGTGCCAGTGGTTCGAATCCCACCCGGCAGCATGTGATCTCGGTCTGCATGAAAGATACGACGCTGCTCACAGCATGTGAAACCAATATTCGGCCTCTGCCAAATATCGGTTTACTTATATATATATATATATATATATATATATATATATATATATATATATATATATATATATATATATACTGTCCAAATCGTTCGTATCATATCAAAAATATCATTATTTTATGTATGTAAAATAGAAGTATAGGTGTTAGATATAAAAATAAATAAGAATTGAGCAGTATGCCTATAAATCTTCCTTAAAATATTTACTCATTTTAGATATCAGTGCCTCAATACCACATATACATGAAAAAGATATATTTATAATCTAAATAATGAAATATTAGTGATTTTTTTATGTAATTTAGAAATTTATATTTGCTTTAAAGGAGATATGGCCATGTGAATGGCACATGCATTATGTTTTCAATCAAGTTTTTTTTATGGTATGATCCACCATTTTGCCTTCATTTTATTTTTGATACTACAATCCCTAATCAATGGATGTATTAGTTGGATTGCAACCATCCATTTTGGACTTGTGAACTTCATCACATAGGCTTCAAATGACATAAAATTTTCTCCTTTAACTTTACTTTCAACACAAGAAGTAAGTCATGAGTTGTATGCCCCTCACCTTCAACTAAATGAACATTTAAGCAGTTTTTTTGCAAAATTATTGTGACCACTCTTAGCAAAATTATAATGGCTCTGAATAGACCATAAGTTATAGATAAAGGGTATTATATCAAGCCCCCATGACTCACATTATGCTCATAGAAATACCAATCCAAGTCTTGCTAGAAAGACTCCAAGAAGTTATCTACCAGATTATCTCTCTCCACTTTGTCC
Source organism: Papilionanthe hookeriana x Papilionanthe teres (assembly GCA_022702705.1). Classification (NCBI taxonomy): domain Eukaryota; kingdom Viridiplantae; phylum Streptophyta; class Magnoliopsida; order Asparagales; family Orchidaceae; genus Papilionanthe; species Papilionanthe hookeriana x Papilionanthe teres. The sequence goes on along the minus strand of CM040425.1, from coordinate 63,508,139 downwards.
ATGAAAGCACAGTTATTTTTCATGTTCCTCAAACATTCATTGAAATTTCTTAACAATCAAAATGATTGCCTTTATATCCTTACATAGTCATTCTAGAGTTGTTTTTTGATGGGTGAGCAGACTCTAAATGCCATATACTCATGATAGTTGCTCAAGCACGTCCATCTCGTAGTAGAAAAGGATAAGTCAATGATAAAAATCACATATCAAGTTAAATTCATTCTAGATATTTTTTGTGACCTTATTTATGGCATTGCGTGATTCCTCCCAAACCCAACACCCCCTCCACTTCTTCCCTCTTTCAAATTTAATCCACTAGCCTTAACAGAACCACCCAATAATTCAAAATTAGTGCAAGATTGCTTTTCTCCATTCCATATAATTATAATTAGTATCATTTTTTGAATAACTCCAATTATAAAGTAACCATCCATTTATTAGTTAGTTACTTTAATCTATCAATTTCCATAGCACTCAACCTTAAAACTGTTGGGGCTAGTTTTAATTAAAAGATTTAGTGACATAATTAAACATCACCTAGGTAATTCATCCAAGAATTTAAAGACTAAATTCTTATCTATATAATAAAAGATTCAATCCTTGTCAACTTTAGTAATATATTTATTAGTCCCAACACTGCTGCTAAAAATTTCGCTTAATTTATGCCACTAAAAAATTGATTTAATCTTCTTATCCATTCATTTAATGCATGCCAACTCAAATTTGATTGTCTCTAAGTATACCGCAAGAATCACTTCCTATTTTATTATCAAATATGATCAACCATGGCATGCATGACATCAATCATCTCAATTATACCTTGAGTTAGTATACTTCTTATTATAAACTCTGTTTCGATTCTTTTTGTACTTGGAGTCGCTAACTTATCTAATCATCGTCTTAAGATTCACTTTTCTAAAGAGCCTTCTTACTTGAATCGTAGGAACGATTTTGAGAAGAGGAGGAATTGAAAAGGAGAAAAATAAGGCAGAGACTAGGCAGACAAATTTAAAAGAAAGTGAAGAGCTTATATGAAGTAAAACTCGTGCGATAGGTCAATGGTGTATGTCCAAACAAGATCGGAACAAGATATCCACAAAAGAATACCTACGAAAACTACTCAAGTAACCAAAGAACCAAATTTTAATTTATCCCGGTTTCAATAGCACTCCCAAATGGACATATCACATATGGTTAATTACATCTTGGGGGATGACCAAGAATACTCTCGATTAAAGAAGTCATACTTGCATTTAAGTGATGACTAGTGAGAGGGTGACATAAGGGATGGTTATCTCATAGGAGCTTTCTGATGCCTTCAAAGCTCTCTCTAAGCACAGGGAAAAAAGTGAGTCTCTCACAGTCCCAAATGGTTAACGACTTATTAGCTAATGGGGCCTATGAAATAATCGTGTCGTCCTATAGGGTTCCTACTATGCTTTCACGCCTAACCGGGCCATAAGGGTATAGAGTGAATCAATGTATCCCAAACGAGGGATTACATATCCGCAATCAGGGTCTACGAATCGACATTAATGAAGCATCAAAGAATCGACATGGCTTAAAATGAGTAAATGAAGGAAGGGTAGAGTAATCATAATCGGTTAGATATTGTCGGGTCAAGATATTATAGATCAGTCATCCCAAGCTATTAGGACTTTAAGTCTACTGTTCATGAAGGTAGTCGATCCAATCCTATCAGAGATCCCTCGTCAGCAATTTGTGGATTACACCGTCCAAGGAGACCTCAGTAGCCTTAAGGTCAAGAGAATAAAACTTTAAATCATATGACCCTATGTAGGTAAAAAGTAGAGGTAGGACTTATATCTACCAAAGTGGCAAGGAAGCTGCTGGAAAGAAAGATAAGGGAGGTACAGTTATGAAGTTGGTGACACTCCCACAAAGAACTTATTTTCCATCTAGGTTGGGGAATCTTCTAACACCCAAAGCGCATTAGATAACCACTTAAGTATAAATCTTATGTTTGACCAAGTGGGTAGAAGAATCGCGAGGCTTGTTGATCAAACCCAGCTATTATCACAAATAATGTAAGTCCCTGAAAAAAACACCAGAAACATGATTCGCTTCTTAGAAAATTGATTAAATTCTTAAAATTAGGTGTTCTTGCACACCGGGGTTTCTCTCGCAAGTATACTTATCGTTTCAATAATATAAGGACTCTATTGAGTCTGGATTTTCAATCCCACAAAGAACGAGGTAATGAATTATTTAATAAAAGTTCTAGTCTATAACTTTTAAGTCTTAGTTTAGAATTGTGATTAAGTGAAAGTTCTACCAATTACTCCTAAACTACTTCAATTACTTCTAATATTAAAACCTATATAACTTATACAAATCAATGATTTTCAAGATATAAAAGTAACCTCTCTCTTGTGATGATGTAACTAATTGTGTAGGAATAGCTACTTCAAATTGCAATTGTAGCTAGTGACAAATAGGAGCAATTCTCCACTTTACCTTCTTTCAAGTGCATAAAGTTGTTTGGTTAAACTTGTATTAATTTCTTAAACCCCAATTTGAACCCATCAAAGCCTATTTCTCTATCTATTTGCATCGCGCTATGGACTACTTTTCCTTCAAATATTAGTTCGATGTGAACGCTCTAAGCGTTCCTCCATCGCTCTTCCGAGTTATAATGGATCATAATAAGTTTTAACAATTCATATGGCCAATATGAAAAGTAAATTAAGTTTTGAAAAATAATCATCACATTAATGTTTAAAGATCAATTCTATAAGCATCCTAACATCCTACACATTCAACTTATTCATCACAAGAGAAAGGTAAGAAAGATCTACTCACAATGCATGAAGAAAATACCACAAATCATCATCTTATAATAAGACAAATCTACTAGAATTTTGTTTATAAATAGTACAAAGCAATATAGAACACAATACTTAGATTCTTCCTTGAAAAAAGATATGAAAAATCCTTCTCAAAAGGTTTCCAAGTGCTCCCGCAATGCTGAGTATATCCCCTTACAAATTTCTCTCCAATTCCTCTCCAATCTCTCTAAGAAAGTGGAAAATAGAAACCCTACCTTATACTACAACTCCTCTACCTTCTTGGACTTCCCAAGGCTTCAGTATACATAGAAGCCTCCCCTCGAACTGCTTAAATAAACTCCATAACTCCTCAATTCGTGTTGAAGTAACTGCAGAAAACTACCCAACAACTGGCTAGCGCTTTGGCACGACAGAGCTGACGCGTAGGCGCCATCCTCTCAATTTGCCTAGGTGGGTTCTAGCGCCTAGGCACCACAACGATGGCACCAAGATGCTTGGGTGGAGCGCCTATGCACTAGTCTATTGGTGTCCAACATGCTTTGTTTCACCTCCGTATCGATCCATTTCAGCTCTGTTTTGCTCCATGTATCCTACCTGTTATACCTGCAAGAAAAACATAAATATAATTTTCTTTAAAGTGTAATTTCATCAATAAATCAATGCAAAAAGTAAAGAAATTTAAGCATGCTTAAGGATACATCACTTGCCCTCGGGAAAAATAAAAAATCCAGTGAGCTAATCAGTCCTAATATGGAGGCCCAATTAGTATGATTTGAAGGATAGTCATGAAATGCAACTCATTTAAAATTCTGCATAAAGGCCTTGCAGGAAAGTAAAATTAGGTTTTAATCTGAGATGTTTTAAACCTAAATTGTAATTAATCTCAATCGTTTATTAGAAATTTTGTAGAAAATTTATAATTTTAGGCCCTTAGAGAGCCTAAATTATATTCGTAAAGAGCTCAAACAAGCCACAAGGAGAGAACAAGAAACTAGCAAGCACATTGCGCAATGTAAAAGAAAACAAGCAAAGTATAAAAGATTATAAAGATCAGGCGATGTTGGGTCAGCATCATGAACTGATAAATACTTGGGGAAGGGGGCCAGTACGAGTCTCTCCGAGCAATGTATTTTCCATTGGTTGTTGAGTTAATGTTTAAATTACTTCATTGAACGGTGTGGGCAACGACTATTGAGCCACACGTAGAAGCTGTAGGATCTCTAGTTGAGACTCCTCCATTATGCACATTTGGTCTTCTATAGAAGGACCAAGATGCCTTCGTTGGCTTGATAACTTCTTCTAAGGAGAGAAGATGAAGAAGCATGCCACACTTGGCTTGGTCACTGCTCCCTAAAACGATGGGTTTGGAGCGGGATGCTTCGTTGTCATGAATTTTGTGTTTGGTGGCCATGTAGTAAGCCTCTCAAGTACTTCAATGGTGGGATTGAAGTTACCCACATACGGTTCCAAACTAATGAGTGCTAGAAAGTTCACGGCGGTAGAGTAACAGGTTATTGTCTTAGCGTGGTACAAGGATTTAACACACACTCAGAAAAGAGAAAGCAACTAATAATGACAACATAATTTTTTACGTGGAAAAATCCTAAAAGGAAAAAGCCATGGGGTTTGACCCAACTGAAGAATTCCACTATAAAAAAATGATTACAATTTCATCCACTTGTCCCATAGGCAGGAAAGATTTATTAGGTTTTCCAAGTTGCAATGTCAATGGGCGTCGACCGATAGCTAATGGCGACGTCCGATCGGTGGTAATCGATGGTGGTTGGTAGTGATCGACGGAGGTCGATGATAGTCGACAGAGATTAGTGATGGTCGATGGCGGTCGACAATGTTTAACGGCGGCAAGAGTGCTCGACGGCGGTCGGCGGTGATCGACGGCGATCAACGGTGGTCGACGACGACAAGAGTGGTGATGAACTTCAGTTCTTCTCATAACTTCAAGTTCCTTCTGAAGCCTCAAGCTTTCCTCCCCCTCATGAGAGGAATGGGGATCTATTTATAAAGTTATGAGTGCAATTAATACAGGAATATGAACCAATTTGATCGGACGGCTTAAAGAGATTTGCTCGATCAGTTGTCGTTTGATGGACATTTGAGTGCCTTAACGATGTTGAAATTATGTGATCATGTGCTTATTGGATTTTTCTCGCATAAATTCTTAATTCTACTATGAGCTCGCCAAATTTGACATCTATTTGACCTTCTAGAAGTGTCCGGAAAACTTTTAAACATGTTTTAATTATTTGATCAGGGTTTGATTTGGTTCAGATTGGATGACTGTTGATACCATTGGGTCTGTCTCGTCGAGCCAGTTTGTTTGACTAGTTTTGAATGAATTTTATTGTGTTTAAATATTTCTTGCTTAAAAGGTTCCCTCGAAATGTGTGTCGTGTCTTGAGATTCATGTCTGATGATGAAGAATTGTTGGAGACGTATCAACGATAAAGTGTGGTTTTGAACTTTGTTCAAATTTCTTAGATCTATTATTTGATTGTATGCAATTAGAAAAACAACATCAAATTTACAATAATAAAATCCAAAACCCCTAAAAATATAACGATATTGTTTCACGCAAAATGAACGGAAATAAAATAATAAAATTTAAGTTTTCTATCTATCTACAGGCCCTCAAAATAATTTGATTGTTTTCTTAGAAAATATATTTTACGAGCCTAAATTAGTTTTCACTCGAACTATCTACATGTGTTTGAAAATGTAGACAAAGAAATAAAAAAAAATAAAACACAGAAAAAAATTGGGCCTAAAATTTTAATTATGCACAAACTACATATTGTTTAATGTATATGATTCAGGAAAAAATATTGCATATTTATAAAGTATGTAAATTATAATGATGTGATCATTCTATTCTCCCTTATCAGTGTATACTTACGACGCATTTAATATGTTCTCGTGATTCAAGGCTTAACATCTGTTTAAGAAGACGAAAGTTTATCATCTAAGACACCGCTGAGCGCGTAAATTTCATTAAATCTTATTCAAAAATTAAATAACGCACAAATAACATTAACAAACAAAAAACATTACTTTCAGGCAATTCTACTTATGAGAGCCAAGTGTACTTCATAGAAAAACAAAGCTAATTTATAGAACAAATACAAAAAATATCAGAAATATACCAATTATAGCTAAAGAGAAAGCATGAATAACTCTGCCGCCACACATTCGAATGAAATTTTTATAGTTTCACCAATACTGCACTTTCATACTTAAATCACAATTTTCATGATCTTTAGGCAATTGTGAATCACTCTACAGTTACAAGAAGAGAGAAAAAAAAAAAAGAGAGTATTCTAAAAGGAATTACTCATAACCTATTATATCTTAGGGAGGTCGATCACCCAACATGTTATGTTGACGACTTATCCTTCACTAATAAGTCATCAGTGTACACTCCTAAAGTTCCATCCCTTCTGACATCAATACTGCCCATCAATCTTCAATAAGTTGCACCCACATTTTCTAGCTTAAACATCATTTTAATGAAACGGAATATTAGTGATGGAACTCGTCTTCTACTTATTAGCAAAGTGCATTTTAAATTGGTGATACTGTTATGAAAAACGACGACAATAAAGCGAAAGTTGAAACGAGAAAAATACACCAGAAAAAGGCAATACACAAATTTACGTGGTCGGCAAATTGCCTACGTCCACGGAGCTGCAGAGCATTTTATTATTTCGAGGATTTACACTGTTGACCTCGTCGACTTACAAGAAAAATCTTTTCTCTCTCTCTCTCTTTTTCTCTCTTCATCTCTCTCCCCCTTCTCTCTTCTCCTCTCTCTCTTCCTTTCTCTCAAGCCACATGAAAGAAAATTAACAGAGAAAAACTCTGTTTTACAAGGAGAAAAGGAGACGCCCAAAAGTAAAAACAGCCTTTGCTTTCTTTTCTTTTCCCTGTATGTGTCAGCCGAAAAGTGGTAAGGTGCTTAGAGGGATGTTAGCAGACCTAATTGCTTGCTTTATTTATACTAAGCAAAGCAGCCCCCTTTTTTGGAAAGGCAGGGAGGCGGGAACTTCACGCGGGAAGCTTCCCGCGATCCGGCGTGAAGCTTACGCGGTTCCGCGTGCTATGCGCGGGCGGGATTTTGAGAAGGCAGGAGGAGTCACAGACTCCATCTTCAACAATTCTCCCACTTTGAGACTGGGACACTGACTGCGTCACCTACTGGCTGCCTCATCTGCTGGCTGTATCGATCTTTCCTCAAACGTGATATCCTCTACCTCTGTAACTCAAAGTCCTCGTCTTCACGCTAGAAGATCAACTGAAGTCGAGCACAACTTCAGTTTCTCAAGAGTAACACCCTTAGTCAACATGTCAGCAGGTGTTTTGCTTCCACAAATTTTCTCAAGTAAGTAATCGTCCGTCATCCAACAATGACCGTATGAAGTGGTACTTGATATGAATATGCTTGCTTTTGGACTGAAATGCTGGATTCCTGGAAAGAAATATATCACTCTGACTATCACTGTAGAGAGTGCCCTTTTGAACCTCCTTACCTAATTCTTCCAAGAAGCTCTGTAGCCATATCATCTCCTTTGCGACTTTCGATACTCGCTATGTACTCGCTTCGTAGTAGACAATGAAACCGTTTTCTCACAGATTGGAGCACCATGATACTCGCAAATGCCACCAAAAGTATAAATATAGCCTGTAGTGCTCCTTCTGGTATCAATGTCTCCAGCTAGATCAGCATCAACATAGTCACGTACCTCCAGGTTCTTTCCTGAGAAACACAAGCAGGTTTCTGAAGAGCCTCTTAGGTATATGAAGATCCACTTCACAGCTTCCCAATGTTCCTTTCTCGGATTACTCATGTATCTGCTCACAACTCCCACTCGCATGAGCAATATCCGGTCCGAGTGCGGACAATAGCATACATAAGTGAACCAATAACTGAAGCGTAAGGAACCTTACTCATATAGTCTTGTTCCTCATCCGACGTGGGTGACCGGCTTTTCGCTGAGTCCGAAATGATCGCTCAAAGGTGTGCCAACTAGTTCGGCCTTGTCCATATTGAACTCCGTTAAGCACCTTTTTCACATATCCACTCAGGAAAGTCTTAACGTACCTTCGACTCGTCTCTGATAATTTTCATGCCAAGGATTTGCTTCGCCGCTCCCAAATCCTTCATTGCAAAGTGTTTTGACATCTGCTTCTTCAGATTATTGATCTCATCAATGCTAGCTCCTGCAATAAGCATATCATCCACATACAACAATAGGATGATATATGAATTGTCAAAATACTCGACATAGCAACGAATGATCCGCCCGACATCCGTCGTACCCTCGCATCGAGCATGAATTTATCAAACTTCTTGTACCATTGTCTCAGGAGCTTCGCTTCGTGCCATACAAGCTCTTTTTCAATCCGCAAACCGAGTCTTCCTTTCCCCGTACCACGAACCCTTCAGTGTCGGTGCATGTAGATGTCCTCTTCAAGGTCTCCATGAAGAAAAGTTGTCTTCACATCTAATCGCTCAAGGAAGAGATTTTCGCAGCCACCATGATGCACGTACCATTCCGATGGTTGTAAGCTTTACCACAGGAGAGAAAATCTCGGAATAATCAATACCATGCTTATGTCGAAAACCTTTTACAACAAGCCTCGCCTCGTACCTTTCATCGCCATCATGTTCGCCTTTACTCGATACACCCACTTGTTGTGTAAAGCCTTCTTCCCTGGTGGAAGATCTGTTAGCTCCCAAGTCTGATTTTCTAGCAGAGAATCCATCTCCTCCTTCATGGCTAGCTCCCACTTGCTCAAATTTTCATCTTGCAAGGTTTCTTCATAACTCTGAGGTTCTCCACCATCTATCAGCATAATGTAGTTTAAAGTAGGAGAATATCTCTGTGGAGAACATCTAGCCCTTTCTGACCTGCGAACAGTAGTTGGAGTAGTGAATGACTCTGAACCTGATTGCAGAATAATGAGAATGGGTGCCCCAGACCCACTCTCGTCGACATTCACATTTTGATCATGTACTGTGACCTCTGGTAGATCGTCAAACTTCACGAACTCTGATTTCTGAGGAGCTGCTTTAGAATTTGTACTAGCCTTGTCTTTGTACATCATCTTCTCATTGAAGATCACGTTCCTGCTCCTTATGATCTTCCGATCCTTATCATCCCATAAACGATACCCAAATGCATCATCTCCATAGCCAATGAAGTAACACTTCTTCGACTTAGCCTCAAGCTTACTTCGAGCATCTGGATTAATAAGAACATATGAAAGACAACCAAAAGTCTTAAGGTGAGAAAATTCGACCTCTTTACCGCTCCGTACTTCCTCGTAATTCACGCTCCAATGGAACGGATGACCCCCCGTTGATCGGATAGACCGCAGCTGGCCGACCGCATCCGCCCGCAAAGCCGATGGTAGTCCGACGTGCAATCTCATGCTTCCAGCCCTCTCATTGATGGTCATGTTCATGCGCTCTGCAACACCATTTTGCTATGGTGTCCCTGGAATGGTCTTCTCCATTCTGATGCCCTGAGTTGCACAGTACTCATTGAACCCACCATCGATGTACTGACCACCATTGTCAGATCTCAAACATTTTAGTTTTAGATCTGTCTCTGTCTCAACCACGGCTTTCCAAGTTTTGAACACAGAAAATACATTCGATTTGTGCTTCAAAAAATAAACCCATACCTTTCTGCTGTGGTCATCTATGAATGTGACGTAGTAGCGAGAGCCTCCAAGAGATGTCACTGGGGAAGGTCCCCACACATCGGTGTGTACAAGTTCTAATTTTCCTGTCTTTATCGTTCTGCCACCTTTCAGGAAACTGACCTTCTTCTGCTTCTCCATGATGCAACTTTCACACTTGCCAAGATCAACTCGACTTCGCTCCGACGCCTGCCTCCGGACCGAAGCTCTTTCATGTCTCTCGTACTCATGTGTCCCGACCGCAATGCCACATGTCCGTCGTGCTCTCTGCAACCGTAGTATCAACACTCGTTAATTAAACCGGCAGTCATATACAACGTACCAGTCTTCTCACCTCGAGCCAGTACCAATGCTGCTTTAGTTACCTTCCAGGTGCTATCCGAGAATACTACTATATGCCCTCTTTCATCTAGCTGCCTAACATAAATTAGATTTTTCTTCAGCTCAGGAATATGTCTGACCTTTTGCAATATCCATTTGCTTTTGTTAGGGAGTGCAATTTCAACATCTCCCATCCCCACCACGTTCAAAGCTGCTCCATCAGCGAGGTACACCTTCCCAAAGTCACCTGCAACATAGTTTTGCATTAGCTCCCGATGGTAAGATGTATGAAAGGATGCCCGTGAGTCCAGTATCCAGTCATCAACGAAGCTGTGAACTGCAAGCAACAATGCATCCTGGACTTCTTCAGTTACAGCATTAGCACCGATGTTCTCCGTCTTTTGAGAACTTCTGCAATTTTTCTATATGTGGCCAGTTTTGCCACAGTTCCAACAGGTTGCTTGTTGACTAGACTTTGATTTGCTTTTGCCTCTGTGTTTTGATTTTGACCTTCTTCTGTTTGAGTTCCTATCATGTGATCTTCCTCTGGAATCAACATTCAGTGCTGAACTCGAACACGAAGTCTCGCCAGAATCTTTCCTGCTCACCTCCTCAGCCAAAATTAAATCACGAATATCATCATATTTTAGTTTAGATTTACTCGCAGTAATTGCTGATCGCCATCCTCATAGCTTTCCAACTATTCGGCAATGAAGCCAATAATATCGCCGTCGTATCTCATCATCAAATTCAATTTCGACGGACGACAATTGATTTGTGATGGTATTAAAGTCATTCAGATGTTGTACAACGGATGTACCTTCCGCCATCTTTAAATTGAATAACCTTTTCATTAGATGCACCTTGTTATTTGCCGACGACTTTTCGTACATTCCTGACAAAGCCGCCATGAGATCCGCAGTGGTCCTCTCTTTGATAACGTTGTGTGCAACTGATCTCGACAGGATCAATCGAATAACCCCGTAACTCCGTCGATCCAACAGATTTCAATCGGCCTCGTCCATCTTCTCCTGTCGTCGTCCCGCAATGGAAGATGAAGTTTCTTCCCATAGAGGTAGTCCTCTATCCGCATTCGCCAGTAACCAAAATCTGTGCTGTCGAATTTCTCGATACCTGAAATCTTCACTTCGTCTCCAGTCATCGTTCTTCTTCAGATCCGAACCGGGGCTCTGATACCAGTTGTTATGAAAAACGACGATAATAAAGCGAAAGTTGGAACGAGAAAAATACATAAGAAAAAGGCAACACACAAATTTATGTGGTTCGACAAATTGCCTACGTCCACGGAGCTGCAGAGGATTTTATTATTTCGAGGATTTACACTGTGACCTCGTCGACTTACAAGAAAAATCTTTTCTCTCTCTCTCTTTTTCTCTCTTCTTCTCCTTTCTCCCCCTTCTCTCTTCTCCTCTCTCTCTTTCTTTCTCTCAAGCCACGTGAAAGAAAATTAACAGAGAAAAACTCTGTTTTACAAGGAGAAAAGGAGACACCCAAAAGTAAGAACAGCCTTTGCTTTCTTTTCTTTTCCCTGTAGGTGTCAGCCGAAAAGTGGTAAGGTGCTTAGAGGGATGTTAGCTGGCCTAATTGCTTGCTTTATTTATACTAAGCAAAACAGCACCCTTTTTTGGAAAGGCAGGAAGGCGGGAACTTCACGCGGGAAGCTTCCCGCGGTCCGGCGTGAAGCTTAAGCGGTTCCGCGTGCTATGCGCGGGCGGGATTTTGAGAAGGCAGGAGGAGTCACAGACTCCATCTTCAACAGATACTTGAGAAAACATCAGCAAAGCTAAGAGAGGTGTGATTGACCATTGAACCGACCAAGACATTAACACTTTTAGAATTGGTAAGAATTTTATTGGGTAGGCATCATTGAGGTTTATGAAGTTGATAATAATGCATCACTTATCACTAGATATCTTTAACATCATTATATTTGATAATTAATTGTGATACTTGGCCTCCCAAATAAATTCATTCTTTAGCAAATTTTTTACTTTTTTTTATTTTTTAATTGAAGCACTTTTTCACAATTGTTTCTATTTCTTTTACCTTATTGGTCATTAATAGGAAATGTTCAATAGCTAGTAACCTTAAGGTCCACGACAGGCATCTCGAAGAGATCCTGAGGAGAAAGTAATAATGTTTGTTCTAAGTAAATTAGTTAGATTAAAAAAATAATTACCTTCACCTGCAGTAAAAGCACCACTATTGAGTTTTGGGCGAAGGTGGACATAACTCTAGACTTGTCTAGGAATGTTAAATTTATTAATATTAAATGTTCTATTCATGTGTGCAGAAACAAGGCCTATTCATGCATTTTGAAAGGGAATTATTTTGTTGTTTTTTTTTTAATCTAGATCTATTAAATTGATGCCCTTAGATTGGATGGCTTGACTTGCTCCCACTTAAAATTTTATTTTTGTTTTTATATATTTTGTTGCTCAAATGAACTCAGATCCATGTCGTTTTAGGGCACTAGAATCACCATGATCAAATAAATCATTCAAACTTCAAATTTGCCAAACATGCTATTTCTTTGACTCTTGAGATACTATGCTTATTATTTTTTGCTCAAATCTTGACTATATTGATGTCTTAATTTATGTCAAAATTCATATATGATCCCATAAATTTTAGGGAGTATAATACTAACATTTACCAGCACCAATCATTACTCAAAACATTTTTCTTGTGCTAAGCTTTTAAAAATCTCTCTTTTGCTCTACCTTCTCTTGATTAGTTAGAATTACAACTTGCTTTAAACCCAATTTTACTATCCCCTTATCATAGCCTTTCAAATCAAATCAAATCAAATATGGATGAACGAGCAAGCATAAGATTCTTACTATTTTTTTACCTAGAGTGCTATGTAAAAATCTTGAAATATGGCTAACACATGTCCTAAGTGCAGGAGAAAATACAATTGTTTTCGATAAATATTAGGAAAATGACTTAAAACCTCGGTGTTCTAATGCTTCAAAAGAGAATGGTATTGCAATTTAACAATTATTAATTAAGTACTTCCGCTACCCATTCTTGAAATCATCTATTCACATAGAGAATCATTTTAATTGATCCTAAATGTTGAGAATTTTAGGGCAAAGAAACACGAGAATCAACACAAATCCAGAGAAAACACAGAGATTTAACGAGGTTCGGCAAAGACGTCTACCTCCTAGGGAATAGAGTGGCAGTTATTTCTTTCAATTCAGAAAAAGAGTACAAGATCCCCTAGAGTTACAAACAAGAGTTGAATATATAACCCTGGCATACAATAAGTAATTACAAAATTACTTCTGTACCGTACCGTGGGGCCGTTGCCCCTGTACCCCCAACTCACATAACGACACTCCTCCTATTTGACCGATGCTTCCACTCCACTCCACCCCGTTCTGCTCCAGCATATGTCATTTATCTGCTATATGAGTCATACCTAACACTGAACATGATTAGAAAGATGGTATTGCAATATAACAAAAAAAGAGTATGTTCAAAAAATAATTTTGAAATTTTCGGGGGTACCAAAGAATTTTCATTTGCAACTAACAAAATAATAGAAATTTCTTGAGGATTTATCAGTAATTAAAACTTGAAGCATCTCCTACGGGCTACGGCATCAATAACTATTCTTAGATGTCATCTTAAAGGAAAAGAAACCATGCTTCGAAAACAGCAACAGGCGCTGCACCTCTTTTGCTTTAAAAACAAAGGCAGAAGAGCCATACAGTTTCCTACCAAATCCGTTATGGTTGTTTAGACCATGACCATTCCTCGGCCTCTCCCATGAAATTATATAATTGCTTTTGATATTCTAAAGAGTTTTAAATCTATAGTAATTAAATTAATTTGGGATATCTATGTCTAACTTTACTTATATGATTGTGATATTTGAATAAGTCCTGCAAATGTGAAAATTACTGAAGCAATGCAATGTAATTGCCATAGCTCTACGGTTAAGTGATAGCTAATTGAAGACGGATATTGTAATAAAAAAGTCTGGATACTTATGCTAATAAGATATTATGCCCCGTGATAAAATTTGTTATAATCCTCTAAGAAAAAGCAAGTTTGTCTGTATAAATTAAAGAAAAAGAGAATTACTCTAGAGATAAAAAAAAAAAAGGAAAAAAGAAAGTAAGGCTTCTAATTAGTTATCTTTGGGACTTTGAATGAAGGCTTGGGGGCCCATGAAATCCAGGAGAAAGTAGCAGCTACCGAGCATTGTATGCCAAAGAAAAGCACAAAGAAGCACATTCTGCACAAGAAACCAAGTGCATGTATACTAGCGCTTGGTTGATTGAAAGAAGGAATTTTACAGGAGTTGAAGCAAGGAAGATCTCGGTATAGACGGGGCATATAAAAGCGGAGTGCATGGTTTGCTGATGGTGGAGAGAACCAGTATGGAAAGATTCTTAGCTTCCCTGTCCCCAATAGCTTTATTCATGCGTCTGTGTCAGAACCTTCTAAGCCAGCCTTAAACTATCTTCTCGAATGATTGGGAGATGAATCTTAATTATATCTCTGGGTATTTTAGGTCCCCGAGCTTTATGCCTTTAGACCCAAAACCAATAACAGATTTAAGTATGAGGCCTCTTATATGTACTGGAGAGTTTTAAGAGTTTGAAGGGAGGATCTAGCATTGAGGCAATGTTGGGCTCTCACCTTCATAAGCTTCTCATTCTTTCATTTTTCTTATGTTTTTTGGCATTTCAGACAGAGAAAGTTTATGGCATTAGAAGCATAGCTCATGGTTTTACCTTTAAAGAGGTAGAGTTTGTCAATGCTGGTGCGGGGAAGGGGTCTGTGGTTTCCCCTTCGTCGTTCGATCACAGTCGAGCAAGCAAGAGAAGAGTTCGGAGAGGATCAGATCCTATCCACAACCGGTGTTAAAGAGGCGTTGGAAGCACAGAAAAGTCCATGTTTAGCAGCTTCAAACTATTTGGGTAGATCTTTTGAGTTTGGTGCGTGATTTAGTCTATAGGCTATCTTTTTGCATACTTTTGATGTTCTTCATCTTGTTAGAAGAGGGATTTGTACAGCGTTGTTGAAAGGATCCAATATCCTTTGTTTCGTTACTAAAAGTGATATAAACATGCAGTCTGATGTTTCTTCATACCAAATTAAGTAACAATGTACTCGTGCAAATTCTAGAGTTGTCAGGGGAACCATTTTACTTCCATTGAAGAAGTATCAACATAAACTTTATGAGTTCAACTTCAGTCTCTTTGGTTCATTGCAATCAATATGCAGTAACATTCAAATTGGAAGTGTTGTTCTGTTAGTCATGTGGAGCAATTTTTTTTTTTTCTCAATAAAATTTTTATCACTCTTTAATCCTTTTTTTTTTGTTAGCTATGAGATACCGTGAGAGACATTTGAGATTTTTTATTCACTTCGAGAAATCTTCTAATAGATTAAGTTTACATAATCATTCATTATTGCCACTATAAATAGTTTTAAGAGAAAGGATTTAGCATCCTACAATTACAACTGAAATAGAAAGGAGTGAGAAGGCTAGGAGATGGGCTACCAACTGAGAGAATAATAGGCTAAGTTTTTCTAATAAATACACAAGGAAACTTTTTTGCTTCAGAAAAAAAAAAAAAAAAAAAGAAGAAGAAGAAGTGATCCTGGTTTTGATTCCATCAAAATAAGATGTTTTCAATCATAATAGAGAGAATCTCTTCTTTGGACTCATGTAACAAAGTAGGGAAGTGAGTCATAGCATATGCAATAATATCTTCTTCTTAATGCATAACCCTTAACTTCACAATAAGTTTATGTGTTCCCTTTTAGGGAATGTTTGATTTACAGCAAAAATGAGTGCAGTGCATTCCTTTTGATGGAGTTTAAAAAATGTGCATATTTGATTGAGTGAATTCCAAATGCATTATAATATTACAAGTATTTAAAATTCATTCTCTAGTTAATTTTCAATGTCTTTGAAATTCACAGGATTTGAGTGAATTCCAAAATAAACCACATTGTGTAAAGTGAAGCACGCCGCTAGCATCAATGCCCGCAGTCCATCATCCATCATCCATCACCAGCAATTGCCCTCAGCTGCCACAATTCGATGTCCGCCGCTAGCTGGCCCGTCGCCCTTGTGCCTACATCCGCTTTCCGCCAACCATCTACCTCAGTCTTCTCTCGCCATTGACTGTCACTTGCCACCCACCCCCCTTAACCTATCGTTCTTCGCCAACCCCTTGTCTACCACCACTGACACCTATTGGCCACATATTTGACTTTGATTTAATTTTTCTCTTCAATTCACAAAAGAAAATGTAAAGTTATACACTTATTTTATATAAAATCAAATAACTTCAAAGAATTTCAAAAACAAGATATTACTTTCACACTGCTTTCATTTCTCAGCAAATCAAATATTCCCTTAAATATTAATATGAACAAATTGATATGGCAATCATTATTCCAAACTTTATTAAGGAAATTTTAGTTTAGTTGTTCTCCATACAATCGTGATAATTTATGGAACTCATCAAATTATGTAAAGCTCTATATCTTTTTTTTTTGGTATGTATATTACCTTTATTTTCTCGTTTTTATTTGAATTTTGCAAGAAGTTTTACTACTTTACTAATTATTGGATAAGGGATAAGGTGTAGCAAAAAAAAGCACACAACAGCAACTTCGGTCACTAATATCTGTCTAATTTAAATAGTGATCATCCTTTGTCCTGTTGGCATAAAATGAGGGGTGCCTTAAATTGAGAATCAATTATTCTTATTGACCTTTTGATGCCTTTTGATGTTCGAAATTTTAAAATTGATCTAGCAAATGAGACAAAGTCAAAGGTGGAAAGAACATGCTAAGTGAAAACTCTAATTGACCATGGCAGAGAGCATGGCTAGGATTTGAACAGGTAAATCTAACATAATTTTCTTCTAAGCCTAAATTTGATTATGCATGTTCACTATAGCACAATAAAGTGAATATAATAAGAATAAAGTGTTTAGATTCCTAAAAATGCTAATTAGACCTACACCAACAATTATTTTATGGAGTTTGGTCTTGTTATTTGGTTCAGAGGCTTTGAAATGTTGTGGAATGACTTGAGAAATTCTGAGAGAAGAGACTTTAAAAACAAAATTAAATTGAGGTTGCTTGAATGGTTGAGAGAGAGTCATTCCATTGGAATGGGCTCAGACATGTCTCTTAGCTAAGATGTTGTAAGAAAGAGAACAATGAGATGGAAACTTTTCAAAGGGAGAAATGAGAAAGGACTTAAGCATGGGCATAAGCCATGCAACCCCATGTCCTTTATGAATTTATTTTTTCCTTCATAATTCTTGTTTGACCATGGCTAAAAAAAATTCAATGGTTATTGGGGTGAGTTTAGGGCTTACTTAAGCTTAATATTAATTAGTTGAGTTGAGTATCACCATTAGTTGCATACGGTTTAGCCTAGCTTAACTCCATAAATCAAACTTGCCTTATTTTGGCATTTGGTCGAGATGGGCATAGAGATTGCTTTTGTGGGCCTAATGGGACAAGTGAATTAACTTGAGTTCACTTGGCTTGAGCAAGGTGGATCCATTCATCAATTTTCCATAAATTATGAATTTGTTTGGTATTGGCTAGCTTGATGTAAATTGATTCTAGGCTTAATTTGACTTAAGCATGAGTTAGTTAATGAGGTCCTAAGAATTACTTTAAAACATGGTTAATTAGATCATAATAATTTTATATTATTTGGGTCTAGGTTTTAGCAAACTTAAGATTGATGAGTGAACTAAGTTGATTAATCCTAACTCTAGTGCATCAATATGTTAAGTTATACATACTTTAGTCATCCTTCATTAACTTACCAATTAGGTTAACAATATTTCTAGGGTTTAATCAGAAAAGGTGGGGTTTGAGCTTGGGTCTATTCTAGATTTTAGGTCAAATTAGGTTTAATTTTAGTAAGTTGTGTTCAAATTAATTTGTTTGACATCAAATGAATTGCAAACAATTTGGTGCTTCCCTTATCTCTTGGTGGGATTTATTGCTCCACAGTTGATAATGCGCTATGGGCATGATTTGACCTTGGGTGCCTCTTATTAGACTAAATTGATATAGTGGTTGGATTTATGCAAGTCAATTAGGTTTATTTGAAATTTAAGTGAGCATAACTAGCAAATTGAAGATGGATATGAATTGAATCAAGGGGGATACCTATAGGTGTTGACAAGATCAGTGAAGAAATAATACACCACCTCCTTGTTTAATTTTTTCTGAAATTTCATCTCAATTATATAGGTTTTCTTTGAAAAAAAAAAGTTGCAAATGAAGGAGGATTAGTGGTGGGGTTTGAAACAAAAGCTTGAAAGGTAATATGCATATATGTGAAAGTGTGCTTCTTCATCACTTTTAAAGATTACAAAGCTATATCACCATTTGTTTGCAAAGGGATTACCTAGAATTTGCATGGGAATAATAGCTCTTCCATTGTATCATGTTCAGTTTAATTGCATGGGTTTGATTCTAAGTCGAAATTTCTTCACATAAAAAAATTTGACTTAAGGTAATATTTTCTTATATTTTATGCTAAGAGATATAATAATGACACTACAAGAAAGGTATCTCCTTTCTATTCATCATATCTTAAGTTTGAATTTTATTTTGTCAAAACCATTTAATATTCTCTCTTGAGAGTTTTTTTTTCTTGAAAAATTGTCTTTGGCAAGGAGGTCCTCTATGATAACATTTCATAGAACACCCTCAAATGACTTTCTTAAATTCTTCTAATCCCTTTTTTTCAATGATGGATATTCTACTAAGAAATATTTACCATGAGACATATATGACATAAAAATAAATGATTTTTTAGTAACAAATAATATCAAGACTAATATATTTTCATGCCAAACTTTTTATAAAGAATAAAAGAGAAAATATTACATCTATAACTTCTTCAATGAAGGCATCCTCTGTGCCCTTTCTCCAAGGTTTATATTGTGATTGATTGACCCCAATAAAGAATGTGTTAACTATATGGTTGATCCACTCCTTAGTATATTAATTCCATTGTCTTACTCTTCTTGCATGATTCTCATTGCACACCATTAACCAACAAATGTCATGCATCTTGGGGAGGAGGACCATAAAAAATAAGTATGTCAAATCCTTAAGCTTAGCTAAGCTGAGCTACAATAAAGAAACCGTACATGACAACCTCAACCTTTAACTTTAAAGGGAAATCCAACGTGTATGGATATGACACCCATAACTTCTCAACAATCTTCTCCAAGCACGAGGGATGGAATTTGATTTTTTTTAAGGGCGGTCAAACATACTACCTAAATAAATTAATATTAAAAAATAATTATTTTATGTGTTAAAATCTAATAGAAAAAAAAGCTATAAGCTCTATCAAATATTATAAACTAATTTAGAAAAAAATAAAGAAACATATAAGACTTATTTAAAAGAGAAATAATTCAGAAGCTTGAATGAAAAATTTGTAATTATCTTAATCACTAGATTTGGCACGGAGCAAAACATGGGGATGCCTTTACTTGAAATTTTGGCTTGACGGTTTTATGTGATAGTGCGAGGTTTATAATGTATGGAAACATTTGAATTTTATGCCTTCATGGATTTCAATTACATACGAACTATCATGAGTTGCAATCGAGATGAGATGAGGAATCAGGTAGGGGATGTGTAAGGATGCCAACATTAACCGATTAAGATTTTAATATATATACAAAAATTATGTTTTTCTTGGCAAAATCTTTTATTATGAGGACAATATTATAAAATAGAATGCCATTTAATAAAGGGAGAATAATTTAGTGTGGGAATTGTCCTCCTGGCACTAAGACAATTATGCCCTCCTAACAACTTATGCTTAATATGAATCCCTCACAAGGAGCACATTATCTTTCTTTACCTGCCATTTTTATTTTCCTTGACATAAGGGGAATATTATCTTTCTTTATTAAGGTCATCCTCTATTATTCTTAACGTGCTTCTATGAGATTTCTTTCATCATAAATTAGATTTACGATGTTATGAGATTTCTTTCATCATAAATTAGATTTACGATGTTTTTCTAACGTCGATAGTGGGAATGCTAATGCTAATGCTTACATTGTGTTGAATCAAAATAAGTTATGTGGATCACAACCAAGTTATAGAGCGTTTGACGGAACAATGAAGCACACAGAGATTGTGAGAGAGAGAGAGAGTGTGTGTGTGTGCGCGCGCACAATAACACACAAGTTTTAATAGAGTAAATTAGGTAGTGCTTTATTATAGAAATAATCCCCGATTTATAGGTTTCAGGGGCATCTAATAAAATTACATATTTGTCTTTGTTTATATAGGGATGTTATAAGTCATTATTACACATTTTCATATTTGTAACTAAATCTGACACATTTTCATATTCATAACTGACAGTGTCACCATTTAGTATTCATAACTGTTTGAAAGGGGCATCTAAAGACCCAATACTCTTGTCATAAAGTCGGTTGATAGCTTATGGGCGATCGAAAGGTCGTCTGTCGGCCCTTTCCAGGGAATCCTGAGTAGAGGCTCTTTTGTTGTTAAGGTAAAGTTTTGTAGTCAGTCATATGATATATTACCGTAATCAAATCGTCATCTCTCTTTGGATAAGGGGCCTTCTCAGGGGATCAGAAAGGTGTTCTGTGGGGTGCCTTTTAGCCATTTTTGTGAGGAGTTTCATGATCTATTGATGGAGTTAGTCTTGAACGATTGTCACCTGGAATGGACTCCTTTTATTTCTTCATTTGATTATGCTTCTGTTCGATCGTCTCAGAATTCTAACCGAAGGAATCAAAGCTTGGTGTTTTCATCATTTGTCTATTTTAATATAGTGTCCTTTGATGTTCATAAGCGAGGCTTGCTAGATTTTCTCAATACATTTTTGATGTACACATTGTGGCGCTAAAAGATTATGACATGAATGTGATGAACAAATGCTAAAAAGCAATACACAGCCCAAATAAATCAGAAAAAGTTAAGCGGAAGATGAACCAAAAAGCGCTAATTCAAAGTGTCACATTGCGACCGTTACGTATATCCAGCTCATTCAAATCGTTAACATGGATCAAACGAGCAAGCAACGCGAAATGCAATGCAGCAAAGGCTCTGCTCTCCTCGGCGATGCGGTATCTCACTGCCGTCAACGTCGGCGTCCTTAGCCTCCCTCTGCCGCCTGCACACCATAGACTTCCCTGTCCCTGATGTCCTTTCTCTACTGTCCTCATCTTCCCCTCCCTCCGACTCGTCTATCTGGAACGCCGCCCTTCGTCGCCTGATTGATGACGGTGACCACGCTGCTGTGCTTGCTCTATATCGTCGCATGACCTCCCCTTCTTCCCGCGCTGTCCCTGACAACTTTACTTTCCCACCCGTCCTCAAGTCATGTGCATACCTTGGCGACCTCGTGGAGGGTACCCGTATTCACCGTAATGCCGCCGATCTCGGTTTAGCCTCTAATCTCTTCATTTCCAACTCGCTCATTTCCATGTACGGTAGATGCGGTGATACAAGTTCTGCAAAGAAACTGTTCGATGAAATGCCTGAACGAAACGTCGTCACCTGGAGTGCGATGATCGGTGCATATGCTGATAACGAGCGTGATGAAGAAGCGTTATCTCTATTTCGTTGTATGATAGAAAGGGTTAGGCCGAATAGGCCCACTTTTCTAAGGGTGATGCCTTGCATTCACAGGAGCGAGGATGCGGACGATTTGTATAAGCTTATAACAAGACTGGGGCTTGATTCGGACACTGTAGTCCTGAACGCAATGATGGTGATGTATTCAAGGTGCGGGAGAGTTGGGTTTTCTAGGAGATTGTTTGACGGGATTACTAATAAGGATTTGGTTTCTTGGAGCTCCATGATCGAGGCTTATGCGCAGGCCGACATGTTTATTAAAGCTCTGAATTTGTGGAAAGACATGAAGCTTCTTGGAGTTGTTCCTGATCATGTTAATGTTCTTGGTCTGATTCGCGCTTGCTCGAATTCAACTACGGCTTCTGTTCGACACGCACAACTCATTCATGCTTTTGTTGTTCGAGGCTTCCATCAGCATAACGTGATGGTTATGACAGCTTTGGTTGATCTTTATGTCAAGCGTGGTAGACTCGAATCTGCACGTAGCATTTTCGATAGAATGCAGCAGAGGAGTGTGGTTACTTGGAGCGCCATGATTTCTGGGTACGGAATGCATGGTTATGGAAAAGAATCAATTCAACTGTTTGATCAAATGAAGAACTGCATGAGACCAGATCATATTGTTTTTGTTTCAGTTCTTTCATCTTGTAGCCATGCTGGATTGATCGATGAGGGATGGCGATGCTTCAATTCCATGAGTTCGGAATTCGGAATAACTCCCAGAGCTGAGCATTATGCCTGCATGGTTGATCTTCTTGGACGTGCTGGGAAGCTAAAGGAAGCTCGAGAGTTCATTGAGAGAATGCCGATAGAGCCGAATTCTAGTGTGTGGGGATCATTGCTAGGTGCCTGTCGAATTCATCCTGACTTAGAAATTGCAGAACTTGCTGCAAGATCACTGTTTGAGTTGGACTCTAAGAATTCTGGACGATACATTCTTTTGTCTAATATCTACATTTCCTTGGGCAAGATTGAAGAAGCTAACAGCATTCGTACTCTAATGAGAAGACGAGGAGTAAAGAAAACTGTGGGGTATACTGTTATAGAGCTGAAGGGCAAGGTTTTCAAATTTTTAGTTGGGGATCAATCGAATCCAGATTCAGATTTGATCTACAAAGAGCTGGATAGATTGATGAAAAGGATTAAGGAAATGGGCTACATACCCAACACCAGTTTTGCATTGCATGATGTGGAAGAGGAAACCAAGGAACAATCTCTGTATGTGCATAGTGAGAAACTTGCAATAGTTTTTGGAATTTTGAAGTTGGATCCTGAATGCGACATCTGGATTCAAAAGAATCTCAGAGTATGTGGAGATTGCCATGAAGCAACCAAATTTATTTCAAAAGTAGCTGGAAGAAAAATTATAGTAAGGGACTCTCATAGGTTTCATCATTTCAGCGGTGGGTCTTGCTCATGTGGAGATTATTGGTGAATTTATCTAAAAATCTGACTCTTCTATTTGTCTTAAGAGCTGCATTTTGTCCCCCAGCCTTTTTCAGCATGAAAAGATCAGCCATGGAGCCTTCTTTGATGGTGGGGCTGATCAGTGGCATGTGCCTTTTGAAGAACACAGTATTCATGCAGATTAGTAATGAAAATCAGTCAACAGGTTAATGGTCTATTTGGGAGCTAAAGGATCCATCCGGGGCGATTCAACTGTATGTAAATGTGGTCGTACAATTGTTATGAGTATTTTTAAAATTATCATATTCACATGGAATAATAAAGGAAAATTTACATACATTGTTGTGAGATTATGTATATTGTGAAACGGACCTGAGAGATCTTAAGCAAACTTCGAACATAAGTTCACACAGCAAGAAAATAAATAAAATTTCAAATTTAATGCAAAAAAATTCGAAAACGAGAAACAATCACAGCCACACACCACACTAAAAAAAAGACTATGAAGCCAAAATGAAGAGAATAATATAATTTATATCACACTCAAATCTTTTCACAATTTGGACACACTGGGACACTGACATCCGCTTATTGTTTAAGAGATTACAAAATCCAAAAAAAAAAGAGCCAGCAGAATAAGCTGTTTAAAATGTTTGTTTCGCTGTGTTGTGATTACAGTACTAAGATGTTGCAGATACAACATCAATACGCTATGTGTGGAAAATAAAATTTTCTGAGTTCAGAGATGCTGCCTTGTTGCAAGAGATGTGAATAATTCATGGAAATATATTTGAGAGATCCAAAACAAAATTTTGAACAAAAGTACACAAAAAAACCATATAAAACACTAGATTTTACTAGAAAAAACTATAAAACGTGAATAAAGGCCGAGGTCACGTTACAAAAAAAAAATCAATATGAAAAAATTGAGAATCGTATAAATTTTATCACACTCAAGCCTCTCCATATATTTAAACACTTTTGATGCTTCTTCTCTCCTTTGCACAAGAGAAAAATGTATATCCATCTATCTTTTATTGAGAATGACAACACAAAAATAAGAACTTTTTGAAATCAATTAAGTGAGCCAAAGCACCTTGATATGGCGCTACTACACTTCAATGGGTGTTGGGTGCTGCAGCAAGAGCGTTGCAGTGTTGTACTCTTGAGCTTTGAATATGGAGAGCATGTTGCAAAACTATTGGCCTCGGTGTTGGACCACTGGGGTGCTCTTCTCCAGTCCTGGAGTGTCGTGCTCTCTGATTCTGAATCTGAACTGGTTATTATAGGGCTATCCTAGGGATGGAGCATTAGGAAGAGAAAAATAAAATTTTGAGTGTGTGGGCTCCAAAAATTATGACCGCTCCCCAAGAACCCTTCGCATTTTATTTTTATTTTTGATTGTTGAGAGAGAGCTTAGGAGAGTCGAATTTTTAGAAGTTAGGTTGGATTGTAGATAAGATACTTCCTAGAGATTTTACCCTCGTTTTATGAGGATATTTTGATCTGCGGTTCGAGGTTTCTCATAGGCGCAAGCCTCTATGGTTAATTACTCCTCCCGATAATGTGAGAGCACTTTCGATTAAGGCTAGTCACTAGAATTTGATTATTCAACATATAATCACAACATATTTAGGATGTAAATTATAGAATTCACTACTTGAAGCTTGAAGCGAATGGTAGGGGAAGGAATATAACATGATCAAGATCCCATGGTTTTGTCATTCTCGGGTTGTCGTGGTCCTGATTTATTTAGTCAGAGGAAGTAGTTGACCCAACCTGACAGAAGAATTCTTGTCAGCTATGGGTTGTGTCATTCAAGAAATCCTTGTAGATCTATAGTAGATATTTGTTTAACAGGACAATTTTAACTCGACCTTAAGAACAGAAAGTTTTGTGTCAATCAATTGTATCCTTATGATTCAAAACTCAAAAGGTAAAAAACCATTGGGAAACATACAGGCTGCAGCCGTGACAGTCATATAATAGTGCATTTGGCGAAGACCACCGGTCAGAGAGCTCGGGTCGTAAGGAGGACTTGGACGATGTACTTACTGACATGCAATTACATTGATTGTGTATATTGATACATTTGATATGACATTCACTCTCTATGAAATGAAGTCACTCAAAGTTTGTCACCCTCGGTGAACCATTACGGATGGTGGATGACAATTGCTTTTAGTCTCTAGTGATTAAGTTTTAGCTTGAATATTTTATTTGATTATTTTGAAAGTGTTAATTTAAATGATTGACCCCTCCGGTTAAAATTTTTTATCAACACGACCATCATCGGAGTATTTACACGTTTAAAATTTTTATATTTGAAGTGAGGGTATTTAGTTTTGTCAGGTTTAAACTTTTAGGATATAAGTCCTGTCGACTCATATCCTTCATTATGAAGAGGATCAGACTAAAATAATTTGGACCTGTAAATTTCTATTTTAGGGTTTGGGGTAAGACTTGTAAATATGACTTATTAGACTAGTCAACTATAGTCACTCCGAGGAAGAGGATCAAACTAGTGGGGTAAGACTTACAATCCTATCATATAGACAAGGTGGTCCGATTGGCCCGCACTGTGTTCTCAAACCATGTATTTAAACATTTAATTTTTTTGTTGTACTACATGCAGGCTTTTAACTTTATATATTAACACGTTTCAAGTATTCATCCTTTGACTGACTTATATGCTAGTATAAAATATGTATTTGAGACAATTTGTTACATATAGGGGCATATAAAACAATTTGAGATCATGCATAACTCGTTTATTGAGAGTATCCAAGCTTCAACACTTGCAAGTCCTAAATATTTTTGCGGATCTTCAAGCATTGCATTTCTTATTTGATTTAGAAAATATGCTTGAAATTATTTTCCAAAAATGCTCATGCATTTACATAAACACATTTTGAGCTTAAAAAAGATCATCTTCTGTTCACTAGCAAACACATTTTGAGTTCTGGGCCGATGAGGATTAATTTCAGAAAGCTTCACGCTTGAATTATTATTTGTCCCATAGGAGCCTAAGTCCCGAAAAAACTAAATTATTGAATTGATTATTTAAACTCAAAAGAAAGCTCAATTTTTAAAATATCTTCAAATTTATGAGCTTTAATTTTAATATCCAAATTCAAGTATTTTAAATCTTGAAAGTTTATATTTTAAAAGTCAAAGATTTAATATTTTAAAATCTTAAGAGACTTGTTACCCCACTAAATATTTTTCATCATCTGACACGAATCTCGGTGCAATCATTTGAATAAGAAACATTCAAATTTTGATAAAAAAAACATCCAGAGCTCCAATTTCAGCAAACTTATAGTCAAACTGAACGGTTCGATGAGACGAATCTAATGATATAAAAATTAGTCCAATCCGAGTAAAATCAAGCTCAAATTAAGTCATTAATCTATTTTTAGAAGATTTCAGGACATATTTGGAAGGTCAAACAAATGCTGACACTAGCAAGCCTATGCTTGAATCGAGTGTCTCGACAATACGAATCCAACAAACTCAAGATCACTAAATTCTGACATCTTTAAGGCCATTGAATGCCCTCTAAACGTCGTCTGATCAAGGGAACTCTTTGGACCATCCGATTAAAATGACTATATTAATTGCACCCAAACACTATAAATAGACCCTCAAACCTCACATGAGCGGGGGGCTTAAGCTTAGAGAGAGAGCTTGAAGCCTTGAGGAGAAGCTGCAGCTCAGCATCATCAATCAATAATGAATTTTCTCAACTGTGTCATGCCCCGTGGTTTTTCCCTTTACGGGTTTTCCACGTAAAAACTTATGGAGTCATCACCGCTTATTTTTCATCTGTGTATGTGTTGAATTCTCGTACAACGCTAAGACGATAATCAGCTACCCTATCACAACGAATTTTCTAGCATGTATCAAGACTATACATTTAAAAACCTGAATTTTAAAACAATGCCCAGCTTCAAAGAGCTTAAATACCAAATGCCGGAGACTTCAAATATTTTTAAAATTCTAAGATCTTATATTTCAAGGGCTCAAATTTTCATTTTTAATTAATTTTAAATGATTCACATTTTATTATTATTTTATAAGGCTCGTAATATTAAAATTTTCTTATTTACAAGTCCAAAAACACCCAATAATCCTACAGCCTTCCGACGTCAACCCTAGTTTGGGAGCATCGGAAGATGCCAACCTTCCCAGCTATCTTAAGAGACGAGCTGGTTAGTGTCGTAAGACACTTCAGCCTGGGAGCAAACGTGTAAGTTTAACTCGTAATCTTAAAAGACACAACGGACATTCATTGTACCTGCACAAAAGAATAGATTGCAATCCAATATTCTTTGAGTGATATTTTAGTTTCCCCGAATTCTCCAAGGACAAGTATACACTTTCCTATGAATGCATGGTTTAAAATCCCCATTTGAAAAAAAAAAAAATCCAAAGAAGTCTGCATTTCCCTCCAACGGTACTTAATTTTCCCACGAAAGAGTACTCGTACTTTCACGAGCGGATATTTTCAAAAAATCTCCCTATTTTGACCCAAAAATATACATATTGAGAAGATAAGCACAACACATATTTTCTTGCTTTTTCATACAGTACATAATAACAATAAAAATAAAATAAAATGAACAGTAAACATAGGGGTTCAGTTTGGTTTAAACAGGGGTCGGCCATCCGGAGTTCGTACGTAGCGTTGGGTGCGGATTTTTTTAGGTACTGATGGGTACTGGATGGGTATAAATGGGTATGGATGGGTATGAATGTGTATGGATGTGTATTGGATGTTGGGTATTGGCTATTAGGGTTCCTTTGAATGTTGCGATCCCGTCGTGGTCTAGCACATTCTAATGTGGACTATAACTCGAGGAATTTGGTGTGGAGGAAGGAAGTCACGATTGTCTTATTCAATTTGGAAGGAGAGTCCGGCCACTGCGTCCGATCCCAATAAAATTGCCATGTAAATTTAACTAAGGGCGTCTAAAAAAGATAAAAAAGTATTTATTGTGTTCTTATTGTAAAGTAACTCCAATAACATGTAAGAATATTGATTAAAATCATCAATAACACAGTCCAGCGGAACACGAAAAAATACTGCGATAATACCATAATAATCCTCGCAAAATAACTTCAATAACACCACAATATCACTGCAATAACACTAGTGATTAGCTTCAATAACACAACCTAGAGAATCACGCAAATAACGCAGCGGTTCCTCTTCATTAATCTCGCAAAATACCTCGAATAACATCACAATAACGGTGCAATAACATCGGTGATCAGCGCCAATAACGCCGCCCAGAAGATCATACAAATAACACTTCGGTAAACACCACACTAAACCCCACAAAGCAACTGCAGTAACAACACAATAGCACTGCAATAACACCAGTGAATAGAACGAATATCACTGCCCAGAAGATCACACAAATGACACCGGTATTATTGAGGTGTTACTAAAGTCTTATTAGCGATTTTTTCATCATTTTCTAGATGAGCATAGTCATGTGCACGTGACAAAATTTTATTAAAGGCTGAACGCAAAACTACAATCAGAAAAAGTGCGAGCAATTACTAAATTTAAATTCATTTAATTTAAATTTTTTTTAAAATTTATTATTTTTTATGTATATTTTAACATTCAATAGATCTTCTAACCCAGTATAGGAAGGCACCCTTCTCATCCCTCAATAAACTCACCTTC
The DNA here is from genome assembly GCA_022702705.1 of Papilionanthe hookeriana x Papilionanthe teres. NCBI lineage: Eukaryota > Viridiplantae > Streptophyta > Magnoliopsida > Asparagales > Orchidaceae > Papilionanthe > Papilionanthe hookeriana x Papilionanthe teres. Next base: position 63,479,504 of record CM040425.1, on the reverse strand, counting down.
AAGAGATTTGAGTATTTTGAGTGTCCAATAGATTAACACAACCAAACTTCATATCACAAGCTGGGTAAAATTAAGGCTGCGTTTGGCACAGCTTATTTGCAGTGGTGGCGTTTTCTGTTTGGAAATCCAGTTTTCGGTGATTATTACAAAAATCACTTCTCAGTTTTGTATTGGACGCGTAACATTAGCTTTTACGATATTTGCCCCTGTTCGCTCGTCTGTATGCCTGAGCCCTAAGTTCCTCTCTGCGATTCGCGTGAAGCTAGAGGGCTACGTTGACGAAGGCGAGTCTCCAGAAGTTGACAAAGATGGTGGCCCGACTGTGGCGAGAATAAAGAGTTTGACCGACGAGGACCTTGAGGAACTCAAGGGTTGCCTCGACTGAGGCTTTGGCTTCAGCTACGAGGAGATCCCCGAGCTTTGCGGCACCCTTCCTACTCTCGAGCTCTGCTATTCCATAAGCCAAAGATTCTTCGACAAGCAGCAACAATGATCTTCCACGGGGTATCACACCGTTGGTGCCATCTCTCCTGTTCGAGTTGCAAATTGGAAGATCTCTAGTCCTTGTAAGACGGTTTCCTCTTTGAGACTGATTTCTTGGTTATAAGTTAATACCTATACATGAAATTAATTTTTAAGCAAGGAGAAAATTTCCGAATTTTTCTTGTGGTTTATGTTTTTATCTGCGATTTGATGGTGGATTAAGATCGTATTTTTTAAACAATGTCTTTATTACTGCGACCGATTGGCATTGCTCCGTTTTTATGGAAATATCTTGATTTGTTTACTTCTTATTGCTATACTTCTCATTTTGCTAATGCTATTGTTTTGTTTTCCTTGATGGAAGGTGAAATAGGGGCAGATTATTCAGAACAGGGACAAATTTGTTATTTAATTACAAACAGCTGCAATTCAGCTGTTTTCCAAACCTTCAAACCAAACAGACAGACAAATTATCCGGACAATCTAATTATCAGTAGATTATCTGGATAATCTACTTAGCCTGATAATCTGGATTATCTGCAGCTGCGCCAAACAAACTAAGGCATCTAAGTTGACAATTAATCCTGAAAATCAGGATCCACATCACATACGACTTAATTTTCACTTACATATCATCTTAACTATGTATAAATATAAATTTTTTACTTTTTTTGAAGTATAAAAAAGTGAATTTTTTTGTGATTTGAAAATTTTGGATGATATAATAGAAAAAATTAAATTAAGGTATTACACATCTGTAAATACGTTACATTTGGGACAACAATAAAATAGCGCATAAGCTCTCCGGACTCGAGCTTCGCAAGAAAGCCCGTTATGTCACATCGATAACGTGTTGGCTGTTTGGCACAATAGATCGCTATTTTTTACGTATATTTTAGAATTGGATATCCAAAACAAACGGTATGCCTTTATAGCTAAGATCACATTAATTGGTGTGTTTTGGTTCCTTCTTGATTTTAACGTACATATCCATTCCAGTGCAATTACTAAGTTGAAGATTGCCTATCAGAAAAAGTGCGAGAGGTTCCAATGAGAAGATGCATGACCATAGAAAAGCTTATTGTTGCAGTTATTATATGAATATTATACTGTTCCGTGCCCTGAAGATTTTCTTTAGCCATCAAGTTAGTTTGGATTACGTAGAAGCCAAACTTACCAGCACATGCCGCTACTCAAGAACAAGAATTGGAAGCTATCAGACAACATAAAGATAAAATTGGAAACAAGTATCCATGTTCCACAGAATACAACTCTGAAAACCTCAGGCCTCCCACCAAACCTTTTCTTCTAAGTAAAAGCTCTAGGGTTTGGTTGGGCAAAGGGAAGTAATACAAATCACGCCTAAAATTGGATGATAAAGCAAATATCAGATGAGGAGGTAATTAGAAGAGAATTCTGATGAATTTAGGGGCATTTTGGGCCACCCCTCTTGGTCTTCCAGTTGTTGTAGCAGGGGCAGACCCCCTTGTTGCCGTAATATCCCGGAGGCACGCATAGACACTTGTTGCAGCACTTGTTGCAGAAGAAAAGGCATGGTTTCTTGTACTGTGTCTGGGAGCATCTCCTGCTACACTGAGAGGGGCATTCTGTAAGAGATGGCAGGATATATTAGCATGAAGTGGAAGACTTATGGTTTAAATCTTTGTAAATGATGGTACTCTGATCAAATGTTCTAACATTAGAAATAGAAACCATTTGGGAAAACAAAAGGGGGAAATTAATATATATATATATAGCACTTGAAACATGATGATACAAGAAATTTAATGCTGATAAGTTCATTACTTGGTTTAAGAAGTGGGGAACATTTGAGTTAAGGAAATACTAACAACATTTTGGTTAGAATGTTTTCAGCTAAAATTAATTAAGAAGGGTAAAATCTTTGATTTTATTTCATATTGCTTTTATCTTGGAATACATTCAGCCATGAACTGATGGTGGGTGGATTCACGGCCCCAAGCTAATGATGGTGTTAACGAAGAGCTCGATGAAACTCAAAAAAGCTGCTTAATATTCCATTTAAGGAAATATTGAAACAAGTACTCCTTTGATTCACATGTTATAGTTTGGACGGTCAAATGTTAGGCATTAAATCTTTAAAAAGGTTAAGATGAACTTTCCACAAGAACCTATGGCAATATCTGTGTGGGCAGAACCATTTTCTTCTATTCTTTTTTTAGTTTAATTTTATTGATGTTTTAATTTAAAATAAAGCATATTTGATCTGTTAAATCTAAACACGTTTTATCTCTGTTTTATTGTGGAGGTGGATCTATTTTTGAAGGTAATTTTTAAAACAAATTTACTCATTTAAAAAATAATTTTAAAATACATTTAAAATAAACAAAGTTTTAAAAACTAGAGAAGAAAAGAAAAAAATAAATAAATTTTAAATGTTAGTTTTATAAATAACAATGTTTCGAGTGCTCTCTATTTCTTTTTTTATTATTATTTTTGAAGTGCAAAAATGACGAAATGATTATTTGAAAAATGCAAAAAAAAAAAAAAAAAGGGAAGAACGGGATCACTCACGGTAACTTCTCAGGCTTCGCTGTCCATACTTTGCCTATTAGACATAAAGAGGAAAGAAATACTCATTAGCTAGTGGAGGGCATGACAAAAATGAGGATTAATGTTGTTCAGATATACAGAGCACTTTACCTTGTTCGGAAGATATTGCTCTGCATCATCATTGGCCTTATTTGCCCAAACCTTCAAAGTAAGAAATAGAGAATAACCGATTTATTAGAAAGCACATCAGTAAGGCATCAAACGCCTATATTTAATTACTGAAAGCCTACTTTGATAACTAAGACTCACCCCAGAGTTGGATTCGGCCATCAAAATGGCGAGGATAGCAACAAACAAGAAGAAAATAAAGTTAGCAGCCATTGCCATTGCTGCTCGAGAGCGAGATGAGTAACAAGCACCTTTGTAAAATAGAAAGTTGGAGAACTACGGAATGCTGCATATAAATGCAACGAGTTGGGGAGCTTAAATAGAGAAAAGAAGTAATGGTTGCAGACCTTTCAAACAAGAAGCCCTTATCATTGGCAGGAACTACACTATCTGCCCCTGCAGTTCAATAATATCTTTGGACCTATGTATTTCCATACCTAACAGTAATCTTCGATTTATATATTTATAAATATATAGTCATTTATATAATGTTTGAAAAAGTATTTTTCACCTTTTAAAAATAAACTAATAACAACTAAATGTGATATATAAGATCTGGTTGATATATAAAGAAAAACAAAATGAATTTTAGCTATTAGATATGTAATTAAATAATTATTTAGTGGTATTTATGTAAATGCACTTATATCTTTGCGTTTGACTCTCTCGCAAGCTATTTTTGGGAAGACTTGCTCCTTTGTAATAATAGTGGAGCAGTTAGTCTTTGTACTTGATGATTACTGCCGAAGCTTTGGGCCCTCATATTCTGCATAAGATAGAACTTGCTTAAATTTTAAATTTTTATTATTTTCAAAATATATGTACCATGTAAATAATTTATTATTATTTTATCATATCACTCAAAATAAATTCAAAATAACATAAAATAAAATTTTATTTAAATTTTGAAATGAATATTAACTTATCTACTTTCGGAAGTAAATATTGTATTACAAGTTGTCCCTTGTAAAATAATAGCAATGGCATTCAGCCTCTCGTTCCTTATTTTATTTGTACAGATTTCATTTTCCAATGGTGTAGGAAAAATAAAATAATGGCTTGGTTTTTATGTTGATTAGATTCCTTCTGTTAGGCTCTCCCGGATTTAAAATTAAACCGTGATATAAAACTCTTAAAAGGCTAAACTAATTGGAGCAACGCTAATCGTGGAGTAAAATAATGGTCAAAACCATATCTTCTGCAAAATACTGGTGACTGGCGACTGGCGTACAAGCAGAGGTGTCAGAAGTGGGACATTAAATTGGAAAGCTCGCGGTTGAAGGAAAATTTTTCCCGCTAATAAAATCTATATAAAATTTGATTTGGGTATATTTTATTCTAAAAATATATATGTATAATAATAATAATTTTTTTGAAAGTTAAACTAAATAACTCACCAGGTAAACAATGTTGGATATTTAGAAAAAGTAGAAGTATAAAAGTGTATTTTGGGCGGTAGTGTGATATCTAATCATAGTTTATTTTATTTAATAAAATTGTATTTTGTCTGCGTTCTCAAAAAGTTGTAATTAAAATCTGTGTCTTCGCAGCTTACCTGGCTATCTGCGGTGTCTGCTATAAAGTTACGGTCTGACTTTTTCAATAAAAAAAAAGAAAAGAAAATTGTAATTGTCATGGCAGTTTTTTAAACAATAGCTTCATCTTTAGCAGTTTCACAACTGCTTCTCCAAACAGCTGTAGTTGCCCCAAACATACCCTAAATTTACCTTCTTAAACCCGATTATTTGATTATAACAATCTCTACTAGCAATAATTCTCAAGATCTGTTTGGGGTTGTTGCAGCTTATTAAAAGACAATTGTGAAGCCATTGAAAAATAATCTGATGTTTAAAATGTTGCGGTGGGTAGTACATTTTTTTAAAAAATTCAGATTGCAGTTAGAAAGTTGCCACAACACCTTGTCAGGATCGGTGGTAAAATGTAGATTTCAGCGACAACTTTTAAAAAAACTATCAAAATGTAGTTTACCTAAACAAATAAAACTGTGGTGTGGCACCGCATCGCTACTATACCGTCGCCCCAAACAAATCCTCAAATTCCTAGTGGAAGGAGGCTTTTCCCATCTTTAATGCAAACTTTTTTGATTGACTAATCCTGCTTATAATATTTGCTCTGACAAATCCTCTAGGACGGATGATTTCAATTCCAAATTCTTTAAAGATGACTGAGATATTACCCGTTTCACTTGCGTTAAGGCTGTCAAATTTTTCTTTAATATATCTAAGCTTCCTAACACAGTGAAACATTTAGCCCTTAACCTTAGCCCATAAATCTTCATACTAATGAGCTGAATGACTTCAGGCCAATTTCACTTTGTAATACCTCTTATAACTTTATTGTGAAACTCATTGTTGAATGGCTCAAAAACATCTTGCCTACTATCATTCATCACTCTCAAGTTGAATTCACTATCGGTAGAGATATTTCTGATAACATTATTCTTGCAAACGAGTTCCCGTAAGGCTTCAATACCTCTAACTATGCTAAGAGTTTCTATTCTAAGATTGTTCTCAAAGAGTCATTTGATTGTGCCAATTCAAACTTTATTTATGATAGATTATATGAATTGGGCTATCAATTAGTTTTATCAACCGTATCAAGACATTTACTAAAGATGTTTACTTCTTTGTCATTATCAACAATGAGCTTTAAGGCTATTTTCCCACCTCTTCGAGTTTAAGATAAGTGCGCCCATTATCACCCTTCCACTTTTACTTCATCCAAAAATGACTTTTCTTGACCGCTTCACATCCATTAGAATCGAGTTATACCTAAGAAATATTGGGAGATTACCCACCTTATTTATGTTGAATATCTCTTAATCTTTGGTAAAGCCACTTCCCCTAAAATTCATCAACTCGACCTTGCTCTTCATATTTCATGGAAGTATCTAACCTACAAGACAATTATAAAAAAATCTACAATTTGCTTCTTCAAATCTGTCAAAGAATAAGAAAAAACATACTTTGCTGGCATCATTGGTTTCCAAGTTAAAACTCTACAGTAGGAGCACCTGTGAATTATCATTAATTCGTCAAAGTTGAATGGTTTAACTTGTCATAAGTTCATGGATAAGATTTAACATTATTGGAGTAGTTGGAAACAAAAGATTATATTTTAACATATTTTAACCAATCAAATCTACTTATTCAAATTATATCTTTTATCATTTTTTTCTTCTTTCATACCTAGAGGCATTAAAAAAATCCTTTCCCTAAGAAGCAAATTCCTTTACAACAATAGCTCTACCAATAATTTATAAATAATTTGTTGGAATACTGCTACTAAACCCAAACACCATGGGGGATTAGGGTTCCCAAACCTAGAAACTATCCACTTGATATGTAAAGCCAAAATCCTTTGAAGAATTTACAATTCCAACTTCATTTTATCGATGTGGTGTTTTCAAAACTATGTTTCCCTTTGGTCTGTTAAGAGAGAGCTTTTTTGTTTTTTAGAAAAACTTTTTAAAGGATGATAAAATAGTTAAAAGTTGTCTTACACTTAATATTATGACTTTATGTAAGATATCATTTTTCTTTGACACAAAGGAGCCTCATTTTATGAAAGGTTTTGAGATCAAAAGTTTAACTGGTTTAATTGCACTTCTACTCTTTGGTTTATGATAAGATCAAGAGAAATATTTGGCATCATCCTAATGTTTTTGAGTGCTCTCCATGAAGAATTTTTAAGTATAGACCTACTCATGCCCAGACGCAAACATAAATGTGGATAACAAAAGCTTCAATCACTCAATATTTATATAAACTATGGGCAGAGAAATCTAGGGAGCTTAATTATTAAATGCTCCTATTACGAAATAAATGAATCTCTTTTTTCATTTAATTATCTTATTCTTATCTCAGTTGTCGCTTTCAAGAGGTATGAGAATCAGGGAACTAAAATATATACATTAGAAATACGTCAACATGAATCTCGATAAGATCCATACCACTAATAAACCCAAACACCTTAAGAGATTAGGTATCCCAAACCCAGAAACTATCCACTTGATTTATAAAAGCCAAAATCCTTTGAAGAATTTACAACTCCAACTTCATTTTTAAAAGCTCATATTAGAAAATAAATTAATATATTTTTACATTTAATTCTCTTATTCTTATCTTGGTTGTCGTTTTCAGGTCATAAGAGAACCGGAGAACTAAAATATGTACATCAGAAATACGTCAACATGAATCTCAAACAGATCCAAAGGATCAAGAGACAAAGGAAGTAAGACCAGGGGTGGCCCGCTAACTGAAGACCAAATCACCATAGGTGGAAGACTAAAGGGCCCACTAGTGAATGACCAAAGAACATACTTAACTAAGGGTAGCCCCTCATAACCGATGCTAGAGGCCAACCAGTTGCAAACCATCTGAATCATGAACCGAAGCCAATATAGCTGAGCAGAGGTATAAACCTACCTCTCGCCATAACCCAACTTGAGTGAAGAATTCAGAGTTGTCAACCATCTCACGGAGGCCCTTAAGATACCTCACAAGGGTTGAGAACTAGCCATAACACAATATACAAAAGCATCCCTACGAACTTTCTCAGCTAGGTGTGAGCTATCTATTGGATTACAGCCATTCACCCTCTATTCGATACCATAGCCTTGCTCTACCAGCATAAGTTCATCATTTAAGGATCAATAGTCTTCAGACAAAATAGAAGAGTCGATCGACAAATACAAGCTGATCGAATCGAGTCTTGCCGATCCAATGATCATCAAAGGCAGCTTGGTAACCTCGCTTCAGTATAGTTAGACGGGCAGGCCTTGAATAAAAAAGACTTGCTAATTTCAACCGACGAGCATAGGCTAACAGAGCAGAAGCCCTACAGATATAAACTATCTAAATTATTATGCAGCACTCTCATTAAATCGAAAATAAATAAATAAAATCATATATTATATCTTCTCCTTTATAAATAATAATTATTTTATATAAAAAAAAGACTAATAAAAAATCAGAATTTCTAAACATTATTGTACATTTTTTTCTAGTCTTTCTTTTTATCTTTTTTTGTGCTCGACTTCTTGATGTGATTGATGGACAAATCAGGTTTCTCACATATAGAGGGTCTGCTTGGTTCGGCGATATGAGCGCGGTGCATGGATTAGTCGCAAATTGAGGCCGTTTGGGGCGGCTTCCTCAGTTCGACGGGACATCATTTTGGCTAAACGTGGTTCGCGAATCGAACCCCACAGCCCACTTTTGAGGGATGACTTATTACTCGGGTTACCTCTTCATTGTTCCTGCCCTAATTCCCTTTCCCTTTGTTTGACGTTGAATCCCTCACGCTTCTGTAATGTTCGATGAAGCCATCCCTCCCTTTCGCTCCTCTGCTGTTCGGCGAAGCTGTCGCTCGTCGTCCTACCTCTTGGATTCCGTCCCAAACCTCCAAGTATCCTCTCCTCTCCGCAATCTCGCTATTCAAGTGTTGATTTTTCTAGCTGTCTCTATTGAGGCATATGGATTTAGTGGTTCTTGTGTTGGCCATGGTGACAGTGTGTTGTGAGTGATTCTTCTTTTGGTTGTAGTCAAGGAGTTGGTGGTTTGAGCACAAATGTGAATGCTTGATCGTTGGATTTGTGATACTAGATTGGTAATGTATATGTGTTGTGGATGTGAATGCTAGATGTTCTTGGCTGATCGATTTTGGTTTTGTAAGTTGTATGAAAAAAATGACATTTATAGCTTAGGGACTATATCAATATGGATGACCTATTTGTCGTTGGTTGGTGTTACATCTGAAATCCTAAGGAAGACAATTGAGTTCCTTTCTTTTTTCTCGGCGATATTGTTTATGAGGATCTTCCAGATGATCTGTTTTGTTGATATGCATATGTGATTGATTTTACATGAGTTAAAGGTGATGACTTGTAAAAAAGGGTTAAAGGCGACTAAGACCCCTAAATATATAAAAAATTTACGATCCTGTAGCCAATCTGTCGATGTTGTGGAGCTTTGATCGGTTCGCCTCGCCTCTGTTAATCGAGATTTCATGGCATGGTAGGTGCGGCGATTCCAATATGCATCCACACATTTTTGAGTTCCAGATGTGATTGATTTTACATGGGTTAAAGGCGATGACTTGTAAAATAGGGTTAAAGGCAACTAAGACCCCTAAATATATAAAAAATTTACGATCCTATAGCCAATCTGTCGATGTTGTGGAGCTTTGATCGGTTCGCCTAGCCTCTGTTAATCGAGATTTTATGGCATGGTAGGTGCGGCGATTCCAATATGCATCCACACATTTTTGATGCTAAGGGTCACGGAGTCTACAGCGATTTTGGCATTCTAGAAATAAGTGTGAACCGGAAGGGCATTCTTTCCATCTGTATTTCTGCGGCGATCACATGGAGTAGGGGACAGCATTTAGCACCTTTCGAGGATAAATTAATGGGATATGTGAGGGAGCATGTGCTGCGCAGCAATGAATCAAAAAATCACAAGGCACGGTAATGGTGGGGTAACACTGGCATCATAGCATGCACGTCGTCTTCTAATATACTTAATAATAATGGCAACATCACGGACTTTTAGCCAATTAGCTGAGAAAAATAAGCCGCACATCTTTTCAATAGTTGGTGAAATTGTTTCTCTCTCTCTCTCTCTCTCTCTCTCTCTCTCTCTCTCTCTATATATATATATATATATATATATATATATATATATATATATATATATATATATATATGATACCCATCAATAATTTTCATTATTCGGCACGAATCTCAAAGCATGATACAGATACCGAAATAATATTTTAAGCTATAGATTTTCAAATCTTCATAAAATGTCATCTAAAACTCTGATTTCAGTAAACTTATAATGAGGTAGATCTAGTGATATCAAAGTCAAATCAATCTGAGTCAAATCAAGCCCAGAGTCATTATACTATTCTTGGAAGATTTTCAGACACATTTAGAAGGTCAAATAGACCCCAAATTTGACAAGTTTATAGTCAAATTGAGCGTTTCAAAAAGACAAATCTAACAAGCCCACGATCACACAATTCTGACATCATAAAGACATCCAAAAGTTCATTAAACGTCGTCTGATTGAAGGTAGCTCTCTGAACCGTCTGATCAAATGATTCATATTCATGCATTAATTGCACTCATAACACTATAAATAGACCCTCAACCCCTTACATGAGCGAGAGCTTAAGCCTAAAGAGAGCCTGTGGCTCGGAGAAGCTGCAGTTCAAAGATAGCCGCCGATCGTCATGGACCACCTCCAATCTCCATCGACAACCGCCGACCGTCATCGACCGTTGCCGACAGCAGTCCACCACCGTCTACCGTCGTCGACTGCACTGCATACCATTGTTAACTATCGATGACCTTCGTTGACATCCGCAAACCATCGTTGACCACTGCAGACCGCAGTCTACCATCGCCAACTGTTGTTGACCACCGTTAACCACCATCGATCACCACCAATCATTGTCAATCACAGCCAACTAGAGGTCGTCAAATGACACTGTAATATGAAAAATATTGATATCCTTTCCCGTCTGTGGGATAAGGGATTCCTGTAATCATCAATCATTAGTGGATTTTCGCAACTGAATCAGGCTTCGTGGTTTTTCCCTTTACAAGTTTTCCACGTAAAATTTTCTGAGTAGTCACTGTTTGTTTCTCTTTCAACTGTATGTGCGTGCTAAATTCTCGTACAACGCTAAGACGATAATTCAGTACTTTACCACTGTAAATTTTCTGGCATGCAATATATATGTTCACTATTCTTTTTCGAAAAAGTATGCATGACAATGAAAATTTCTCTCAAGTGAATAAATTTATTTTAAGTTGATTCAAATTCGAAGCACACTAAATTGATTCTTAGATATATGAGCCATGTTTAATCCAGCTTTATTTAAATCACAAACTTTCCTTCACACGCAGCAGTCCCATGATGCATTCCACAAGAAGCTCGTTGTATGGAGAGAATATTACGTTATGGAATGCATGCCGGTCCTGTACTTAATATTTTGCCGTCGCATGAAACCAATCCTAAGATGCCACCGTTGCCTTCTCAATAAGCTCGCATCCCAGAATCTTTATATAATCACATGCTGTTGGACCCGTTGACATGCTGCGTGTAAGAAGCCGAGACCAAAAGCAAGTAAGAGGCTCCATCCAAGACTACCTAGACTAGCCAGAAAAGCCAACAAAAATGAAGCTTAGGAAATGAAATATAAAAAAATAGAAGTGTGCCTAGCATGGGAAGACAATCCAACAAAGAAGCATTATCATGGCCATTCGAATTATCATCTTTTTTTACAATGGCATTTACTGGTGTTCGTTGTGATGAGAATTAGTCTTAACAACTGAATTTCTTTCCACTTAGTGTTTTTTATTTTAACAACTCTATTTGATTTAGCTTTTTTTTTTTTTTTTTGAACTTGATTTGATAAATGAACATTATTTTTAGGTTCTACGTGTATACTGAGCTATGGGAGCGTTAAATTGGAGTTGAAAATATTTTAGGTCTTGTTTATGTAAATGTAATTTTTTTTTTATTTAAGATATATAAATATTCATATTTAAAATACTAGTGCAAATATATTTTCCTTCTTGTTATTATGGTCCAAGAGTGGAAATTTCTCTTTTTTACATTACTTGAATCGGGACCTCAAAGTCTAATTTTAGCATCTCGAACATCAGATGTTGGGCCTTACCGAATTTGATGTAAATCGAGGCAACCAATAGTGCATCCAGACTTTGTTAATGTCTTTGTCAGCTATGCTTTGTCTTGGAATAAAATATGCTATCGTTCTTTTGAAGCAGGCTAACAATTAAACAATGTTGTTCCCAATATTGCTCCTGATCATGCAGTGTTATGGGAGCCTTTAACGCAAACATTTATTTTCAAAGGAGTACAAATTAATTCTTTTAAATATCCTTCATTTTTTTTTATCCGAACAGATATTACTGTTTTTTTTAACATAATTGTTAAATTATATATATATATATATATATATATATATATATATATATATATATATATATATATATATATATATATATATATATATATATATAACAATTATGTTAATAAAACCACTAAATATACATACATATATATAATGACAATTTAATGTTGAATAAAAATTGATCCCACAAATTAAAAAAAAAAAGGAGGAGACATCATTATTTTTACGTGAAAAAATCCTAGTAGATAAAAAAAAATCACGAGACCTCGTTCAGTAATTCACTATATAATTTTAAGTGCATAGATCCACTCTTCCCCTAAATTAGAAAAAAGTGGAATTGCAAAGCTAATAATCACATATGTACAATAGTAGAATAGTTGGCCATAAGGGTTGTAGTCGGTGGCTGTATGTTTTTTGTCCTTTTTAATTTGGAGTCGCGACCTTGCTTAATTTTTGTCTGATAATTATCCTTTCCCGAAAAACCCTCTTTCTTGATTTATCAAAATCATTCGTAGAATAGAAGAGACTGAAAATAAAGAGAATAAGACAAAAGTAGACAATACAATTTAAAAATGATCATGAAGTGCTTACATAGGTAATCCTCGTGCGAGGTTAAGAGGTATATCCAAAACAAGATCAGATCCAAGCACTTTAAAGTACATATGCATGAAGAATTCCCCTACATAAGCAATCCATATAACCAAAAAACTAAAAAATAATTATATATTTTGTTTTGGGGTGAAGAGCAAATCCCAAAGGAAGTGTTCCATCGGTTAATTATATCTTGGAAGATACCAGAGAATACTCTCAATAATAGAAATCATACTTGCAATATTATGAAAATTATAATAAAATATGTATATCAAAGGAATGTTTATCTCAACTAGGAACATCTTGCAGCTTTCAAAATCTATACTGAGCTAAAGGGGAAGAATGAATCCCCCACATCCTCAAATGGACGATGGCCCGTTGACAAACGACTCCTATGAAATAACCAGGCCGTCTTAGTAGAGACCACACTATACTTCTAAGGCCTAATTAAGCCATAATGACAGAGGGTGATTCATCGTATCTCAAAAGGGTGGCGACCTATCAACATTTGGGGCCTACGCAAAAGGAGCTCACCAATAAAATTGAAAAGAAATCCTAAACTGGTAGAGATGGTCGAGTTAAGATTTCATGAATTTGTCATCCCAAGCTATTAAATCCTATGATCTACCTGGTTATGAAGGTAGTCAACCCAATCCAGTTTGAGATCATTTGTCAACAACTTATGTGTTGCGTTGTTCGAGAAAATCTTGATAGCCCTATGATCAAAGAAAAGAAACTTCTCACTGTTATGGCCCTTTACAAGTGGAATAGATAGATCTGAGATTTGAAGCCACTAAAAAAGAAAGAAGAAGAGGTGTGGCAACAAAGCCAAAATGCACAAACAAAGAACTTATACCCCATCTGGGTCAAGAAACCTTTAACATCCAAAATGTGCTAGACAACCACATAAGTATAAAAAATATACTTGGCTAGGCGGGTTGAAGAAGTTCAGGGACTCCTCATCGAGACATGCAAAATGATGTAATTGTTTAATCAAATTCTAATATGGATACCCTATGAAGTATTAATTGGGTAATAGCCATGCATGTAAACCCATTTTTTAACCGGTCTGAAGATCATGCATAAAATTAATGCAGGTTTTAAAATGTTGTACTAATTTAATCATTTCGACGAGTTCCCAGACAAATTACAAACTAAGAAAATGAGAATGGCAGCTCATAACATGAAAAAGAGTCAGAGTGTAGCTGGTTCGATAAAATATCCCCAAAAAGTAAAAGGCGGTCAACATTGCATATATATGTCTGATGCTAGTGCTATACATGAATATGAATTCAGAATTAAGGAATGAGATACGAGATATTGCTCCTAGTCTACGTCACATGGTTCCGCATATCATGCCCTTGGAACTCATGCTCGTACCTTATTTTCAATACAAACTCGGCCTAAAGACTTTACACAAAATACATAATAAAGTCCAAAATAAAGACTTGACTTGCAATAAAGCAAGGTTAGCAAATTTACCTACAGGTAATGTAGTGAGCCATGATGGGCGAGATGAGAGATTGGAAACACCTATGTAAAATATGTTAGTTCATTTCATTTTAGCTTCTCCCAGTTGAGCATGACTCCTTGCAAGAAGATCACCATATTATATTAATGCCCACGTCTCAAATATAGTAAAACACAAAGAGAACACATAAATTGCCCGAATAGGGACAAGAAATTAACAAAAGCCGGATGTGAAAAACTCTTATTACACCCTATCTTATGCTATCAAGCATCTAAAGCAATGTCTCATATAACAAACATCTAAGTGTGTGTGCGAAAAGTGTGGTTAAGACATGACATTTTTTTTTTGACGGGGTTGCAGTTCCCTGCCCAGTTCTAAGGATTCAACTAATATACGACATTAGAATTATGATTTCAAACCATAAAAAGCTTAACATATTTGACCTTACATATGATCTATGCTACCAATACATTAGTTTTCAAAATATGATTTTTTATACTTTTAAAATACATCCTAAAAAAGAAAAAAACAGAGTGACACCCATTAGACCTCTTGGAACCTTAGCACAAACATATGTGTGCTAATGAAGATGCAATAACTTGCATTACTCGATGAGATATCCTCACAGACAATGCTCATGAAAGCATCAAGACCAACAAAGAGCCACCCATCTAACGAAGATGATTTGCCATCAAGACAACTAGGTAATGCACATGTGACATGCAAACTTGCTTAGCATATCGTGATAAATAAATTGAGGTGTAAGTGGTCGCAAGTGATGTGCTAAGGGATTAGAACCGATATGATATGCTCTATCAAGGGGAGAGCGGTGGATACTCACATTTAAACAATTATGCCAACATATGTGAATTGCCCATTTAACATAGTCGTACGAAGTAAGAAACAACACGAAAAATAAAGTAAGAATACGGGCTATGCACAAATACAATCACTTTAGATGAGATGATTGTACTATCATAGCCGGAGATGCCACAACAGTGTCGTCACAAGCATATGATGACATATGCCCATAACGCGAATGCTAAGTGTGCAGGTGCAAAATGCATACGTGCCTCACTCATGTGATATATGTAGACTAGGTGCATCAAGTACAAGATACCCTAGGGGAGATTACACCTCTTATGGGAGGAAAGCATCCCAGATGCTCATGTAGAAAGTAGATACAACATGCACGAATGAGATTAATTTTGATTGCATTGTGCACATGACACCCCGAAGGGAATTATAGCTCACCCAAAGGTCACTCAAACGAGCTCATGTTGGTGACAAAGCAACACATGATATGTGACACACACACGACAAATCATAAATGATGTCATGAGTGTTAGGTGGCGTGACTCCTGCTAGGTAAGAGTCATACACCTAAGTGGCACAGTGCACTAGATGGGTTTAGGGGCTGGGTGTCATGACTTGCACTAAGTGACACAATGTGACATACCTATGATACACTTAGGTGGTACTGAAGAAAGTGGGGTCACTTAATTCTCGTTAAGAAGAATTACACATCAAGAAGCATTATGCATTGGCTAACCCTTCACAAGGCGTGCAAATAGTCGATCATCCACATACGATGACGTGTGTTCATAAAGATACCACAAATGCAGGTGCTCAAAGAGACATCACATGCATGCCAAATACTAAACACGCGTTGCAAAATGTTGTTTTTCACACAATAGGCATCAAGCTACACACATGGAAATATAGGCACTAAGCCCGACCTATCTTCTCGCGCTTTGATTTGAAAATGTACATATCAAAATAATTTTACATGCGCTTCAATGCCAAGCCGGAGACCACAAAAAAAATGAAATTTTACATGCACTTCAATGCCAAGTCGATTACAAGCCGTAGGTCTTTCATCTTCGTAGTTGGATCACTGTTACTTCCTCAATCTTTTATCAAATTATTATAATATTATTTTCTATTGTCCAAGAGGAGCAAATTTGTAAAACATACATCTGAATAGTAGAATCATTTCAATTGTTGCTCCATGATTTTGTCTCGTTTGAGCTTTTCACATAAGTTCTTGTGTCTCTTTTTTCAGCCCTTCCTTCTAAGTGTTTATATTTTGGTAAAATATTAAGACCATATAGTCACTTAAAACCTTTACTCTCATGCATTTAGAAAACTCTCGTCCGGCGATTTCTTAATCCCTAATTACTTTGGGTCTCAAATTTGTCCAGTCAGTTATCCGTTGTACTCCATCCCTTATCTCAATTTTACATTTCGATACATGTGCAAGGTATTATAGCAAATAAAAAATATTCTAATTCTTTTGATTTACATACAAGTGTTTGTTGAAATTCAAAAATAAATGTTACTCAATTTTTTTTTTAAAATCTAGATATTTAAAAAAAGTCCAACCATAAAACTCCATATATATTTTTTTAATAACGAAAGATAAGCTGATATATCTAGGGGCATATATATTAGCCACATTCTGAAATAAAATGAGCTAAAAGGCATCATCAAAGAAGACCGATATTTCAACGTTAAGGCGAAATTTAAGGGCGAGTGCTAACCTGTCCTTAGGCATCTAACAGCAAAATTTTGGCTTGGCACGGCAACAACGACTTCATTGCGAAGGGCAGAATATTTATTTATGGATTGGGGTGGTGTCAGCCATGTGCGAGAGCAATGAAAAGGAGGACTGGGCATGAGATGCCGCCCACCATCAATCACATGGGCTCCGTCGGCCGCTTCTTTTCTTGCAATATCCATCTAGTTTCTTGTTATTACGGATACTTATTTTTGGTTTGTTCTGTCGGCTAGCGTTTGGAACTTTTTTAAGGAGACTCGAACGAGAATAAACGAACGTGATGAAGTAGATTAGGACTAATAAATATTGTATGTTTGGGATTAGTGCAATTTTTGTAGATTTTATTATAAAATTGCTATATAGAAATCATCTTACTTGAGTTGTAAAAATTACAGTGAAAACTATAAATATTTTTTAGGATAATTACATATACAGATCACCCAAAAAGTGAATTTTTAATCAATCTATGCATTTATATGTGTCGAGATCAAATCAGTGAGAATTTGATAAAAAATGAAAAAATAAGGATTGAGATTTTATCTTGAATTTTGACATACGACTGAGAATTTGAAAAATGGACGAAACATAATGCTTGATTTGTAAACATTAAGATGTATGTAATTACTCATTTAAAAAAGTAATAAAAAATTTGTTTTTATTTTTAAATTTTAATCTTATTTTTAAAAATTTTGGTTGGGATGATTTTTTTCATGGAGTTGGAGGCCACACTACTTGAAAAAGAGGAATGTATCAAGATGATGAGCTCATGGAACTTTTTAGGAATGATCTTATCGGTCTCTCTTAAAGGTTTAAATAGTATTATTAGAAGAAAACAAATGAAGGACGCGACAAAAGGAAGTCATTGAGGACATGAAAGATGGTTGGGTTGGTCCTTTGTTTACAAGTGAACGTAGCAGGACTTGAAGGCGGTGGGTTGAACTAGTTGGAAGGGTTATAAGTTATATAAAAGGAACTAAGTATGGTTCGGTTTTATGTCCTTAGAGGTAACATGTGTTGATTTCACTTTTGTTGAGGTCTAGTTTCTCTTTAGAATAACCTAGGGTCTAATGAATAAGACTTTCCTAGTGACTATCTTAAAGGACTAGTGATGAGACCCTTACCCCATAAAAATTCAAAACAATTCTTTGCTTGACTTGAACTTTTCAAATGTTTAAAGTCTAACCTCTAAATGCTTAGGAGGATGAGACCAAGCATTAGGAAGCTCAATAGGAGTTCCCTACGGGATGTTCAAGCCTTAGGACTTACCCTAGGTGGTCTGGGTGAGGCTCACACACACACTTGCACATTACACTCTCACACACTACCTCACAACTCTAAACCAAATTTCCTTACACTTGATCCCTACTCTTTTGGAAACTCATGTGGGTGGTTTCCCAAAGCTCTTAGCCCCAGGCTAGGGTTTGGCTAGTACCAGCACATGGAGGATCCAAATGGGGAATCCCCTTTGTCCATGGCTCAAATGGATTATCAACCCTTTCAATCCCAATTTTACCAAAATCTAAACTTTTGAACCCTTGGCCCCTAAACTCTACAAAATGACCAAATTACTCTTAAAACCCTAATTCTGTCAGAAATTCCCAAAATCAACCAAAATCCCTCAAAAATTATATCAAAACATTCCTCACCACTTAAAATACCCAAAACACCTCAAATTTATCAAAATTCTCAAGATAGACTCAAAATCCCCAAAATTACCAAATTGCCCCTCCTAGCCCAAAAATTCAAAAAAAAAAAATCCTAAAACCCTTCAAATATTCCTAATTTCAATTTTAAATCACTGCATTGACTCAATTTGACCAAACTAGCCCAATTCGACCAAAAGCCCTAAATTGCCCCTTAAGGGGCCCAAAATGTCAAAATCACCCCCAATGTCCGCCAAATTGACTTCAATTCTCCCCAATTCCAATTCCAAACTTTATTTCAACATCCTCAATCCCAATTGAAACCAAATTCAAGCCCAATTTGACTCACATTTGAACCCAATTTGAACCCAAACCAAAAGTCCCAATTTTGACCATATGACCAAATCTCCACAAATTAAACCTAATGTCAACCAGTTTCCTCTAATTTTAAATCCTAAACTCTTCATGACATTCCTTTAAACAAAGTTAAACCATCAATTGCCCTCAATTTGAGCCCAAACCTCACCCAAGTCCAACCAAATCCAAAATTCACAATTATACCCTAAATTGATCACGTGTCCAAAACCCATCAAATTGAATGCACTAACCCTAAAATTGCCACCCAATTAATGTCAAGAACTCTCTATATAACATCCCTATAGACCATCTTGAACCTTCAATTGGCATTGTATCCAACCCTAGCGTAACCTAAACCTAAGCTAGCCCAAATATCCCCAAATTAACCAAATACCCAACTCAAGCCAAATTAACACCCCAAACAAACACTTGTATGTAAATTAGCACCCCAACCTCCGCCACAACCACTAAGTGAACCCTAGGAACCACCCTAGATCCACCTAGCCCACTCTACATGAGCTATGGACCAAGGTTCACATGATTTAGGGGATTTTTTCCTAAAGTGCTTAAACCATATGGAACTTTACCAAAATTGATCATCAACTTAATTACTCACCATGATGGCCTGACCACTGACCACCTGACCTCTGGTCACCCTCCTTGACCTGGCCGGCGGGCCTAGTCTCCAGAGGAGCCCAAACTGAGAGCCACCTCACTTGGATCAAAACCCAAACTCACCACGCAAGCTGTCCAACCCTGATTAGTCACTTGTGCCTTGCTGCCTTCCACCTAAGTAGCTAAACACACCCACCAGCAAGCCCTAAGCTCAACCCAATGGCCATGGCTATAAAAGCCACCCTTCACGGCCAAAGAGGAAGCTGAAATTTTCTTAAGGAAACTCTGCCAAATTGCTTTTAGAGCTTCCCAAGACCCCTGAGTGCAAGCCCACCATCCTTAGCCATTGAATCCCACTGACCGGAGCAAATTTTAGAGCTCAATTCTCAACTGAAACCAGGACACTTCCCACCATAGCTCCATAGTGCACCAAATCCAAATTAATTACACCACACCATCCCCACACTGAAAGAAGAAGTTTCCCCATTAAAGCCCCATCACAAAGAGCCTCCATAATAGACTTTGATGAACACCTAAAATCGGGCCTAATCGAACTTGGGCCTAGACATTTCGCCACAACAAGAGGCTTCATCTGGAGGTTCGTTGGGTCCAATTGAAGCTGCAACAATCATCTGATTGAGGTATCTCCTCTTAGACAAAGGTATTGAACTTCACCTTCCTCCCGAGCTTGTTTCGGTTCTCCATGCATGTTGGGTTGATTTCAGGCTAGGTTAGTCATAAAGATAGGTTCATCTAGGTCAGATGAGTCCATAGAAATAAATCCCCATGCGATTTGGTTGAGTCTAGCTCAAGGCTAGAAGGTAGACGACTCTCGGGATGAACCAGTAGATAATGATGAAGGAGAGTCGTTGGATCAAGTGTGTATTGGATGGTAAACTATGATTGAGCTGGACGAGACTGCAATATATAAAGTGGGGGATCCATGGCTGCTGAGTCAGAATGCGGTGTCAAATAGCGGAGCTCTGCATTGGAGTTCGAAGCTGCCCAAGATGACACGACGACGCGCTGAATAAGTATAAAAATAGGGTTATTGTTGAATTATTTAAATGAGTTAACCTTTAAAAATTCATAACTTGGTGTAGAAAAATCATAACAATAAAAGAAAAATACCCTCTTGCTTAGTGAAGAGATGAGAACAATGTGGAAATGGTTTCAAGTTTATTTGATGTATATTTTATTTTTAATTAATTAAATATTTATTCAATATTTTCTTTCTCCATTCACTTAAACATTTCACCATGACATGAAATTTAGGGCTTTTGTTCCCTCGATCATGGGGGATCTTCCTTGACTTTTTCAAAGTCAGGGGGAATCCTTATGAAGAGATCCATAATTTTTAAGATAGTCACCCCTGTTTTGGTATAAAAATTATAATAATTAAAATACTAATCAGAAAAATGCAAAGTAAATTTTGTTAGGTTCCCTGTAACTAGAAGACCAGAGGAAAAATGTAAAATTAATTCATTAAAACTCACTCTAACTTTAATTAACTCATTAAAATAAAATAAAATTAAATTGGACAAAACATAAAAGTAAATAACATACAAATCACTCTCCACTGTAATTTAAGCTCAGAGGAACTCCCCAAAAAAATTTTTAGTCATTCGGAGTTGATTTGACCGCTTAAATCAATTTTTTAAAATATTTTTGGGATTAAAATAATTGTAATAAATAAAATACAAGTTGGAAAATTATGAAATTGGTTTTGAGAGTTCCTTGTGATCAGAGCAACATAAGAAATAAAGTTGAAATTAAAATAAAATTTTCATTTTTAAGGCCACTTTAAATATTTATGTAATTAAAAATTCATAAAAATCATAAAAATAATTAAATTTGTGAAAATGTTCTAAACTGTCTCCTAATCACTTAGGACCAATTTGAATAATTTTTTAAATTTTTTAAGTAAAAATATTAAATTTTAAAAGGTTTAAAAATAATTTTTAAGCCTAAAAATGAAATTTTGTTTAATTTCTCACTAAAATAATTCTAATAATTAAAATATAAATCACAAAATATTGAAATTTATTTCTCCGGGTCTCCTGACCTCAGAGAGATTTAATAAAAATATAAACTTAATCTTAAAATTAAATAATATTTTGCATTTAATTAATACTCTAGAAATTAAAATAATCATAATAATTAAATTAAAATTGAAAAAATTATAAAATTTGATCAAGTGGTCCTCTGGTCTATGTGAACCTCCAATAATTTTCTTAAGAGTAAGGGATTTGTGTTGATCAAGTTATAAAATTATCCTTGAAAATCCATACTTTTGCATTAAAATAATTATATAGATTAAATAAAATTTTGAAAAATCACATTTTCTCCTCTGATGATTTAATTGATCCATAAGTAGGGAACCATAAAAATTTCAAAGTCATTTGAGTTAAATTTGATTAATTATGAAGTATTAATGCCTTAGGGACAAAATTGTAATTTTGAAGAATTTAACCTTAATCAATATTTAGGCTTAATTAAAGAGGGAAATGGGTAAAGAAACATGATTGAATGATTGAAAACATAAAGGGATAAACGGTAGAAACCAAACTCACTTTTGTCGCATTAAAAGGTAAACTTGTATTTTCTTTAATTATATTAATTTTGAAGATAATCAAAATTAAATGATCCTAAGTTAGGGGTTTCATCATTGAAAGATGATGTTTAATGATAAAACCCCCCTCCAATCAATGGTTTAATTATAATTCGATATTTTGATAAGAATCATAATCATAAAAGTTAACTTAACTTTTTTTTTTCTAAAATATAAATATACTACTAAGTCTTAAGGGCTCAGTAGTGAACTAGACTTAATTAAAATTTGACTAATGAGGTTTAGAAAATAAAGCTTAACTAATATTAAACACATTTTGAAATACTACATGCTCAACTTTAAAATTAAATTGGCAAAAATTCTTAATAAATAAGTTTGCCTCTAGAGTATGTACTCACATAATTCATAAATAAAATATCAATTAATAATTACCCTACTTTTTAAGATGATTAAAACATCAATATTCATTGAGCATAATTGTATAGAATGGATGAATCATTTAATGAGTATGATAAGTTCAAATGAACTTAAGAAAGTTCAAAAGGGTTGTGAAATATCTATGTATGTTCTGGATCTTTTCACAAGTCTTCTGGACATCCTATAGGACAACTGAACATGTTATACATATTGAAAGAAAACATCCCTCGAATGAATAAATAGAACCCACCAAGTTATGACATAGGACTTAGTAGGCCCATGACGAATCTATCCATAGGCTTTACTTTCCTGCAAATTATAAATGTTTGTTGCAAATAATACTAAAGTTTCAGGTGGAGGAACGAGAAGACTTGACAGATACGTTTTTATAAGTTTATAGTACCTTCGTTTATGTACTTCCTTTATTTTACTTTTCTTGCTTACAAGCTTGCATGTTAAATAACAATGTCACCCTACATGAAAACCAGAACTTTTATGATAGCCACAAAACTGAAAACAAAACCAAAATCAAAATTAAAACAAGACAAGATAAAATTCACCGTCACAACAATCAAAATATAAAATAACTTAAAATTTAATCACAAACAAAACAAAAATTATAAGTGAAAGTAAATTAAAACGTCTCTATCGGATGATCGAGAATACCTCGGAGGAGGCAACCTACGGTTGTTAACGAGCTTTCCTACCGTCTAAATGAAAGTACGAAACTCATTAAGTTGAGTTTAGTAAATTTATCTGGACTAAGTGAATATGAAGAAAATGGTGGTGCCAGAATGAGGGAGCCGTGAGATTCTAACCGGTGTCGTCATAATTAACTTAAATATTCCTCTAATAAGACATTAAGACACCTCAATTTAAATATTTCTAAAACATGCTACTTATCCTAATCTCTTCAATTTGACACTTCTAAAATTAAACCTGCTACGACGAGGAGCTTGAAGCATGCATAGTGGGCAGCACTGCCATCTTCAACAACAAAACTCCTTAGAAAATAAAAACAAACCATAGAACTTCGAGGCAGCTTGCCTAGTGTAACATAAATCCTCGCTTTATCTCTTTTAGGCCTTCGCACTTAGTACAATATAAGCCCTAAAATCGTCTTAGGTTCCAAGGTTGTCATCAGGAATGACATAAATCCTCCTATCTTTCAAGCTATTCACATGATCGGTATCAAGTGAATGTAAGCCCTAATTAAATAAAATTGGTAGGATGAAACACTAAATAACTATCTCAAATTGAAACCAAACCATAAGATAGTTTGGGAGAATACCAAGATTTTTGTTGGCTATTCACATGATCTATTAAAATTGGGCAATCTTAATTGAAGCAACTTCTAAATGATCTTTCTAATTTAACAATCAATCACATCATCCCATAAATCTTTATGATATGTATCTAACAAAATTGATTGATAGAAATTTCTATGATTATATTAATTAAAATGAGTGAAAGAAAGATATTGGATCAAATTTAAAGTTATAAAAAATGATAATCATATGCCAAAATATTTATATCAAATTACTTGTCTTCTCAAGAATAAATGTTCATAATAAATGACTCATAAAATAGGGGCATTTGAAGGTCATAAGAACTTCCAAAAGTCAAAATTCTTTGAACGAACTTCATTTAAATGTGTGCCTCATCACTATTTCGTTTTGAGATTGATGTTTGGTATATGTTTACTATAAGAGAGAAAATTTAAGCTTTTGAACTAATGTTACACTTTGAATCTGAATTGTTTATTATTGTTAGAGGGCTAATAAATAAACTATAATTATCCCGAGAAAATTTTCCCTGCATTTGTATTTTATGTGTTCTTATAAGCAAGTTGGCTCCTCCCTTCCTCTTCTTTTTGTGTGGAGCAAGAAAAAGAGGCATGACTGTGGTTCCAAATGGCTAATTTGGATCCATTTTGGCCTCACAATGAGATATTTTATGATTTGTTAGAATTTTGATGGCTATTTAGGCCGCGTTCTTGCACAAATTAATGCTCTTTAGACTTCCGAATTAATTCTCAAGTTAGCAATCAATTCAGGTCGCTTTTGATTGCTTTGAACTCCCGATACTAAAACTTATGCCTCACACCCTAACAATTCTTATGGTCATATTGCTTTTGCCGCTCATGCAAACACGGCCCAAAGCCCTTCTAACTATGTGTTTTAGTAATGCAGCCCAAATAAATCTAAAAAGATGCATTTAAGATGAAATTTGCTAAAATAAAAAGTAATGACAGTAACACTTTTAAATTTGATTTTCATTTAAATCAAATGAATATTTATTAGTCCAGAAAAGAAAAAAAAACATTTTTTTGCAAAGCTTGTTTTATAAATCATATTAAATATTAGTCGAATGCATTTATCAAAAATGATTAACTGTGGTTTACAATAGTGATATAACTGTAAGCATGCAAAAAATAATTTGAACAAATTTGACAAAATATTTTGAAGATATTTGCCAATTTAAAATGTTGTCTACAACCTTATAGATATATTTATAATTTACTTTATTTATTATTTTATTCGCTTTTCAGATGTTTGCCAATCTAAAATACTGTCTATAACCTTATAGATATATTTATAGTTTACTTCATTTATTATTTTGTTCTAATTTCCAGCCTCGTATGGAAGTTGTTGAGGCAAATATTCTTTGATGGTGTAGAGTAGATAATATATTATAAAAAAATTCACATAATCAGTACAAATGTCAATATAATATTTATATTAAAATTTTCATGAATTAAATTCAATACCATCCAAATTCAAATTTGACAATTCTATAGTTCAGTACTTCAATTCAATATTTGAATGAGAACTCATCCACAAAAAATATTCTATTGCTCTAATCTAAATCAAGCATTTAAATCTTACTAAATGCTCAAAATTGTGAGCTTAATGAAAGAAATCTAAGGAGCCCAAAATTACTTCATTTCAAGACCATTGAGGCACCCAATTACTGAAAGAGTTGTTTATTGTTAAAGTAATCATCATTTGTCGTTTGGCGAAGTGCTTTGGGATTTGGCTAAAATGACTAAACTGACATTCTTAAAAGTTTAAATAAGCCTTTATTTTCCACATAAAGAGAGCATTGACTTGAATTTGGAGAGAGCTTAAAACTTTGAAGAACTTAAAGAAACATGCCTAACTCTTGATACTTGCAATCACCACCAATATCATCTTTATCAATTGTCACAACTCAGATGCGATTATTTAACAGCAATAGCCCGACTAACATAGTTTGCAATAGCTTGACTGCTACCACCACACTCTTCTCACCACTCTATAATGTATATCATTCAATTTCCACTGTATTCACAGAAAAAAAAAAAAAAATGTTCGATAATTTTTAATATTGTCTTCTCCAAAGAAGAGGGTAAGTAGACTATTATAGTCTCAATTAAGTCGTAGATCTCTGTATTATAGTTGAATGCAAACTCTTATCTTGCTCTCACAAACTTTCAAGCTCTCAATAATATAGTTAAATAAAATAGAGGAAAATTTACATGCATTACGCAAAATTCTTATATATTTAGCATTTTCAAGTGCTATGTAGGTAAATATAAATGTTTAGGAGTTAGATATGTAGATACATAAAAATTGTGTGGCATGCACGTAATACCCCACTAATATACTAGGGTAAAAAAGTCATTAATACATCTAATCCAATTTTAATTCCAATTTAATTTAACCCTCCCTAGCATGTCCAAAGATTCAAATAAATAAGATAATCAGAAATCTTTTTCATGAATGACTAAAATAAAGAAATAAATAAAAACCTACAGGGCATAAATCAAAAGCAAATTTTCACTGAACATGCAACTTTTGCTACCCAGGAGCAACGGAGCCGCTACTGCATGGTTTTCATTAAGAAACACTTCGTAAAGTCATAGCCATATATGGGAAGATGGTGGCAAGTGTTGAAAAAGAAAAGGAGACAGATCTAACTCCAGATAAACACTCATACATTTTACAATAGAAGACAATAAATAACATGTCAAATACAGTCACCCAATGGATCGGTACAAAGGATGCCAACAACGTAACTGAAAAAAACCGATTCACTGGTGAGCTCATCAATGAGGAAAAACAAAATGGCGGAAGCAAAATAATTGTCTGTTTGTTTGGTTTTTCAGACCGTATCTGGGGAATTATTTTCTTGCCGTTTTTTAGGAATTTATGTACAAGCCTATTAAAATGCGGTGGTCGTAAGAAAGTTGTTATTCAATTTTTTGAAAAAAAAATATATGTATAACTCTCACCGCAGCTTTTTAAGAAATTATTTTCTTCAGGACAGCTTTACAATTACATATTTCTAAGATGTTATTCAATATAATTTTGTATTGGAATGAAAGTAACCAAAATAGTTCTAATGTTTTTTTTTTCTGTTTTGTTTAAATACAAGCATATAAATTAATTTTCTTATTTGAAAGAGAATATAAAATATTTTGGGTTTATTAATATATATCTATTATATATAACAGTGTTAAAATTTTATGTGGGGTACATGGCTTCATGTTCTACTTCAAAGTCGCCCTTGATAGTAGTAGAAATTTTTAAAAATCTATATTTAAAATTTCTAAGAGTTATGTATATTCTGGAAGCTTTGCTCTTCTTAATTTTAGATAAATCATGCTTCCTCCTTTTGATTGAAATCCAATTTCCACCACCCATTCTAAAATGAATTGTTCACAATACGTATTTATAGGTTCAATTAATGCGGATTTAGAATTAACCAAAGCATTATTGGCAGTCAAACATAATTGATAAATGAAAAAGGCCACCCATATGTTCAGATTATTCACCCACTAAAATCTATGGATGATCAGGTGGCCGATGACAGCAACTTTTTAAGATGTTGCCACATCCAATAAGTAATAAGAAAATAATAAATGTGCCATAAGAAAATCACAATCTGAGTTATAATGATGATTTGAAGCACTATGTTAATGATTGACGTTAAAAATTGGAAGATTTTAAACTTAATCCTACATCCAAATTCAATGAACAAGAAAAACTAATGTTTGCATAGGTTATCATGTTAAAAATTCTTGAAATTAAAAAGAAATGTATCTCTATATGTTATGTCACTTGCTAGCAATAAAAAACTTTGATGGCCGCCTTTCTATACGTGGGTGTTTTAAAACTTGGTATGCAAACTCGTTAATCATTAGAGGTGACATACAAAATTCTTATCACATGTTTTCTTAGAGTCTGTGTCCTGTAGTAAATGACGAGATATCGTTGGTCAATCTATGATCTATTTTAGTCATTTGAGACTACTTTGACCCCAAATCACTCAATGTAGCATGTGTAAGTTTAGTGGAGCTAATTTAAGAGTAGTCAAAGACCAACAATCAACTTGAGTTAAATTAGTACTTTTATAATAATCTCCATAATCATTTTGTAAGCATTTGAAGCGGGCCGATAGCTAGCGGGAAAGCACACGAGCTAGCATACACTCCCATTAGCAAACACGAGTCAATTGCTTCCTTGGAGAGTGGAGTTTTTTGACAAAAAATCTGACGCCCTTCAGGGTGTGATGGTAGCCACTAAATAAATGATAAAAGAATTCACAATTCAGGCTTGGTTAAAGAGTCAGTTATTCGACATATAAAGCATCTAAAGTCTTATAGTATGAAGATTGGTTAGAGGATTCACCAAAAATTCCACCATTCCAAGCATGAATATATTTTGAATTCAACAATATTTCCAAACATTTCCAAAATTTAGACTTCAAATGGATTTAATTGTTTATGATTTATCTTATTGATGCTTCCATCTCAATCATTCATTATCATTTTGGGAATTCACATTTCTTTGTAGTTGATTAAGTATGAGTTCATGGTTCCACATAGGTGAATGTTAGCATGACTACACACTACAATATAAATTTAATTTCTTCTGATGTTTGTGCATATCGATATGGGGTGTTAGTTGCACATTATCATATTGTATGCATATTCATTTCTAGATTATATGCATGTTCATAATCATGCACATCCATGCATATATTTTTATGATTTTATTTTGTTTAACCCTCTCATACAAACTTATTGTTGTGCATTTGTGATGTAAATCTAGTTGAGTCATCCACCACCGGTGATTGTCCTACGATCTTGTGAAGAGGCTGTGGAGTTACTTCAGAGTTTAGATTAAGCTGAACGATGTCCAACTTCATGTCAAGTAGAAGTCTCCTCAACATTTTAATAATCAGCATCAACAACTATGAGGGATTTTTTGGAGAATTACTTTAAGAACAAGTTGGTTCCAATCATATAGATGAAGTTTACGAAGATGACACCCTTCGATGCTGATTCCTTGGAGCTAATCGATTGGATGAAGAAATGTGTCTATGACACATTGCAAAAAAATTAGATAAAAAAGTTATTACTTTGTATTTGTGAAGATGTAAAAGGCCATATGATTGAGTAATATTCATTTTCATTAAAATATGCCTACTCTTACAAAAATGCATCCATGGACTTAAGTTGCACTAAAAAATAAACAATTGGGCTGCCTCCAGGGCTAACAACAAGGATATCACTTCTGATCAAATGAGGAGCTCTTCTTGCAAGATAACCTTTACACTAATTAAATTGATAAGAACTCTAGGCCACATGCTCGTTGAACACAAAATTTTGATGAATCTTCACTATTATGATGTCATCACATTGAAAAATCATAAACATCCTTTATTTAGAACTAGTAATGACAATTAAATAAAAAACATATGTATCAACTTACTTAAGAATGAAAATTGGAAACGTCAACAATACAGTTGACATTTTTTTATCCCTTAAGGTGACGAGCATCCTTAATTCATATGAGGATGACAATTATAACCATCATGAGGAAGATAAAGCTAAATTAGGATTTGATTTTGAACAAAATGCTGCCTCATCTTATCACGGTGAGATCCATCCTTCTATTGGTGACAAGCACATTATAGCTTCTGCTGGTGAGAGATTTTTATGTGAATAAAATGGAATCAATTTTTATGATCATAGCTTGAAGGATGGTACAAGTTATGCTGCCTCGCTCTCTATTGGATTGAATTCCACATGCACCTGAAAATGATCTGAATAATAAAGAAGTGAATTGATTCAAAGTGGGTTGATCCACATAAAATTACCTGTTTTTAGGCACATTTTATGAGCATTTTATATACATTTTTTATGATATTGCACTTTAAAGAAATGTATTTTGCATTTTTTTTGGTTTCAGATACATGGAATGGAAATTCAGAGAAAATAGGTCAAAATGGAGCAAAATTGAAGTATTTTGTACGACGTTATAGCTCCACCCTTAGCGCCATAGCGTCACCTGTCGAGCGAACTGGGAACTATATCGCCAGTAACAACCTTTCTAGAAGATGCATTGAATTTAACCAAATTTTAAAGGGGTGCTTGAAGCAATCCTTAGTTATTTTCAGAGATCCATTACATGGGCAAATTTGTGTACAGAAAAGGAGATCTTTTGGAGACATTTGGAGATCATTTAGTAGATTTTTAATGTT
Organism: Papilionanthe hookeriana x Papilionanthe teres; assembly: GCA_022702705.1. Lineage (NCBI taxonomy): Eukaryota > Viridiplantae > Streptophyta > Magnoliopsida > Asparagales > Orchidaceae > Papilionanthe > Papilionanthe hookeriana x Papilionanthe teres. The sequence continues at coordinate 63,449,592 of CM040425.1, read as the reverse complement.
CTTTTTTTGTGTGTGTAAGTGTCTGTGAGTAAGATTTTTGTGTAAGAGTTTGGGGATTGCTGGAAAAAGACTCTAGAATTTGCTTGGGGAGAACATATAAGGTATCTTGTATTTATGTTTAAGTTATTGTTAAGACTTACTTTTAATACAAATCATGTATTTTTATTTTATCTCGATGAATTCTGAGTAGTTCCCTTTCTTTCTCCTTGCTTATGAGAATTAATCTTGTGGGATGAGAATGATTTAAAGATTTATATTTATTCTCAAAATTGTGCTGATATTTTTACCAATTCTTCATTTACTTTGCAAATTGATCACTTGTGAGATTAAAATTCGTTGAGAAACATAATGACACGGGAGGGTTATGATTTCACCCGACTTGGGAGTACCATGCTTCACTTTAGAAAGAGCTGTTGTGATCACCCAAGGGGGAGTGCAAATAGATATAGAGATAAGTTTTGATGGGCATAGAACTGATGTTTCAAGGGTGATAGATTAGATTCTTTTATCAATTCAGTTTAGATTTTGGATTTAGGTTCTATAGAGAGAGCACAGTGGGTAATCTGGAAGTGAGAGGCCAAAATTTACTCAGCACTACTACACAAGCTAGAGACAAACAATAGATTAGTCAATGTTCATTGCTATAACCGAGAGGGGGTAAAGAATATGTATGCTCCTACTTGTCACTGACTACTTTAATTTCTATGTATTTCATTCTTACAGATTATCTAGGTCATTACACGAGAATGGTAGTTTTAAACATTTCAAAATTCTTCAACCCAATTTATCCAGATAAGTTATCTTTATATTTAAGATTTTCATTTAGAAGCAGTTGTTAGAAAAATCACTTTAATCGGTATTCCAAACTAAGGCCTAATAGTAGTATACTAGAATTAGCCTAAGGGATTTGTTTGCCTCGCTTCTCTGTAGGATTGATACTCTGAATATTAAAGGAAAATCATATGTTACTTGAAATGATACGTATACATACGTAGTACCCATAGTGCGTAAACTATTTTCTAAATTTTATACCATTTTGATTTGCACACTAGCCATAAAATATAAATTGGGTCAAGTTTTTAACCATCTTTTGGAAGTTAAATTACTACGTAATTGCAGGTCTGGTCAAGTTTTTAGTAATAATTTAGCTTCCAAAAGATGGCAAAAAACTTGACCCAATTTATATTTAGCGGCTAGTGTGCAAAATCAAAATGTTATAAAATTTAGAAAATAGTTTACACACTATGGGTACTGCATAAGTATATGTATAATTTTAAGTAATATAGAGTTTTCTTTTAAGACCCGGAGTATCGACCCCACAGAAAATCGAGGCAAGAAATCTCTTAGACTAATTCTAGTCTACTACTATCAAGTCTTAGTGGAATGTCGATTAAAATAGATTTTCTAACAACCACGTCGAAATAAAAATCTTAAATATAAAGATAACTTATCTAGATAAATTGGTTTGGAGAATTTTGAGATGTTAAAAACTACCATTCTCATGTAAAGACCTAGATAATATGTAGGAATGAAATGTTTAGAATTTAATGTAGACAATGAAAAATATGACCATTCCTATTCTTTACCCCCTCTCGTTGCTAGCAAAGAACATTGGTTAATCTAAAGTTTTTCTCCAGCTTGTGTAGTAGTGTTGAGTATATTCTGGCCTTTCACTTCCAGATTACCTACTGTGTCCTCTCTATAGTACCTATTAGGGATCCTTACGATCCAAAATCTAAAGTGACTTAGTAAAATAATCTAGTATGTCACCATAGAAACATCAATTCTACGCCCATGAAAACTTATCTCTCTATCTATTTGCACTCCCGTTCGGACAATCACAATGACTCTTTCCAAAGTGAAGTGTGGTACTCTATAGTTAGTGAAGTCATAGCCTTCCCAGGTCATTATGTTTCGCGACAGATTTTGACATTACAATTGACCAGTTTGCAAAGTAAATTAAGAGTCAGCCAAAATACCATCACATTAATAAAGTAAAAGAAAATCTAAGCAAATCTAGATTTTTTAACATGCATATATTTCATTGCAAAAATAAAATAAAATGAAGATAACTTTCTTTTTTTTTGCCGTGCCTTGAAGTGAAGTGAAATTGTCTCGTATGCTAGTGAGATAGGTTGGCGAACTACTACGATCTATAGAGATTCCCCATCTATATCCCAACGAGAAGAGAAGCGAGTCGCTTCCGGCATCGGCTTGTAGTCTCTGCAGTCGGCACACACATGCGCCCGCCAGAATGTCTACTTGGTTCGGGATGAAGCCAAGCAATACATATAATAGACGAAGGAAGCGTCCACCCTGCACTGCGGGAGGATCTCAGAGACCTGTAGTTTTTAAGCAACAAGCAAAGAAGAGCGCGCAAGGTTATGTAGCAAAGACAGAACAAGCAACGACAAAAGCCGTAGCGCATCCGTTTTCTTTCAGGGGAACCCAAGAACTTGAATTTGAATAGACGACATTCAAGAGTGGTACTCTAAGAAAGAGGTAAGCATTTCAAAAAGAGAGCAATCTCAGTATTGAAGATCGAGAAAGAAATATGCCATTTGGAAGAAGTCTTCTACAGAGGGAAAGCCTGTTATGGGACTCTATGGACCAAGATCTGCTTTCATTCTATGGGCAATACCAACATAAGCAGTAAAAGAATTGATAGAATTAAGTAATAAATTATATGCCAACAAGGAACATATGTCTACCTACTCTTTTCCGAGTGTATATGTATGCTTAGTATTCTTTTAGTTTTATGCAACTATCTGACACCTAGAAGCATCTAATAAAATTAGATCATTAAATTAAATTTTCTTAAAAGTTTTTTTGCCTTCTAGAACACATGGGTGTGCAAGAACAGTGACCCAATCAAGAGTCAAACATGCATGACTCTAGATATGCAAGATGACATGCAAAGTGGACATCTGAGATTGCACTAGTGCAAGAGCAATCGTTAAGATTTGAGGCGCCGTGACAGGGGAGCAAATGTGTGGAGTAGCGTGCATGTGGGAGGCACAAGTAATCGATATGCGCATACGATGGTATATGCTGACAAGTGCACAATAAGCGTGCAAGGGGTGAATATGCTAATTGACCCACAATTTTATATTATGATATTTTTAATTTAATTGCAACGACGCCAAAAACTTGACCCCGCTATATTATATGTATAGAATTGTAATTGTTTATGTTGTGGATGCTACGCAAGTATACGTATCGTATCAAGTAATACATGGCTCTAAGTGGAGTCCCGGTTATCGATCCCACAAGGAAATAGAAAATTAAATAACAACTAATTTTAAAATAATAATAATAATAATTTTAAAATAGTATACGAAAATTTGGAATTCTAAATTTAAGCGCAATAAAGTAAACTAAGTATTTTAATTAGGTAACTTAACTAAGTAGAAAATTAATACGTATTGAAAGTGCAGGAAATTAAACTAATTGCTAAATAAGTCTTAACTATTCGTAAAAAGTATCTTTCCCCTTGTTTAGAAATTTAAGTGATTGATGAATTTAAATAGATAATTTTAAGGTATTGTGACAAATAGGAGCATTCCTATTCTTTACCCTTTGGTCCAGTGTAAAGAATATCGACTAATCCTATGTTTGACATCGAATCCGAGGCTAGTCGGGAGGATACGGATCGCCACTTCGCAGTTCCCACGTTCCCTCGCCCGAGGGCTAACATCTACACTTCGACTCTCAAACAATAGGACCGAATTGAATATTTTAGTCTGTCACACTAAAATTCTTAATTCTACGCCCAGTGATATTATTTCCCTATTTATTTGCACCTTCCTTCCAAGGTTTTTGAATTCCCCGAATATCCGATGTAATTTTTACTATAGTTGATATTCAATATATTTTAACAAATCAAATGGCCAGTTTGAAAGTAAATTAAGTTTTAAGTAAAAATTATCACAATTTATTAATATATATAAAAGTACTTCTGTTTTAAGTTCATCAAGTCACTTAATTTCATAACAGGGAGAAAGGCTAATAAACTACTCAGAATGCATAGGAACTAAACTAAGCATGAATTTCATTTAAAGTTAAAAACAATAAATACAAATACTTATCTCGGTTTATCCCCTGCGTACTCCTCATAGTCCTTTCGACTCTTCCTTCCAGATGACAGTAAGACTCACTAAAAACTCACTAACTCACTAAAGACTCACTAATTACACTAATTAAGACTCTAAAGACTGCTCAAACACATAAATAAAAGACTCTTAAGACACAAATTGACACACACACAAAATAACACACCCTTATAACATACACTTAGAAGCTGAATTTTGGCCTCTATATATAGAGGTGAGCAAAGGACCAAGAGGTGTGTAAGCATCCCTTCAAAAAGTGTCCAAGTTCAATGTATCTGCGCCATTTGAACTACCTCGCTGTCGGCGGGCTCGGGCTCGCTGTCAGCGAGACAGTTATAAATCCTTCAGAATTTCTTCCTCGTACCCTCGCCGTCGGCGGGCTCGATCTCGCCGTCGGCGACTCAGCACAAATTGCATTATTTTCTTCCTTTTTGCTCCAAATCCGCTCTTTTTTATGATTTTTGCTTTTATCACCTAAATTCTCCATTCCCGCAACAAAATAAAGAAAATACCTTTCTTTAAAGTGCAATTTCATCAAAAATAGGTATGAATTTCTTAATAAATTTTTCAGTGATCAAAATCCCCCAAACTTACTTATTACTCGTCCTCAAGTAATTTTAGTACTACATAAAAATAATGAGTTCTATAATAAGATTTTTCAATTTAAATAAACTATGAATTAGATTAATTAATATCATAATAAAGTTAAATAAAAATAATTCATGTAATTTAATTAATCTTATAGAAATAAATTATTTAGTTATCAGGTCTAAGATTTCTAGCTTACTATTCATTTCATGAATGACTATATTTAAAAGAATAACTACTTAAGATATTCATATGATAAGAAATTCAAGAAAATACTATTAGGTAAAATTCTAATCCATAAACATAAGTTTGGAAATATCTAAGTTTTTCCCTTTAGGTTAATTCAAATGAAGCCAATTTTTGATAAGGCATCTCCTCATTTTTCTTTTTCTTTTTCTTTTTTCTTTTTCTTTTTTTTTTCTTTTTCTTTTTTTTTTAATGAGGATTACTGCATCTGGAGAGCTTGTTAATAATTTTGAACTTCATTTTCATCTTCCTAAATTTGAAACTTAGAAATATTTCTTAGCTTATATATACTTCATAGTTTTTACTTCATTGATTTTCAATCTTTTCTTTTTCACTTGAATACTTAAGAATTTTAATTTTAGAACATAGTTTTCCTTACTAAAAATAGTTTACTATATTCTTATTCCCTTTAACCAAATATTTTATTCTATTTAATCAATTAAAGCACTAGAAATATTTCATTTAACCTTTTATAATAATTAAATAAAATAATTCATATTAATTAAATTGAAAAATTTGCTATAAAAATCATTTTATAATAATTTGAAAATAGAAATCGAGAACAAGTTAATAACTAAATTTGTATTTTACTCCCCCCAAACTTAAATTTTTATATCTACTCTAAATAATGAAAAAGGAAAGTAAATAAATCATACCTTTCAAGTTTAGGTATTTCTTTTTCTTTGAAAATTTTGCAGGCTTTTTCATTTTTCATTGAACTCGTACCGTTAGTATTCTCCATATATATATAATAATTTAAAGAAAATGCAGGGATAAAATCTGAGATAAGTATTAAATACAACAATTAAAATTAACTCTACACTACACATATGAATTACTAACATATTAAAAACATTGAACTAACAGATTAAAAATTTTAAAAACTTAAAACAATACAAAATAAAATAAAAACATACTAAAGAAAACTAACATCCTATTTAACATAAAAACAAATGCAATTAACTAACACAAAAACAAAAACTAAACTACTATAACAATTCAAGCAAATTAATCTAACAAACATCCAATGTCTCACAACATAAAGTACTGAATATTACAAACATATAAAAGTTTCCAAAATAACTTAACATCAAACAAACAAAACAAATAAAGTCCTAATCTTCTATATTGAAGTCCCAAACTATATTGTCATCCCCTCCTCGATTTGCCTTATATTATATTTCCGATCACATCATTTATTAATTTAATATGAAGATTAACTACTTATACACAAACAAATTTACACAACACAACAAATTAACTTTAATGTTGAAATCCATGAGATGTACAAACTAACATAATTTTAAACTCTATAATCAAACTTCAATTCTCCAATCCTTACTACTAATCAGCATCGCAAACCAATCCTTGACACACTAAATGCCGATACAAAACTATGACGCATATCTCAATTAAGTTTGAGATATTCAAATCATCACTCCACACATAATAAAATCTAAATCAAATCAAATAACATAAATATAAACATACTATGGAAATCTTTAATACTACTCTTCAATGTCAGAATCTTCATCTTCTCTGATATTTCCGATATGACGATGATTCTTAATAATAATTGAGTAGTAAAGTTTCAATAATATAGACTAACTATTAAGATACAATAAAAATAGATAACTAATATGGGTTGCCTCCCATAAAGCGCTTGGTTTAACGTCGTCAGCTCGACCTAATTTCAATTATTAATCAGGTGACTAAGCATTAAAACCTCTTTATAGTTAGGTCTTATACCTTCGAAATATGGTTTTAATCTATGTCCATTAACTTTAAATTTTTGTCCAGTTTTTGGATCTTCGATATCTATAGTTCCGTATGAAAATATTTGAGTTATGGTGAAAGGTCCTAACCATCGAGACTTCAATTTTCCAGGACATAATTTCAATCTAGTATTATATAGCAAAACTTCCCGTCCCGGTTCAAAATTTCTCCGATTAATCTTCCGATCATGCCATAATTTCATCTCGTTCTTTATAAATCCGATCATTATCATATGATTCATTTCTTAATTCTTCCAATTCATTTAATTGCAAGCAATCTTTTCTCACCAGACCTTCCTTCATATTATAATTAAATTCTTTAATCGCCCAATATGCTTTATGTTCTAATTCAACCGATAAGTGGCATGTTTTTCCATATATAAGCTCGTAAGGAGTCATTCCAATCGGAGTTTTATAAGCGATCCTATAAGCCCATAATGCGATTGTCTAATCTAATAGACCAATCTAATCTATTCGGGTTTACGATTTTTCTAAAATACGTTTAATCTCACGATTAGATACTTCAGCCTAATCCGCTAGTCCATGGATGATAAGCAGTGGATATCTTATGAGTAATATTGTATTTTTCTACTAGTTTGTGAATGTATTTATTTCTAAAATGAGTTCCTCCGTCGATGATAATCACTCTCGGCATTCCAAATCTAGTAAAAATATTTTTCATCGAAATTTCGAAACACTCTTAGCATCACACCTAGGTAAAGCTTGTGCCTCAATCCATTTGGAAACATAATCAACAGCTACTAATATATATGAGTATCCAAACGAAGGAATAAAAGGTCCCATAAAATCTAATCCCCAAACATCAAAAATTTCAACTTCTAATATAAAATTTAGAGGCATTTCGTTTTTCCTTGATATATTTCCTATTCTTTAGCATTTATCGCAGGTTTTTATATATTTGTATACATCTATAAATAGAGTAGGCCAATAAAATCTAGATTGTAGAATCTTATAAGCAGTTTTATCAGTCCCAAAATGTCCTCCAAAATCAGAATCATGACATTTTTGAATAATTGGTTCAGTTTCTTCATAAGGCACGCATCTTCTAATAATTAAATCCTTACATTGCTTATATAAATATGGTTCATCCCAAAAATAGGTTTTCATATCATGGATGAATTTTTTCGTTTTTGCAAAGTTAGCATAGGTGGTAAAATATTACTAACTATATAGTTTACTATATCAAAGCATACCATGGTATTTTCCACTCATTGATATTATATAGTTGTTCATCGAGAAAATCGTCTATAATTTCATTTTCAATATCGGATAATTCATGATTTTCTAATCTTGATAAATGATCCGCAATTCGATTATCGGTTCCTTTCTTATTAACGATCTCAAAGTCGAATTCTTGCATTAATAGCATCCATCTAATTAATCTTGGTTCGGAATCTTTCTTTTGCATTAAATATTTGATAGCAGAATGATCGGTATGCACGATACATTTTGTTCCAATCGGATAAGGTCTAAATTTATTAAAACCATATACTACCGCTAATAATTCTCTTTCAGTAATCGTATAATTTATTTCAAGCATCATTTAGAGTTTTACTAAGCATAAGTATATAACTTTAAAAATATTTTCATATCTTTACCCAAGAATCGCTCCTACAACATAATCACTAGCATCACACATAAGCTCAAATGGTTTCTCCGAGTTAGGTGAAACTATTATAGGTGTTGTAATTAATTTTTCTTTTAAGAGTTCAAAAGCATTCGAGCATTCGATTGTAAATTCAAATTTCTTGTCCTTTTCGAGAAGTTGGCATGAGGTTTAGTAATTTTTAAAAAATCTTTTATATAGCGTTCGTAGAATCCAACATGTCCAAGAAAACTTCTTACCCCTTTTACCGTAGTTGGAGGTGGTAATTTAGCTATAACTTGAATTTTTGCAGGGTCCACTTCCATGCCTTTTTCCGAAATTTTATGCCCTAATACAATGCCGCCCGCAATCATAAATTGACATTTCTCCCAATTTAGAACTAAATTTGTTTTCTCACATATTTCTAATACTTTTTCAAGATAAGTTAAGCATGTGTCAAATGATGTTCCAAATACAGAGAAATCATCCATAAATACTTCTATTCCATTGTCAATTAACTTACTAAATATAGACATCATACATCTCCGGAATGTTCATTGTGCATTACATAATCCAAAAGGCATTCTTCGAAAAGCGAAAGTTCCATAAGGACTAGTAAATGTAGTTTTCTCTTGATCCTCGTGAGCAATTTGTATTTGATGATAACCGGTGTATCCATCTAGAAAACAAAAATACTTATGTCCAGCTAATCTATCTAACATCCGGTCTAGAAATGGTAAAGGGAAGTGATCTTTCCCGGTGGCGGTATTTAATTTCCTATAATCAATACATATACGCCAACCAGTAACTTGTCTTATAGGAATAAGATCGTTATTTTCATTGGCAGTGACGGTCACTCTTCCCTTCTTAGGAACACAGTGAATTGGGCTTACCCAAGCACTGTCAGAAATGGGATATATAATACCATTATCTAACCATTTTAAAATTTCTTTCTTAACTACTTCTTTCATTATCGGGTTTAATCTCCTTTGGGGATCCGCTTTAGGTTTATGTTCATGATCTAAAATAATTCTATGCATACAGTATCGAAGGACTAATTCCTTTAATATCCGCTAAAGTCCAACCAAAAGTTTTCTTATATTTTTTTAATGTTTCTAAAAGTTTTTGTTCTTGAGATTCGTTTAATGCGGATGAAATAATAACTCGGTAAAGTTGAAGAATTACCTAAATAAGCATATTTCAAATGATTAGGTAATATTTTTAGCTCAAGTTCGGGAGGTTTAATAATCGATGGAACTATATTCTTGTCGTTGTTTTCGGTATTATCCAAAAATTCAAATCTTTCCCGAATATAATCTAGTTCTTCATTATTATCTTCAATTAATTCGAGTGTTTTCTTTTTCTAATTTATCTTCGTAATATTCCTTAAAATGTTCTTGTTGTAAATGTTCAAGTATTTCCATCCGAAAACATTCATCATCTTTTTCTAACTGAGAGATATTTCATTGATTTTGCAATATTAAATGTAACTTTTTGGTCATTTACTCTCATAGTTAATTCTCCTTTCGAACATCAATCATAGCTTTTCCAAGTAGCTAAAAATGGTCTTCCTAAAATGATAGGAATTTCTTTATCTTCCTCCACATCTAAAACAATAAAATCTACTCGGAAGATAAATTTATCCACTTTTACTAACACATCTTCAATAACTCCCTTAGGATAGGTAACCGAACGATCAGCTAATTGAAGGGTTACCGAAGTAGGTGTAATTTTTCCTAATCCTAATCTCTTAAAAATTGATAGAGGCATTAGATCGATGCTTGCTCCTAAGTCACACAAAGCTTTTCCATAAAATTTTTCTCCTATAGCGCAGGATATAGTGAAACTACCAGATCTTTCAATTTTTCGAGAAGCTTCTTCGAATAATAGCACTACACTCTTCACTAAGTGCAATCTGTTTCATTATCGTTGAATTTTCTTTTCTTATTTAGAATATCTTTCATAAATTTTACATAATTTGGCATCCGATCTAAAGCTTCGACAAAAGGTATATCGATTGTTAATTTCTTTAATATTTCAAGGAATTTAGCAAATTGTTTATCTTTTTTATGTTGAGCTAGTCGTTGACGAAATGGTGGTGGAGGTTTTTCAACGTAAATTTTCATAGGTATTAAAGGATGTTCTAAGTTTGAATCTTGTTGAAGTGTTTCCTTTTCAATTTCCACTTCCTCTTTTGGCTTTCAAGTTCTTTTTGAATTCGAGGTTCTAATTCTTTTCCACTCCTTAGTTATATTGCTTTAATTTGTTCTTTTCCTCGATCTTTAGGATTTATTTCCACATTACTAGGAAAAGTTCTAGGTATTCTATTATTTAGCCGCAATAATGAATATGTCCAAGTTGAGTTTCGATATTTTTAATAGATGTTCCTTGAATTTGTAATTGATTTCCTTGAATTTGTAGTTGATTTCCTTGATTTTGTAGTTGATGACCCATATTCAAAATTAATTCATCCATAGATAATTTCTTATCTTTGAATCGAGGATTATTGTTATTAAATCCAAAGTGGGTAATTAGGTTTATAGTTTGGATTTGCTTGACTACGTTGATTCATCCATTGTTGATTAGATGTGTTATTCCAATTAAAATTTGGATGAGTTTTCCAACCAGGATTATAATAGTTTGAATAAGGGTTATTAGTTCTATTATTAATAAGCATTTAAAGTTTCATAATTAGATTGAGATTCTATGATTTGTCCAGATGAGTTTTCTTCTAAAGTAGGAGAGTAGTTCATTCCAAAATGATCTAATTTCTTAGATATAGCAGACAATTCGAGAAGCTAACATAGATATTGCATCGTTTTCATGAATGCCGGCTATCTTTTCTGGATTTACTCTATCAGCAGGCCATTGGAAATTATTTGTTGCCATTTCTTCGATTAGTGCATAGCTTCATCAAATGGTTTAGACATTAATGAACCTCCAACAACAAGATCGATGATCGATCTTAAAGATCCTACTAATCCATTATAAAAGGTTTGAATAATCACCAATCTGTAGCGCATGATGCGGGCATTTCCTAAGAAGTTCCTTAAATCTCTCCCAAGCTTCATATATTGATTCTCCATCTAACCGACAAAAAGAAGTTATATCATTTCTAAACTTAACGAGCTTTAGATGGTGGAAAATATTTGGATAGAAATTTTTGTGATAATTCTCCCCAAGTTTTAATAGTATCCAGTGTGCTAACGAATTCAACCACATTTTAGCCTTATCCCTTAATGAAAAAGGAAAAAGTCTAAGTCTTATAAGCATCGTCGGATACTCCTCGATATTTAAAAGTAGCACAAAGTTCTAGAAAACTAGCAAGATGTAAGTTAGGATCTTCAAGTAGGTGAACCACTAAATTGATTGTTTTGTACCATTTGGATAATTGCAGTGTTTAAGTTCAAATGAATTAGCACTACATCGTGGTTTTGAATAGTTAAATGAATTTCATCCGATGTAGGGTTGGCATAATCTCTTAATGGTCTTTGTTGGTTCATATTTTGAATTTCGTGAATATTCGCCATTTGTGTTAAATTTATAATTTGTTTCTTTTGTTTTCTAATTCTTTTAATTGTACGCTCTAATTCGTAATCGTAAGGTATTAAATTTTTGTTTCCAAATTTGCGCATACAATTTTAGAATAGATATTAATTTATTTATTATGATTATTTTAAAATAGTCCGTTACTCTAAGTAAATTTTTCTTACTTTCCCAGCAACGGCGCCAAAAACTCGACCCACAATTTTATATTATGATATTTTTAATTTAATCGCAACGACGCCAAAAACTCGACCCCTCTATATTATATGTATAGAATTGTAATTGTTTATGTTGTGGATGCTACGCAAGTATACGTATCGTATCAAGTAATACAGGCTCTAAAGTGAGTCCTCGTTATCGATCCCACGTGGAAATAGAAAATTAAATAACAACTAATTTTAAAATAATAATAATAATAATTTTAAAATAGTATACGAAAATTTGGAATTCTAAATTTAAGCGCAATAAAGTAAACTAAGTATTTTAATTAGGTAACTTAACTAAGTAGAAAATTAATACGTATTGAAAGTGCAGAAATTAAACTAATTGCTAAATAAGTCTTAACTATTCGTAAAAAGTATCTTTCCCCTTGTTTAGAAATTTAAGTGATTGATGAATTTAAATAGATAATTTTAAGGTATTGTGACAAATAGAGCATTCCTATTCTTTACCCGTTGGTCCGGTGTAAAGAATATCGACTAATCCTATGTTTGATTATCGAATCCGCGGCTAAGTCTGGAGGATACAGATCGCCACTTCGTAGCTCCCACGTTCCCCTCACCCGTGGGCTAACATCTACACTTCAGCTCTCAAACAATAGGACCAAATTGAATATTTTAGTCCGTCACACTAAAATGCTCAATTCTACGCCCAAAGGATATTATTTCCCTATTTATTCGCACCTTCCTTCCAAGGCTTTTGAATTCCCCGAATATCCGATGTAATTTTTACTATAGTTGATATTCAACATATTTTAACAAATGAAATGGCCAGTTGAAAGTAAATTAAGTTTTAAGTAAAAATTATCACAATTTATTAATATATATAAAAGTACTTCGTTTTAAGTTCATCAAGTCACTTAGTTTCATAACAGGGAGAAAGACTAATAAACTACTCAGAATGCATAGGAAATAAACTAAGCATGGATTTCATTTAAAGTTAAAAAAAATAAATACAAATACTTATCTCGATTTATCCCCCAAGCAGACTCCACGCAGTTCCTTTGACTCTTCCTTCCAGTACAGCAAGACTCACTAAAAACTCACTAACTTACTAAAGAATCACTAATTACACTAATTAAGACTCTAAAGACTGCTCACACACATAAATAAAAGACTCTTAAGACACAAATTGACACACACACAAAATAACACACCCTTATAACATACACTTAGAAGCTGAATTTCGGCCTCTATATATAGAGGTGAGCAAAGGACCAAGAGGTGTGTAAGCATCCCTTCAAAAAGTGTCCAGGTTCAATGTATCTGCGTCATTTGAACTACCTCGCCGTCGGTGAGGAACTACCTCGCTGTCGGCGAGGAACTACCTCGCTGTCGGCGGGCTCGGGCTCGCTGTCAGCGAGACAGTTATAAATCCTTCAGAATTTCTTCCTCGTACCCTCGCCGTCGGCGGGCTCGATCTCGCCGTCGGGGACTCGAGCACAAATTGCATTATTTTCTTCCTTTTTGCTCCAAATCCGCTCCTTTTTATGATTTTTGCTTTTATCACCTAAATTCTCCATTCCTGCAACAAAATAAAGAAAATACCTTTCTTTAAAGTGCAATTTCATCAAAAATAGGTATGAATTTCTTAATAAATTTTTCAGTGATCACTAATGCAAATCATGCGAAAAAAAAGTGAAATTAGCTGTTTGATTTGTTGGGTCAATTGGGGTGGTCAACCCGAGGATATGTAGCTAACGGGCTTAGTCAAGCTAAGGTGGCTATTGAACCAAATTTATTGGTCAACCAGGCTGAGATGGCTTATTAGGCCAAAGCGAATAGTTGGCCGAGCTGGGGCAGCCAATCAGACCAAAGTGATCAGTCGATCGAGTCATGACAGTTGGATGTAATACCTACCCAACATGATACAAGTGATCATGATTGATAGCGAGTCATACCCGTGTTAATGTCTTCACTTGGGTACCTAAGCTTTTACACATAGAAATGAGGCATAGTTGCCTCCTACTTTCGCGACGTGTGTGGGGAGCTTCACCTTCGAATTTTTAAGAAGGAAACTCTCTATAATGTTGTGGAATGGAGTAGCTACAAAGCTTTTCCATTCCATAACTCATAATTTTGCGAAGTGTGCTAGCTACAAGCTTTTCTCAATTCTCAAAATCTAAATATTTTGATTTAGGTTTAGACCTGAAGGTTCAGTAGGCAATCTCTTGGGCTCGATAAAAATGTGTCCAACAAAATCTTCCTAATTTATAGCTTCCTCTAGGAAATAAACAACCAATAATTAGGCATGACCGTGCCAACTAGTGTCGGCCGGCCAACTTGCCTAGCATGGGCAACTGAACGCACGAAAACCACACCAGTTGGCCAACCAAAAGTTGTATGGTCGGGCTGATTAATATTGTTCAGCCAATTGCATCATCTGGTGACGGGCAATTGATTGTGTTGGGTGATACCGAGTGGTCGGTCAAACCACTTTGTCTGGGCAACCAAAGCCCACCACAACTAGTAAAAGCTACTCTTATGGGCAGCTAAGAAATAAATACAAAGGGGTTTCAAAGAATCTCACCACATCAAAGGTTGATTTACGTCTTAAGCTCGTGTACTAGATAAATCTCTCCTAGCATCGAGAGAGAAGATGAAACTTTGGCAAAGCTCCAGTGAGGCCCACTTCACTCCCTCTCCAAAGAATGAGGAAGCTCTTCTTTAGAAAGAGAGTTTATGAGAATTCAACAAAGTTCGAAACTTTGACGAAGCTCCAAAGACCCTTCCTTAAGATAGGATGAAGCTCTCCTTCAGTTTAGGAGAGAAAAAACCTTATTTATTCATTGGTGAAGCTCCTCCTCGCACACTCAAATGAAGTGGAGGAAGAAGAGGAGGAAGATGGAAGAAGAAGGAGAAGTCAGGAAATAACCAACTCCCTTGAGTTTCTCTTTGAGGAAGATGAAGAGTCTTCTTCTTTTTCCTTGCTCCAAGCTTTAAGCTCCAAGAAAATCTTAAGCTCCTTGAGGAAGAAGATAGAGTTCTCCATTGCCTTCTCAAGAACTCAAAGCTTTAGCCCAAATTTAAAAAAGAGAGGAGATATATGAAATGAGGGGGAAGAAAAGAGCTTAAACCACCCCCTCTCATTCCCACCTCCCCCAAAATTGTTAAATGTGGCTTTGTGACCTCCGACTGCAAATATAAGAATTCAGCTTAGGGGGAGAGTAGGGTAAAAATAGAAGGATATATATAATTTTTAAGCTTAATAAAGTTATATATGTTTTTCAAAGTAAAGTAGAAATTGTACTCCCTTCCCTTTAATCAACGCAAGTATACGTATCACTTAAAAAATAAAGGGCTCTATTGGAGTCCTAGATATCGATCCCACAAGGAAGTTAAAGATTTACAGACTAATTTTTTAGTTAAGTCGATTACTAATCTAATTTAGTATATTATACAAAAAAATGAAGAATGCTTAAACTTAAAACTAATACTTAAAAGACAGAATATATAAGTCGATTTAGAAAAGAATCTTTCTCCTTGTTAAGAGGAATGAGTGAATGAATAATTAAATGAGTTTAGAATTATATTGTGCCAAATAGGAGCATTCCTATTCTTTACCCTTTGGTCCAAATTCGCAAAGAACATCGACTAATGCTTATGTTTAGTTACCGAATCCGTGGCTAGGTCGGGAGGATACCGGCCGCCACTTCGTAGCTCCCACATTCCCCTCACCTGAGGGCTAACATCTACACTTCAGCTCCCAAACAATAGTACCGAATTGAAGATTTTAGTCTGTCACACTAAAATATTCAATTCTTCGACCGATAATTAATATTTTCCTATTTATTTGCACCCTCCTTTCAAGACTTTTGAATTCCCTGAATCTTGGATGTAATCTTTACTATAGTTGATAATTCAACATATGTTAACAATTCAATTGGCCAAATTGAAAGTAAATTAAGATTTAAGTAAAAGATTATCACAATCTCTATTTAATATTATTAAGCACAACTCTTTTAATTCTTCATTTCACAAAATCTCAACAACAAGGAGAAAGACAAAGGAAATTACTCATAATGCATGGGAATAATAACACAGATGTTGGATTTCATTTAAATATATAAAACAATAAACAAATATATTTATCTCAATTCTTCTCCCCAAGCAGATTCCTCAAGTTCCTCTGACTCTTCCTTCTTGTACAACACACTTATAACTCACCAAGACACTAAACACTAACTCTTACTATAAAAGGAAACACTAATTTGACACCGACACACCATAACACAAAATCGTCTCTATTTATAGAAGGAGTCATATTTCCAACGGTTGCTTAAGCACCTCTTCAAAACGCGTCCAGATTCATCGAATTTGGCTTGAATCAACTGTCTCGCAGTTGGCGGGCTCGATCTCACCGTCGGCGGGCTTCTAGAAGCAAGGCTAACCGTTCAGGCTCGCTGTCGGCGGGCTCGATCTCGCCATCGGCGGGCTCTATTATAATATATAAAAAATTTCGTGAAAATCTCGCCGTCGGTGGCTTAAATCTCGCCGTCGGTGGGACAGTTTAATTTTCATCAATTTTTGTCATTTTTGCTCCAAATTCGCGCCTTTTTGCTCTTTTTGTTCGCAGCACCTATAAATCTTCATTCCTGCAATAAAACACAGAAAATACCTTTCTTTAAAGTGTAATTTTATATGAAATTGGTATAAATTTTACAATATGTTTTCTTGTGGTCAAAATCCCCCAAACTTAACTATTACTTGTCCTCAAGTAATTTAGATACTACATAAAAGTAATGATTATTTGTAGTAAAGTTTTAATTCAGAATTACTATGAATATGATTCAAATAAATATTATAGTAAAGTTTTCTAGAAATATTTTAAAATAATTAAATTAAGTTTGTAGAGATAAGGTTATTTAGTCATCAAGTTTAAGATTTCTGGTTTTCCATTTCTTTCAAGAATGACTATATTTTTCAATATTAAATTACTTAAGATATTCGGATGATAGGAATTTCATGAAAGACTACTTAGTAAAATACTAATCCATATATATAAGTTCGAAATGTAATCGAAGTTTACCCTTTAGGTTGATTCAAATGAAGCCCAATCTTTATAAGGCATCTCCTCAAGCTTCTCCTCACACACACACACACACACACACACAGATATATATATATATATATATATATATATATATATATATATATATATCTTTTTCTTTTCTTTCTGGATTGATTTTTAATCCTTTTTTTTCTTTTCTTTTTCAAGTGACGATCACTATTTTTGGTTAGCTCGTTAATAATTTTGAACTTCATTTTCCTCTTCCTAAATTTCAAACTTGAAACATTTACTTCCCTTATATGTATTTCAAAGTTTTTATTTCATTGAGTTTTAATCTTTTCTTTCTCAACTAAATACCTAAGAATTTTATATTTGAAAATATAGTTTTCCTTACTTTAAACAGTTTACTATACTCTTATTCTCTTATACTAAATATCTTAATCTACAAAAATAGTTAATCATTAAAAGTATTTCTTTTAACTTTATATAATAATTAAATAAATTAATTCTAGTTTACTGAATTAAAATTACCATGTAAAAATCATTCTATAATAATTTTTGAAAATATAAATTGAGAACATTTTAATAATTAAATTTGTATTTTTCCCTCCCCCAAACTTAAATTTTTCTATCTATCTATATAGGGTGAAAAGAAAACAAACTATAAATTTAAATCATACCTTTGTGCTTTAGATATTTCTCTTTTTGAAGTTATGCAGGTTCTATCCATTACTTAATTAACCTGTACTGTTAATAACTTTCTACACACATAATATTAAAAGAAATAGTTGGGTAAAGAAGTTTTGAAATAAGTACAAAATACTATCACAACTTATATTTAATCTAATGCAAAACATACAATTGACTATTTCAGTTTAAGGTCACAATAACAGTCTGAAATATTAAAATTTACAAACTATATAACTTAACTTATGCAACCATTTTAAAAATGTCTTACATGACATAACAAACCAAGTTCACAAACTAAACTTCAATATTGAATTTAAGAAAACAAACAAACAATCACATAACATAAATATCTAATCAGAGAATCTAATCATCAATATTAAAATCCCAAGCAAAATCTTCATCTCCTTGTTCCGCAGGTGGAGTAGGTTGGTAATGACTATAACGGGGGCACTCAGGAAATAAAACTTCAAGCTCTCCTCTCCTGTAACAATTCTCAGCATCATAATAAGCTATCTCAAACTCTGAATGTCTCTGGAGATACTCGCTGTCATAATTGTGCCTTTGCTCTAATCCTCCAATTCTCTGATCAATATGCTCTAATTTTTCCTCAATCTTTTCAAAACACTTCCGCTGCAGGGTCATTTCATTCATCAAATCATGAAGGGTAGGAGAACTATAAGTAGGAGGATCATAACTGGTGGAGGGAATATCCCTACTAGTTGAAGGTACGTAACTCCTAGTTCCAGATTTCCATCCTTCGTGGGATTCATAAGTCTTTATATTAGCCTGAGTAATGGTTTTCATAGGCTCCACCCATTCTTCATCATCTCTTGCCTCTACCTCAGATAATTGGCAGAATGCATAAATTAGACCAGGATGCCCTAGTCCTCCTCCACTCTCACTTCTTGCAGTGGCTAATACATTCTTGTAAATAATACTTCCCACATTAATACTTCTTTGATTCCGAATACGTAAATTCGGAATCGCTTTCTATCTCTTGTTACTTCACTATGGTGATAGGTAGGTAACAAGGTAGAACAAATAAAATAGTGCCAAGCTTTAGATATTGCATTCAGCGATAGAAAGAGGGAAGTTTACCCGTTCACGCTGCTTGATTTTCCAAACCCCTTTCCCATCAGTGAGAAAGTTGATTACTTCTTCCAAATGGTCCTTCCATTGTTCCAAAAGTATCATACTCGCTGGTGTGTAGGTCGTGTACTTCGTAGAAAGAATTGATTCTTGCAGCATTGAAATCGACTAAAAATCCTCTAACCACTATTGGTGCATCTTCTATTTCAGTTAGGTTGGCATAAAATTCCTTCACTACTTCCACTGCAGCTCTATTTGTTGTATAACAGAAATTTTCCCATCTCCTCTCTTTTATGGTTCGTTCCACTTCTCCTCCTGGATTCTTAAATACTCGATCTTGTATGCACTTCCTTGCTTGGATATTGTGGAAGTATCTTGATTGCGCTCGAGCACTTACAAATCGTGTTTCATCATAATCCATTCGCCTCTTTTGTCGCGGAGCCATTTTTTCGATCTTATCAAATTTACAAAAATCTCAACCAATCTCTAAAATATTACTAAAATGGCTTCTAAAGATGACTAAAATCACTCTAAATCAATTTCCATGAACTTCTTCCAAAAATTTTTTTTCTCCACATTTTAAATTTTTCCAAAATTCCTCAATGTGGAAGAAATTCATGGTGAAAATCAAAAAATTTTATATAGGAGGGAAGCTCTTACCAAGGGAATACGAAATCTGGTGTCAAAATGTGTTGAAATTGCTTCAAATCTACGATCTATCAAGCCCTAGGTCAGTTTTTCGAAGTTTTGAGGAAGGGGATGATGAATAGTGACGGTTGACCGGTCAAAATATAGTGTTTACAGAATCTTGCTGTCGGCGAGAAAATTCTCGTCGTCGGCGAGTTAATTAATTACATAGGTCTAAAGTTTCTGAAAAATCTTGCAATCGGCGGGATCGATCTCGCTGTCGGTGAGGTTTTCAAATTTTTAATATCTTTAAGATTTATAGTATTTTCAATTCATTTTAAGCCTTGTTTTATGTCTGGTCACTTTAGAATATACTTTATCAAGATTAGATATTATTTTAACATATAAATTTACACAACACAAACATTATAACTTATATGTATGAAATCCAGGTGATTACAAATTTCACACTTTACATTATTAACAAATTGCTTTGAAAAATCTTAACACACACACAATTCAGCGTCGCAATCCACACTACAATACTCAAAACGCTGAGATTAAACAAATAAAACACAATCATATCTAGAATGAGATTAACTATATAAAGTGCAAATAGAAACTAAATTCAAGCAATCACACACAAATAAGTACGAATGAATATCTTCTCCTCATCAAGACCTGAACTTAATTCTTCTCTGATATTTCCGATAGAACGTAAATGCACGAATAGATTATAGAAAAGCCTGAAAGGGAATTCTTCGGTAGAATCTTCTTCAATCCATCCCTTCCTTCTGAAAAGTCGTATAAAACTAGCTTCCAGATGTCCGAAATGATCAAAGTGCTCTTTCAATCTCCAGTCAATGTGATCAAATAAATCAGAGATATTGTCAATGGAATTCATCACATTTTGTATTTCATTCTCCATTCCTTTAAGTTTCTGTAAGATCATGTTCGTTCTATTAGTCAAGGGCTTGATTGAAGGATTGTTATGAGATGCTTGGTCCGTAATAATGGCTGTCTCATTATCGTTATCCAAAGTAGGAAACATATCAGTCGGATCTAATGGTTTCTAAGGCAATAGTACTTTTCCCAAGCTTCATAGGAAACTTGATATTGACTACATAATGCGAAAATTGTTGAAGGATGTCCGAGCCCGTGAACAGATCCATGCACAATTAGGCCTAAGGCAGACTTCACAATAATAGTTCCAACGTCGATGAGTAATCCAGTTTGAATAAAATAATTCAAAATCACACATTCCTTAGAGACTTTATTTACCCTCATAGTGGGTAATAATTTCGAGGAAATAAAGAAGTGCTAGTGCTTAGAGACGGGGTTAAGAAGTAATGCAGAAAAACTAACATACCCATCTTCTCGCATTTCCCAATCTTTTGGTTCATCAGTTAAATATCGGCAAATCTCATTCATATTGTATCTTGTAGGGACGAAATTTGAATAGTGGCAAACATTTATATTCTCAATTGAATACAACTCATTAATTCTTGAAGGAGTGAAAGTTACCCATCTGCCTCGTACAAATACACTTCCATTGTTGATTCCATGAAGATTAGAGTAGAATTCTTTGACTACAGGGATAACTACCGCAGAAGTTGTATAGCATAATACCTCCCAACATCGTCGAATAATCATCTCCTCAATAGATGTTGTTGAATTCTCCGCTCCTCTATTAACGAATCCTCTTTCTTTAATCAATCGCTTTTTCATCATAACCTTGTTGAATATCCGCTGTGCCTCATAACTGACGAACTTTCTCCTATTGAACACTTGGGATTTTGTGATTTCAAGTGGATTGGATGCCATAATTTCTTGTTTTGATGGAGTTTCTATTCTTTTCTAAGAAGTAGAAAGTGAAGATTTCGAGTTCTAGGCATCTTATATAGAGAAAAACACTTGGAATCGCCAGAAACAGCCAAAATAACTCCCTAAAAACCGCTCTTGTACCAGTCTCGCCGTCGGCAGTAACGATATCGCCGTCGGCAGGATAGTTAATAATTTTAAACTGAATTAAGGCGCGCCGATCTCGTCGTCGGCGAGCTAAGGTAAATTTGCCCAGTTTGGCTTTTATTCCCAAAATTTTTAATTTCTTTTGTCACTCTTAATATTGTGATGATTATAAAGATAAATATGAGTAGTAGAATTCATTTATACTATAATTATCAATAAATCAATTAAATAAACTATAATTTAAGACTACTATGGGTTGCCTCCCATAAAGCGCTTGGTTTAACGTCGTGAGCCCGACTTATTCTGGTTGTTAATCAGGTTGACTAAACATTAAAACCTCTTCAAAATTAGGTCTTCTTCCTTCAAAATATGGTTTTAATCTATGTCCATTTACTTTAAATTTGTGTCCAGTCTTTGGATCTTCAATTTCTATAGTTTCGTAAGTAAATACTTGAGTTATAGTGAAAGGTCCTAACCATCGAGATTTCAATTTTTCAGGAAATAATTTTAATCTTGTATTATAGAGCAAAACTTCTTGTCCTGGCTCAAAATTTTTCTGTTTAATCTTTCGATCATGCCATAATTTCATTTTATCTTTATATATTCTATCGTTATTGTAAGATTCATTTATTTATTCTTCTAATTCATTCATCTGTTATAATCTCTTCTTACCAGCTTCTCTTAAATTATAATTAAATTCTTTAATCGCCCAATATGCTTTGTGCTCTAATTCAACTGGTAAGTGTCAAGTTTTTTCATAAATAAGCCTGTAAGGAGTCATTCCAATCGGAGTTTTATAAGCAGTCCTGTATGCCCATAATGGAGTGTCTACTCTTGTAGACCAATCTAATCGATTAGGGTTTACAGTTTTTTCTAAAATTTGTTTAATTTCTCGATTAGAAACTTCCGACTAATCCACTCGGTTTGTGGATGATAAGCAGTTGAAATTTTATGAATAATGATGAATTTTTATACTAATTTGTGAATATATTTGTTCCTAAAATGGGATCCTCTGTCAGTGATAATCACTCTCGGCATTTCGTATCTTGTAAAAATATTTTTATTAAAAATCTTGAAACACTCTTAGCATCACATCGAGGTAAGGCTTGTGCTTCAATCCATTTAGAAACATAATCAACAACAACTAATATATATGAGTTTCCAAATGAAGGTATAAATGGTCCCATGAAATCTAATCCCCAAACATCAAAAATTTCAACTTTTAATATAAAATTTAGAGGCATTTCATTTCTTCTAGATATATTTCCTACTCATTGGCATTTATCACAAGTTTTGATATATTTATAAACATCTCTAAAAAGAGTATGCCAATAAAACCCGGATTGTAAAATTTTATAAGCAGTTTTATCTGTTCCAAAATATCCTCCAAATTCAGAATCGTGACATTTTTGAATGATTTGTTCAGTTTCTTCATAAGGCACACATCTTCTAATTATTGAATCCTTACATTGCTTATATAAATTTGGTTTATCCCAAAAATATGTTTTAGCATCATGAATGAATTTTTTCTGTTATTGCAGAGTTAGCATGGGTGGTAAAATATCACTTACAATATAATTTACTATATCAGCATACCAATGTATTTTCCATTCATTTATATTATAAAGTTGTTCGTCGTGGAAATAGTACGTAATTTCATTATCGGTGTCGGATAGTTCATTATATTCTAGTCTTCGATAAATGATCTGCAATTTGATTATCGCTTCTCTTTTTATTAATGATTTCAAAATCAAATTCTTGCATCAATAATATCCATCTGATTAATCTTGGTTTGGTATCCTTCTTTTGTATTAAATATTTAATAGTAGAGTGATCAGTATGCATAATACATTTAGTTCCAATTAGGTAAGATCTAAATTTATCAAAAACATAAACAATTGCTAATAATTCTCTTTCCGTAACTGTGTAGTTGATTTTAGCATTATTGAGAGTTTTACTAGCATAATGTATGACTTTAAAAATTTTATCATATCTTTGTCCAAGAACAGCTCCTATAGTATAATCACTAGCATCACACATAAGTTCAAATGGTTTCTCCCAATCAGGGGAAACTATTATAGGTGCTGTGATTAATTTATCTTTTATTAATTCAAAAGCACTTAAGCATCCTGTTGTGAATTCAAATTTCTTGTCATTTTCTAAAAGTTGGCATAGAGGTTTAGTAATTTTTGAAAAATCTTTTATGTAGCGTCTGTAAAAACCGGCATGTCCAAGAAAACTTCTTACCCCTCTCACTGTAGTAGGAGGTGGTAATTTAGCTATAACTTGAATTTTTGTAGGATCTATTTTCATGTCATTTTCTGAAATTTTATGCCCTAATACAATTCCTCCTGCAACCATAAATTGACATTTCTCCCAATTTAGAACTAAGTTAGTTTTCTCGCATACTTCTAAGACTTTTTCAAGGTGACTCAAGCATACGTCAAATGATGTTCCAAATACAGAGAAATCATCCATAAATACTTCCATTTTATCATCAATTAATTTGTTAAATATAGACATCATACATCTCTGGAATGTTGCAGGTGCAATACATAATCCAAAAGGCATTCTTCGAAAAGCGAATGTTCTATAAGGATCGGTAAATGTAGTTTTCTCTTGATCCTCGTGAGCAATAGAAATTTGATGATAACCTAGGTATATCCATCTAAAAAACAAAAATATTTATGTCCCAGCTAGTCTATCCAACATTTGGTCTAGAAATGATAAAGGGAAGTGATCTTTCCGGTGGTCGCATTTAATTTTCTATAGTCAATACATATACGCCATCCAAGTAACTTATCTTATAGGTATTAAATCATTATTTTCATTAGCTTCAACAACTACTCCTCCTTTCTTAGGAACATAGTGAATCGGGCTTACCCAAGCATCGTCGTAAATAGGATATATAATACCATTATCTAACCATTTTAATATTTCTTTCTTGACTATCTCTTTCATAATCGCATTTAATCTCCTTTGGGATCAACTCTTGGTTTGTGTTCGGTATCTAAAATAATTCCGTGCATACATATTGAAGGACTAATTCCTTTAATATCTCGCTAAAGTCCAACCAAAAGTTTTCTTATATTTTTTTAATGTGTCCAAAAGTTTTTGCTCTTGTGATTCATTTAATTTCGCCGATATAATAACTGGTAAAGTTGTAGAGTTACCTAAATAAGCATACTTCAAATGAGTAGGTAAGATTTTTAATTCAAGTTCAGGAGGTTTAATAATTGATGGAACTATATTATTTTCAGCATCTTCTGTATTATCCAACAATTCAAAATTTTCCTGTATATAATCTAATTCTTCATTGTTTTTTTTTCAATTAATTCAGTATTTTCTATTTCGAGTTTTCTTCAAAGTATTGTTTAAAATGTTCATTTTGTAGATGTTCAATAATTTCCATTCGAAAACATTCATCATCTTTTTCTATAGCAGGATATTTCATTGATTTTGCAATATTGAAGGTAACTTTTTGATCGTTTACTCTCATAGTTAATTCTCCTTTTTGAACATCAACCATAGCTTTTCCAGTAGCTAAGAAGGGGCTTCCTAATATTATGGGTATTTCTTTATCTTCTTCCATATCTAAAACAATAAAATTTACTGGGAAGATAAACTTATCCACTTTTACTAACACATCTTCAATAACTCCCTTAGGATAAGTAATAGAATGATCCGTTAACTGAAGAGTTACTGAAGTAGGTGAGACTTCTCCTAATCCTAATCTTTTAAAAATTGATAGAGACATTAGATTTATGTTGGTTCCTAAATCACATAATGCTTTTCCATAAAATTTTTCTCCAATAGCGCAAGGTATAGTGAAACTACCAGGATCTTTTAATTTTTCAGGAAGCTTTTTCTGAATAATTGCACAACATTCTTTGCTAAGTGCAACAGTTTCATTGTCTATGAATTTTCTTTTTTTTATTTAAAATATCATTCAAAAATTTCACATAATTGGGCATTTGTTCCAATTCTTCTACAAAAGGAATGTTTACCGTTATTTTTTTTAAATTTCAAGAAATTTAGAAAATTGCTTATCTTTTTTATGTTGCCTTAGTCGCTGAAGAAATGGTGGTGGTGGTTTTTCTACAGAAATTTTCATAAGTATCAATGGATCTTCTAGATTTTGATCTTTTTGATCCTTATCTTTTTCGATTTCCACCTCCTCATTCTGACTTTCTGTTTCTTTCTGTATTCTTGTTTCTAACTCTTTTACACTTCGTAACTGTATTGCTTTAACTTATTTTTTTCCTTGATCTTTAGGATTTATTTCCACATTACTAGGAAAAGTTTCAGGACTTCTATTATTAAGTGCAGTAGCGATATGTCCAGGTTGAGTTTCAATATTTTTAATTACTGTTCATTGAGTTTGTGTTGACCTCATTTTTGATGAGGTCTTCTCTTCTTCTTTTAGTGCTTAGGATCTAGCCTTAGGCTTTTCCTTTGACTATCTTAGAGGATTAGAATTGAGACCCACCTTTTAGAAATTCAAACCACTTCTAAACTCCCCTGCAAACCCCACAAACTTGATTGTAAACCCCTAATCACCTGTAGGGTCGAGATCAAATGTGGAAGTTTAAAGGATGAGTTCCTATAGGACTTTTCGCCTTATGACCGCCCGGGTGGCTCGGTCCAGTGAGGGGCCGACTTACACACACACTACACCTACACACTACACTTTCACACACCTCTTAAAAAAATCACACCCCTACCCAACTTGACCTCCTGACTCATGAAGGTCATTCACATGGATGGTCCTTAACCCCTAAGCCCTTGGCAAGAGGTTAGGAACAACATAGTGGGTGTCTCAAGTGAGTCCCTTCATGGCTCATGTGGGCTTGATATGGCTTCATGGCTCAACCAAAATGATTTTATTCCACTTACATTCACCTAATCTTCCATTTTCCAAATTTTCAATTTTTGACCCCCGGGACCCTACACCCGCCAACCTACCCAAAGCCTTGAATTACCCAAATTTCTCAAAATTTCCAAATCACCCAAAATTCCTCAAAATCATTCCCAAACATTTTCACATCACTCAAATTGATCATCCATACCCAAAAATACCAAAATTTCCAAAAATACCTCCCAATACCCTCCAAATGCCCAAAATACCCCTCCTAGCCAAAAAATCCAAAAATTTAGAAAATTCCCAGAAAATTCCAGAAAATCCCAAATATTCCCAATTTCATTTTGTCCAACTACACCATGGGCCAATTTTGTCAATTTACCCCACTTTTATCAAAACCCCCACTTGACTCATTTTAACCTTAAGTAAACCCAATGTCAAACCAAACCTACCCAATTGACCCAAATTCTGGTCCAATTCAATTCTAAACTTCAATTCAACATCCCCAACACCAATCTAGACCAAATCCAAGCCCAATTTGATTGAAATTTGGATCCAATTTCACTTTTGGCCTTAAAGCCCAATTTGGACCCATGACCCAAACTTAGCCCAAACTCACCCAATTCAACTCCAATTAACCCCAAATCTTTTCTAAATCTTCCTTAACATTCCCATAAACATTTCCCAACATTTATTTTACATCAATTTCAACCCTAGCCCAACATTGGCCCATGCTAACCCATTTTGGCCTACCTTAGCCTCTTTACCAAAAAGCCCATATCCAACCCAATTCAAACCCAAATCACCTCAAATTTGTTTCAAACCACTCATGACACATCCCTAAACCAAACTCAACAATTATTTGGCCCAAGCCTTTACCAAAATTTCATCCCAAAATCCATTTTAAAATTCAAAAGCCCACTTTCCTAAATCGTTTTAAAAGCCCATCCTTTACCACATACAAAAGCCCAAAATTGGCCCTAAAACCCACATGACATTTCAATTTGCCATCTATTTAATCAAAGCCATTCCCTAAGTTATAATCCCATCATCAAATAATTCCAAATCAAGCCTCATGCTAAATCACCCCTAAATACCAAAAAATTCCTAAACTCCATTTTCATGAAATTGACCAAGCTTTCCCCAAGCCAAAAGTGAGCCATGAAGCCATGCATGAGCCACATGTGAGCCATGAGAGCCTTGGACACTCCACCATACCATATTGGGTAGGAGGAAGGGACCCTTTCCTTAATCCCTAAAGCTCATTAGCCTTAATCATGATTCACCTAAACCTAAATTTAATCCAAATATATTTGGATGGAGACTTCTCCATGCCAAACCAACTCGATCCCTTTGATCCCCCACAAGACCCAAAGCCACCTCAAGGATGCACCAAGCCCAAATGGGTGGGTTGACCCATTTAGACCCAAAATTAGCCATGCCCCATTCTACTTTGGATCAAAGCCTTTACACTTGGCCATTGCCAATCGCTTGCACAAACACCCAGCCCCCGACCCACTCGACCCCGAGGGTGACCCTGCCCGCCGGCCGCCCACCCCGGCCGCCGGAAAACTCCATGGCCGAGAGGTCCAAGTCAACCCAAGCTTGGAATTCTCACCCGCCGAGCCGCCCCATGCCCGATGGCCATTGCGACTGTTCTTCACTTGCCATGAGCAGCTGATCCCAGTCCTCAACTCCCCCTGGGAGGCCCTCCAGCCCTGCCTATTTAAACCCCCCACCTCTCGGCCATGGGAGGGTGCTGAACCAAACCTTAAGGAAACTCTACCAAAATCATTCCGCACCACTCCCCTCACATAGAGCACTTGATCCCCACCGAATTCCAGCCCAAATTCCCTCCAAGTGAGCCCAATTTCGAGCTCAAACTTTAGCCCAAAAACCATGACACTTCTTCACAGTGAGCCAATCCCCAAATCGATTGGTTCTACACCTTCACTGCACTGAGGGAAGGTGTCCACCAGCAAAAGCCCCATCTCCGAGCCACCCGGCTTGCTCCAGCCTCCAAGCTTTGTGATCGGCCGTGGTCGAAGTCCAACCTGGACAATTCACTGCGACCGAGAGACTTCATCTGGAGCTTGCTAGGATCCAATCGAAGGTGCAACAACCCTCAGATCGAAGCTTCACTTCTCTGAGCAAAGGTATGAACTCATTCTTCTTCCCGAGCTTGCAGAGATTCTCCATTTCATTTGAGTAAATTTCAAAGCATGTTTACCGTATGGATGTGTTCGTCTCCTCAAGACGAATCCATAGAGCATAAGAACACGAAAATCCATTGAGAATCGAGTGAGTTCTTAGGGTTAGAGTGTGGACGGTCACGGATCGCACCGGCCGTAGACGATGACCGGGAGCCGTCGGATCGAGCGTGTATCGAGCGGACGGTCCGGATCGAGCCGGACAGCCGCGATGGTGCATGAACCGGGGCCCCTGGAGCGCTGAGTCGGATGGCGGCGCCGAATCAAGAGACGACGCGTGGCCTTTCGGAGCTGCCGAGGATGGCGTGGCGCCGCGTGGATAAGTAGGAAATTAGGGTTATTTTCTATTTATTTAATTCCCTAAACTTCAAAAATTCATAACTTTGTGTAGGAAAATCAGAAAAATAAAATAAAAATACCCTCTTGCTCGGTGAACGAGAGGAGAATAATGTGGAAAAGAAATCATTTAATTTCATCAAGTATTTTATTTTTTATAATTTATTTACTCTCTGCATACATTTAATTCTCCATGCATGTATACAATTCACCATGGCATGAGACCATAGGGCTTTTGAAGCCTCTGAATTTGGGAACATTCCCTGAATTTTCCAAAGTCAGAGGCCATCCCTGTGAAGAGTTATTGATTTTTCAAATTCATGTCACTGTTTTTGAGTATTTTAATTCCAATAAATAGCATGTTGTGAAATAAATTCTAGGAAAATTTGGTGATGTTCCTTATGACCAGAGAACCCTAGGAAAAATAGGTTTTGGGTTAGTTCATTTTAGACAACCCTAATTGGCTTAAACACTCAAAATAGGTCCCAAATTAATTAGAACTAACCATACATCAAATTGACTTGAAATCAATTCTCCACTGACCTTCAGGATCAGAGGAACCTACCATAAAAATTTGAAGTCAATTGGACTTGGTTAGCCCTATTAATTGGGTTGATTAAGCCACTTAGTCATTTTAAACTTTAAAAATTCATAACTTTCAAAATATCTTTCAAAAACTCACCAAATTGGTTTTGGAGCCTCTCTGATATCAGGGGAATTTAAGAAAATTAAAATTTCAATTTTCTAAAAAAATTTGATTTTTAATATTATTTTAATATTTTTAATAATTAAAAAATAATAAAAATCACAAAAATAATAAAATTCACCAAAATGTCATATTTTGAATTTTAATCACTTAGGAACAAACCCCATATTTTTCTTATGTTTCTAGGTTGAGATATTAAATTTTAAAGCCCTAGGGTAATTTTAAAATTAAAAAAATGTATTTTCTAGCATTTTCACTAAAATAATTATTATAAATCGTGGAAAAATCAGAAAATTGTAAAATTTAGTTCTCTGGAATCCTTGATATCAGAGAGAATTTTAAAAATTATAAAATTCATTTTTCAACTTATATTCTATTTTTAAATTAATTAATACTCCAAAACTTAAAATAATTATAATAAAAATAATATAATTCAAAAAATCACCAAAATTGGTCCAAGTGGTCCCCTGGTCATTAGGAATGTCCCCTAATTTTCTTAAGGACAGAAACTTTCCCTTGGTCATGTTATTAAATTTTCCTTGGAAATCTCTATTTTCTACCAAAAATAATTATATAAATAAATTAAATACAAAAAAATCACATTTTCTCCTCTCATGTCTTTATTGACATATGAGTGAAGTCACATAAAAATTTTAAATTCATTTAAGCTCAATTTAGTGAGTTATGAAATTATTAAGCTTGAAGGGCAAAATGGTAATTAAAATTTTAACCCTTAAATTAAAACTTTAGGTTTAATAAAAAAATTAACAAGTAAAATATTTGATCCTAATCTGATTTGGATGATTGAAATTTAAATAATTGAAGGGTAGAAACCCATTAAGCAATTTAAAATGATTAAACTTTAATTAAATAATTGATTAAATTTGGAAGAATAATAAAATTGGAATTATTAAAATAGGGATATTATTAGGAAGAGATTTATTCTTTAATTTAAAAAATCCCTAAGTTAATCATTTCATTAATGTTTAATTCTTAATTAAAATAATAATTCAGATTTAAGACATTAAAAGATTTAATCATTAAACTAAAATTAAATTATTGAACTCTTTTAAAATTTTAATAAAAATTAAAATGAATAAAATTAAATTAAAAAATTAAATTAAATTAAATTAAATAAAGTTAAAAAATTAAATTAAATTAAATTAAATTAAAAATTAAATTAAATTAAATTAAATCAAATTAAATTAAATTAAAAATTAAATTAAATCAAACTAATTTAATGTAACATCAAATCAAACTAAATTGAATTAAATTAAATTAAATTAAATTAAATTAAATTAAATTAAATTAAGTTGAATTAAATAACATCACCTAAGACATAAAGAACTCAAAAATAAATCTAAAATAATTTGAACACTATTCCAAACTTAAATCATCAATTTGAACTTAAATTTGAATCACAAAGCATTAAATATCATTTTGCCCTTAGGAGCTTTTACTATTATAACTCCTAAGTGGAGTATTAAATGAAATGTCATTTCACTCATAAGGATATTCAAATGTCCCTAAGTTCACTGAGCAAGATAACAAAACTTGAAAACCCTGGACGATCGATTCATTTACATGATTAAATTCATTTGGACTTAAAATGATCCTAGAAATATTGAAAAGATGTTTAAGATTCGTCTTAAGCACTTCCTCAATATGATAGGATATTTATAAGAACAATTGAACTTAATTGTTCTTTAATGAAGAAAATCGTCTTCAAACCAAAACACAAGGAACCTAGACGTCATAGGAAATGACTAGACTATAGGATTAGGAATTTGGTAGAAAACCATAACCCTTACCTTAGCTTTACCTAGGAACTTGCTTAAATGTCCTAATCATGTTTTAAGTGCGGCTTGGAATGACGGAAAGACCCTCCGGGTACGCTTTTATTTTATCGCAATTTACTTTCCTGCAATTTACTTTCTTGCAATTTACTTTATTAGCAAATGCACTTTACTTTTCTTGCATGATAAAACAACTGTTGCATGAAAACCCACACCTTTATGACAGAAACCAAAACTGAAACCCATAACTAAATTAAAAGACACTACAAGATAAAATTCACCGCCACAACATTTCAAAATATAAAACAACTCAAAATTTAATCACAAACAGAACAACAAAACTACAACTACAACTAAATTAAAACGTCTTGTTGGATGATCGGGAATACCTCGGATGATGTAACCTACGTGTTGCTAACGGGATTTCCCACGGTCTAAATGAAAGTGTGGAACTCATTCAGTTGAGTTTAGCAAATTCATCCGGACTAAGTGAATCCGATAAAAATAATGATGCGGAAGGATGGAACCGTGGGATCTTAACCGGTGTCGTTATAATCAACTTTAAGATTTGTTTTAATTAAAACACAAAAAACACTTGGAAATTAAGACTTCTCTAAACCAAAACACTTCTCTCATCTCCTGATTTATGACTTCTAAAACTAAACCTCTACAACAACAAAGAGCTCGAAGCATGGTGGGCAGCACGGCCATCGTCGTCAGCAAAACTTGAACCTACTTCAGCAAAACCATTCTTAGAATTAAATAACCAAGCCATAGGATTTCGAGGTAGTTTGCCTAGTGCAACATAAATCCTCAACTCTTCGTTAGGCATTTGCATTGCAAATTAAGCCCTAACCGGTCTTAGGATTCCGAGGTAGTCGTCCGATACGACATAAACCCTCATATCTTCCGAGTTATTTATATGATTCTATCATATAAACATAAGCCCTAATTAATTAAAATTGGCAAGATTAAAACATTAAATAAACATTCGGACTTTCCTAAATCCAAGCCAAACAATAGGATAGTCGGGAGATTATCGAAGTTCACTTCGAATCCGTAATTTCTCCTACTTTTCTTCCTTTGAATTCCCAAAATAAAATGTTCCAAACTTGATCCATTCCCTATTGAGATTCAAAAATTCAATCCTTTGAAAACTTAAACTTTGAAATTCTTGAGAGCAGAATTATTGATTATTATCGAGAGTTTTCTTAGGTGATTCCCGTCACTTAAGATGTAATTAACTATAGGGGCTTGCCCTTATAGGAAATTTAAAGAACCTGAGTAATATAAACCTCGTTTAATGTTTTCATATTAAGCGAGGAATTTGTCGGCTTATAAAATTGGTTCGCGGACCAAATGGATATCACAAATCTTCTAGTTTATTTAACCGAGCCCCACCATCAAGCAGTGTGTCTATCCTTAGGGATAGATACACGGTTTGTGGTGCGGTGCTCGTTTATGTAAACTATTCGGGATGTGAGATCGGCTTGATTTCATATCTTAAAATCTTCAAATTTAAAATTATTTTCAAAATCAAATACTACTTTCTAAATTATATATATATTTAAATTAAATTTAAAATTCGCCGACAACTTCTGTAGGCGACCCCTTTTAAAAAATAAAACACACAACCTAAAAATATGCCGACAGTTTGTAATTGGTTTCCTTGAATTTGTAACTGATTACCTTGATTCTGTAAATGTTGACCAATATATAATATTAATTCTTCCATAGATAACTTCTTATCTTTAAATTGAGAGTTATTATTAAATTCAGGTGGATAAGAAGGTTTAAAATTAGCATTTCCTTGGTTAGATGGATTTCCTACTGGGTTTACTGAATTATTCATCTATTGCTGATTAGCATAATTATTATTCCAATTAAAATTTGGATAATTTTTCCACCCAGGATTATAATAATTTGCATAAGGATTATTGGGTCTATTGTTAACAGCATTTATAGTTTCATATAAGGATTGAGTATCTATAAGTTGTCCAGATAAATTTTCTTCTGTTATATTAGGAGAATAATTCATTCCAAAATGATCTAATTTCTTGGATATAGCAGCAATTTGAGAAGCTAACATGGATATTGCATCAGAATCATGTATACTGGCTATTTTTTTAGGATTTAACCTTTCAGAAGGTCATTGAAAATTATTAGTAGCCATTTCTTCAATTAATGAATAAGCTTCATCAAAAGGTTTTGACATTAATGAACCTCCAAGAACGACGATCAATGATCGATCTAAGAGATCCTACTAAACCATTATAAGAAGTTTGTATAATTAACCAATCTGGTAATGCATGATGTGGGCATTTCCTAAGAAGATCTTTAAATCTCACCTAAGCGCCATA
This sequence comes from Papilionanthe hookeriana x Papilionanthe teres, assembly GCA_022702705.1. Lineage (NCBI taxonomy): Eukaryota > Viridiplantae > Streptophyta > Magnoliopsida > Asparagales > Orchidaceae > Papilionanthe > Papilionanthe hookeriana x Papilionanthe teres. The sequence goes on along the minus strand of CM040425.1, from coordinate 63,415,847 downwards.
TATTGATTCTCCGTCAAACTGACTAAAAGAAGTTATATCATTTCTAAGCTTTGTAGTTTTTGAAGGAGGAAAATATTTGGATAGAATTTTTTGTGATAATTCTCCTCAAGTTTTAATTGATCCAGGTGCTAATGAATTTAACCACATCTTAGCCTTATCCCTTAAAGAAAAAGGAAATAGCCTAAGTCTAACGGCGTCATTAGATACTCCGTCATATCTAAAAGTAGCACATAGCTCTAAAAAACTCGCAAGATGTAAATTAGGATCTTCATTTGGTGAACCACTAAATTGATTATTTTGTACCATTTAGATAATTGCAGGTTTAAGCTCGAATGAGTTAGCCGTTACATAAGGATTTTGGATAGTTAAGTGAATTTCATCTAATGTGGGGTTAGCGAAATCTTTCAAAGGTCTTGGTTGGTTTATATTTTTCAATTTCTGGATTATTTGCCATTTGATTTAATTTTATGATTTCTCTTTTCTGTTTTCTAATTCTTTCAATAGTGCACTCTAATTCTGAATCGTAAGGTATTAAACTTTTGGTTCCAAATTTACGCATACACCACTAAAATAATAATAAAATAGTTCGTTACTCTAGTAATTATCTTTAATAATTATTTTAGTGATTACCTTAATAATTACTTTGCTTCCCCGGCAACGGCGCCAAAAACTTGACCTCCGACTGCAAATATAAGAATTCAGCCTAGGGGGAGAGTAGGGTAAAAATAGAAGAATGTATATAATTGTTAAGCTTAATAAAGTTATATATGTTTTTCAAAGTAAAGTAGCAATTGTACTCCCTCCCCTTTAATCAACGCAAGTATACGTATCGCTCATATAATAGAGGGCTCTATTGGAGTCCTAGATATCGATCCCACAGGGAAGTTAGAGATTTACAGACTAATTTTTTTAGTAAAGTCGATTACTAATCTAATTTAGTATAGTATACGAAAAATAAAGAATGCTTAAACTTAAAACTAATACTTCAAAGTCAGAATATATAAGTCGATTTAAAAAAGTATATTTCTCCTTGTTAAGAGGATTGAGTGAATGAATAATTAAATGAGTTTAGAATTATATTGTGCCAAATAGGAGTATTCCTATTCTTTACCCTTTGGTCCAGGTGCAAAGAACATTGACTAATGCTTATGTTTGGTTATCGAATCTATGGCTAAGTCGGGAGGATACCGACCGCCACTTCGTAGCTCCCACGTTCCCCTCACCTCGAGGGCTAACATCTACACTTCGGCTCCCAAACAATAGTACCGAATTGAAGATTTTAGTCTGTCACACTAAAATATTCAATTCTTCGCCCGATAATTAAAATTTCCCTATTCATTTGCACCCTCCTTTTAAGACTTTTGAATTCCCTGAATCTTAGATGTAATCTTTACTATAGTTGATAATTCAACATATGTTAACAATTCAATTGGCAAAATTGAAAGTAAATTAAGATTTAAGTAAAAGATTATCACAATCTCTATTTAATATTATTAAGCACAACTCTTTTAATTCTTCATTTCACAAAACCTCAACAACAAGGAGAAAGACAAAGAAACTACTCGTAATGCATGGGAATAATAACACGGATGTTGGATTTCATTTAAAGTTATAAAACAATAGACAAATATACTTATCTCAATTCTTCTCCCCAAGCAGATTCCTCAAGTTCCTTTGACTCTTCTTTCTTGTACAACACACTTATAACTCACCAATACACTAAACACTAACTCTTACTATAAAAGGAAACACTAATTTGACACCAACTGACACACCATAACACACAAAATTGTCTCTATTTATAGAAGGAGTCATATTTCCAACGGTTGCTTAAGCTCCTCTTCAAAACGCGTCCAGATTCATCGAATTTGGCTTGAATCAACTGTCTCGCCGTCGGTGAGCTCGATCTCACCGTCGGCGGGCTTCTAGAAGCAAGGCTAACAGTTCAGGCTTGCTGTCGACGGGCTCGATCTCGCCGTCGGCGGGCTCTATTATAATATATTAAAAACTTTTGGAAAAATCTCGCCTTCAGCGGCTTAAATCTCGTCGTCGGCGGGACAGTTCAATTTTCATCAATTTTTGTCCTTTTTGCTCCAGATTCGTGCCTTTTTGCTCTTTTTGTTCTCAGCACCTATAAATCTTCATTCCTGCAATACAACACAGAAAATACATTTCTTTAAAGTGTAATTTCATATGAAATTGGTATAAATTTCGCAATATATTTTCTTGTGGTCACTTTGCAATCTCACTTAGGAAGCTTCCAAAATGGTATGATGACCGCCTTTTTGCATGCCCAAGGCGAATCTCCCAATAACCCAATGATATCTAGCTTGTTGGCTACCTAGGAGGGCACCAAGGTCAAAAGGGTCAAATTTGTGTAAAAAATTGGGTTATGGAAGCAGACTGACATCTAGGCATCACAACCCTGACGCCTACTTTCCTGTCCCTCACAAAAAAACCATTATTTTAACAATTTTGGGTGCTTAAACACCACAAAATTGTGTTAGACTTCCAATGGCTTGGTCTTGAACATCAGGGAATGCAATTTTGGGCACCTAGGTGCCCACTGGTGTAGCTCTAAAAATCCTAATTTACACCAGGAGTGCATAATAGAAGATTTTCTTGATCTAAAAGTCATAAGAGACCATATATGAGTAAATTTTGATCCCCTAATTTCAATAATGAGTATTTTGCTTGTTCATTGATCTAATAATTTGTCGCCAATGGGTGTTCCGGACTACAGTGTGGGTAGGGCGTTCCAAACCCTAATTTTCCCATAGTGCGCGTAGGAGGGCTCCGTGACTTCCAATAACCTCGGGAAGGCTTGTCGACTGTTTTTTAAAATTTTTTTATTAAATTTAATAAATATATGTAATTTTTTTTTTGAAAATATCATTTTAATTTGAAAATATGAAATCAAACTTATCTCATAAATGCAATAGTTTAGATAAACGAGCACAATATCACAAAGCAATACATTTATCCCGATGAATAGACACATTACTTGATGATATGAATCGATTAAATAAACTACATAATTTATGACATATGTTTGGTATGTGAATCGTTTATATTGGCCAACAAGTTCCTCTGTCTAATACAAAAAATTAAATAAGGTTTATATTATCTGGGTTCTAAAGTTCCCTATAGAGGCAAGCCTCTATAGTTAATTACCTTCTAAATGACCAAAGTCATTTAAGGAAAAATCTTGATAAAGATCAGTGGTTTTTCTCTAAAAAATTTCAAAGTTTAAAGCTTTAAAGGATGGACTTGGAAATATCAAAAGGGATCGGTGCAAATAGGAATAGTTGTTTTTAAGAGTCCAAAGATGTGAGAGGTAGGGGATGTCATAGACCCGAGGGAGAACTTCTGGTGACTTCCAAGACTATCATATTATTGGGTTTTAGTTTAGAAGAGATAATTATTTAATGTTTCATCCTACCAATTTTATTATTTAGGGCTTACATTCACATGATTCTGATCATACAAATAGCCTGGAAGATTGGAGGATATAGGTCATATCGGATGACAACCTCAGAAACCTAAGGCGAGTTATGGATTATATTGCACGATGTGCAAATGCCTAAAGAGAAAAGGTTAGGATTTATGTCTCACTAGGTAAACTACCTCGAAGTCATATGGCTTTTTGTTTATTTCTAAGAAATGTTTAGTTGATGTAGATTCACTTTGCTGTTGAAAATAGTCGTGCTGCCCACAGTGCTTACTCCGAGCTCCTCTTTGAAATTAGTTTAGTTTTAGAAGTGTCAGTTGAAGAGGTTGAGAGAAGTAGCAGGTATAGAGGTTAAGTTTTCTAATGTGTTAGTTTCAACATCTTAAGTTTTATTGGAGGGGGGAATTTAAGTTGATTATAGCGACAACGGTTAAGATCCCACGGTTCCCTCATTCCGGTACCACTAATTTCTTCGGATTCACTTTGTCCAGATGAATTTACCAAATTCAATTAAATGAATTCAATACTTTCATTTAGACCGTGGGAAATCTCATTAGCTTACATCATATGAGGGATTCCCAAACTTCCGATATAGGCTGTATTAATTTAATTGCAATTGTAGTTTTGGTTGTTTGGTTTGGATTAAATTTTGAGTTGTTTTATATTTTGATTGTTGTGAATAGATTCTTGGTGTGGTTTTTGTTTCTTATAGCTATCCTAAAAGTTCTGGTTTTCACATGCAAGTAAAAATAAAGCATTAAATAAAGCAATGTAAATTACAATAAATAAAGGCGTATCTGGCAGTTTTTGAGAACACATGTTGAAGCATTTTACATTCCAAGCAATTATGATAAGTGGAGATTAGAAACCTACTTCATAACTTGGTGGGTCCCTAAGTTATGGTAAGGATGCTTTTCTTCATCAAAGAACAATGAAACCCAATTGTTCTTCTAAAAAAACCAATTAGATTGAGGAAGTGCTCGGGCCATAACCCTGAACGTCTTTCTCGAAGCTTAGGGTTTGTTTTAAAGCTCATTTGGTTTCATTATGTTTGATCAATCAATCATCCATATTTAATGGTGCTTTAATTTCCTGCTCAGCGAACTTAAATGTTCTGATCATCTCTATAGTGGGGTAACATTTATTTGAAGTTTCATTTATGAGTTATGTGAGTGAAGAGCCTCTAGGGGCAAGTTGAATCATTAAGGAATTTAACCATTTAAATTAAAGTTAGGCTACTAGTGTCTTCAAAATATTTGCAAATGATTATGTTTTATTTCTTAATCCTCATTAATTGAAGTTAGAATCAAACCTAGGTCACTACTTAGCTCTTAAGCTTTTATGAGTGAATTCATAATTTAAAGGAATTTTGAATTAAGTGACATTTGATCTTTATCAATGATTATAATTTCATTCAACCATTGATTAGGGGCTTTAAATTGATAAGTTACAGTCTTCCTATATTAAACCACTCACTCTTTGTATCATTTAAGTCAATTAACTTTAGAATTCCAATATTTTAAGAAAATTACAATCATATTCTTTACAATTATATCCTCATAGTGGAAGTAGTGGGATTGGTTTCTACCTCCTACCCCCTCATGTTTCAATCATCTAATCATGTCATTTAAGATTTTTCATTACTCTTATGTTAAGCCTAAATATTAATTGAGGTTTAAGTTCCATAATTACCCATTTTAGGCTTATTACCTCAAATTCTTTAAATATAACTCAAATGACTTTGAAATTTTATGATACCTGAACCACTGAAAATTTGATAGCTTTTTAATGTTATTTCATTCATATTTTTGATAATATTACACTTTAGAGAAGGGTATTTTTTATGATTTCATGCAGGTACGATGATTTCAGGCCTTTGGAGCAAAAGGAAACAAAAAGGAGCGAATTCGGAGCAAAATGAGGCAAATTGGACATTTTGATCTAGAGCGCCGGATAACACCCTCACCAGTGCCGGACCGCGCCCAAATCTAGAGAGTTTAGACGAAAGACTGAAAATAGCGTCGGACCACGCCCTATCGCGAATTCAACCAGATTCAATGTATTTGGCCGGATTCTGGAGGGATGGTCAAGGAAACTCTTGGGAAAGTTGGTTATACCCGAATTTAAACTACTTTGAAGCAAAAAATAGGGAGTCTCTTTAGTTTTTCTCAATCTTTTCATTGTTCTTGAGTGGAGAGTCCATTAGAGAGAGTCTAGAGTTTAGTGTTTAGTGTGTGTTCCCTACTAAGGAGTGTAGGAGGAGAGGAATAATGAGAGATTTTTTCTTCCTTACTCATCTTAAGAGAGAATTGTGTGATATTGTGGAGAAAGAAGAGGAGTCAAAGAATTTTCAAGAGATTTGCTTGGGGAAAAAATTGAGATAAGTTGTATTTACTTTTCTTTATTTGTATGGTGTTGTTTTTATATATATAATCCATCTTTCGTCGTATTTTCCTCATGACTCTTGAGTAAATTTCTTTTTCTTCCTCATTTTCATGTGATGTGTTGATGTCATGATATGAAAATGATGTGCCAATTTAATATAGAGAATTTGTGATGAGCTTTTCAATTCTTACTTCATTTACTTTTTGATATGACCAATTGAATTGTTAAAACTTGTTATGAGACATACGTTCCGAAAGGACTATGAGTTCTACAACAAAAGTGAATGTCACATTCATTGTCCACGAATGAGTGACGTAGTTCATGGGGGTTGAATGCAAATAAATAGGAAAATATGTTTTGATAGACATAGAATTGGAGATTTTAGAGTGACAGACTAAAATCCCCAAATTGATCCTAAGGTTTGGATACTGAAGCGAGAGTTGGCCTTCAGTTGAAGGGAAGTGGGAGCTCCGTAGTGACAGCCGGTATCGTCCCAGCCTAGCCACGTATTTAAGGACTAAACCTAGGATTATCCAATGTTCTTTATAGTGGTCAGAATAGGGTAAAGAATAGCAATGCTCCTATTTGGCACAATACAGGTGTATGTCGGCATATTTTTAGGTTGTGTTTTGAAAAGGGGGTCGCCTACAGAAATTGTCGGCGAATTTTAAATTTTAAATTTAATTTTAAATAAATAAATAAATATATATATATATATATATATATATATATATATATATATATATATATATATATATATATATATAATTTAGAAAGTAGCATTTGATTTTGAAAATAATTTTAAGTTTGAAAATTTTAAGATATGAAATCAAACCGACCTCACATCCCAAATAGTTTATATAAATGAGCACCACACCACAAACCATGTATCTATCCCGCAGAATAGACACACTGCTTGATGATGGGTCTCGATTAAATCAACTAGAAGATTTGTAACTCCGTTTGGTCTGCGAACCAATTTTATAAGCCGACAAGTTCCCTTGCTTAATATAAATGAATTAAGCAGGGTTTATATTACCTGGATTTTTAAAGTTCTCTATAAGGGCAAGTCCCTATAGTTAATTACATCTTAAATGACGGGAATCATTTAAGAAAACTCTCGATAATGATCAGTGGTTTTGCTCTCAAGAATTTCAAAGTTTAAAGTTTTCAAAGGATTGGATTTTTGAAATTTCAATAAGGATTAACTCAAATTCAGAACAGTTTATTTTAAGAGTCCAAAGGAAGAAAAGTAGGAGAAGCTGAGGACCCAAGAAGAATCTTGGCAACTTCCCAAACTATCCTATTATTTGGCTTTGATTTTGAGAAGAATTTATTTGATGTTTCATCCTGCCGGTTTTAGTTAATTAGGACTTATATTCGTATGACACAATTATACAAATAGCATCGAAGATGTGAGGGTTTATATCGTACCGAACGACTACCTCTGAATCTTAAGACCGGTTAGGGCTTAATTTGCATAACACAATTATGCAAATGCCTAACAAAGAGTTGAAGATTTATTTTACACTAGACAAACTACCTCGAAGTGCTATGGCTTGGTTATTTAATTCTAAGAAAGTTTTGTTGAAGTAGATCTGAGTTTTGCTGATGACGATGGTCGTGCTGCCCACCATGCTCCGAGCTCCTTGTTGTTGTAGAGGTTTAGTTTTAGAATTCATAAATCAGGAGATGAGAGAAGTGTTTTGGTTTAGAAATCTTAAAATCCAAGTGCCTTCAGTGTCTTAATTAAAACAAATCTTAAAGTTATTTAAATAGAACCGATTAAGATCCCACAGTTTCGTCATCCCGGCACCGTTATTTTCATCGAATTCACTTAGTCCAGATGAATTTGCTAAACTCAACTGAATGAGTTCCACACTTTCATTTAGACCGTGGGAAATCCCGTTAGCAACACGTGGGTTACATCATCCGAGGTTTTCCCGATCATTTAATGAGACGTTTTAATTTAGTTGTAATTGTAGTTTTTGTTGTTCTGTTTGTGATTAAATTTTGAGTTGTTTTATATTTTGGAATGTTGTGGCGGTGAATTTTATCTTGCAATGACTTTTAATTTAGTTTTCGTTTCAGTTCAGGGACTATCCTAAAGGTTTTGGTTTTCATGCAACAATCTTGTTTATCATGCAAGAAAAGTAAAGTACAGTGCATGTAAGTAAATTGCAATAAAGTAAATCGCAATAAAATAAAAGCGTACACTGGAGGGTCTTCCCTCATCCCAAGTCGCACTTAAAACACATGTTAGAGCATTTAAATATTTCAACAAGTACCAGGTAAAGCTAAGGGAAGGGTTTTGGTTGTCTACCAAATTCCTAATCCTATAACTAGTCATCTCCTATGACGTCTAGGTTCTTGGTTTGGTTTAAGGATGATTTTCTTCATCAAAGAACAATTAAATTCAATTGTTCTTCTAAAACATTCCGTCATATTGAGGAAGTGCTTAGGACGAGTCCTAAACATCTTTTCAATACTTCTGGGATTATTTTGAGTTCAAGTAAATTTAGTTGCACATGTGAATTAATCATCCAGGAGTTTAGTTAAACTTTGTCTCTTGCTCGGTGAACCTGGGTATTTGATTACCTGATGAATGAAGTGACATCTCATTTAATACTCTATTTAAGAGTTATAAAAATTAAAGCCTTTAAGGGCAAGTTGGTTTATTGAGAATTTTAATCATTCTTAATTTAAAGTTTGAGTTAATGATTTAAAGTGATTTAATTTAATTATGAGGTTTTAATTAATAATTTTAAGTTTGGAATAGTGTTCAAATTATTTTAGATTTAATTTAAATCTTTACACTTTCAATTATCTTAGTATTTCAGATTAATGTTCATGTTTTAGATTTACTTAGATATAAAGAGGTGTTGAAATTATTGATATTTTTTGATTAACTCTTAATGATTTAATTAGGTTTGTTGTTAAGTGATTTTAAATTAATTTAATTTAATTTAATTTTAATTTAATTTTAACTTAATTTTAATTTAATTTTAATTTAATTTAATTTAATTTAATTTAATTCAATTTAATTTTAGTTTCAATATTTTAAATTTAATTTAATTTAATTGTTAAGGTGTTAATTTAATTTAATTTAAACTTTGACTTAACTTAATTTAATTTAATTTAATTTAAATTTAAGATTTTAAATATGATTTTAATTATTGGACCATTTAACATTTTAAGCTTTAATTCATTTAAAGGTTACCTTCTTTTAATTTTTAACTTAATTAGTTTGGATTATTATTTTAATTTTTTAATTAAGAACTAAATATTATTGAAGTGACTTATTTAGGGATTTTTAGATTAAAGAATAAATATCCTCTTAATAATATCCATATTTTAATAATCCAATTTAAAATATATTATTTCCAAAATTTAAATTATTTAATTAATTAGAGTTTCATTTTGATATTTTCAAAGTGTTTAATGGGTTTCTACCCTTTAATTTCCCCAAGTTTCAATCATCCAATAGAAAGTTAAAATCAAATATTTTACCCACCCCCCCCCCCTTTTTGATTAAACCTAAAGTTTTAATTAAGGGTTAAAATTTTTAATTACCTTTATGCCCTTTTAGGCTTACTTATTTCATAACTCACTAAATTGAGCTCAAATTAATTTGAAATTTTTATGTCACCTCACTCACATGTCAATTAAGACATTAGAGGAGAAAATGTGATTTTTCTGAATTTAATTTATTTATATAAGTTTTTTTAGTAAAAAATAGGGGTTTTCAAAGAAAATTCAACAAAATGACCAAGGAAAGGTTTCTGTTCTTAAAAAAATTATGGGATGTTTCTAATGACTAGAGGACCACTTGGACCAATTTTTGTGATTTTTGGAATTATATTTTATTTATTATAATTATTTTGAGTTTTGAAGTGTTAATTAATTATAAAATAAAATTAAAGTTGAAAATTGGATTTTATATTCATTTTTTAATATTAAAAATTACATTAAGCCTTTAAAATTCAATATCTTATCCTAGGGACTTAGGAAAAATATTTAGTTTGTTCCTAAGTGATTAGGAGTCAAAATGTGACATTTTTTTATTTTTTATATTTTTGTGATTTTTATTATTTTTTAATTATTAAAATATTGTGAAAAATCAACTTTTTTAGAAAATTCCAATTTTAATTTTCCTGAACTCCCCTGATATCAGAGAAGCTTCAAAACCATTTTTGTGAATTTTTGAAAAGTATTTTTTGGAGTTATGAATTTTTAAAGTTCCATTTTGCTTATGAGGCTTAATCAATCCATTTGGTGGGTTTAATCAAGTCCAATTGATTTCAAAATTTTATGTAAGGTTCCTCTGACCCTAAAGAGCAATGGAGAATTGTTTTCAAGTCAATTTAGTGTGTGGTTAACCCTAATTAATTCAAATTCAATTTTGGGAGTTTAGGCTAATTAGGATTATTATGAATGAATTAACTCAAAATATATTTTTCATAGAGTCCCCCTGATCCTAGGAAACATTACTAAATTTTCCTAGAATTTATTTTACAACATGCTAATTATTGGAATTAAAATACCTAAAACAGTGACATGAACTTAAAAAATCAATAACTCTTCACAGAGATGGCCTCTAACCTTGAAAAATTCAGGGAATGTTTCCAAGATCAGAGGCTTCAAAAGCCCTATAGTCTCATGCCATGGTGAATTTTCTATGCAAATGGAGAATCAAAACATTGGAAACAGTAAATAAATTATTAAAAATAAAATACTCATCCAATTGACTTGATTTCTTTTCCACATTATTCTCCTCTGTTCACTGAGCAAGAGGGTATTTTTATTTTATTTTTGTGATTTTTTTTTTGCAAAGATATGAATTTTTGAAGTTCTGGTATTTAAATAATTCAAAACTATCCTAATTTTCCACTTATTCGACTCGGCGCCGCGTCAACCTACGGCGGATCGAAAGCCCACGCGTCGCTCTGTGATTCGGAGCTGCCATCTGACTCAGCGCTCCAGGGGCCTGCGGTTCACGTAAAATTCCGTTGTCTGGCTTGTTCTTGACCGTCCGCTTGATACACGCGATCCAACGGCTCCTGGTCATCGTCTACGACTGGTGTGCACCCGTGACCGTCCACACTCAAACCCTAATATCTCTCTCGATTCTCAATGGATTTTTGAGTTCTTATGCTCTATGGATTCGTCTTGAAGAGATGAACACATCCATACGGTTTATAAGCTATGAAATTAACCCAAACAAAATGGATAATTGCTGGAAACTCGGGAGGGAGAGTGAGTTCATACCTTTGCTCAGAGAAGTTAAGCTTCGATCTGAGGGTTGTGTCGCCTTCGATTGAGTCCAAGCAAGCTCCAGATGAAGTCTCTGCCCCTGGGGAATTGTCTAAGTATGAAAGTGACCAAGGCCGATCACAAAGCTTGGAGGATGGAAGCAATGACTGGCCTGGTGAGGGGGCTTTTGCTGGGGAACTTCTCCTCTTGGTCTGGTGAAGGTGCAGGGTCAATCAATTTGAAGATTGGCTCACTGTAGTGAAGTGTCCTGTTTTTTTGGGTGGATTTTCAACTCGAAATTGAGCTCGTTAATGGGGTTTAGGGCAAAGGAACACCGAGGATCAACTCGCTCCGGGTTAGGAGAAGATCTTGGAGCAATTTTGGCAGAGTTTCCTTAAGGTCTGGTTCATCACCTTGTTTGGCCGAGAGGTGAGTGGGTTTAAATAGAGGTGGCTGGAGGGCTTCCCAGGGGCAATTGGAGGCTTGGATCAACTGCTCAGGGCAAGGGAAGAACAACTGCAATGGCCATTTAGGTTGGGACAAGTCAGCTAATTCAAATTAAATTTTTTATTCAAATTAAGCCTCTCGGTCTGGTGGTTTACGGCGGCTGTGGTGGCTGGCCGGCCAGGTATGGGTCACCCTCAGGGTTAGGGAGGTCAGTGCTTGAGTTTGGTGCCAACAATTGGCTTTGGACATGTGTAAAGGAGTTGGATTGAAATGGCATGGGGAGAAGGTCATTTTGGGCTTGGTTTGGTCAAATGCATGGATTTGTGTTTGGTGCACCCACCAAGGCCTGATTTGGGCTGAAGGGAATCATATGGCTCAGCTGAATTGGAGTGGAGAAGTCTCCATCCATGGTGAGGTGGCTAAGCATGGTTTAGTGTGTATCATGGATGAGGTTAAAAACGTTTAAGGAAGACTTAAGAAAGGGGCCACTCCATTTACCATAAATGACATGGTGAGGTGTCAAAACTCTCATGGCTTCATATGGCTTGTAAATGGCTCACATTTGGCTTACATTTAGCTTGGAAAAGGTTGGCTTGTTTAATGAAAAAGGGTTTTAAGGATTTTTGGTATTTAGGGGGTAATTTGACACATGGCTTAGTTTAGAAAGATTCAATCATGAATTTGAAACATAGGGAATGATGTAATTAAATGGATGATGAGATGAAAGTGTCATGTAGGCTTCAGATTGATTTTGGGCTTTTTGAAATCATTTTGGATGGGCTTTTAAAGTGGTTTAAGGAAGTGGGCTTTTGGATTTAAAGTAAATTTAGGATGAAAATTTTGTAAAGGATTGTGCCAAATAAATGTTTCAATTGGTTTAGGCATGTGTCATGAGTGATTTGAAACAAGTTTAAAGTGATTTTGAATTGAATTGGTTTTAATTTGGGCTTTTTTGGTAAAGGGGCCAAGGTGGGCCAAATTGGGCTAACTTGGGCTAAGGTTGGGCTTGGATTTGATGTAAAATTAATGTTGGGAAATGTTTATGGGAGTGTTACAAAGAGTTTTCAACTTTGGTTGGGCTCTAACTTTGGGATTTGGGCCCATTTGGGTTAGGCTTGGGCTTAGGTCAATTTAAGGGATTTTAGTTTTGAGTTAGGTTTAGGTGGAGTTTAGGTTCAAATTTTAGGCAAATCAAGTTATTGTTTTATTTGTGGGGATGTTAGGAAGGTTTTAGAAAAGATTTGGGGTCAATTGGGGTTGAGTTGGGTTGGTTTGGGCTAGGTTTAGGTCATAGGCCAAAATTGGGCCTTAGGCTTCAAATTGGAATTGGGCCCAAATGTTAATCAAATTAGACTTGGATTTGGTATAAATTGATATTGGAGATATTGAATTGAAGTTTAGAATTGAATTGGACCAGAATTGAGGTCAATTGGGGTGGTTTGGTTTGACATTGGGTTCACTTGGGTTAAAATTGGTCAAATTGGGGGTTTTGGTAAAAGTGGAGTAAATTGGCAAAATTGGCCCATGGTGTAGTTGAACAAAATGACATTGGGAATATTTTAGATTTTCTGGAATTTTTTTGGAAATTTTCTGAATTTTTGGATTTTTTGGGTCAAAAGGGTATTTTGGTAATTTTGGGGGGATTTAGGGGTATTTTTGGAAATTTTGGTATTTTTGGCTAAGGGTGATCAATTTGAGTGGTGGGAAGTGTTTAGGATTGGTTTTGAGGAATTTTGGGTAATTTGTGAAATTTTGGATATTTTCAAGGGCATTTGGTAGGTTTAGTGGGTGTACGGCCCCAGGGGTCAAAAATTGAAATTTTGAAAAAAAAAAAGATTGATCAAGTGTGAGTGAAATGGAATCACTCTGGTTGAGCCATGAAGCCATATTAAGACAATATGAGCCATGAGAGGACTCATTTGAGGCATTCACTATGTTGTTCCTAACCCTCTTAGCCAGGGGCTTAGGGGTTAAGGACCATTCATATGAATTACCTACATGAGTCAGGAAGTCAAGTTAGGTGAGAGTGTGGTTTTAGGACTTGGAATGTGTGTGAGAGTGTAGTGTATGTGCAAGTCAACCCTCACCAGACCAGATCATCCAGGGTATTCCTAAGGCCAAGAAGTCCTATAGGGAACTCATCCTTTAAACCTCCACATTTCATTTCAACCCTCTAGGAGATTAGGGGTCTACAATCAAGCTTGTGGGGTTTGCAAGGAGTTAAGAAGTAGTTTGAATTTCTAAATGGTGGGTTCCATTTCTAGTCCTTTAAGATTAGTCAAAGGAAAAGCCTAAGGCTAGATCCTAAGTACTAAAGAGAGAAGCAAAAGACCTCACCAAAATTGAGGTCAACAGTGTATCACTGATTTATGTCACAAAATCATCACATTATTGAAAAGAGGAGGATTATTGCTTGCATTTGAACTTGTGTTATAAAATTTAGTCTTGAGTTTGTTAATTGTGTTAGAGGAGTGGAATAATAGAATTAGTAACTGCAACTATCTGAACATCCTTACATTTTTAGTAATTGTTGCAATTTGCTGTGATTTGAGTACTGATTTTTGTGCTCCATTATAAACTATACAAACCTCCTCGTGAGATCGATAACTAGGACTCCACTAGAGCCCTGTATGACTTGAGTGATACGTATATTTGCGTTTTGAATGTGTGACTCACTAGAAATCTAAATCAATATCAATATCCAAGTTCATAAATTTTAGCATTTAAAAAAGTCACACCAGTACCCCACTCATGGGCCAATTAAAATATCAGAGGATAAAATGTGATTTTCTGATTTTTATTTTATTTTTAGAATTATTTTTAATGCAAAATAGGGATTTTCAAAGTAAATTTAATAACCTAATCAATACTAAGTATATTTCTTTAGGAAAATTATGGGAGGTTCACCTAGGTCAGAGGATCACTTAGACAAAACTTCGTGATTTTTTGAGTTTTAATTTGATTATCATAATTATTTTAAAATTTGGAGTATTAATTAAATATAAAATATTATTTGAGTTTAAAATTAAGTTTTATAAATTTCGTAAATCTCTCTGAGTTCAAGGAATCCAGAGAAATAAATTTCATATTATTTGTGATTTTTCTTTGATTTATTAGAATTATTTTAATGTCAAATTAAAGAAAATTCATTTTAAGCCTTTAAAACTACTTTTAACCTTTAAAAATTAATATCTTTACTTAGTAAATTAGGAAAATTATTCCAATTGCTTTCAAGTGATTAAGAGACAATTTAGAACAATTTAGTGAATTTTAATATTTTTATCATTTTTTAATTATTTAAATATTTAAAATAGGTTTAAAATTAAAAATTTTATAAAAAACCCAATTTTATTTTTTTTAGGTTTCTCTAGTCACAGAGAACTCCCAAAACTAATTTGGTGATTTTTTTACTTATATTTTAATTATTTGAATAATTTTAATACAAAAAATATTATTTAACTTAGAAAAGCAAATTAGGTGGTCAATTTAACTCTAAATGATTTGAAATTTTTATGGGGAGTTCCTCTGACCCTAAATTATAGTGTGGAATCAATTTTGTAATTTTTCTGATTTTTTTTAATTATTTAATTTTCCTTAAGTTTTAATGAGTTAATTACATTTAGGGGTTTCCTTAACTACTCAAATCCCTTTCATATTTTTCTTAGATCTCTTTGACCTAAGTGAACCTACCAAACCTAATTTTATAATTTTCTTAATTAAATTATAATTCTTATAAATTTTTAATCAAAACAGGGGCCATTCACTTGAAAATTAGGGTTCTCCAGATTGGGATGCTCCCTTACTTTGGAAAAATCATGAAAGAATTAAAAATAGAGGGAACAAAAGCTCTATGGTCCCATGCCATAGTGAATTGTGTGCTAAGTTACGTTCTAAGTGATTTTTGCTGTATTTAATTAATTTAACAATACATATAAGTCAAATAGTTTTGATTCTAATTCTGTATTGTTCTCCTCTGTTCACTGAGCAAGAGGGTATTTTTATTTTATTTTTGTGAATTTTCTACGCCAAGTTATGCATTTTTAAAATTTACTGAATTAAATAAATACATAAAATCCATATTTTCTCACTTAGCCACGTCATCCTACGGCGGATCGAAAGGCCGCGTGGCACTATTTGATTCGGCTCTGCCATCTATGTCAGTGCTGACCGGGCTTCGCGATTTCGTTCCATCCTTCCGTTTGGTGCAATGTGGGCCATCCAATGGATACATGCGCCATCTGACGGCTGAGAGTCTTCGTCCTCAACTGGTGTGAACCCGAGCCCGTAAGTTTTCTAACCCTAATTTCTCCCTAGATCCTAAACTAAATTACATGGAGTTTGTTCCTACACCTTCATCTACTCAAGGCGAACCTATTTATGCGGTTAATCAAGCATGGTATGTAAGTTCTCTTCACAATGTCTCAAACCGAGCCTAAATTAGGGATTTTTGGAAATTACCTTTGTCCAAGAGGCGTGCCCTCAATTGGATGCTTGGAGAAGCTTCAGTGGTGTCTGGAGAACCTTCTGTATGTGTTGATTAGCTCTGGTGAATTATCTGAGTAAGACTTCCTCCTACAGGTGGGAAACTTGAGGTGGAAGTCCAATACAGAGGCTCCATTTGATGTGGATTTTGCTGGGGAACTTTTTCTTTGGCTCCGGTGAAAGAGTGGGCAAGGTTAATTTGAATTTGGTGGAGCTTCAATAAGTGTCTTATTTCTGACCTGAGATTGGACTAAAAAATTGAGCTCAATAAATGTGGCTCTTGGCAAGAATGCAATGGGGATTGGCTTCTCTGATAAGTGGGAAGAGTTTGGAGTGAATTGGGTAAAGCTTTGTTAAGTTTTGGTTTAGCATCCCTTGTGGCGGTGGAGGAGAGTTGTTTAAGTAGCCATGGCTATGGGGGTTACCAGGGCAAGCCAGGGGTTGGGATCAGCTGCCTTGGTGGGGAGAAGAAGAGCTGCAGTGGCCACTAGGGTTGAGTCAACTCAGCAAGGTTCAATTTTGTATTTAAACCTGTTTTCACGACCTGGTGTTTTCCAGCAACTAGGGTGGATGGCTAGCCAAGGTCAGATCACCTTTATGTTCAGTGAAGTCAGGGAGGTTGAGTGGTGGCATCACTTTGGGTCTTGGGTGGCTCCATGATGAAAGTCCAAGAGAGAATTAAGGTTTGGGTTAACGTGGCTAGCTTGGGTTTATATCCTTGGTCACTTGGCTAAACCAGGTCCCAAAATGGTTAGAGCAATTTCTAAGTTCCTTAAGAAAGTTTAGATGAATTCATTTGGTTGGCTTGGGGCTTTGGGATTGAGGTTTAATTATTTTAAAAGGGGTAAGCTCAAGTGAAGGAGAAAGAGGGAATAATCACTTCTCCTTACCAGTTTTGGTAAATTTGACTTTATTATGCCCATGGAAGGCTTCATGAGTCATGTTATGCCATGTATGAGACCATGAGGATGTTTTACACAAAAAGAAATTACAATTTTATGAATTTTAAGGGGAAAATGCCAACATTCCCAATTTGGATAAGGAGCCATGTACATGTATGATGTGATTCATATGATGCCATGATGAGGTAAATTAAATGCCACGAAATGATAAGTGAGGGAATTCATGTCACGTGGGCTCAAATTGGGCTTTTAAAATAATTATCATGGGCTTTTCAAATGCATAAAGGGAAGGGCCTTTTAACATGCATATGGTGATTTTGATTTTTAAAATTGATTATTGGACAATGAAATTGGATTGAATTGGATCTAGACATGCTGAAATTTTATTTGGGATTGAAATTTGGGGAAATTGTTTGGTCATGAGGTTCAATTTGGGGAATTTAGGCTTTTAGGTCAAAATTGGGGGTTTTGGTTTAGATTGGGTTTGAGTTCGGGTCTAGCCCAATTGATGGTCCAAATTGGTCTAGAGGAATATTATGAAGAGTTTATAATCTAAAATTGAGGAAATTAGGTTGGCTATGGGTCAAATTGGACGGATTTTGGAGATTTGGTCAAATTGGGGATTTTTTGTCAAAATTGAAATTAAGGTTTGGTGTTAGTCCAATTAGACTTCAAATTGGTACAGATTGGAATTGAACATGTTCAATTTAAGTTTAGAATTAAAATTGGAGAATTTTGGGATCAATTTGGTGGAAATTGCTCTTGATTTGGGAATTTGGCAATTTATGGGTAAAATTGGGGTTTTGGTCAAAATTGGTTAAATTTGGCAAAATTGGAGCAATTGGATGATATTGGAAAGTTTCAAATGATTTTTAGGATTTAGGATGGAATTTGGATTTTTGGAATTTTAGGTATTTTGGAGGTATTTTGGTAATTTGGCCAATTTTGGTAGATTTTGGTGCAATTGGGCCAATTGTTGGTCAAATTGGTTTGGGTAAGTTTTTGAAATGGATTTGGAGGTTTTGGTAAATTTTGAGAATTTTGGTTTGAAAATTAGGATTTAGAATGGAATTAGGGTTTAGAGGTATGTGCTTATGGGTCTTAACAATATCTGACTAATTTGGGACTAAGCATAGCCAAATGCTAACCACTTTATGAACCTTCACATCTTGATCCTAGCCATCTTAATCAAAGATTAGAGGCTTGGGATTATCCATGTGAGTTTCTTAAAGGATAGAGGGGTAAAGAAATGGTTTAGGGTTCTGAAATAAGTGTGGGTTCAAGGGTTCCAGGAGTGTGTGTGCAAAACAAAGTCCTAGTCATCCAGGGTTGCCCTAAGTCCCAATCACTCATATTGGAACTCATTTTTTGAATCTCCACATGTTGGTCTTAACCATCTAAGTGATTTGGAGGTTTGTGACTATCCATGTAGGGTTTCAAGAAAAGCTAAGAAGTGGTTTAGATTTCTAAATGGTGGGTTCCATCTCTAGTCCTCTAGGGTAGTCAAAAGGAAAGTCTTATGGCTAGATCCTAAGCACTAAGAGGAAAGAAAGACCACCAAAAATGAGGTCAATAAGGCTCCAAGTGGATATAGAGGACATCTAAACACCAGATTAGACATCTAACATGTCTAATGTTCTGGGTGAGTCGGTCCAATTGTGGGTTCTCTTAGGTGGGGACGAATCATTGCAAACCCTAATTTTGTGCTCCAAGCACATAACAGAGGTCTTAGATGGGTGTCTTGAGTTGCATGACGCTACGAACGAGCAGTGAGTCTTTATGAGTCAGTCGTGTGGACATCCTACACAGGTAACATCAAAATTTGACGCTAAGATTGGGAATCATAACACCATACTCAATCTCGCAGTATTATGTATATTTTCTCCCCTGAATGAGATATTGCGTTCATGGGCGTTCTAATAGAATGACGACAACAAATCATGCTAAAACAAACATAAAGAGATGTTGACGTCAGATTTTCTAGCACACCATCTATACAGTCAGATTTCTAAAGCAATCGTGTTGTCACCACTTCCTCAAAGTATTTTGTCGCTCTTCTATGGACATTCATTTCAATAACCCCTGCTTGTGTAATATTGATTCCGGCTATTCAGGGGTCGGTAAAATCTTGTACCCTAGATCGACATAGTAAAATCATTTCAACTGAGCTAGGTCTTGTGATTTTTACCCTTTACCATGTAAAAACTTATGGGGTCCCTTATATCAACTCTTCTTGTATCTATGTGTGTCGAAGCTTTGTCAACACTAGCACTTCGACATAGGGGTGTAAACGAATCGAACACGAACGAACAGAGCTTGAGTTCGTGTTTGGTTCGTTTAAATTTTAGTTTATTTGAAATAAGCTCGTGTTAGAAACTGTTCGTGACGTCACCGTTCCTGTTCGTTTCTTAGTGAACAAGTCAAACACGAGCCGAACATGAGCTGTCCGCGAACGACGAGCCAGTTTACATGTACTAATATTAATATATATAAATAATATATTATATTAATTATATAACTTATATTATATAAATATATAATATCCATATTAATATATTACTAATATAGTATATTAATATATTATTATTATTTTATTTTTTATTTAAAGGAGTATGTAGCTCCCTACGCGTTAATTAAAAATAAAAATACATCCCGGGAGAGAGGTCCTATCTACACCCACACTACAACTCACACAAAAAATAAGGAATATAAGGTCCTCTTCTCCAAAAAAAAGAAAAAAAAAACAACTCACACACCCAAGACACAAACGAAACAAAACATAAGACTAAAAACAAGAGAATCAAAAACACAAGAAACAGTAACTATAAAAAACAGTCAGTAAACCAAAGGCTAAGAATATAAATCCTGACAAAATACTTTGAGGATTAATATTAATATATTATTATTATTATTAATTTTTATATATTATAGTTTATAAATTTAATTTTTTAAAATATCATAAATTTTTTATATATAATTATTTTAAAATATTTTATATTTTGAACAATGACAATTTAAACATAAACGAACACATCACTGTTCGTGTTTGGTTCATTTAACTAACCGAACGAAAAAAAAAAATTTTGTGTTCGTATCGTTTACTTATCGAATGAATCGAACACGGAACTCCTTGACGAACCGTACATGAACAGTTCGCGAACAACGAGCTTTTTTGACAGCCCTACTTCAATATACCCCTCTAACACTGTGAATGTACTAGCACGCAACAATAATGAATTAGTGAGAGTTGCTCCAACTATTGAAAGAGATAAGAGAATTAATAACTTATTTCGGGCATTCACATGAATTCCACCATATTTTAACGTATTTACAAGTTGAATACCAAACTTTACTCGCTTTTTTTTTTACAATTATTCCATCCAAATCTTTCATTTCACATAAAAATTACACTATTTTAATTAAAAAAAAGAAGTGAAACACACCATTTATGCATAGAAAGGTGGCATATTTGTAAAATTAAAGTTTAGCTGTTACCTATGTCAATACATATAAATTAAATGGTATGCATGTAAATCTTCCTTCATTTATTGACATTCTACATTAATTTTAGAAAATTTTGACTTTCAATAACTTAAAGAAATTAGTTGATATAAAATAAAAAATCGAGTGTGTTGTTCCTTTGTGTTAAGACTTATAAAATAAAACTAATTTTAGAGGTAGTATTAATCAAACTATTGAATAAAATTTTACATAGTATAAATTATTACTTGAATATTCAAAAATAAATTGGCACTTATGTTATGTGCTAAACATAAATTTAATCAAGAAACATATTGAATTTTTCCAACTGAAAATTTGTGAACTCTGAAGTTGCCCTTAATCATGTACCGAACAAATTTTATAATCGAAGACATTCATCCAGAAAAGACTTGTTAACTATATCATAATCCTCACCATCAGACTAATTATCGTTAGAAGAACCCACTAAGATAATTGTCTTCAAAGGTTCTTTTAGCTAGTGGTTGACTATAATAAATCTTTCGTTACATAGCTAACGATAATGAGTTCGATTTGTACTTGTTTTTTGGGGGGCCTGATGACCTCTTGAACTCGACACAATCAAGTTCTTCATTTATTTTCAATCAATATGTGATATATTTGAACACCAATTTATAAATTTTCTATGCGCTATAGTACTTAGTTAAGTCTGTGATATCAGCCTTAATTATCACATGTAAATAAGAATTATAGTTGAACGTGGTCAAATGAAGCATCATATAGAATCTCACATAAAATCTCCCTAAAATTCTCCGAGTATGGTTCCATTTGCCTGATTTGATTAGATCTTCTCCATTCAAAGAAATTGAAGTTGATGCTTTGAATTACAATTCACTAAGAAATCTAGGGCAGCTGCAGCTTATTAAGAAGTAGCAGCTGCTGAAGAATAATCTTATATTGCAAAAAGTTACGATGACTATTATAATTTTTATTATTATTTTTTTAAGTCAGATCACAGCTAGAAAGTTGTCACCGCACCTAGTTAGCACCGGCGGGAAAATGCTGATTTCAACGATAAATTTTTTTATAAAACTACTAAAATGCAATTTATCAAAATGGGCAAAACTACGGTGTGGTGCAGCACCGCACCGCTTTCTCAAACGGATCCCAAAATCATAGCTTTTGTTTCTCCCTCTATTCAGACCTATTCATCTCTCCAATGAAGGCTTGATAATTTTTTCATAAATGCAGTTGGTCCCCACACATAACAAGAATAACTAAGAATTCAAAAATATTTATTTAAAGATGCCAAATTTGCATAAAATTAATGCAAAATTAATAATTTTTTTTTCACTGGTAGAAACGAAATCCATGTGTTTCACTACAAACATTTCAAACACAATTTTCCATAACCTTTATTTCTCTAATTAATTTTAAAAAAGCTTACTTGACGTTTTACAACTGGACTTTGAAGCGAATATGACTGATTTTTTTAGCCCTAATATTCTCCAATGAACAAATGGCCATTATTGACCCGCATAATAGCCACTACTTATATAATTTTTTTAACAATTATGCCCTTCTTCTACTTGTTCCATCCCAATTATTTGGTCCGATCAGATTGACTAATCATTTAACACTTATAAATGCGATATTATTGCAACATTTTTCATGTGCAGAGAGCATTTGCAGACTTGTCAAGCGCCTCTTGCCTCTGCTGAAACTTTGTTAACGCACTAAATTTGTTTATAATTATGAATTAACTCTCTAAATAACCTCCAAAGCATTTATTTTATGACCTTAATTGTTCTAAAAACTTTATTAATTTTGCGCTTTTAATGGAAAAAAACATATTAAGTATGGGGTTAGGGTTTTATGCAATGGTTTGTAAGTGTGTTATTGAGGCTTTGATTGGTATACCTTAATGAAAATATAAATATATATGATTTAGAATTAAAGGCTGTTTGGGATTATTATTATTATTTAGTCTCTTAATTTATTTCTATTCTGATATGAAATAAAAAGAAAATTTATTGTTTTTATATCTTTCATATTTTTTAACATTAAAGAATAGGGATAAATACATACAGATCACCCGAAACATTAATATTCACAAATCAATATTATTAGAGATAATATTAATTATGATGTCAATGTAAGTACAAGAAAATAAAAGATATCAAATATAGTTTAAGATCTTTTTGTAATAAGTATTTGGCTTAGTATTATATGTATCAACCCGCTATCAATAAGCAAAAATTCATGTAACAAGGGATTAATTACTCGATATTTAATCATAAATATTCTTCCTCTCCTAAGAGAAATAATAGTTCACTGACAAATTAAGATTCAATATGCATAAATTATTATGTTAAATATATTTATTTCAAAAGTATTTTTTTCTTAAATAATGGGCAAAATAATACTTAATCAACTTGCAAAATATTAAAAAGATTTAAAATTTTAAGATGAATAATTGTCCATCACTAAATTCTTCTGGTTGTGTCTCTATCATTAGTGGACATGCAGAGTCAAATCTAAGATATTTAAGGCCGGTAGATTGTCGAGAATTAATACCCTCAAGCTTTTTTTTCTAACTTTTTTAAAAACATGTTTTCAATAAGAGGATAATTTGAAGTAAACATACATAGTTTTTGCTATTTTAATTATTTCTTAACATTTAAAATGAAAAAGGAAACAATGAAAGCCAATTTAGTGCTTATTTAATTTTCTGTGCATAATAATATGTGATAAAAATTAAAATATTTATTTTCATCTAATTTAAAGTGAAACTAAAGTTTACCTTTTTTAGGAGATTTTAAATATTCTTATGAATTTTAAAAAGTGCATTATATTTAAATTATATCCAAAAAAATGATAGTATATAATACTCATCTATTTCAAATATATATTTTATAGCTATAGAAAAGCAATTCAGACCTTAAGCTATAAATCACATCATAATTGCTGAAGTTTAAAACCATCTAACATGACTCAATGAATCGATCATTTTAATGAAATTAGTTTGGCATAATTTAAAATTAGCTTGGTTATAAATCATGAATGTAAATGGGGCAACATAATCCACTATACACTTGCAAATGAGTATATAACAAAGTCATGTTAGTTGGTTTTAATTTGAAGTTACACTAAGTGAGAAAAAATTAACCTAGATGCAAGAGAATAGTTTTGAATTAATATAACAAAATGTGGTCAATTAAGCTTGCATTTTTTTTTCTAAGTATATGACAATCTATCTAACCATGTTTCGTGTGGTGATTAAGAATTTGGTTAGCATCCATATATAATAGTGCCTATTGGCATAATGTCATATGAGTTATTTATAAGATTTTATTTTGTTTCTAAACAATGGTATAATTAACTCATTATATGTATCCAAGTTTATGTTATGATTAAATAACAGAATTCATGGTAAGTTAAAGAGAGCTATAGATTCAATGAGTAAGTTGAAAATATCAATTGCTGAGGGCTTAATTTAAATGAGGAGTGTCAGATCTAAATTTATATATTTAATAGCTCAAAAATCTAAAATGAAAGATTTTTCAAGTACCAAATTAACAAAAGCATTGATGAAGGCAAATGTACATGTGGTATTAACATTGATATTGTTGTTAACATAGGTTTGAAATTTTCTAAATTATTAAATCTCTTACATATAAATACATACATATGTATACATAAGGAAGAGTTTAGTAAAGTGGAGAGATTTGCATGCACATTGGTATCTTCTTTATATTATTTTTGTGTGGGCAATGAATAGCTATTCCTTAGATTAAACAGCAAGAAGGAAGTTCTCTTGCTTCTCTGATGGCCATGTCATTTAATTATAGTTATGTCTAGCAAATATTTTGTGTTAATGCAATATTAAAATCTCATGTCCAATTTTTATATTTGAAACCCTTAGGTATAGAATTATTCATCACAATATTACAATAGAATTCTAGATTCCAATAATCTTCAAATATCGATTTGTATCTATGAAATTTTGTAATCAATTATTTTTCTAGTCATACCCTGCTGCAATGATAGATATATTCTTGATGATATTAACAATATTTGTTGACTAAATGCTGAGAAAGTTGGATTGATATTTGTATGAATGACACTATACATTTTAACCCAATTAATTGAGACGCAGGACTTCATGATTTTGTTACATTACCGATCCAATTTTCTATATGAATTAATATTTGAAGTCATTATTGGATTGTTGTCTTACCCTGACATTAATTAACATTTTAGCGAAGTGGGGTACTACATATAATGAGCTAGTCGTGACAAAATCATTTGTTTGCATTAATTGCACAATACATCTTAGGCATGTTCTTTGAACTCAAAGCTTGGTTAAACGACTCAATTGACAGAATTTCATTTTGTGTTTGGTAGCGAGCATGAATCACGGTCTTACTCTAAAATGGTTTTTAATTTCATGTAATTTGTTACGAAATAGCATAGTTCGATTTGATCAAAATGATAGATTTTTTACGAGTTTCATGGATACTAAGGTTGATTCTACTAGTGTTATGGTGGTCTATGAGATTTTTGTGATGATGTTTGGATCTTATTAGTCAAAAATCTAATTAAAGGGTGAATGAGATCATATGTTAAAAAATTGTGCCATGATACCATATAAATGAATGTTGGATAAAAGGAATTGTTGGAATCAATATGAATAATTTGTTCCAATTTAGATTAGAATATTACATCATATATAAGGGAAGACAACAAGATTCATTAATTACAAATAATATTAACAACAAAATAGAAGCTAATGATGTATTTGACAACATTTTTTTAAAATACGTTTTTTTTTTATTATTTTGATTATATCTACTACTTATTTTTTACCCTAATTTTAAAATGACTCAAAATAATTTTTAGGTATTTCAAATATTCCTAAAAATAATCACTACAATTAGTCATCATTACTGATTATTAATTGTGATAATCTTACTATTATTGATTATCATTGTTGACATTATTTGTGAACATAAATCAATTTAATTGGTACTCATTAATAATAAAAATAATAAATAATTAAGATACTAAATATGTTTTATTTATTATTAAAATAATAACAAGAAATAAAAGATGTAGGGAGCAAAAAACGGAAAGTTGTTCCTAAAGAAAAGTATAAATACAACATTAATCTAATATAATACAATATTTATTAAGGAAATCAAACTCATTTAATACCATAATATTTTTTAATAGTATAAAAGTTAATAATATTGTTAAGCTCATTTAAATTAGGAGAGAATATTTCAGGAAGATGAACATTGATATCCGTTCATTAAATATGATAAAAACTGAATATTATGCATGCAAATCGATATATAATTATAATAAATTTAAACCATGTTTTTAAAAAACAATAATTAATGGTCTGAAAATTTGATTAAAAACAAAATCTGTGACGTGAATAGAGATTTGCTCCATCGGTATCGGTTATCACACTTCTAGATAACAACCAAACCCTAGTTTTAAAACGTGTGGTTTGAACCTAGGAACACTAGGATAGTCTCCTGCAATTTTCTTCAGTTTCATTTCCCAGTCTCCCTTCTCTTCGTTCCTCCTCCCCATTTCTACCCGGCTCTACCTTAAACCAAAACCCTAACCCTACTTCTTCTTCCTCTAATCTCTTAGAAAGCTATAAAAAAACAATCAAGAATGGAAACCGTTACGAAAATCAGAGAACCAGATGTCAAGCCGAAGGGATTTCCCATTCCGAACGGCGAAGCAAAGAAGTTTCACCGGACGACTCCGCCTCCACCGCATCTGCCACACGAATCGGATGAAGTTCTCTATAGCGAGTGCCTGAAGAACCACGCCGCCAGCCTCGGCGGCCACGCGCTGGACGGCTGCGGTGAATTCATGCCTTCGCTAGCTGCTAACCCCGCCGACCCAACTTCCCTAAGATGCGCAGCATGCGGATGCCATAGAAATTTTCACCGCCGGATCGCCATCCGCCACCGCGCGGCGGGCGGAAGCGCCGCGGCGTCCGGAGACGATAGCCTTGAGGGAGAGGGCGAGCGCGAGGGGCAAGAAGATGATGGTGATGACGCCGATGTGAACGATTCGCGGCCAAGAAGCCCTAGCCCTACTCCGCCTCCATACTTCTCTTCAGCCCCTCACATGCTACTTGCGCTAAGCAGTGGCGTACGTGATGGGGATTCGCCTGCAGTTGCCAGAAAATCCTTCACCATCCCTAACCCCGTGGTTTCGTTGACGCCTCTAAGGAAGCGATTTCGGACCAAATTTAGCCCGGAGCAGAAGGACAGAATGCTGGAGCTGTCTGAGAGACTTGGATGGCGGCTGCAGAAAAGAGATGAAGAGTTAGTGGAAAAGTACTGCAATGAAATTGGAGTTGGAAAAGGGGTTTTTAAGGTATGGATGCACAATAACAAGCACCATTTGTTTGGCCATTCGAGTTCTCGTAGGGGAGAAACGATGAGCAGTGTTTCTCCCTCCGCCACTTTAACTGGCGGCGGTGCGGGAGTGCTAAAGGTTGATGAAAATGGCAATGCGATGAATGGTGCTTGTTGAAGAAAACCTCAATTTTATGACTTTGTTTTGCCTGTTAGTGCTGCTCATATTATTCAATTAGCTCCCTATTGATTCAGATAGGATTAGGAAGAAAGGCTATGAGAGGTATTGCCCACTGAGGTAGGGATTGACTCACAAGGGATCAAAGTTTTAAATGATTTCATCATGAGAATTTTCTTTTATGATTGGTTTAATGTGAAGAGCTAAATGATTAATTGCCTCTGATTTTGGGCGTCATATTAGTCCTCCATTCATTTTTGAAGTGTTTTTGTTAGTTTTCTACGAAGACTTTTCTTGCTTTGTAATGAGCACCTCTATAAAGTTCAACAACTTGTGAATGTTTAGGATGTGTTTTTATCCTCATCTTATTGCAGTGAGCACTGGGGAAGCAAAGGAGAAGAAAAGAAAAAAAAAATTATTCATAAATTTTTGATCAAAAGTTAAACTAAAATTAGAACTAATTTAATATATAAATAAAAGTATATTACAATTTTCCTATTTTGTGGGTATTATTAGAAATCTATGTACAATAATTCCTTTTTTATTTTAGTAATTCTGATTCTAAAACAGAATATTAATCTCTAGTTGTTTATCATCTCATAACTTAGAAAAATATCGGTGAAATTAAAGCTAACACCATTAAATTTGGTTTGAAATATATGTAATATATAACTAATTAATCAAAATTAACCATCAGATTAATTTTTTTATCAGCAAAGCCTTATCTTAATTTTCACTCAGATTTTTTTTTTTTTTTTTTTTTGGGACCTAAACGTGCAAGTAACCTTAACATTTAACATTTCAAATTTGAAATACATTGCTGGGAAAAGGGAATGCATTAATCTCAATTCTGACAACGGTCGCCTCCTCTTTTCCTCTTTATGGCTTGATTTAATGCTTTTTATTATGTTTTGAACTTGGTTGGGGAAAAGCTGATGCGAATTAATTAACCTTTTGAAATTTGTTCTTACCATTGTTGTGACATGTGAGTTTCATGCAGGTATGTCCTTTATTAATTTTAAATTTATAGTATGTTCGTTGGGGTTGATCCAATGGTCTTACTTCCAAATCTATCAATATATATATATAAATATTGCTGCTTCCTTCTTGATTGTTCTGCAAAGTACTATCAGATTTTGATAAAATAATGTCCAAAGAAGTATTAGGAAATGGACAGTGTTTTAAAATAAATATTGGTGAAATGAGGCACTTACCGCTTTTAACTAAAAGTTAGCTTTCTTGATCTAATAACTAAGTCCGTACGCTCATTGCTGCTTTTTTTATACATAATTGTAAATGATTAAGGTCCATTTACATACACATGTCCCAATTCCAATGTATTTACATATCTAAGACCCAATCTTTTTTGTTTACATTTACCACTAAAATTTTTCATTTTTCATAAAAAATACCACTGTTAATTATTAGCAAGTGAACTGCTCCTTTTGATGTATGGGTAAGGTGGCATATAAGTAAAAAAATTGAAGTCCAGGGGTTAGATCATATGTAAATTCATAGGAATTGAGTGGTATGTTTGTAAATCTTCCGATCATTAATGCATGTTTGAGATGGGCATATAAAATATTCTTTTAAGCCATGAGCATCAAGGAGTTTTGGTATATTTGGATTATATGCCTCTCTGTTCTGCAGATTTTTCTGACTTAGCAGATGACTCATTATTCAACAAGGTACGATAACTTTGTCCGTTTACAAAGGATTAACGGAATGAAAGCAATTAAATTTCCCTAATTCCATTTTTAGGCATTTGAGATTTTCATAGATTTAAAAGGTGCTAAATGCTTTCTGCTTCACTGTCATCTTTTTTTAAAGGGGAGCATTTAGGAGTTCCTCTATCCGATAAGATTAGCTTAGATGCTTTGTTTTGTTTGAAAATTTTTTCTGCCCACTCATGACTTTTTTTCTTTAGTTAATGAGTAATTAATTATTCGAGGACTTTTATTGGCACATTGGTCTCTTTCTCCAAGTAGCATGCATGGGGCCTTCTTTCAATAAAGACTAAAGCTTGATGACTTTGGAGTCCAATTGATTTAATTCCAACGAAGGTCCACGATATGCTAATTTGGGATTTTGTGGATGTTCCCGCAGATAAAAACATTACATATCTAATATCTAAAAAAAATTTGCATGAAAAGATATATTTCGTGTTTTATAGTTAAGTAATAGTGGTATTTTTTTATGTAAATATTAAATTTTAGGTGTTAATATGTAAATATGGGATAATTGTGTGGTATGTATGTAAATGTTTCATGATCTTAAGTGATCTGTGTTCTTCCTTGAATATTTTTTTTATTATTTTTATGGGATAAATATTTGATTGGGATGTCATGTGGATGCTTGGTTGGTTCACAGGTGTTTTTGTCTGCTGATTTTGTTGAATAAGAAATTTCATATGATATTACAATAATATTTTGGCGATATTTATATTTTGTCTTATTGAGTTGCATCTAATTTTTAGGCTATGCATTGGGCTAAGTGATATCATAATGATCATTGAATATTTTAAGTTTATAATGTTTGTAAGTTATATTTAAATAAATATTGTTATCTTGAAGAGGTATACCTTATCTATTGAATGATTGAGATTGATACTGTTAATTTATTTTTAAATTCTTTTGATCCAAACCATTCAAAGTGAATTGAATGTTGTGTTTGTGTTCTTTGGTTTATCGTATTTTATTTGAGTTTATGCTTGTTCATTGAATAATTTGATTCTAGCAGAAGGTGATTCTATATCCTTGCTGGTTAGCAAATCCTGCTTGCTATTTCATTTAAGGGCTATGTTGATTGCTTGAAACTGTAAAATGCAAATGAGTTTCCTTGATTTTTATATTTGCAGTGTGGTTGCTAATAGAACTTAATGGTTGAGCAGTGGATGCGGTTAGTAAGGGATTTTATTGAATTGCTCATACCCTAAATAATAATAGGGGCATTTACATGCAAACCACACAAATTCCACTATAAGGTGCTAGATATGTAAATGCATAAAAATTGTGGGGATGTATGCAAATTAATAATAATAAAAGTATATTTAAAATTTTCAATAATATCTTCAATTTTTTTTAATGTTTTTGTCCTTTAAAATGAATGAAAATTTAATTGATGTTTGCTTATTATTATTATTATTATTATTATCATTTTTGCTAAACCCAGTTGAGATAACTCATAGGCATTCCTGGCCCGAATATTTAAACGTTTTATGTGTTTTTAGTTTGAATCGTTTAGATGTACACTTTAAGAAACCATGATCTATTTGAAAAAAGATAGGCCGTTTGATTGAACTGCGCCTTTCTATTAAATAATTACACAAATGCCATTGTAATGATTGCAGAATCATAAAAGAAATGATCATTTGCAAATTCGAACCCATATATTTTTAAACTAATTTTAATAAAACTAAATCACCACAGTTCGATTGGAACCCCTTCGCACCTTCGAACCCATATTTTCTTCTACCACATGTGCCCTGTTCGTTTCGATTTTAAAAAGAACCGCATAAAGGTAATATCTGAGGCTTTTTGTTAATCATGTTCAATCAAATAATACGGAATGATTATGCATGTATGATTTGCATGGTACATGAGAGGTACTATATTGTAATAATTTTGAATAATTATGCTGTAATGTAAAAATAGTTTACCCAAACATTATTTGAGCCATGAGCATCTTGGAGTATGGTACGCAACGGATAATCAAAAAGCCCCACAGCTCACCACGTTTATTTGACTTTTCTTCACTAATTGATATGTCAGCTTTGCCGTCTTGGAGAAGGCTTAAAAGAGATGAAAAGAAATTGCGTCGGCCTAAGGTAACTCATTTGTGGACTAGTCAGGGTAGTGAAAGTCTCATCTGTTCAAATTGTATGAGAAGTCTTACAATTCTCATAGCCATTATGACCTCCAAAAATCACCATTTTACATAATATTATCCTAATATTTATGCCCATAATCAATTGTATATTAAAACTAGGAAAACTAGCATACCTCCGATTATTGATGTG
The DNA here is from genome assembly GCA_022702705.1 of Papilionanthe hookeriana x Papilionanthe teres. NCBI lineage: Eukaryota > Viridiplantae > Streptophyta > Magnoliopsida > Asparagales > Orchidaceae > Papilionanthe > Papilionanthe hookeriana x Papilionanthe teres. The sequence goes on along the minus strand of CM040425.1, from coordinate 63,384,883 downwards.
TATGTGATTCAATGTCTTTTAAGAGTGGTTCACCATTGATTTAGAGCACTTGTAAATCTTAAGCAATCTCGGAATTAGAGATTTAAAGAATTTGAAATCTTTATTTTATTTTTATCTTTTGAAAAATTTTCACTAACAAAGGGCTTTTTTTTTGGATGAGGATCAAGTTTCCACAATTATGACAAATAATTGGACTATATTTTGATTAATTCAAAAATTAAATGATCGCTTTAACAGAGAAAATAGAATCCCCCACTTTGTTCAAATATTCCTATAATTACCACACTAAGAAACATTGTGCATGGAGCACGCACAATGTATTATATCTCTTATGCATAAGCGCATATAACTTTATAACTATAACTTATGTTTATTATGTGTAATTTAATGATGTTCATTATATCAATGAATGTATGCACGAAATTAAATGTAAAAAATATCACAATCATAATGACTTTCAGTGATAATATTCATTCATACAATCAAATCAAATAAAGTAACAAAGACTCGTACAATCTGTATAATCTCCAAGCTGTTGTAGCAGCATGCCTTTATTCAAATGATCAACTATCATCAATTTTGTATTCATATGCTTAATAGTCATTGTATTCTTAACATTTTGCTTTATGGTGAAATACATAATGTTATAATTTATGTTAGTATTTGCTATAAAAATCACCCAATATATCCTCAAATCACCCAATATATCCTCGATGGCCACAATCATACAAGGTAACCTAAAAATAGATGTAAACTTAGCTTTGATGTTGGAAGTAGCAATCAATGTCTGCTCAGCACTCCAAGATGCAACTCAACTACCAAACATAAGGATGTAATGTGTCAATTTTTTGGGGATGGTCCAAATTATCCATAATTTATCCCCAATATGGAAAATAATTCAACCCCATTTTGATTAATTCAAAATGCAAAACTGTTGTTCAAAGACAAAGCTAACATATTAGACTCATGGCAATGAGAGCTACATGTTATTAAAATCATTAAACAAAGATATTATGATTGTCGGTCATTATTTGCACATCATCATTGGCAGTTAAAGTGACTTAACATAAATTTGCTAAAAAAGTGTTAGTCACCATTTACATTTACATTTTAAAAGTTGCACATAATGTTCTTCAAGACCTGTGATGCAAACACATATATTATGTAACCATCTTTGTTAAAGCATACAACTCAATATCATGCACTTCAACTATACTGCGTCACTTTCATTTGTGGCATCTAAATTTATCATTTTTCTATTCTCATTATTGTATCAAAAAGAGAGTTATTTTATAACCTATTTGGTTATGGGAGATTTCCATACATGCAACACAATTCCTGCGTATTTAGAGATCTAACACCCAAAGTTTGATATTTACATTTATAATAATTTGGTGTCATATACTCATGCATAAAAAGTTGCCTTCACTTTTAAAAACTTAACAATGATGATTCATTTATGTACTTTTTAAAAGCTAAGCATTATGCATTAAAAAATGAAAATTTAGGTGTTAGATATGTAAGTACTTGAGAATTATGTGGTGCTCATGTAATTTGCTCTTTCGTTATTAGTGAAAGTTATTTCAATCAGATTTAACCTAGTGGCTGTTCACTTTTTGAAATTTGGCGTAACGAGTTATGTATAATCTATCTTAATTTTATTCTTTGTATGTGTTTTCAAATATTGTTAAGAAAACTAAGATGAAATCTTTCTTTTTGACTTGATTTCTCAAAGAAACTAAGTTGAGCTTGTCTGATAGAAATCATTTCACCTAAGAATAATGACGGTGACAATTCTGTTGTAAATGCATTAACACTTTTATTCATACTGAGTGCATACCACACACTAAAGTGTTATGCCCCTACATACGCCAGTCCCCTCCTGGACCGGCTGGAGATGTTATAACTGGCCCAGTAAGGTCAGTCTGGGCGACAGGAAGAGGCGGAGCGAACAAAGGGAGTTACACGACGGGTAGGTTTGGGCGACAGAAAGAAGCAAAGCGAATAGGAGGAGCCACAAAAGAATGAAAGGAAAGGGTGATGTCCACTAGGACCATAATCAGCTTTGCAAGAAGGAGAATTTAAAGGAGTTTGGAGGAAGTGTTAGGGAGAAAAATTTTTGAAATATGGGGTGGGGATTTTAGTACTAGGGAAAACCTAAGGTTTGCTTTCTTTATGGATGTTTTGTTGTGGATGCTATTTTTCTTTCTTCTTATGGTGTTCTTAGCAACGTCTAGGGTGTGGGAGAGACAATCTACCTCTTAAATAGTAGATGAGCCTTGTATATTGTTTGTTGTCATTTGATTTTTGTTAGAGCATCTCTTATGTATGTTTTTTTTACCTTTATATTGTGATTTCATCATAGTTTTTTCACTGATTTTGGTGTCGATCTTTTATCAAATCGGTATCAAAGCATAGATCTTGGAGGGATTGCAGCAAAGAAAGTTGATGTGCTAGAAGGAGAGATAGAGCAAACCCGATCGAGAATGGAAGAAATGTTCGCTACTATGGTTGACAGATTATCTTCTATTGAAAGTCGAATGAATGATGCATTTGAAGGCATGTAACAATGTGGAAGATGATGAAAAAACTCATGGAGATACAATCCAAGGCCATATCGGCCGCTTCAGTTGCAATCCCTAACCAAGGGTTGATCAATGAATCCTTGGTTAAGTTAAAAGAGAAGGAGATCAAGCAAGAACACAATGAAAAAAAAAACATCATCTACCTACAAGAGTATCCACCTAGAACTCTGAGAGGAGAGGGGTGGATACTTTCAATGGAGAGGGATGGGCCAAAAATTGGTGAAGGGATGGTGGAAGGGGTCCAGAAGAGTATGATGGAGGAAGGAGGGAATCTGGAGTGGGATGTGCCTATGACTACAGTAGGGAGTTTAACCCTAAATACAAGGGGGAAATTACAGAGGGAGAGGAAGTTGGAGAGGTGATGCAAGGGTCAGAAAATTGAAGACGTCAAACTTTGAAATTGAGAATGCACATGGATAGGTGTATCGGGAAGAGTGATATTTTGCAATTAATGGATTAACTGAGGAAGAGAAGCTCATGTCAGCGGGACTTTTCTTGGAGGGAAAGGCTTTAGTGTGGTTTCAGTGTACGAAGGAAAAGTATCCAATGCACTTATGGGAGTTTAAGCATTGCTTGTTGGACATTTCGGAGCCATTCGAGAAGGAGACATACACGAACAATTCTATGCTCTGGCTTAGGAGGGGATGATTGCGAAATACCTGGAGAAGTTCAAGCACTTGTCAAGGAGGTTGAGGGGGATTTTTGCAGGATGATTGGAAGAGAACTTCTTGAAAGGCCTAAAGTTTGACATATGAGCAGTCATCCGCCCCTTAAGACTGCGATGATTGAGGGAAGTGATGGAGCTCACCCAGATAATAGAGGATAAGAAACAAGTGAATAAAACTGGAAAGAGCGACAAAACCAGAGGATTTTACAATAGCATCTTGACAGCCACGACACTAAGAGCCAGACGGTGTCTTTTAGAAAGAAACGTCGAAGAGGAAGAATACATGACCACGTCCCGGGGGCAGCTTTAAGCGCCTCACTGATGCATAAGTGCAGGATAAAAGAGCAAAAGGATTATGTTACCGTTGTGACGAGAAATACACCCTAGGACACCGTTGCAAGTGGTGTGCCCTTAAGATTCTATTATTTTAGGAGAAGAATACAGGGAGTGAGGAATCAAAACAGGAAGCGGTGGAAGAGGAGCATCTGCATTTGGATGCGGCGAAGGTGTCCCTCAATTCGGTGGTCGGATTTACACCAAATCACGGTATGAAGGTGAAGGGGTAGATCAAAGAATAAGAGAATGTGGTATTGATGGATAACAGAGCCAGACATAATTTTATCGTAAATCAGGTTGTGGAGAATTTAGGGTTGAAGCTGGCAACTACAGAGAGCCTTGACGTCATGATGGGGACATGGAAGTTGGAGAAAAGTCAGGGAATTTACAAAGGGTTGGTTCTGACACTAGATGACCTACAGGTGGTGGAAGACTTCCTTCCTTTAGATTTGGGCATCACATATGTGATATTAGGGATGAAGTGGTTGCAAACATTGGGAGAGATAAAGGTGGATTGGAAGTCCTTAACGATGGAGTTCCAAGTGAAGGATGGGAAAGTGGTGCTAAGAGCTTATGCAAAACCATGGTGTCGCTCAAAACCATGTTAAAGTCTATTTGGGGAGCGGGTCTGGATTACTTGGTTTAGTTGCAGAGTATTAAGGAGATTTGAGACTCAAATTTGATAGGGTTTCCAGAAGAGGTCCAACAACTCCTACAGAAATTTATGGATATCTTTCAGCAGCTAAGCGGGTTACCTCCTTTGAGGGAGCACGAGCATGCTATTACATTGAAAGAGGGTGTCTCTCCCCATCAGCGTCAGACCATACATGTACCCCAAGATTCTGATGGATGGGATAGACAAGCTGATCTGAGAGATGCTCGAGGTTGGAACTATAAGGCCTAGTGTGAGTTCTTTTTCCAGTTCCATCTTGTTGATGAAGAAAAAGGGATGGTAGTTGAAGATTCTATGTGGACTACCAATATTTGAACAAGGAAACGAAGTTGAACAAGTTTCCTATTTTGGTGATTGATGTTATTGGATGAGCTTTATGAGGAGTTCTTTTCTCAAAAGATGATCTAAATTCAGGGAACCACTAGATTAGGATGAATCTTGCAAAAGTGAACAAGACAGCATTCATGACACATGAAGGATATTATGAGTTCTTAGTGATGTCTTTTGCCTCACCAACACCCTAACTACATTTCAATCCCTCATGAATAGGGTTTTTCAACCTTATCTTCAAAAATTTTTCCGGTTTTCTTTAATGATATTTCGATCAATAGTTGTTTAGAGACAGAACACTTGGGGCACCTGAAGATAGATTAGGAGACATTGAGGGAGCACCACTTATATGCTAATTTGAAGAAATTTTATTTTGCACAGTTACTGGTAGAGTACCTATGACACGTGTGACTAGAATGGGGGTAGCAGTGGATCAGTCTAAGATTGAGGCTATAGTTGATTGGCCATTACCAAGGAATTTGAAGGAGACGCAAAGATTCTTGGGACTCACAGGCTACTACCAAAAGTTTGTGACAGGATATGGCGTAATTACATGGTCGTGAACGGAGCAGCCGAAAAAGATAATTTCAAATGGGGGGAAGCAGCAACATATACATTTGAACATCTAAAGATGGCCAAGAATAACATATCAGTATTAACACTTCCAAATTTCAATAAATCATTTGTGGTGAAAACAAATACGTCAGGATCAGTGACCAATTGCTACTTCAGCCAGGTTCTTATAGCCAACGCAAGACTAAAATCAGTATATGTCATATATCACCTAAGTAAGTATGAACATTTTGTTCCCCGACGACATCCCTACGCTACAATCTTAGTTGCAACTGTGTTCATCTCGGCATGGTTCGTTGGCATAGGGTGTCTGTACCGATTATGTCATATAGGGGTAATGCGTTCCTCAACCACTTTTGGGAGGAGCTGTTCAAGTTGAGAGGGATAATCCTTGAAAGGAGCACCACATATCACCCTTAGACTAATGGGCTTATGGAAGTGTTCTATAGAAGTGTAGATACATACCTGTGTTGTTTTTTATTTGATATACCGAAGCTAGGGGCTAAGTGGATTCCATGGGCCAAATATTTGTATAATTTTTCATACGACACCTCAACACAGAAAACCCCTTTCAAAATATTATATGGGCGGGAACCATCTCACTTGATACATTATAGGCATAGTACAACACCGATATCCAGCGTCAATCAGTACTTCAAGGAGAGGGACAAGATACTAGCAGAGCTTGAGGAGCATTTTTTGAGAGGTCAACAAATCTTGAAGAGAAAGGTGGACGGATATAGGAGAGAGGTGCAATTCAAACCAGGAGGGCAGGTGGAGAGGAGAGAAATTGTCACCGCGATACTTGGACCTTCAGTGGTGACGTCACGCATCAGGGCAGTGGCCTACCACTCGAAATTACCACCATCGTCTGCACTACACTCTGTCTTCCATGTGTCATAACTAAGACGTGCGATTGAAGATCATACGCCCTGGCCTACACTACTGTTGATGCTGAAAGAAGACTTGGAGGTGATTTTGGAGCCGTTTGAAATCAAAGGGGAGCGTCGAGGAGTAGGGGAGCAAAGGAGGTATTAGTGAAATGGAATGCTGACAGTCTATGAAGCTACATGTGAGTCTTACAAGATCCACAAGTAGTTTCCATCCTTCCACCTTGAGGTCAAATTACTTTTTTTGAAAATGTTATGCCCATACAGAGCCAGTTCCCCCTGGATTGGCTGGAGATGTTATAAGTGACACACAACAAACCGGTCTGAGTGACAGGGGGAGCAGCAGAGGCGGGCCAGTTTGGGTGACGGTAAGAAGCAGAGCGAGCAGGAGCTGCAGAAGAAGGAAATGAAAGGGTGGGGTCCACTAGGACCCTAATCACCTATGCAAGAAAGAGAAATTAAAGTTGTTTGGAGGGAAATTAAGAAAGGAAAGTTTTCGAAATGTTGGGAGGGGATTCTATTACGGAGAAAACTTAGGGTTTGATTTCTTTATGCATGTTTTGATGTGGTTGTTGTTTTTCTTTCTTCTTGTGGTATTCCTAGCAATGGCAAGGACGTGGAAAAAATGATCTAACTCTTGAATAGTAGATCAGTCTTGCAGCTTGCTTATTTTTCTTTGATTTTTGTAAGGGCAGCCCATATTTGTGTTTTTTTACCTATCTATTACTATTTCATCGTGGTTTGTTTGCTAATTTTGGTGTTGAGGCGTATCATAAAGGCATCATACTTTGCAATGAAGTAAACAAGAAACCATTATATGAATTAACTGTAACTTAGCTAGATTTTATAAATTTGTTCCTTATCCAATTAATAAGAAGAACAATGATATATCAATAGTCTACATGTCTATCCTTAAGAACCATGTTTAACAAATGGAAGGATTATAAAACCATATCCTTCGATTTGATTGATAGAAAAAACTGTTAATCAAGATTGTGACACTAAATTTCAAACACATCTCTCTCATAAATTATTTCATCTTAAGATGATTTGCTCCATAATATTCAAGCTACTTCATATTTCTACCAAATTGAGATCACTCTGCCTCCACCAACTAATAATGATTTTCTTGACATCACTAGCTCAACTCATTCACAGGTAAAATTTTCAATTTAAACTATTCCATTGCATGAAAGCCGCAAATTTGCCTTCATTTGAAGTTGGCGGTAGGGGTGTAAACGAGTTGAGCTTAAGCGAGCCTACGCTCGGCTCGTGTTTGACTCGTTAAAAAACACTATTGTTAGTGTTTGGCTCGTTAAAAGATACATTTGTTCGTGTTCAGCTCATTTATATATCAAGCGCCAAAAAATTATTTATATCCAGCTCATTTGCTTAGCAAGAAGAACTTGAGTTGTTCGCGAACAAGCTTTTGACAACCCTAATCACATAGCCATGAGATATTAATAGTAGGGGTGAGATTTAAATTTTATTATTTATACTAAAATTTTCATTTAAATTAAATTTAATATATTTGCATTCTATTTTTTTTAATTATAATTTAAATTGATTTTAAATCTTTATAGTCATATTGTCAATTAAATTATATTGAAATATTACTCATCAATTTTATATATATATATATATATATATATATATATATATATATATATATATATATATATATAATTATTTCAAGTCAAAACGAGCCGAACACAAATAAACAAATCTTTTGTTGTTATTGGTTCAGTTATATATTGAGTGCAAAAAAATTATTTGTGTTCAGCTTATTTATTTAGCAAACGAATTGAACACAAGTTACTTTATAAGCCGAACACGAGCTGACCCCGAAAAATCCATTTTGGGATCTCTAGCTTGTAGTGTTCATGTGACCACCTTTAAAATTTTCTATTCATCTCATCCAAACAAGAGTGAACCCACCATCAGGACTCAACCCCTCCACCCTAAACCTCAAAGAAGTTTCATCATTCTTTGTAATTTTCATACAACATCCTCCAACTTGTATGAGCATATTGATCGTCATTATATCATCATACTCGTACACTAGGCTTCTTACCCACAGATTTGCCAAATGCTCTCTACAACTAAAATTCAAGATGGTTCTACTCCTCTCACGCAAGTTTATCCACACAATATCTTAACTGATTCGATTCATAATTGAACAATTTATGACTGTGAAACAATAGTTTAAAGAAGGGTTTCTAGAAACTTAAAAAAAAAGATCATTCAGGGAAGTGGCGCACCTAAAAGATGATGTCTCGTTTTGTATTCTCAACCCAAAAGAAATGAGAAATAGTAGTTGCCATGAAACAATTCTATTACCGTCGATCAAAAGTGACAGCCATAAATTCAGGCAGTGGCAGTGTGGTTTTCTATCATTTTCTCGGAAGTTATCAAGATGAGTTAACGATGCACAACCACAGATCATGCAAGAATTATTTGGCTTATAGTCCCTACCGGTGATGGTGATATCATTTTTTTTTTTTTTTTAAGTAAAGCACTACACCGAAATAGCTACTCCTTTATGAATTTAAACAAAAGATACTAAATTTTTGGGGTATTCACATACATAACATACTATTCTTATGTATTTATGTATCTTGCATCTAAACTTCATATTTACACTCTTAGTACTCAAATCTTTAATATTTCATATTATTGCTTTCTAAAAATGAAATAAACATTTTATGTATAGATTTAAACTAACAAAGGACTGCGTATGTAAATATGAAAGTTTAAGTCTGAGATATGTAAATACAAAGGAATTGTGTGATATCTAAGTAAAGCAACAATAAATTATTGTCGGATCTTCAATATGACATTATATGATAGTTGTATTTTAGATACAACATTACAAATAGAGGTGAATGAAAAACAACGACGATTAATAGGGGTGGCCAGTGATTTCTCTTCCTTCTATGTGAAGTGCATTTTGGTTCTTCTGTGAATAATTCTCGTAACCATCTGCTCGGAAGACTGATATTGATCCCTTGATCATAAATTTATTTAAAATTTTTTGAAGGCCTAAATGATGTCATAATTAAACGAGCTTAGCCTTGTTGGTTTCCTCTATTCAAAACACTTGATTTGACTATAAGTATATCAAATTTGTAGTTCATTTGACTATTCAATTAACAATCTCATGTCTCTAAATTTGCTTTATTGGATTAATCTATACTTGCTTGGACTTAGATTGAGCCAATTTAGTATCAACGGGATCGTCTTGTTAAAATGATCAATTTGAGTATAAAATTGTTGAAATCAGGGACACGGCTAATCTTTAATTTGAATCTGAAATGTTTTCTGTTCAAAAATACCTCAAGATGGATGTTAAATGATAAATTTTCTTAATAATGCATTAGTTGCCCCCTATTTTTGGTCAATGTTGTTTGTGCATTAAAAAATAAGAACATTCTAAAAAATTTGTATTTTAAGGAGGTTTGGGTTGTCCGGGGTACTCCATGAATTTTGAATGAAGTTGTTATGTTGATGGGCGAAGTCTGAGTAGTTGTAATTTGAAAGTGATGGTAGCATTCGGACAATATTGTTCTAGCAATGGAAGCGGTCGTAAAATAGTGGTAAGCATCTAGAGCTATAGGCATGTATGCACAGACTCGTATGTGTGGACATACATTTAAAGGAGCATGATTATGCATTAAGAGCATATTAGGGTCCATAGACGAATACAAACGTGAGCAGAGATGCAATGACACATGCAGAGATGATCTAATGCACGTGTGGGAGCAAGCGGGACTACGTATACATTGAAGTACAATTTTGGTAGTTCCAATGGACCGATGCACTTGTTCACTTGGGCAACATATAAAAAGGAAGGAGACGAGTTAACTAGAGCTTTTCTCTTATTTTTTTTCTGCCGAAAATATTTTAAGGAGGAACTAGAAGGGATAAGGTCAGAAGAAGGTCAACTAAGAGAGGAGAAGTGAGATTTGAAAACTTGAGAGACTTGTGCTTGTAACTTCATCTTCTTTCAATTGTGAAGAAAAGGGAGATAAGTTTTTTGGAGTTTTACTTTGTGGATTTTATTATTCTATTGTTAAGACTTTTGTGTTTAATTTCTCTTTCAATCAAATTTGTTTATGGATGTGTTCAAACATGAGTAGTGAGTAATTCTCCCTTGAGATGGGGAAGTAAGATTGATGGATGTGAAAGTTTTTTTGTGGTTTTGAGCGTAAACATTTCCAGTGATGATTAACTTTCAGAACTTCCTTTATACTTCATTTAGGATAATTGATTTATAAAAATATGTTGTGAATTATGAGTCTTGGAAAGGATCATAATAGAATCAACTAAGTTAATCACATTATCCTAAGGGAATATGGATATATCCTTTAGTTGGGAGAATGGTATGAGTGGGACAGTAATTGTATTTATGGTAGTAAGTCTAATTTCTAGCTAAACTACTTTATACTATTGGAAGGAGGTAAAGAAGAGTTGTACTCTTGTTTTTCACCTTGATTTTCTTTAAATTACTTTCACATTAAAAAGTCTTATTTGAACCATTTCATGGGAGAAATTTTAAGCACTCCCTTCAACTTCTTTGTTGTTAACTTAGAATTTCTGATCACTTAGGATTATTATGTAGGACTTTAATTAAACCTAAAAATTCAGGCTTAGGCTGAAAACTATGGACTACAACTTTTCCTGCATTGAGTTCACCTCATTCCCTGTGGGATCAACAATGGAACTCAAACATGATACTATTGATATATCATGTATACTTGCGTGAGCCGCCAGTGCTTCACAACTCGAAGTGCATGTCAAGTTCTTGATGACATTGCCAAGGAACGATGGAGAAATTGATTTAGGAAAATTTTAGTTGAACTTCTAGGTCTTAGGCTTGAAAACTGTAGTGTTCACTATTTTTTGTATTTAAATTGTTTTGTCTTTATTTACAAAATCAAAAAAGAACTTGTTTTAAACTTGTTTGATTGTGTACTTGAACTATTTATACTTTTAATTCCTGCATAATACATGTTGTTAACTTGTTCTTGATTTAATAGTTTTATTTTTTGTTATTGCTTTTATTTGATTTGTTTGTTATTCTGTTTGACATAAGGGGTACCTTGCTAGGTGAATTAGTCAGTGTATGTGTAGTTCAGGATCTTCACCCTAAGACCTTAAGTTATAGAGAAGTATTAAAAAAATTAGAAAACATAAAAGAATGAAATAAAATTTTGAAGAAATGGTTGACATACCCAATAATAATTCTAAAGTTCATAATCTGAACATGCCTTGACCATTGAGATATTATGCCAATCCTACGGTAGATGAAATAACCTAAATATCCATACTCATGATGTAGAAGACAATGCCTTTGAATTGAATCATGCTATCATCCAAATGGTGTAGAATAATAAATTTGGAGAGACAACTTCTAAAGATCAAAACTGTCATTTAGCGAGTTTTTTAGAACTTTGTGCTACATTTCACTAAGCAGTGTCTCTAACGACATCATGAGGCTCAGAATTTTCCCTTTCTTTTGGAGGGATAAAGCTAAAATGTGGATAAACTCCTTAGCTCCTAGATCAATTAGGACTTTAAATGATCTTGCCCAAAAATTCCTAGCAAAATACTTCCTACCTTTAAAAAAGGCTAGACTTATAAATGACATTACTTCTTTTTGCCAACATGATGGTGAGTCTTTTTATGAAGCCTAGGAAAGGTTTAAAGAACTCCTTAGGAAATGTCCTTACAATGCTTTACCTGATAAGTTAATAATTCAAACTTTCTATGATGGGTTGGTAGAATCTCTTAGGTCAGTCATAGATGCTGCCGCAGGTGGTTCTCTTATGTTGAAACCTTCAATGAGGTGTATTATTTAATTAAGGAGATGAGTACGAATAACTTTTGCTGGCCTTCTGATAGAGTTAATCCTAGAAAGGTAGCTAGTGTTCATGATACTGATGTTCTTTCGATTTTGAATTCCCAAAATAGAGGATATCTCTTATAAGCTTGATCAGTTAGGGTTAATCCAACCACAAGGATCAACAGCAATAGAAAAAATTCATATGGACAATGCCTAGATCCTAGTGCTTTTCCGCTTGAGACCTTGACCCTTATTCCAAGACATATAATCTCAGCTGGAAGAATCATCCCAATTTTAACTAAAATAATAATTGTCAAGGAATAGAAAGCCATCAGTGAGGGAATAATCATGCAAAACCATTAGAGAATTGGAATAATAAGGGTAGTACCAATTTGAGACCTCCTTAACCATCCGATTTTAACCAAAATCAACAGTTTAGGAAAAGAAGTTGACTATAGAGGAAGTGGTATTGTAGATGAGGAATCAACTGTAGAGTCCAGCTGCAACCATAAGAAACATTGTTAATTAGTTGGGCCAAATAACAAATTTTCTTAGTAATCGACCCTAAGAAACTCTAAACAGTAACACCGAGGTTATTCCAAAGGAGAATAGTAACAAGCATGTAAAAGCCATTAAATTGAGAAGTGGAAGATATTTTGGAGGAAGTGAGTAGAAAAGAGCCTAAGGTGGTAGAAGAGAACCATGAGCCTAAAAGATCAATAAAAGACTCTTCTATTGACTTAGGAAGTCTGATTATCTCCCTTAGAAAAACCTAGAAAGACCCCGCTCACACCCCCCCAACCCTTAATTTATCGAGAGACATAAGAAGTACAAATTGGATAAAGAATTTTCTCGATTTTTAGAAGTATTTAAGAAGTTGACCAACAATATCCCTTTTGTTGAGGCTTTGGAGCAGATGCTTAGTTATGTGAATTTTATGAAGGATATCCTGAACAAGAAGAGAAAGCTAGGAGACTTTAAGATAATAGCACTTAACGAGGAATGCAGTCTATCATCCAAAAAAAGCTTACTCGGAAAACTAAGGACCTTAGGAATTTCACCATTCCCTCTGTTATAGGTGAGAAATTCTTTAGGAAGGCCTTATGCAACTTAGGTGCTATCATCAATCTTATGCCCCTATCGATCTTTAAAAGACTAGAATTAGATGAAGTCTAGCTAAAACTGTAACCCTTCAGCTTGTTGACTGTTCTCTTGCCTTTCCTAGGGGTTTTATAGAGGATATTCTTATTAAGGTGGATAAGTTTATCTTCCCTAAGGACTTTATTGTTTTATATATGGAGGAGGATAAGGAGATATCCATCATCTTAAGCATACCTTTCCTAGTCACTAGTAGGGCAATGATTGATGTACAGAAGGGAGAGTTAACTACGAGGGTAAATGATCAGAAGGTTACTTTTAATGTTTTAAAATCCATTTTATTCCCTTCTAATTCGAATGAGGATTCTTGTATTAGATTGGATCTAGTAGTCCATCTTTGTAGAAGCTAATTTCAAGAGAGTTTGAATGTTGATCCAGTAGGGTGGAGCTTGGTTGAGGATGATAGTCATGACTCTAAGGAAGAATTAGCTCTATTTTTAGAGATTAGTCTGAAATTTATAGGGAGACGTTCGAGCCATTGGACAACACTGAATATTCTATATCGTTAGTCCCTTCCATAGAAGAGCCGCCTCAATTAGAAATTAAAATCTTTCTTAAATATATGAAGTTTGCTTTCATAGGGGAGTGATCTACTTTGCATGTTATCATATTCTCAGAACTTTGTAGTTACAAGAGTAAAGATTAATGAATGTTTTTCATAGTTTTAAGAAATCCGTTGGATGGAATCTAGCAGACATTAAGGGGACTAGTCCTTTAATAGGAATGCGTAGGATCCTTATTGAAGAGAATCATAAACCTAGGGTGCACCCTCAAAGAAGACTAAACCCTTTTGTGAAAGAAGTTGTTAAAAAAGAGATTGTCAAGTGGTTAGATGCAAGCATTATCTACCTCATCTTAGATAGTGCTTGGGTTAGCTCTATCCATTGTGTACCTAAAAAGGGGGAGTGATTGTTGCAGTGAATGAACAAATTGAGTTAATACCTACTAAGCATGTCACTGAGTGGTGTATATACATTGACTATAGAAAATTAAACTCAGCTACTAGGAAAGACCATTTTCTCTTACCCTTTCTTGACTAGATGTTGGATAAGCTAGCTAACCACCCATTTTTTTTATTTTTTAGATGGATACTAAGGATACCATCAGATTCTCATAGCTCCAAATGTTCAAAATAAAACCAAATTCATGAGCCCTTATGGGACTTTCGACTTTAGGAGGATGACTTTAAGACTGTGCAATGCATGTTGACCTCAATGTTGTTGAGGTATAGCTCTTCTCTTTAGAAGTCTAGGATTTAGCCATAGGACCTTTTTGTTGACTATTCTAGAAGACTAGTGATGGAGCCCTCCTCCCTTATAATCTCAAACCATTTCTTTACTCTTTCTGGAGTTTCACATGTGTGGTTGTGACATCTAGAACTTAGAAGGTTGAAATCAACATGAGGAAGCTTAGAGAGAGCCCCATAGGACTGTCAGGCCATAGCACAAATTTGGGTGGCTCGAGATTTGTCTCACTCACATACACACCTAAACCCACCAACTTCACTTGTCCCAAACCCTAAAGTCACACATATTTGGACCTACCTACTAACTCTTTTGGAAACTTATGTGGGTGGTCCCAAGTCCTTAGCCTTTGGTAAGGATGGCTAGGATCAACATATGGAGGATCCAAAATGAGTTCTCTTATGGACCTTGTGGCTTCAAGAAAAACATCGCTCAAGCTGCCAAAGGGCGGCCTTTCTTCATCGGGTGGAGAGCTAGGGAAACTAGTGAGGGTGCTAGCTCTTACAGCACGTATGATTGGAATCGGGTCTTGGATATGTGGTTTGAATTGTTTCTTGAATACTCTCATTTCTTTCTTTGATGCAATTATTAAAGTCTTGAATATCAATTCTATTTTGTTAGATACTGACACCGATCCTGAGGATGATGTAGCCGTCATGGAACAAGTTGTTGTGGAAGGTGTGGCTGCCTCGGAACAGGATGCTAGGGGCCAGAGGATGGATGGGAGAATCTGTCTCGTGGTGAAAGCAAGAGTTCAGGTCGGCAAGGTTCCCCTAGCTCGACAAGGGAAGTGGAGAAAACCAAGGGGCATCGGTCATATTTTGAATTCCTGATGCACCGCCTCATGGAAATGAGGTCATTTCTCGAGTGGAAAAAGTGGTCATTTCTCTTCATGAGGAATTCTCTGCTTTCCGGTGGGAGATGACGCGCCTCTGTTTGGAGTTATCGATCGTCAGATAGTGCTTTCTCATTCAATTGAGGGATGGTCAGAATGACATTTTTAGGTTATGAGGGTGAATTTATATATGAGAGGTTATTTCACCAAGGGTTTGTCTCAGGTGAAGCAGGAATCGATCATTTAGTTAGGTATTTTTCTTTATTAGTTATTTTCGAGGATTTATGTGATGTACTATTTTTTGTAAGTAAATAAATGGAATGTAATTTTCTATTCCTGGTAATGATTACTTTGCCTCGAGTAACGTGTGAACCCATCACATCAGTGTCTTATCGGCAGCGTTTTGTCTTCCCACACCTCGCCCTCACATATATACGCAGGCGTGTTGGGAAATTTTATCCTTCTGTTTCCTCTGCACTCCACTAGTTCCGCGATAACTCAGCTTCCATGGCACAGAACTTCTCCTAGGAAACATTCAGTCTAATTCTAGCGTCAAATATTTTCATTCTCTTTGCAATGGATGTGAAGGAGATTCAAGATCTCATTGTTCTTGATTCCTCGATTCACCTTTAAGCAACAGTTAGCCATGAGCGAGCCACGAACCGCTTCTCACCTGGCTTGGTTTTCTGCAAAGATCAGTTCAAGATGGATCTTTAGCTGCCATTCTGTATGGAGTTGTTGTCGATTTTCAACCGGTACGAGGTTGTTCATACTCAAATCCGCCTGAATTTAGTGGTTGTTGTGATGGCATTTGTTTTTCTCTGTCGAATGATGAAAATGTCATGGTCGATCGAACTATTCAACCATTTCTTTTCGTTTAGGATCGGCGGGGATGTTTACATTCAATTCGCCACTAGTCCCAATGTCCATTTGCTGGGTTTTGAAAATAAAGTTAGAGATTGGAAAACAAAATTTTTGGTTGGCGGTACATGAACGTTGAACTGAACAAGCCACTGCTTATCAATTACTTGTGTACATATCCAAAGACAAATAAAACAAAAGTAAAGGTGACAAAATAATTTTGTTCATACCCACTTCAATGGCCTTAATTTATGCATAACAAATTAAATTTTAAAAGTAGTGAAAATTTTCGTGTACTTCAATTATAAAAAAAAAATTGTGTTCATCCATCGCCCCATATTTAAGAAGCCAATTTTCCCTCTCAAGGAAGAAAAAGGAAAGGAAGCTGACTCTAATCTCTATAAAACACTGATCATTTAAGGTTTTGCGAAGTGAAATTTAATTGTTAATTAATTTTAGAAAACATATTCTAAAATATTAATAAATTATCCTAAGTTCATTAAAAAAAAACCTCCGAATAATTTAATTTAACACTAAGAAAATAAACAATTTAAATTATTAACCATTACTTGATTAAACCATATTTAATTCCCATTAACTAGAAATCAAATAAGCCCTTAGCTGAAATCCTGAAACAACTTATTCAAAAGCTTACAATCGAAAGTATACATGCAGATCAACAAGCTACATTATTATAGAGCTTACAAGCAGAAAATATGAAGTAAAACCACACATTCGATCACGACTTCATTCTCTGGCTACTGCCTCCTCACCAGTGACGAAGTAGAGCAGTCACACAAGCCCTGATCGGACTGCGTAACTATTCGATGGAAGCTCCTATGACAGCCGCAGGCCTCACACTTTAGCCCATCTTCTCCTCCTGCCATGAACTCCCTGCATCCATCCAACACATATCCGCCTGCGCTCGCTGCATGGTTCTTCCTGCACTCGCCGTAGCTCTCCGCAACACTGATAGCCCGTTCACATCGTCGAAGCACCACGCACAGCTTCTTCATGGCGCCTGCTATCTGTAAGTTGGCCGCTTTGATCACTCTCTTGTGGGTGGTGATCAAATGCAATGGCTTATATGAGGATATCCTAGTGACCTTTATATCATTGAAAATTTTGTAAAAATATCCCCTTTATTTGATCTTATTATGAATAAAGAAATTCAAAGTTAGTTTACCATCTGTGATTTGTTAAACTCTATTTAAGCTCATGCGATGACTTGTTCAACTTGAACCAACTTAATGTAATTATATTTCATTAAATCTGCAAAAATACACATAAGAGCTGAAGAATGATCCTAAATTAAAAGTAAGCCAAGCTTCAAGTTTGTGAATTTAGGTTTGTGAAGAGTCACAAACTTAGTTAACTCTCACCTTACAGAGTTTTTCTTGCCATATCTTTTATGTAAGATCATTTGTAACTCCTTGTGTATTTTCACAATAGTACCGATATACATTCATAAGCGTTTTTAATTTGTCTGGTCATACAATTTTAAAAATTTATCCATTTGGACAAATGATGAAATTTGAGGGTGCGATATACAAATCTTCCAATTTGATTTAACTCCTTGCCTACTCTTCATAAATTTCAGTTATCATGCATAAAAATATGGAATGGTGTGTTAGGAGAACACTTTTAGGGAGTCTTGCACCAAAAGGGGTGCCTGATTTAAATTGTTTCAACCAATTCCACCAGCATTTTGTTTAATCTCATGGTTGATGGGTGGAACATTTTTTGTGGCCCACATCTTTGATTGGGCTTTTTAAGACGTGAGTAATTATTTAAATTGAAGGAATAGACAGACCACCCCCACCCTCCCCACCTTCTTTCCTTGCTTATTTTTAATTAATTTTTCATATATGGGTCTTGGAGAGATCTGAGATTGTGGCAATTGTAGAAAAAAAATGCTTCGCACACCTGCATTTCATTCACACCCATTGGCAACTCATCCATCTAATTCATTAATGGCATTTAAAATTCTTTTTTGTTGGGGAAATATATTCCATTGTTATTTGTTTGATGGTAGTATTGTAGGGGTGGAATAAATCCTTATTAGTGCTTGGATTGAATTAATTGTTCTTTCACCATAATTTGAATTAATTTGATGTTTCTTGATTAATTGTTTTGTCATTAAGATTCACTAAGGCTTTGTTTGAAGGAGCTCCTGTAAGAATAAGCCTGCCGAACGGAGAGGGCTAGCTGCTATCTATAACGACGAAAATTTATCGGAAACAACTTCGGGTGAGATTCGGAAGACATTTCTTCATCAAACGAAAGTTTTTCCACTCGTTGATGTTCACTACAACGGAATAGAGCTTCAACTCCTCTTTAAAGGAAGCCCAAAAGTTTAACTTCAATCAGTTTTTTCCAACCATTATATATCATCAAATAAAATTAAAATTGTCATTACCATATTAAGTTGTTGTTTATAAATACTCCTTATAAAAAAAAACAAGCTTAAGAGCATTAGAAACTATATCAAAAAGCATGGACAGCTACAGCCGGTTGTAAAACTCGCAGGTGCGAGCCTGCGAGGGGTGTTAATATTGCAAAGAAAAGTATTATTCTTCTGACGGAATAATTATGGGTTTGTATGAACTATGAAGTAATTCATATGGGATGTTAAGCATTACTTACTCCAGCCGGGCTCCACCAATAATGGCCGTTCATAATTCATTCACTCTTTAAAACTTGGCTTATTTAGACAAGCTATGCATGTGAGCAAATTCGTCGAGCATTCCATTTCTCTGCTGTAAAATTCTTTGGTAAGAGGAAATTAGAGTCGTGAATGACACAACTATAAAATAAAAACTTGAACATCATGATGAGTGCCAAAAAAATTCATGGTGGTAGTGTAATGTATTATCGTCTTAGTATTGTATTTGAATTCAGCACACATTCAGGAGAAAGAAAAAAACTAATAATGACACCATAAATTTTTTACGTAGAAAAACCCATAAAGAGAAAAAATCACAGGGTCCGACCCAAATGTAAAAATCTACTATAGGTTGATGATTACAAAAACCCATTGTCCCACAGATGACAAATGATTAATTAGATTTTTCAAGTTATAATGTTGACTGATAGCGTCTGGTTGGTGGTAATGGACGGTGGTTAGAGGTGGGCGACAATGGTTGGTGGTGGTTAACGACAACACTAGTGCTCGACAATTGTTGGTTTTATCGACGGCGGTCGACAGTGGCTGACGACAATCAACGAGTGTCACTGACAGTCGGCGGTGGTCGACAGCGATCAGAGGTGATCGACGGCTATCAGCGGTGGTTGCGGCAATAGGCAGTGGTCGAGGACGATTGGCGGATGTTGATGTAGGTTGGCAGTGGTCGGCAGCTGGCGGCGACGATCGACGATGGCCTGGATGGTGTTGGACTTCAGCTCCTTCTCAAAATCTCAGATTCTTTCTCAAGGCTCAAGCTATTCCCTCATGTGAGGGGGTGGGGCTCTATTTATAATGTTATGACTGCAATTAATGCAGGAATATGAACCACTTTGATCGGATAGTCCGGAGAGTTTTCTTCGATCAAACGATGTTTGATGGACATTTGAGTGCTTTAACGAAGTTGGAATTGAGCAATCTTGGGCTCATTGGATTCGTCTTGTTGAGACGCTTGATTCGACTATGAACTCGCTAGATTTGGTATCCATTTGACCTCTCAAATGTGTCTGAAACTCTTTCAAGAGTGATTTAATGACTTGATATGGGCTTGATTTGACTTGAATTGGACTAACTTTGATATCATTAGATTTGTCTCATCGAGCCGGTCAGTTTGACTATAAGTTTACTGAAATCAGAGCTTTGGATGACTTTTAATCAAGATTTGAAAATTTCTTGCTCAAAATATTGTCTCGAGATTTTTGTCATGCCTTGAGATTTATGTCGGATGATAAAAATTTATTGGTGATGTATCAGTTGTCTCTCTATTTTCGGGCGAGTCTATTTTTTGTCGTCCAAAAATATCAAGATCTGGAGCATTTTTTATTTATGCAATTTATATGTATCAATATATATATATATATATATATATATATATATATATATATATATATATATATATATATATATATATATTGATACATATATATATATTACTTTATTACTATTAGTATAATAATATTTTATATTATTAAACTGAGCTTAGTTGGTAGCTTCCTTTTGCTTCACGCAGGGTAGGGGGGTTACCAAGTGAAAAAAAAATTATCTAAGTCGGGATGGCGGGCCCGAAGCTAAGAAGGTTGAAGAAAACAAACGGACCGCCCGAAGTTGAAGAGACGGGCCCGAAGTTCAGAATGCAAGTGAAGGCTCGGATGGGCCGGGCAGCAGCTGGGAATCCAAACCGTGTGCTTGAGCTAGAGCATGGGAAGGCGGGACGCAAGATCCAAAGAGGCTGAAATTCAAATTTTTATGGATGGGCTACCAAAATAATCAGGAATTTGATGGGAAATTTAAATGGATGGGTAAGCAAAAAGAATAAAAAATAATTTTTTTTTTATTAATGAGCATTTAATGGTTGCACTCCATTTTAGAGTCCACATAATAATAATCATTTAATGATTGTACTCCTTCTTGAATCTATAATAATGAACATTTAATGCTTGCACTCCTTTTTAGAGTCTATATACGAATGTGCATTTAATGATTGCACTCTTTTTGAGTCTATATAATAATGAGCATTTAATGGTTGAATCCCTTTGTGAACCTATATATAGAGCTGAAGGAGAGGGTGGATGTGGAGTCTTCTGATGATCCAGGATATCTCAGAAGAATAAAATCGTTCTGTGTAACGGTGAAGAGTTGCAGTGAAGAGTTGCGGCGAAGAGTTGTGTTGCAGAGTTGTGTTGAGTTAAGGTGGAAAATTGTGGCGAAGAGGAAAGTTGTCCATTTCCTGCGTAGCAGACAAGCAACTATATATTTTTTCTCTTTGTGGCGAGGAAAGTTGTCACTGTTCTGCGTAGCAGACAAGAAATTAGATCTTCTTTCTCATTGCGGCGAAGAGGAAAGTCGTTTTCGTCCTGCGTAGTAGACAAACAATAGGATCTTCTTTCTTGTTGCGGAAATGGCGACAACTAGAGAACCTTGTTCTACTGAGAGACAAAGAAAAAGCCAGAACGTGTAGAATGCAGTGTTAATTCGGACGGAGAGTAACTTGATCATGATTTGAAAGAAGTATTACTTTTTGAATAATATGTTGGTGAAACTGCCGACTTCGACCAATGGAGCGTATTCTCCTCCTTTAAGGCATGTCATCGTTCAAGATGCAGCCTTGAGAGCTGGTCTATGATTTCCATCGACACTTAAGTTTATTGAAATCTTGAAGGCGTTCGAAGTTTGTGTTGCTTAGCTGTCTTGCTGGGTGGTGACAATTATTATTGAGTTGATTGTTTTCTTGATGAGTCGCGGGTTGACGTTAACACCAGCAATTTTAGCATGGTTGTGCGGACTCTTTAGTGACACGCGTAATAGTGTGATGTTTAAGCACAAGGCATTGGATTTTCGTCTAAAGGAACCGATAAGACAAATATTCGTGAGATTCTTCTTTGCAAAGAACGATTGTGGGCTCCGTGAGAGGCGAGGAAGGTTCCAACAATTGTCTGTCTTTCTTTAAACTCATTGGGAGAGAATTGCATATGATAAGATTTCATGACTTTAAGGAGATTTTGTTCGAAACACAATATATTTCTGAATTATGGGCGATGAATCCTTGTTCAAGGTCAAGCTCTCATTCCACCCCGAACGATCCACAGTTATAGCTTTAAAGAAATCTAAGAAGGGACCTTCGAGCCAGCTCTCGTAGAATCCTTAGAGCGGATCCCAACGAACAGTGACTATGAATTATTATCTCTAAAACATCAAAAGAAGGATAAAGAATCGCGAGAGCCCCTGACTAGTCTATTGACTATTCATATTCATGAGAATCTCCTATCTCATGAATGTATAGTGCTCTTGGAGGTCGATAGTTTTATATGTTTATTTTATCTTCTGCTACTGTATAATCATTTTATATATCTAACCCAGATTTCTTTTCTCATAGGTGGATAAAATGGCGGAAATCCAGAAGGATCTAGGACTGGCTATGAGAAAGTGGAACTCCAAATTTGTTAAGATCAAATATTTCAAAGGCAAGTATAAGCGCCGATATGAATCAATGGTTGAAAGAGTCACAACTCTGGTATCATAGTTGACAAAGTGCAAGACAGAACTCTCAACAATGACAACTTCCTTCTCATTGCAGCTTCAAGATTTAGAGTGAGTAGGAGCTGACGTTAGTGAAAGCAATAGGAGTGTGAAAGCCCTTAAGTCGGCGGTGTCAGCCTAAGAAGAAGAGATCTTACTTTTGAGGTCTGTGAAGGATTTTGATATTGCAAAACTTAAGCGCAAAGCAATTGAGGACTTCAAAAACTCACTTGAGTTTAAGACTATCATTCGAGATCATGTTTAAGAGGCTCGTGGTCAGGTACTTGATGGAGCGGCAATAAATGGTTCACCGAGGAAGGATTCATTTGAGGTATTATGAAGAGGAGTCGAGCGGCGCAATATCGAACAGGGATTGTAATGGAGGGCCTCACTCCCACCCACGCTTCAAAGGATCCTTTCCCAGATTCTGACGGTGAGGATATCGAAAGTGAATTGAAGAAGGTGTTCTTCAACAACGATGAGGGGCCAGAGGAGAATGTTGATGTCAATTAGTGCTTTATTCTTTCTTATATACTTGTAGCATATTTGTTATTGTCATGTTCGTAGTACATGAATGTAGTTATTTGATTTTGTTGGTAATTTGCCCCGAGTGTCTTTTTTTTGTGATAATGTTAAAGCATTTTTTGTTGTTTGTTTTTTTATAGCCTTTTTAATCATCTGATGTGACATGTGCAGATGATAATGTATTTCATTATACGTTTTTTACATTGCTTCTTAAGTTGTTGTGGCTTTTCAACTGTATGAAATTCTGCAACTAAGGTTAGCACACACGCTTTATAAAATGAAGAACTGCATACCTTTTGAGGCTCGTGCCTTCTGAGGTTGTGCCATCTCAGGCTTATGCCTTATAGAGGCTTGAAATGAAACACGATACCTTCTAAGGCTCGTAGCATTCTGAGAATTTTTATGTACTTGTGTCTTCTGAGGCTTGTAGCTTTCTGAGGTCTTTAATTTATGTGTCTTCTAAGGCTTGTAGCATTCTGAGGTATTTTAGTGGAGACCCTATCTACCACTTACTCTTGTAGGGTCTTTTTAGTGAGGACTTTGTCCACCACTAGCTTCCCATTGAGGCGCCCCTTGGGCTCGTCTTCCAGGAATATCGTATCATCCTGTCGAGTCTTGTATACTGGGCACAACTTCTATGGCCATGGTTGAAAGGAGAATACATCAAGGGTGTAAGACCAGTTCTGAGTTGTATAAATGGAGATGCTTGACAGTATTAACCCGTAATGAACAGTCATATGAAATCCATTGAAGATGGTTGACCTATCCTAGGTTGTTGGTCGAAGCATTTGCTTGACGATCGTAACCTGTTATGGAAGAGGTCGAAGGAAGTTCACCAAGGATTTTTTACCTATCAAGGTTTTATGTCAAAGTTTTTGCTTGACGATTGAAGCCTATTATGGAAGAGTTCAAATGAAATCCACAAAAGATTTTTGGCCTATCCAAGGCTGTATGTCGAACTTTTTGTTTGACGACTGTAGCATGTAATGAAAGAGGTCGAAGAAAATCCACCAATGATTTTTGACCTACTGAGATTGTATGTCGAAGCTTTTGCTTGATGATTGTAGTTTGTAATGGAGGAGGTCGAATCGAGTCCCTTAGGATCGATTAAGTCTAGAATGAGGTGTCAGAGATGCTCTATGTTTCTCGAGACTATGGTGTAAATTGCTATGGACTTATGTTTTATTGAAAACATGGTTGCAATCATACTCAAGAAAAATGTTTGACAACTTGTTATTTGTTGCCTTTAAATCTTTTGCCCTCCAATGGTGGTGTTTCCACGTGAGCTTGTAAAACAACACCTGTATTGGGTCTTGAAGAGACCAGCTTCCTGATCAAGTTGAAGAGGAACTCCAGTATGATAAGGGGGCGCTGAGAAGCGTAATTTGTTATGAAGATTGCCACCACAGTCTAGAAGTGATTCTTGTAGACTTGTATATGAATGAAATATGAGATGACCACCCTACCATTGCCGTGCTCAAGATGTTAATGTGAATGACTTTTCGAGATTGCAGTGAAGGTTGCCCTCCCCCCCCCCATCTAAGAATGCTATAGGGATGATCTTCAAGATGCAAAGAAGATTTCTTCGCCAGTTGGATGATATACATCATTGGGAAATGAAGTAGATGATCGACATCAGAGTTGAAGACAGTGTCGAACGGTGTTTCTTTTCCTATAAAAGACGCCAAACTGATGCGCACTAGAAAATTCGCGACGGTAACGTAATGGATTATCATCTTAGCGTTGTACGAGAATTCAATACACACAAGTGAACAAAAAGAACCAGTAATGAAACCAGAAGTTTTTATTTGGAAGAATCTATAAATGGAAAAAAAACCATAGGGTTTGGCCCAGTTGTAAAAATCCACTATATGTTGATGATTACATAAATCCCTTGTCCCACTGACGAGAAAGGATTACTAGGTTTTTTTAAGTTACATTGTTAACTGACGGCATCTGGTTGATGGTGATCGACAGTGGTTAGCGGTGGGCGATGATGGTCGGTAGTAGTTAACTACGACAGTAGTTCTCGACGGTGGTTGGTGTTATCGACGGCGGTCGGCAGTGGCCAACGGCGATCGGTGAGTGTCACTGACTGTCGACGGTGATTGATCACGGTCGGCGGTGGTCGAAGGCAATCAACGGTGGTCAATGGCGATCGACAGTGGTTTATGAAGGTCATTGGAGGTTGACGAAGGTCGGCAGCGGTCGACGGCTGGCGGTGATCGACGATGGTTGGGATGGTGCTGAACTTTAGCTCCTTCTCAAAACCTCAAGTTATCTCTCAAGGCTCAAGCTCTTTCCTCATGTGAGGGGTGTGACTCTATTTATAGTGTTATGGGTGCAATTAATGTTGAAATATGAACCACTTTGATCGGATGTCCGAAGAGCTGCCTTCGATCAGACAACGTTTGATGGACATTTGGGTGCCTTAACGATGTCGGAATTGAGCATTCTTGGGTTCATTGTATTCATCTTATTAAGACGCTCAATTCGACTATGAACTCGCCATATTCGGTGCCCGTTTAACCTTCCAAATGTGTATGAAAATATTCCAAGTGTGATTTAATGAATTGCTCCGGGCTTGATTTGACTCAGATTAGACTTAGGTCCGTCTCATTGAGCGATCAGTTTGACTATAAGTTTGTTGAATTCGGAGCTCTGGATGATTTTTTATCAAGATTTGAATATTTCTTGCTCAAAATATTATTTTGAGATTCATATCAAATCTTGAGATTCATGCCGGATAATAAAAATTTATTGGTGGTGTAGCACATTTATTTGCATCAAATTTGTCAGAGTTGAAAAAAATCATTTCCAATAAGCTGATTATTTTCTATACACAGTAAATTATGGCAAAACCTTCATTTTCCATGTGATTAAAGTATGAATCATTACAAATAAATGTCGTGTTGTGCGTAACTTATCTTTGGAATCTGCAATCAGTATTAAATATAATCTCATCATTTGGAAAAGCTTCTAAAGGGAGCCACGTAGAATTCTTTATCAAATTGAATGTGAATTTACAAATAAGAAATAATGAAATGAGAGAAGAAGTCATGCATTCGTTCTAAACTCATCGAATAGTATTGTTCTGCCACAAATTTATGAACATGGGGTAATAACTTAAATGTCTTAGTGTTGTATGAAATCTAGTACATATATAAATAATAAGAAAAAATAGGATGTGAAATCAAAAATTTTTTACGTAGAAAAACCTAAAAAGAGAAAAACTTATGTGGTCTAATTAAGTTGAAATAAATTTCTATTGATTGGTAAGTATAAACATAAACCCTTGCTTCACTGTGGTTAAAAGATTTCTCCAATTACAATGATCATATACAATGATTTGTTTTACAACAATTGAGAAAAGTTAATGCTGGAAGTTATCTTCGGGTCTTTAATATCGAGGGAAGTCGTTGCACATATTTAGAACATTGTGTTACTCTGTTTGTTGGAGACCTTGTCACTCTGCGATATGTTTCGATACTTTGCAGGATACTTCGTTACTCCACGGAGTATTTTGTTATTTCACCTGCCAATGGCAGCGAGCAAGGGGTGACCGATTGTGGTCGACAACTGTTAGTTAATGGTGCTCGGAGGATATAGAGATCGGTGGGTGTTATCTTTGGGTCTTCTGTTCAAAACGACATTGGAACTAGGCTCCTTCTTCTTCCCTCCACCCCTCAAGTGAAGCGAGAGAGTCTATTTATAGGCCCTGGATGTGATACATTTTTGTCCTTTGATGAATAACCACCTTAACCACGAGATCGAACGCCTCACGTTTATTCGTCTTGATCATACGAGGTTTTTTGTGGTCTTAATAACCTTAAAATTATGTGATCTTATGTTTGTCCAGTCCCTCTCGTTGAGGCGAAAATAAAATTTGAAGATCATTTGACCTACCAAACAACTAGCCAAAGCCTCCAAAAATGGTTTAAAAGTTTGATATGGGCTTGATTTGACTTGGCTTGGATCAATTTTGATAAAATTTGGTTCAAGTCAAATACCTCGGGATTCATACCAAATGATAAAATTAGTGATGACATATCATTTTTCCTTTATTTTTAGACGATTTAATTTGTATCTTCTGAAATTAGTTAAAATAACAAAAATATGATTTTTTTTTTTTTTTTTTGAAATTTTGGAGTTTTCTAGTGTTCAACAGTCGCAACAATGCACGGGCATGGAACTCAGTTCTGGATAGTGATCAAGCCGGCTTAGCAACATCGATTGACTGGGTCATTCGGTTTGGCCAGCCCAGAAATCGCAATTGACAGTTGAGCAAGCTTGTGTTAGGCAGAGACGAGTTGGTTGCGCAAAATGGTTGGATGACATGGGCAGGCCACATCAACAATCAAGGTTGTGGATCGTGCGGCGCTTGGTATCATGGGTAGAATCATGTGCATCGTGCATATTTTTATTGATCTGAGCGATAGTCATCTAATCACGTGAAAATGGGCGGTCCTATGGGCTATCACATTCTGGTCCGGTTTCATGCTGTTTTGGATGGTTTTTCTAGGTGTTTTGGCCAGTAAATAGTCCTGAAAAAGAAGATATACGACACTCTTCCCTGAAGTTTTTGGAGTCCCTGAAGGTTTTGGATTGTTTTTCTAGGTTTTAACTTCAATCAGTTTTTTCCAAACATTATATATCATCAAATAAAATTAAACTTATCATTAGCATATTAAGTAGTTGTTTATAAATACTATTTATAACAAGAAACAAGCTTAAGAGCATTAGAAACTATATCAAAAAGTATGGACAGCTACAGCCGGTTGTAGAACTCGCAGGTGCAAGCCTGCGAGGGGCATTAATATTGCAAAGAAAAGTATTATTCTTCTGATGAAATAATTATGGGTTTGTGTGAACTATGAAGTAATTGATATGAGATGTTAAGCATTACTTACTCCAGCCGGGCTCCACCAATGATGGCCGTCCATAATTCATTCACTCTTTAAAACTTAGCTTATTTAGACAAGCTGTGCATGTGAACAAATTCGTTGAGCGTTCCATTTCTCCGCTGTAAAATTCTTTGGTAAGAGGAAATTAGAGTTTTGGATGATACAATAACAAAATAAAAACTCTGAACATTTATTTGCATCAAATTTGTCAGAGTTGAAAAAAAAAATCATTTCCAATAAGCTGATTACTTGCTATACAAAGTAAATTATGGCAAACTTTACATGAAATCTAGCACATATACGGATAATAAAAAAATAGGAGAAGACACGATGCTTTACAAGAAAAAGCCTAGAGAGGAAAAACTTGGTCTAACCAAGTTGAAATAATTTTCTATTGATTGGTAAGTAGAAAGATAAAGTCTTACTTCATAACCGCGTAAGAGTTAAAAGATTTCTCCAAGTACAATGATCGTATACAAATGTTTCTTGTACAATAGTTGAGAGAAATTGCTACTGGAAATTATCATCGGGTCTTTAATATCGAGGTAAGTCGTTGCACATATTTAGAATATTGTGTTACTCCGTATGTTGGAGATTTCGTCACTCTGCAATATGTATCGATACTCCGCAGAATACTTAGTTACTTAACGGAGTACTTCTTTATTTCTCCTTCCAATGACGGCGAGCAGGGGGTGCCGACAATGGTTAGTGAACAGTGGTCGACGACTATAGAGATCGGGAGTTATATTTGGGTCTTCGGGCTAGAATAACATTGGAAATAGGCTCATTCTTCCTCCCTCCATCCTTCAAGGGAAGAGAACAAGTCTATTTAAAGGCTCTGGATGAGGGGTATTTTTGTCATTTGATGAATAACCGCCCAATCGAATGCCCCACGTTGATTCGCCTTGATCATAGAAGTTTTTTTTATGGCCTTAATAACCTCAAAATTAGGTCATTTTATGTATGTCGAATCCCTCTCGTTGAGGCGCTCAATTTGACGGTAAGAATGTAAAATTTGCATATCATTTGACCTACCAAACAACCAACCAAAGCCTCCAAAAATAGTTTGACTGATATATACTTGATTTGACTTGGATTGGATCAATTTTGATAAACTTGGGTTTGTCTCGTTGAGCCGTTTAGCTTGACTCTAAATTTGCAGAAAGCAAAGCTTTTAAGGACTTTTAATTTGGATCAGAAATTTTATTGCTATAAAATGGCTCAAGATCCGTGACAAATACCTCGAGATTCATGTCAAATGATAAAAAGTAGTAAGGACACATCATATTCCCCTTATTTTTAGGTGATTTTGTTTTTATGTTCTGAAATTAATTAAAATAACAAAAATATGAAAAAAATTAAAACTTTGAAGTTTTCTAGTGCTCTACAATCGCGACAGTGCATGAGCATGGGACCTAGTTCTGGATAGCAGATCAAGCCGACTCAGTAGCAGCAATCAAGTGGGTCATTGGTTGGGCCTGGTCGGAAATCTCAAGTGACAGTTGAGTGGTTGGCGTCTGGTAAGGACTAGTCGGCTAGGCAGTATGATTGGATGACGGGGGTGGGCCAGGTGTACAATCAAGGTTATGGATCGTGTGGTGCTTTGTATCATGCACAAATTTTTGTTGATCAAGCGATAGTCATCTAATCAGGCGAAATTGGGTGATCCTATGGGCTATCATGTGTCGGTCCTGTTTCAGGCAGTTTTGGATCGTTTTTCTAGTTTTTTTGCCTATAAATAGTCCTGAAAATGAAGTGATAAGAGACACTTCCCGAAGTTCTTGGAGTCCTTTGGCATATTATCGTGCCTTTTTTGTTGCCATTAAGAGAGCTCTAGAGTTCATTTGGCCAATTATTCTATATCATTCGTGTTGGTATAGTGTAAACCCTCGAGTTCTTTTGATTAATTGTTGTGTCTCCTTTATGTTGGTGCAGCGCAACACCCGAAGTTTTTGGAGTCTTTTGGCATATTGGTGTACTTCATTCTGCTCTGGTGTAGCGCAACTTCCAATGTCCCTTTTTTTATTGTCGTTGCGTTTTTCAGAGGAGATTTTTATTGATTTTACATGTTGATGCTCGTGGAGTCTCATCCCCTTAAAATCAAAAGAAGTCCTAGCATCCTGAGGAGATAATATCGATACTCATCAATGATGAGTTGGACATTTCCTCAAAGGTGCAAAATACCGAGTTTGCAAAAATCGATTATCTCTTTAGCGAGTACAAAACAATGTATAACATTAGTAAAATAAAAATATTGTGATTGGGAAATCAGTTAGTAAAGTTTAGGACTGAATTATTCTACATGATAATTTTTCTCTCTTGGCAAAGCTGATAACTGATGAATACTCAAAAAGAACAAAGGGAGACATGAGTTAACTTCAATCAGAATGCAGAGAATTTGTAGGCCTTTCAAGTAGAGATATTTGCTCTTGAAGAAGTGAATATAACATTATGTACTCAGTGTGCAGGAGAACTCATTTAAGGCTTACAGAAAGTTGTTCTTCTGATGTATTAATGAATAGAAGTTGACACAGAGGACCCACCTCCCAGTCAGGCATCTGAAGATCTCATTTCTTACCTGGAAAAGAGTAGAATTTGAAAATGACTTACATAACCACTTCCATATAGAGATAGGAAGATCTTAACGTAGATTAATACTTTGAGTATGTATATATGTATTGGTGATTTTTTTCCTTAGCTCTTTTGTGACAATGCGTCAATATTTGTAGCTCTTCCTGCATTTAATATAGTTTATATATATATATATACATATACATACATACACACACACACACACACACACACACACATATATATATATATATATATATATATATATATATATATATATATATATATATATATATATATGTGTGTGTGTGTGTGTGTGTGTGTGTGTGTGTGTGTGTGTGTGTGTGTGTGTGTGTGTGTGTGTAGTGTGTTGGTTTAACACTTCCATTGCCGTTCCTAAGCTCTGGATGTAAAAAGTTGAGGGTTGTATTAGGTAGCCGACAACCAACTTAAAACTTGTCGAAAAATCATGACATCAATCATTTTTAACATTGTGTAAATGCTGGGGCGTCACCTGAAAGCAGTGCGCTGCGTGGCCTGGGTAAAACGAAGTGTGTTAGGGCCACTACACCGGCTCCCGAGTGTAATTTCAATTAAGCAAGGGTTCCCACATTACAGACAGATGCGGGTAAAAAGGTTAGTCCATGAAACAAATATTAGGATAAGATCTTGAAATATACGTACTCTCACTGATAAATTAATGGAATTAGTTGATATTATGATTCAAAGAAAGATAAATATTGTATGCATTCAAGAAACTAAATGAGTTGGAGAAAAGGCTAAGGAGATTGATAACTTAGGTTTTAATCTTTGGTACTCAAGTAAGAGTCGCACTAGAAATGGTGTAGGTGAAATTGTAGATAAGAGT
Source organism: Papilionanthe hookeriana x Papilionanthe teres (assembly GCA_022702705.1). Lineage (NCBI taxonomy): Eukaryota > Viridiplantae > Streptophyta > Magnoliopsida > Asparagales > Orchidaceae > Papilionanthe > Papilionanthe hookeriana x Papilionanthe teres. Next base: position 63,353,819 of record CM040425.1, on the reverse strand, counting down.
TTGAAAAATAATTTTGTAAAAATTAATAGAGTTGGAGATAGAATTATAGCCATTAAGATTATTGTTGATAGTGAGATTGCTAATATTATAAGTGCTTATGCTCCTCAATTCGGTTTTGATATAGGTTCTAAAGATAAATTCTAGAATGTCTTAAAAGAGTTAATAAAAATGACACCCCTTGAAGAAAGATTTTTTATTGGAGGAGATTTAAATGGACATGCTGGTAGAGTGGTATAAGATTTTAGAAATATTCATGGTGGCTACGGTTTTGGAGTGATTAATGAATTAGCTATAACTATATTAGATTATTTTTTAGCTTATGATTTTGCTATTGTTAATACTTTATTCAAAAAAAGAGATGAGCATATTATTATTTATAAGAATATATCTAATAAAACACAAATTGATTATTCTTTGATGAGAAGAAGAGATCGTCAAAAATGTAAAGATTGTAAGGTCATTCCAAGTGAGGATCTACGTACTTAATACTGATTATTAGTTCTACATTTTAAGATGAAGAGTTATTAAAAAGTGAACATTAAGAATCATTGCCATAAAATTAGATGAGGATAGCTAAAAGACACAAATAAAAGTATTTTTATGAGTAAAATTTAAGATGTTAAAATTTGGGATGTTCATGAAGAATCAAATTCTATGTGAGATAAAATAATAAACACTATTAAATAAGTGGCAAAAGATATACTTGGAGAATCAAAAGAAAAAATTTCTATAAATAAAAATAGTTGGTGGTGGAATAATAATGTGCAAGAAAAGATAAAATATAAGAAATTATATTATAAAAACTGGTTTAAATGTAAAAGCTTAGATAACTAGGAAAAATATCAAATGGCCCGTAGGGAATCTAAGAGAATAATCTGTGACGCTAAAAATTCTGTTTTTAATGATCTTTATAATTGATTAGATACTAAAGATGGTGAAAAATATATGTATAAACAAGCCAAATAAAGAGAACATAAAAGTAAAAATTTAACTCAAATAAAGCGTATTAAAGATGAAAATCAAAAGTTTTTTTCTTAGAAAAAGATATACATCATATGTAGGTGAGTTATTTTCATAAACATTTTAATGAAGTTTCTGTAAATACGATTGACCTTAGGGATCTTAATATGATTAATCATAATAAAATATGTTATTTTTATCATCGCATTAGTAAAAAAGAAAGTTGATGAGACTTTAAAGAAAACCAAGGGTGGAAAGTCTGTAGCACCTAATGATATCCCAATTGAAGTGTGGAAATATTTTGGAGATTTAAGAGTTTTTTGGCTTACTATACTCTTTAATATTATTTTAAAAACTAAAAAGATGCCTAAGGAGTGGAGGAAAAGTATTTTGTCCCCATTTTGAAGAATAAATTGTATGCATTAGAGTGTGCAAATTATTAAGGAATTAAGTCAATGTGTCATACTTTAAAATTATGGGAAAGGGTAATTGAACATAGATTAATATGTATTACAAAAATTTCTCATATTTGATTTGGATTTATGTTGGACAGGTCTACCATGAAAGTTATACATTTATTGAGATGTTTCATGAAGAAGTTCAGAGATAAAAAGGAGGATCAACATATGACTTTTTTTATTCATAAAAAAATTACGAAAAGGTTCCAAGAGATATGCTTTGGAGATTTCTCGAGAAGAAATTTGTGATATGACTTATATTCAAGTCATTAAAAATATTGATACTAGAGTTGTTACTTATGTTGGAACAGAAGGAGGATTGGCTAAATATCTTCCTATTATTTTGGATTTCATCAGGGATCAGCTTTAAGCCATATCTTCTTTTGCGTTAGTTATGGATGGTCCTACTGGACATTTACGGAAGGATGTACCTTGGTGTATGCTTTTTGCTGATGATATCCTTATGGTGGATGAGACAAGGGAAAAATTCCAGAAAAACTTGAATTATGGAGGTAAACGTTGGAGTCTAAAGGCCCTCTTTTGAGTAGAACTAAAACTGAATACAAAGAATGTAATTTTAGCGGTAGTAACTCTAGTGATAGAAATGTAACTATGGGTGATCAAAGTATTAAAAGGTGTGAACGCCTTAGACATCTTGGGTCTATTGTTCAAAGTGATAATGATATAGATGGGGATGTTATTAGTAGAATTTAAGTTGGTTGAAGTGGAGGAACACTTCGAGCCATTTGAGTGATAAAAAAGTGTCGCTTAGAAGAAAGGTGGTGAGACCCGCAATGCTCTATGGCGTTGAATGTTGGCCTTTAAAAGAGAAGAATAAAATTAAGTTAAGTGTTGCTGAGATGAGAATGATTAGGTGGATGAGTGGATTTACACTTAGAGAAAAAATACGAAATGAATATATCTGTAATAGGGTTGGTGTAGCTCCAGTGATGGACAAAATTAGAGAGAGTCATGGTAGATGGTTTGGTCACATTAAACGTCGACCATCTGATGATCCAATTAAGAGAGTAGATATTTTAGATTTGACTTATGTTAAGAAAGGTAGAGGTAGACGTAGGAAGACTTGGGCATATTGTATAAAAAATAATCTTAGTTTATTTAATAAAAATGTGACACTAAATAAGACACAATGAAGAAAAAGGATTCATGCAGTCGACCTCACTTAGTAGGATTAAGGTTTTGTTGTTGTTGTTGTTGTTGTTGTTGTTGTTGTTGTGTTGGTTTATGTAGCTCTTTGTTTGTTTGTTGTAGCTCTTTATATCATGCAATAGTGTATATTTTTGAACTCATATTATAATAGTTGAATGTCACTAGATTCTTTATACTGCAGTGTGACACGCCTAAAAATTGTTTGATTTTTTATATACATTTTATGCTTAATTTTAATGATATTGCACTTTAAAGGAATGTATTTTGTATGTTTTTGGTTTTAGGTACAAGAAATGGACTTTTGGAGAAAAAGAAACAAAAATGGTGTAATTTGGGATAAAAACAAGCAACAAAGCAAATTTTGGTCTGACATATTTCGATAAGTTTTTCTATGCTTAATCTCTTTTACACTTTTTGCATATTTTTGAATAATATTACACTTTAAAGAAATGTTATTTTCATGTTTAGTTTTCAGGGCTATTTGTTAGGAATGCAACACAACTGAAACGAGGCGAAACGGAGCCAAACGAAGCAAAACGGTGGAGCTGCGCAAAATGACGCCGACGGTGCCAGAAACCTAAGAGCAACGTTTTTGGGCACCGACAGCGCCGAAAAACAGCGTCGACGGTGCCAGGGACAGTTATTGATCATATACATTGAATCTGGATGCTTTTTGGAATGTTTCTTGAGGTATCTCTTAATAAATTCATCCCTACACTATAATAGATTGATTTTATGTCAAAAAAGTGGTGTTTGTGAGTAGAAAAACATGGAGAATGTTTAGACAGATTAGAATAGGAGCAGAAATATAGATTTATACATTTCTGAAGAGATTGGGGAGGGAATTTTGAGAGAATCTGTAAGGGTTTGTACTAGCATTGCATAGATCAGCGGGAGACTTTGTGAGAGGGATTTTTCATCTGTCTTTCAAAGAGAAAAGGCTGAATATTGTGCTCTTCATTATCTTATGATTTTGTAAATACTTATGTAGTGGATTTTCTTTGATGAAATTAAGTTTTTTGTTGTGTTTTCTTCGTGTTTTGTGATGTCTTTCTCTTACTCTTTCTTTTGTTTGGAAATAGTGGCATAAGAATATTATTCTATTATTTTCATTCTATTTTTCTTTTGCAATCAGTAGGATTCATGTTTAGGATATTGGGATGCATGCTAAAAAAAGTTTTAATTATAAATGCGATGTTTTTTACTTGCACTTCATTTATATTACAAAAAGAGCTCGTTGTAGTGTTAAAATTCGTTGTAATTACATTAAGACCCGAGTGGGCGGTGTAATTCTCAACAAAGTGGAGCCACATTCAAATTTCATAGATGGTGAAGTTCATAGGGGTTGAGTTCAAATAAATAGGGAAATATACTTTAATAAGCGTAAAATTGAAGATTTTAGGGTGACAGACTAAAATCTCTAATTCGGTCTTAATGTTTGGAAACTAAAGCGAGAGTTAGCTTTCAGGCGAAGGGAAGCGGGAGCTCTGGAGTGAGAGCCAGTATCCTCCCAGCCTAACCACAAATTTAGGGACTAAACCTAGGATTAGCCAATGTTCTTTATAGCACTTAGAAGAGGATAAAGAATATAATTGCTCCTATTTGACACATACAATTTTATTTGTATCACATTCATAAACATTATCCAATTTGCTACATACGAATAATAGTTTTTCACATCTCAAAATTCTTCAAACCAATTTATCCAGAAAGGGTTATCTTTATAATTAATATTTTTCTTTAGGAGTAGTTATTATTTATTTTAAATTTAATACTTACAATTAAGAGTATTTGTTAGAAAAAACCACTTAAAACGGCCTTCCAAACTAAATTCTGATAGCAGTATACTAGAATTTCACTAAGGATCTCTTACCTCGCTTCCCTATGGGATCGATAAACGAGACTCCATTAGAGCCCTGTATTACTTGTGGTCTGTTTGGCGCAGCTGCAGATTATTCAGATTATGCTGATAAGCAGATTATTCTGATAATCTGCTGATCATCAGCTGATCCAGATAATCTGTTTGTCTGTTTGGTTTGAGCGTTTGGAAAACAGCTGAATTGCAGCTGTCTCTGGATAAATGACTATTTCGCCCCTGATCTGGATAATTTATTCATATTTGACTAGTTTATAATTCTGATTAAAAAAAATTCACTTCGAGCACGAGATTTTTAATATATAAATAAATTTGTGGTATAAATGTAAATATCTTATTTCTTTATAAATTATTCACGTATACATCACTCATTTAAATGCATGAACAGTGATCTAACTCATTTAAATAAAATAACTATATTCTAATATTATGGATCATAAGCACATCATATGCCAAAATTAATAACCAAAAAAACAACAAAATAATCAAGCAGCAAACTCCTTTACTGTTCTTCCTCTCCGCTGTCGTAGCCCTCCCACTCTGATCCGTTCTGGCGAGCCTGAAAACTGCCGCTCCTCCCAAGATCGATCTTCCCCCACTCGCTGCTCTGTTCTCGCTAGCCACAAACATACCCGTTGGAAGAGCTTGAGGCGGCCTTCTACTTGGAATCATACGCAGCCAAACCCTGTTGGAGGCCCTCGCCGAGGCCGAACTCCCTGCAAATCCCACGAACCTTCTTCCTCAAACAGCAAATCCCAATGTCCTTCTTCCTCGCACCGCCCGTTTGCTTCAGTTCGCACCGCCCGCTTTGCTTCAGTTCGCACCACCCGAATCGCGAACGAAGGAAGAAGGAGATGCCAAATCCTGGAGGGGCAGCGGAGTAATTCGGACGCAACGCGATCAAGGATAAGCGGAACGCGGGGATGCTCCTGCGGGCGAAGTTCTTCGTAAAATAAAAACGGCGATTTTGGAATCTCAGCTTAAACGTGCGAAACAAACAGAGGCACGGCGTTTTGAAAAACGCTACCGCTATTTTAAGCTGTCCCAAACGGAGCCTTAATATGATACGTATACTTGCGTAGAACTTCTAGAGTGTGCACGTACATACAAACATAAAACACGCAGAAAAATAGTACACGCCGGGGGCACATCACAGTGTAATTCGATTGAAAAACTATATGGTGAGCTGATAGTTATCAATTTTTTTGTAGTTACTCAGACAATGTCAACCCATCCCAATTTACATTATTACTGATGAAAAAAATCCATAGTTAGGAATTCATAATTTATCCTAAGTTTTTAGTTAAAGGACATGCTCGATGACCATAACATATATTAGGGCAAAGTCAAATGAAATCCATAAATGATGTAAGATTCGTCTGAGGTTGTGTAGCCGAAGATGACCAATAGTTCTAACTTGGTATGTATAAAGATGAATGGAAATCCACCAAACATGTAATACTCATCTGAGGTTGTATAGCAGAGATGCTCGATGGTGTCAACCTGATATAGACAAAAAATGTAAGGCCCATCATAAGTTATATAGCCAAAGCTGTTCAATGACATTAACATGTTATAAACAAAGTCCAATTAAATCAATTAAGGATGTAAGATCCGTATGAGGTCTCACCAACATAATATTTGAGGACGTCTTATGCACTCCTAGCTCAGATGCCACCACAGAAATGCTCGGGCCTCACAAAACACCAACTATGACAATGAGGATTATCCTAACACAAGAGATAACGTGAAAAAAGGGACATTCAAAGTCTTTTTTTATCTATGGAATATGAGTGATGTTAAAGGAGGCTCTCAAACTCTCTGTTTTCCACCCTTTGGGGTTGCCTCCGGATGCCCCTTTTATATGGAAAAAAGTTGATCTAGCATCGCAGTGCAAGATCACGACACTATTGGTGTGTTAACTGCCACATCGACCAATGGGGGAACGTTCACATAGTCTCCTGTTAGGTATAATGTTTTGCTTAGCATGGTACCATAATGCGAGGCAATTACAACAAACTAGTGTTATTCATATAGTAGTGCCATGTCAGCAAATCTTTCAGCGGTCGAGCCACTACTCTTTGATAAATATCAGATAAACATAATGTAGTATGGGTGCCACAACAATGTTGATGTGGTAGGAGCCATGCCAATCGACGGGATAATGATCATGTCATGTCGTACTGCCACACATTAAGCATGGATCATCTTTGAGCATGAGCATCGTGACACAGATCAACAAAGTGTTATATTGTCGCTGATTTGGTGGACGTCATGTCAGTAATCATCATTACCTCGATCAATTCAATAAATTGCCACCCTCTAGACCAGGGCTCTAACTTTTCCGTCATTTGTGCCACTACGGCTCTACCACATGGTGTCGCAGCTTTAAGGGTAATGACACACTTTACATATGCTCATGCAACTCTCAACTCTGACCCCCGTGGCCTACAAACATCATTAGAACTCGCCACTATGGGCTACATGACCAACTACAACATATGTGGTCCATAGCTCGTACAACTCCTGCCTCCTGCCCCCGCGACCTACCAACACCATTACAACTCACCACTAAGGTCTATGTGGTCCACAGTTCATGCAGCTCCCGAATCCACCCTCGCTGTCTAAAAACATCATTACTACACACCACTATGGCCTACATGATCCCTAGCTTGTGCATCTCCTTACTCCGACCTCTGCGACCCACAAAGATCATCACGACTCACCACTATGGCCTATACGACTAATGTGGTCCACAACTCCCGTAACTCCCTACTAAGGCTTCTATAACCAACTAACACTCCTGAAACAACCTTCTACGACCCACCTAGAAAACTATTATCATGGTTATTAATTACAATTTTGAAGACAAGCTGGCGTTATAGCCACGTTTACAACACTCGCGACTGACTATTACCTCTGCAATAATCAACTATGGCCCTTACAACCTACTATCACCAAGAACGACAGTCATAATATAGATGCACAACTTTGTAATTCCATCTTCCTTAATTCAGGAGAGAGTGGACCGATGTACTCACCATTCATAATGAATTATTTCAACTAGGATAGACCCCATGACTTTTTTCTCTTTAAGAGTTTTCCACTTAAGAAATTGTATTGTCTACTCTTTCTTACTTACCTTTAATTACCTGAGTGTGTGCAGATTTTTCATGAAATGCTAAAAAGGAAAATAATCAATATAGTATCATCGTGAATCTTTTAGAGCTCATTAAAGTTATTAAAGGCTAATTTACTATTATATGAAGAACTTTACTTCTATTGGTGTTATTAATGTTAAAAAAACTCAAGCTAAAGTAAAGCTAAAGGCTTGACAAAATTAATGAGCTCTTATTTTATTTTAAGTTGTAAGAAAATCTTAGCTTTACCAATGAAAATAATAATAAATGAGATTTATAATGCCATAAAATCATTTTTAATTAATTTTAAATATGGCTTTGATGGTTTAAGAGCCCTACATAAGATAGTTTCTATATATGATGATGGAGTTATTGTGATAAAGGATGAACTATAATCCTTCATTATGTATGTTTTAAATCTATAGCTCGTTGGTCATTGATCGTGATCCTCATTATCTGCTTACATGGCATGTTCTCTAACTTCCTTTTGAATAATAACATTCAATATATTATTATCAGTACCATATAATGTTCTACAATATTTAAATTGGCTAGCAATAGTATTAGCGAGGCATAATGAATTTTTCAGCAACTAGCAATCTAGTGTTTGAGCTATTTGAGGTGCAAAGGTTGTAATACATGTTATGCATAAGCAATATCATGTTCAATGACTCATTTCTACATTTGTGAAGATTTTTGGTGGACTGCAAAATTCTCTTAATATGATATATATATATATATATATATATATATATATATATATATATATATATATATATATATATATATATATATATATATCAATTAATTTTTAAGAATTTTGGGAGCATTATCCCTTGAATTATATATTGGGTTGAGCCTACTTAAAAGTGCCGCACAAGGCTGTACTTGGAGCATGATCACCTATTATCCTCAGTAGGTGTCCAATATGGGTATCACACCTTCAAGGGCCACTACTTCAATTATTGGTGCTCCTTTATCTTTTTCATTGATTCAAGACTAAATGTCAACTTCATTTTCTAGGCTTTAACCTGGATGAAGCCCCCATCATTGATGAAACAACTAGAGTATAAAGGCCATTAAGCTTATTTAGAAGGCTGTTATTGATTATAATCTATTGATTTATTTGAAATATGTATGTCTACTAACATTCATTAATTTGAAATATGCAGTTCCATCATTGATGACACTACAAGATTAAAAGGCCATTAAGCTTATTTAGAATGTTTGTATTGATTATAATCTATTGATTAATTTGAAATATGTATGTCTACTAAGGATTCACTATGCTTTAATGATTCTAGAACACGCTAGATCAAAATATCATATCATGTTCATGATGTTAAGTTTTTTGGTTGTACCATTTCCATTGATTGTTTCCATTATATTGAACTTGCTTGAGAAAGTAATTAAGAGTCTAACTTTGTTATTTCTTTTTTATTGGCTCGAAGTTCATTAAAATAAACTTATGTTCTTTAAAGCTTGAGTCCACATGCCCCTCAAGGTATTCTCTCTTTGGTGGCAAAACATAACACCATCTCTCCATAAATAGAAAATTTTAACCAAGTTTTATTGTGCACTACGGAGCATATTAAAGTAAGTACTTTGCATAACCTTAAGCTTGTCTTACTTAACTTAGAGTTTATTATCTTGAAATTTTATTCTTTGGCACTCCCAAAAATCACTCTCTTTTAATACATGTATGCTTTTAACAACATTGCTAAAAATTTGGACATCTATGTACTCAACGCCAGCTAGCTATTCTTTCATCTCTTAGGGTAGATCCCACCTACTCGTCACGCCATTACAAGATCATGGCATGCTAATGCCCAAAATTGAAAATCATGATAGTTTTAGTATTTAATGATAGTCCCCTTATATCATGATGTGGAGACATCCACCCATGAATCATATTGTAATATTGGACATCATTGGTAATCTTGTGATCCACTACAATAACTATTTAGCTACAAGTTCATGCACAATTTAATGGATGCCTTAATTTGTATGATTCCAAGTCGACATCCGATTTATAAAGGAGCCTCACTTTGACATATTGGATGAGCACATTGATGTTCTTTATGCTTATTTTTTAGTTGATGTTATGCTAAAGATAAATTTATGTGTTAATCTCACAAACATTAAAACTTAAGGACTAATCAATATTTTGTGAATGTTGTCTTTAAAAAACTGTATAGCAGTTATTTTGTGAAGTAATAAATGTATAAATTCATCATTTTAGAATTTACACTCTCATGGCTCCCGAGATTATTGCTATTATATTCATAGCACTAAGTATTGATATTTCATCAACAACTTTATCGATTGGCATGAATCTGGAGGCAAGACACAAATCTTGAGGCATTTTTTAGCAATAAACATTCAAACTTTGATTAAAATTCATCCAATATCCCAATTTCAACAAAAATAACCGACTCTACAAGACAAACCCAACGATACCAAAATCATTTCAGTCTGAGCCAAATCATGATCAAGTCTTTAAACTGCTTTCGTAAGATTTCAATGCAAAATTGAAAGATCAAGTAAATTTCAAATATAACAAGCTTATAGTCAAATTGAGCATCTCAACAAGATGAATCCAACAAGCCTAAGAGCGTTTAATTCTGATATCATTAAGACACTAAAATGTTCACAAAACACCGTCCAATTGATAGAACCTCCCTAGGCCACTCAATCAAAGTGATCTGGACTCTTTCCTTATTTGTAATATAGACTCCATAAATAGACCTTAAGAATGGGACCTAGATTAGGAGCTAGAAGAAGAGAGGAAAGAGCTAAAGCTCGACATCGCTTCTACACTACAAATCATGTGAGTACCTCCCACTATAGCAGCCACAGCCGCCAACTTCGGCTGCCACCTTCACCTCCAGCCAACTCAGATCACTGCCACTGACCAATTGTAGCAAATATCAGGCATCGTCGCTAACTCTAACAGCCGCCGACCAACTCCAGCCACCGCCACTAATCAACGCCAGCCAACTCCGGTCAATGCGACCGACCAACTCCTGCCACCACCGCTGCCTCAGGCCAACATCGATCACTGCCGCCTTCAGCCAAGTTTGACAATGCACATCGACCACTATTGAACACCACTTGTTGGCCACTATCTACCACCGTTGACCGCCCTCTACCACCGTCAGCTACCCTCTATCTTCGACCAATATCAACCGCCACGTGCTCTTTTCAATGAAGTCTCTTACGGAGTTACAATGTGCATTGTGGAATCCTACGTACATTGCAGAACAATGAAACATCTGATGGAGCAGTATATCGTGTAGTACACCATGCAACGACGCATCTGAAGATTGTGCAATAACAAACCCTAAAACGACGCTTCCCAAATATGGGTGTAATAACACACCTCACGTATGGTGTAATGACACCTTCCTAAGACGGTGTAACACTGCACCCCACATATTGTGCAATGACGCCTCCCAAAAATGGTGTAACAGCATACCTCACATGCGATGCAACGATGCCTCCCAAAGACGGTGCAATAATGCACCTCAAAGTGGTAACTTTCTTCAGACTCCTAAAGCGCTCCTCATAACACACCACAATGAGGACCCACTACGACCTATGCAGTCCACAACTCGTGCAGCTCTCGACTATGACCTATGCTACCTACAAGCGTTATCACATTCACCACTATGACCTACGTGACCAACTATGACCTACGTGGCTCACAACTCATGCAACTCTTAATTTTGGGCCTTGTGGATTACAAACATCATCAGAGCCCACCGTCCGGGCTATGTAATCAATTACGTCTTATGTTACTTACAACTCGCACAACAACCGACTCCTGCCCCTACGACATACGAACGTTATCATAGCTCACCACTATAGTCTGCACGGCTCATAGCTCCTGCAGCTTCCTACCACGATCTCAATAGCTGACCAACATTTAGTATAAAGGATGTAGTTATTGGTGATAACAGACTACAAGAGCCGTAGTCGATCGCTATGGAGACAGTAGTTTGATGTGAATGCTGTGGACGGTGGTTGCCGCATCAATTTATCATATATATCATAGTTGAAAGCCATGGTAGTAGTTGATTGTGTGGGTCTTTGCATTTTCCTATTACATTCATTACAACAAAAAACTTCGATTATTAGCAATAAATTAGTGATGTACATTTACAATGATCAACTCTATAACTCTATTATTTCTAATTGAATAGAATAATTCAATCAGACTAGACCCTATGATTTTTCACGTAAATTGTGGAGATATCTCTTCCTATTTTTTTAATTATCCGAGCTCACGTCTAATGTTAAGACAATAATTATTTACTCTAATGCTGCGGAGTTTCCAACACACCTCAAGTATATTCATTTAAAATCTTGCTCTATTCCAATTTCAAAGTTATTATTGCTTTGATTTTTTTTTTAGTTGTTTTTAAGTTTTAACAAATTCTAGAGCGGAAGGCTCTCTCTTTCCGTGGCTGCGGGTTGCCATAAATGAAGGGATTTGAGCACCGTTGGATCGGGAAGATTAAGTCCGTTCGATCTAGGTCAGCCATGATGAGGATCTAGCTATAAGCTTTCGTTTAATATCTTGTAGCCGCCCCACAGGACGTAAGAGCGAACATCGGTGGAAGACGTCGAAATGGTGCAGCGTTTAACCTACCGGAAGCGGCATAGCTATGCGACAAAATCAAACCAGACTAGGGTTGTGAAAACTCCAGGTGAAGATTATCCCACCTTTCTTTGCCTTCTTTTTTCTAAGCAAAAGCTGTTTTTTCCTGTTAAATTTACCATTTTTGATCGATAAAGTGCGACGTCTATATTTCTAGTTCGTGGGTTGATTCTTTCTTAGCTTGTATTTTATGGCTTTCTTCTAATTTAACAATTTTTTCTGTAAATATAGGACACTTTTTCCGTGTGAGAACGTCATCTAATTTCTTTCTCTATTGGGATTAATTATTGGCTTTAACTTATTGTTTTCGATTCGATGGAAACGCAGGTGGCAGGCTTATTTACCAATACACTAAGAAAAGGGCGAGTGGGCCAAAATGCCCTGTCACCGGCAAGAGGATTATAGGTGTAAGTTGTTCTTGCTCGCCTTCCTTGTTCTTTCAGTGGCTTATTTATGTGGATTGTAAAGCATTTTTGCTGCATTGTTTATATTAGTGCAAGTGTGCAATTAATATTTTACTTTTTGTTTTGTGTGTATAGAGTTTTAGCATCATATGTTTTTATTTATGATCTTCATCGGGGTAATGTGTTCATGAAATGACCTGCGATTATGATGTATAAGTTCAAAGCTGTGACTCCGAATTTGCTCACCTTATTATTGTTTTAAGGAGGAAATTTTTTGTTGGTCTGATAAGAGTTGTATTTTGTGTGTTGGCTATTTCCACTTTGAAATCCCAAGTTGTTCGGTAAATTTGAAAGCTTGATTTAGGAAGTGCCGAAGGGTTATGGGATACAATTATACACCCCTTTTTATTCCTCTTGTGCTTGGTAGATTCTTTCCCTTAATACATTTATGCCTCTTTGCTTCTATATTAGGTTAAATTTAGCAAGATGTATCCGTGAGATAGTCTGTTAGAGTATTTTTCCAGGCTAGTAGTGTATAATTCCTTGAGAGTCCGAGTTAATCCTAATCAGATTACTGGATTGACATTATTATGATTTTTCTGGTTTAAATGCACAAGCTTGATTTAGTTAATGCTAATGATCTGCAAAATGTTAGGTGACTGATTGGATGCATTTTTAATGCCTAATGTATAAATTCTAGATGTATGATAAAATATTTCCTTTACACTTGCACTTTCGGGGGTAATTCCTTGCATCTCTCTGAATTCCTTCAGACCCTTTCTTTCAAGTTTTATCCTCCATTACTCATGCTTGTTTGGCATTCATTAATCATTACTGTTATTTGTGAATGTGATCAGTTCTGCAATTATTTAACTTGTATCTTTATTTTTCTTTCTAGCTACAATAACTCACAAATTTAAAGGTTTGATGGGATTTTCTCATGAGACTGTTTTTTTAACTATGTCAATGTGATTTTTTACTTGTCTGGCATTTAATTCTTCTTGACATTATACTTTTTCCTTTTAAAAAATGTTATTATTTCTTAAAGCAATGTCTAATGCATTTGAAAGATTGTCAATGTTTAATGGTCACTACCTTTATCGGAGTTGTTAGGTTTCTTTTGTTAGTTTTACCCCTTGTGTGTGTGTGGTGGAGTGTGGGAATGGTTATTGTGCTGTGGAGCACTCTAATTTGATTTTTGATCTGATCAATTCACTAGTTCAGCACATCATTGTGTGGAATTTTCAAATTAATGATACCTAATGGTAAGAATCTATGATTGGAATGTATATATTGAATTAGAGGTTTGCCATTAGGCTAAATTTTGAGTAGTAAATTTGGCTTATAGCCAGAATTTATTTGCACAATTTTACTATTACAAACGCCAAACAAGCTGATCTGAAAATCTTTCATTTACTTTTAGCTTTGTGCAGCCATGTGACAGCATTGCTGATAATCTTTGGTATATAGTGAAATCATATCAAGGTCATGTAGCCTTCCAGACCATTCCTGGACATCATAGTGCTTGAGGTTGTGCTTGGGATAGGTTTCCAAATTTGTTCAGTGAATTTGAATAGTTGCCAATTAATCTTATATTATGGCATTCAATTTAAGATTAAATAAAGTTTAATTTTACCCTTAGATACTACAGCATGGTCGGAGGCATCATAGGAAAGGTTAATAAGCGCTGCTAATTCATTAGGATGTATGACAAGTAATGCTTATATTCTCAACTTTATCCATATTATTTTTCAATTATTTATTTCTAGATGAATGAAAGCAGGTTCGATGAGATTCTTGTCATTATTGTGCACAAGGGTTTGTCTTTGACATCTGTTTTGGTTAGTGAAATTTGCATACTTGCCATTAACCCTATGTTTTGGCTTTACATTTTGATTAAACAAAGTTTTAACATTACCTGGAAACACTAAAACAATATTGTATTTCATTATAATAGAACCTTGTAAATGCTTAAAAAGGTGGTCATATGATAAATTGGCTCTTTTATTTGTATAGCATTATCCACTTCCTTCATCAATGCTTTCCCCAATAAATATTTGGAGACAGGTTTGTTGAATTTTCTTGAGCTATGTAAGATCAATCTCAGAAAATGGTTGGAGACATGTTGTGGTTATTACTAAATGGAGTTTGTGGGTTTAGTTGGGTTAGGGGCCACTATGAATTTCTAGTGGTTGCCTATTTGTTAACTAAGCTGTGTTATTAGCATCCCAGGCTCATTGTTTTTTTGCCATTGAAAGGTTCTGTTTAAATCACTCAGTGCTTGGTACCTTTGTTTGATCTTTAAGCTTCATCTTTTATATTCATTTCTTTCTTGGCCATGATTAGGCTCCCAAATCTTATAATACAAATTTAGTGCATATGCAGGTTGTGTTTTAAAAGACAACGTCAATTATATAACGTTTATGTAGCTTCTAACTTGCCTTCATCACACATACTGGATTGATCACTACCATCGACTGAGTTTTTATTTCTGATCTATATTTGGCAGAGAAAATCATGAAGTGAAGGTGCTTCTCAGCGCTTCACAATAACTTAAAATTTTGACAAATGGTCTCACTACATTTATCTACAATACTTAGTTTTATTTGTTTATCCATTTTATTTCCTTTTATATGCAGTGGATTTGTTATCCGCTGTGCTGCTTTTAGATCTGGTTTTTTTTTTGCCAAGCAGTATATTACTTTCCTGTTAATTTCAACTAAATGCTTTAAAATTTTAGATTCCCCGCCTAAGACCTGCTGAGTACAAAAGATCTAGGTTGTCTAGAAATAGGAGGACTGTCCACCGTGCATATGGAGGGGTTTTATCTGGAGGTGCTGTCAGGGAAAGGTCAGTTATTTTAAATTCATCTGCTTTTTTTTTCCTCCAATGATAACTTATCCAGTCCCACTCTCTGTATAGGATTATTCGTGCGTTTCTTGTTGAAGAGCAAAAAATTGTTAAAAAGGTTCTGAAGCTACAGAAGGCCAAGGAAAAGCAAGCTGCTAAGAGCTGATGAGTAGAAGCAAAATGAGGAGTTTTGTAACTAAAGTTAAATTTTGGCATTTATGGTTTGTGCGTGTCTGGTAATCTTGGGGAGTTGACCGTTTTCAGTATTGAAATTTGTTGCCGAGAGCAATTGGGTCCATCTGATTTGGAAAAATGTCGTGAAATATGGTGTATTTTTTCTTTGTTACTCTACCCTTGTTGTGTTTTGAGTATCGTAACTGGATTGATAAGTTTATGATTTGGAAATATTTGAAACATTCTTATTGATGTATTCTGGAGAACTTTTGTTATGTTATAGGCCTTCTCACCCGTTAGGATGAAAATGATTCACTATCTAAATGGTGCGAACTGTATTTTCCCATGAAATTTTGAGAAATCTCATAGGAACCACATAAAAAAATCTTCCCTATCACATCAAAGTTAACATTTTTAATTAACTTTTAAATAATGACTTGCACTTTTTATATGTATAGATAAAGTGTTATAAATGTCAAAGCCAAAATTTATCTTTTAGATATGTAAATACATATAAATCGCGAGGTATGTATTTAATTTGCTTTTATGTTTTGGATGCCTTATGTTCTCAAGATATATTCTCCTTTCTCTGTGAAGTGAATTGCACTATTAAATTATCTGGCTTTGATGTCATGTTATGGTATCTGGCCCGGCAATAATTAGTGAGGGATTTGTTATTTCTCCATGTGTGTACATGGCCCTGCAATAATTAGTTGAGGAATAGTTATTTCTCCGTGTGTGCCATAGTTGTCTTCATCATTATTGGTTTTATTTTAATTTTTAGGGGGTGAATCTTTTCAATCCATTGAATCGAGTGTCTTATTAAGTTTTAATTTATTTGATAAATGATTGCATATTTTCCAAGTGATGAATCTGTAATCATTTTTCTGAGTTAAATTTTCATGTAAAGCCTTTCTTGGTATTATTCAACTGATTGTGTGTGTGTGTTAAGCTATTTAACTCCAGATTTCATTGCTCCTTTTTAGTAGATTCTTTGTGGCGCCAGTTTTATCATTTTAGACTTTATTCATGTAGATAAGGTGTAATTATATCTTATTTATTGAGAATATTTTTGTAGAAAGCTGATCTTATGAAAGATGTTTGGTTGATTTATTTTAGTTTCACATATGTTGTATTTCTTAGGTGTTTTTTTCTTTTGATATTTAATCACGCTGTCAATGCTCTATCTGTAGAGCACTTCCGATTTAAACTTCCTTTGATTTATCAATCTACCCGTTCAAGTGCCTATCGGTACACAAAGATTCAAAGATATTGTGAAAGGCCATCTTCAATATGCAATGATATAGGAAATAAACCCTAATTGGACCCCTCCTGACATGTATTCATTATGTCAAGTTTCTCTCTTTTATTTCTCGCAAATGTGTATAATGTTTCATATGTTTCTGAGAGTTTCTGTTCATAATTTTGGGTTTCTGCAACGTGGTAGGCTAAAGTTTCTTCTTTCTTCAATTGTGATTTCTCTGCTACACTCCTCTCCTGAACGAACCCTTGTAGTATTTCAAGTTTCTCATTTGTTTTCATAAATAATTGCATGAGTATTTGTTTGTTATGCAATCATCTTAATTTTTTATATTTAGCAATTAATTTTGACAGCATGCTCTAGAATTTGTTCACGAATCCATGATTCCAACCTCCTACCTTTCCTAAAGCCAGATAGTTATCTTCCCCTCTACTTGATTGTTCCCTTTTTTATTCTTCTTATGTATTCATTTGTAAACAAATAAATTTTGATATTTATTTATATTATGTCTTAGATTTTCATCAATATATACATTTATTAAATTATAATAACAAAAGTGGAGTTGTATCCCATCTCCTTGAAAGGCAAGGGCAATGTCACATTAAACAATGCTCACCAGTTTTCTTTTGGACTTTTCAGAGGATATAATCTTTTTCTTATTTTTAAATTTTGATATATTTTGATATTTTGTGATTTATTTTGATTGAATTTAGCTTACATTCATTTTATTTTTCCAAGTCTTTTGTAAGAAAATCTAATGAATAATAATAAGTATAATTCTTTGTAAGCAATAAATTCTCTCTTAGCTGTTAGAGATATTCGCTTGCTCATTCTCCTCTTCTTTTTCCTCTGGCTCTCTTTTCTACCCATCTCAATACTCTTCATTTGTATCTTTTAAGTCATTTGTGTGACTACATTGGCATCAATACCTCTCTAATGTCATATCGTAATCATTAAAAAGAAATCATTACATTTTCTGTACTGGTTTATTTATTTGCCAAACTTTTTGGCCGCCTTAAATTTATTTGCTGTTCAGCTTAGATCTGATTTCATAAAGTTCATCAAAACGTGACATTTTGTTATAATTATATATCTCTATAATGCCTCTCCATTTTACTCGACTTGATTAGCTTAGGAAATGGGGAGCTGCAAGAAATTCTCTTCCTCTTTTGCTTGGTGAACGCAAAGACTACATGGAGACTTTGCTTTATTAGATCATGAGAAATCTATATTTCTATATGATTATTAGAAGATGTCAAGATTATAATTTAAAGGATTATGCTTCATTAGATAAGCTTACTAATACAAGCTTTTATTTGCAATTTGATTCTTATTGTACTGTAAACTCAGACCAAGTCAAGAACTACCAAAACCCTCAAATCTTTCTTGAAGCCAACGCTGTCTTCTCGTGGCACCACAACCCAAGGTATGCGCCCATGAGGAATTTTATCTCCCTTGTGGAATTCCACAACTGAGATTAGTTGCCCCAAAACAATAACTATGGTGTAACAAAAGCCTAAATTTACACCCAGTAGTCCAGGTTTGTTTTCATTAGTAAAGAGACCTCTTTTCCAAAGATCTCCTGCAAATCCTTTTTCAAGCACGCTTATCTGTTCCACACATGCGTTTGATGAATCTATCAAAGCCTCACCTTCCGAGCCAACGACAGCATAAATGGCTGGCACTATCTGCACTAATATGTAATGAAGATTTACATACATAACGCTCAATTCCAATATATTTATTTGTCTTACGCCTAAACTTCAATTTTTACATATATGTCCCCTTATGTATGCATTAATAGGTGTGTTTAACTTTTTAGAAGTAAAGTAGTGGTATTTTTTATGTGATTGAAAGAATTGGCTGGATTAAATATAAAAAGCAAAGTTTAGGTGTTAGATATTTAAATACATAGGAAATTGGGCAGTATGTTGTAAATGCCACTAATAGGTATTATGTAGAATTATTTGTTATATATATATGAATTAACATATAGGGCCAGATTAACTAATATGTTAATTGTGATTTAGGACAGAAGTCACATTCAAGCTTACGCACACGCATGCGTGCTAAATAATCACTATCTTTATATCTATAATTGATCTATAATTAATCTTATGCCCCGGATAGGTTTTGCCCATATATATATTGCAGGATTTGGACTGCGTATACATACATATAGCCTGTAGGTCAACAGAAAATCCCTTGGCTGCAAACTTATTTTTTAAACTAGTGTCATATTCTAAACAGATGAAAGTGTGGCAGTCAAATTTAAAATGTTATGGATTACAAGCATATGAACGTTGAACCGAACCATCTTCAGCATGCCCAAGACTAACAAGGTGACAAAACCATCTCCGTTGGCAACGAACAACAACTCCCTATAGCGCAAATCAGGCCAGGCATCCTCCCAACTCCCCAATGTAAGCTCACTCTCTCGAAACTTCATCACATTCCAGATCTAGCAAATTAACCCAAGCTAATTTATGCTCCAATACTTTCACATTTGATGGCTACCAAATTACTGATCTCAAGACCATTCAAGAAGGCTCTTGTGTTCGGGGACTATATCCGGGGCATCCTCCCCTTTCCTTGCAGCCACCTTCAAATTTCACTCTCGTCCCCTCCAATACACTCTGCAACTCTGGCATCAATAACTCGGTCATCCCTCACAGAAAAAGCAATCCATCATAGCATCAAGGCTTTCTTTCTTACAACACCCCTCTAAGAAATTACACTATAACTCTTGTCATGTAGCAAAGTGCGACAAGCCCTCTTTTTCAATTTCTGGTTCCAAGTCATCATTTCCACTTGTGTTAATTCACACCGATGTATGGGGACCTTACCCCACCCCATCTACACAAAATTATAAATATTACTTACTATTTATTGATGGTTTTAATTGCTATACTTGGATTTACCATCTTTGCAATAAAAATGAAACCAGTAAAAAATTTCTACACTTCAAATCGCTGGTGGAAAATCGATATCCTTATAAAATTAAATCCATCTGCACCAATAAAGGCTGGGAATATATCAACCAAACCTTCCAACTCATAACCATTCAACATGGCATTCTCCACCAACACTCATGTCCCTATATAATGGAATAGAACGGAGTAGCCGAACACAAACATTTTAATCTCCTTGAAACCATCTGTTCCCTCATGACAACCGCTTAACCACCCCGTCAATTCTAGGCCGACAACATTCTCTTCTGGGCCGACAACATCCTCACCATCATATCCCCCATCAACTGCCTACGACTAGCGCCAATAACACCAAGTCCCCCTACAAGCTTCTCCACAACCAACCACCTTCCTACAATCACTTCAAAGTTTTCGGTTGCCTCTGCCATCCCTAGTTAAGGCCTTACGCCCAAAACAAATTAGCTCCTCTCTCCACCCCATTTGTTTTCCTCGGCTATGCATCCACCCAAAAAGGTTATTGGCTATCTTAATCCAACATCAAATAAAATCTACACATCCCACCATATTCTCTTCAATGAACACATATTTTAGTTTCACAAAGCAATTCAATCCACACCACCTCCACCTCCTCTGCATACACCACTAGCACCTCTACTTCTCATACCAACCTCCATAATATCCAACTCAATCTCACAAACAGCAGCCCCCATGCCACTCACCTCACCTTCAGCACCGCCCATACAAACAATCACCACATCTGCTCACTTACCCACTCAAGCACCCTCACCCGAACATGCTGCCACAAAACCTTCAACAACATCAACTAATCCCATGCAAATCCGATTTCATATAAGTCACCTCAAACCACGTCAAATTCTAAATCCCACTCATCAGGCGACCACTGAACCCACATGCTAGTACTCCACAATCAAATATCCCTAATGGCGTGAAGCCATGTCTGCGGAATTCCAAGCCTCCAATCTCAATAAACATGGATTCTAGTCCCACCCTCCCACATTACAATGTCCTTGGCTCCAAATGGACTTACCGTATAGCTCAAACATACAACAGCAAGGCCTAGACTATAACGAAACATTCAACCCCATTGAAAAGATCCCCACCATCAGGGTAATCATCACATTTGCTCTCACTAATCAATGGCCGATCCTTCAGCTGGATGTTTCCAATGCATTTCTCACGGCAATCTTCATGAAACCATCTACATGTCACAACCGCAGAGCTTTGTTAATTCCACTCATCCTAACCACATTTGTCTCCTAAAAAAGAATCTCCAGTCTCAAACAAGCTCCCCGCCAGTGGTTCGCCGATCTCTCCACTTACCTTCACACTCTTGCTTCAAGCCTAGCTCAGTCGACCCTTCTCTCTTCTATCTACACACAACTACAACATGCGTCTAAATGCTCACATACGTCGATGACA
The DNA here is from genome assembly GCA_022702705.1 of Papilionanthe hookeriana x Papilionanthe teres. Classification (NCBI taxonomy): domain Eukaryota; kingdom Viridiplantae; phylum Streptophyta; class Magnoliopsida; order Asparagales; family Orchidaceae; genus Papilionanthe; species Papilionanthe hookeriana x Papilionanthe teres. The sequence continues at coordinate 63,332,493 of CM040425.1, read as the reverse complement.
TTCTTCTCACCCGAACCAATACCTCACTCATCACATCCATCATCCAAAAACTTCAATCCCAATTCCACATGAAAACTCTCGGTCCTCTTTCACACTTCTAGGTATCAAAATCACAAACACCACCTATGGTCTTCACCTCTCTCAATCACACTATGCTATTGACATTCTTACTTCAACTGGCATGCGCAATTCCAAACCGGTCTCCAACCCATGTTTACCCAAACAATCCCCCACCCCACCAGATACTACTCCCCTACGAACCCAACACCCAAACGCCAAATTGTGTGCTCACTGCAATACTTAACCCTCACTCGTCCGGACCTTGCATTTGTTGTCAACCTCACCTTTCCAAACATGCAACAACCTACCATACATCATTTTCCTCAACTCAAAAAAAAAATTTTGCTATCTCAATGGCACCATCTCCCTTGGCTTTTCCATATACCGCTCCAAGCTTCACCTCACGGCTTACTCCGACTCAGACAGGGCCGTAATCCAACTAACCGAAAATCGACATCCAACAATTGTGCATTCATCTGCCACGCTCCAGTTTCTTGGTCTGCTAAGAAACAAGTCACCGTAGCTTACTCCTCCGCTGAAGCCAGGTGCCGAGCTCTAGCTTCTGAAGCAGCGGATATTTTATGGCTCTGTCGCCTCATGTCTGATCTCGACACACCTCAACAAAAACCCACCTCAGTATGGTGCTCCCAATAATCCCACCTTTCATACTCGCACCAGAGGTTGATTGTCACTTCTTTCACTACGGCGTTCACGAGAAGCAACTCACGTTCATCACATCACTACACAAGATCAACTAGTCTATGTCTTTGCTAAAGCTCTCTCCAACTTCAGATTCCAGCAGCTGACCAATAAACTGATATTTCCAGCCAAAACCAACACTTTGCGGGGGTGATGTAAAGTTACTGTTCCACTTACCTGCTGCAGCACGACCACCGAAAACAACACCTTGGAGCATCAGGATCATCTGCCTACACCAGACTACATCCAGCCATTAATTTCATAACTACCTCTCCTCTCACAAACTTTTCTATATATACTCTTAACTGTACAAACATTTGCTTTATGGAAAAAACTGATTCCGAAATCTTCCTCAGAGCAACTTGGCGTATGCAAGCGAGCTCAACAGGCATTTAATCAAACCGAGTACATCATAATTTGGGCTTGGATTGCTACAATTATAAATTGTTCATAATCAGCCCGAACTTGTGCCGAACTTTCATGCATTATTCAAGCTTGACTTGTTTAATTTTTCAATATTTAAACTTAATGTATTCATGTCAAGTGAACCGATATTTAAACAAGCTAAAAACTCGAATGAATATCAAGATTTTCCTATAAAAATATAATAAGCAATTTTACATAATCAAATAAACAAATAATTATATAAATCATACAAGTAAATGACCTAACCCACATACTGTCATCTCGTGTTTATAATAGATATATTCTCACAATAATAAATTCTAATACAGAGAAAAAGAAAATATTAAAACAAGAGCAAAAAAATCTGAATAAACTAGTATTATAATATAATTCATAACGTCAAATTATTCATCAATTATAGAAATAATTGAGAAAAATATGGTAATTATACTAATGGCATAACATTGCATACTATAGATTAAAACTAAAGCGTGCCTTCAATGCAAACCACTCTTCTTTTATTTAGAGAAATGAAAAAAATGATAAGCAATAAGTAATAAAATATACAAACTCAAATTTGATGCAGTCAAATAATCTATTTCATTCGCTAGATAGCAAAACCTTTCGTAATTTCAAATGACCTTAACATAAAAAGTAACACAAAATGATCTTTAAATCATATAATTTAAAATAATCTTCTAAAAATTTAACCATTATCATAATTTAATGTCAAGTTAGATTATCTTCAAGTGCAAACTGATACCAAAATTACAAAACACCTAAGAACAAATTTCGCTCCCCGTTCTTTCTTTTTTCGTTTGTTTAGTCTATTTTCTTGAAAATAGAAATAATAAGATTGATGAGAGAACCGGAATCATAATGCTTATCACTCCCTTTCAAGACGCCTGCAATAACTCTCGGATATCATAACCTTGGAGCTGTGTAAAATGCAGACCAAAAGGAAAAAATAAGGTTAAAATTAGAAGAAGAAAAATTAAATAATTATTTGTTAAAAATTTATGCAATAATTCATCAATAATATCAATTATATTTATTTTTTTATTTTTTTAAATATTTTTATCTTTTATTTTTAAAAATAAATTTAGATATTTTTAAAAACACTTAAAAGAGTATTTTAAAAAAAAAACATATTAATCAAATATGTTAAATATGTTTTGTTTTAAATCAAAACATATACAAAATAAAAATAAAAAATAGAATATAAACAACAAAGATGATCCCAAACAGCCCTGAATTTTTAAAAATTTCAAAAACATTGTTTTACCTGAAGAAATGTCAGTACTAATATAACTCCAGAGTTCCAAAAAGCATGTATGGTGATGGGAGTGAGCAGATTGCGCGTTTGTGCATAAGAAAACCCTAGGGCAGTCCCTGGTTTGATTTTGATAAGGAAATGAAGATAAACTTTAGTTCAATAATATAAATATATATATATATTTATAACACTAGTGCAAAACCACTCAGCGAACATGCAATTTAAGGTTTACATAAGCAGCTGAAGGGAATAAGAAGAAGGAATAAATTGTTTACATGTAGCTAAAAGGATACATTGAGGATAGATTAATGTTGAATAATCTCAACTACCATCACACAAATATCAAGTCGTCAAAAACCATCTATTGCGAGAACAATTAAAGGTTTCAGAAACATTAATAATAAATAAATCATAATAAAGGACGTGATGACTCCAACCAGGTGAGGCCGGACTTCGTTTAGTGGTCCAATTTTTTGAATTTGAGTTTGAGCATTGAGCACTTTCACAAAAATAACTCAAAAGTAAAGAGAGAAATGGATTTGTATTTAAGGATTCATCATTTGTGCGATGTGTTAATTTTTTATATTTTTAAATCACTACTAATCTATGCGTGGTCCTAGACATAGTATTATGGTCAAACAACAAGTTTTTTTTGCAGTTAGCTTGCGATTCATTATATTCACTCGTGTCAAATCGTTTGTGAAAAATTTGTCTGATAACTTTGAGGGGAACTAATCTCTAAACTTCACAATCTCCCCCTTAAAAATTTTGATTCCCAGTGTACCATCATTAGTAGATCAACTTATTTTGACCCCCCAAAAAGCACTCTAAGATCATAACGCCATAAATAATTGAACGCTATGTTTGAACTTAGCATTTACAAAAAACCTCAAAAGCACATATGTTCCATGCCAATATTGATCCATAAAATACTACATTTGTGTACCTCCAAAAACAAAGTTTAAAAAGGTTATACTGAAAACTGAGGCCTTTACCCTTGGCAAGGTGAGATACAAGCCTCTAACACAGATTGAAGCATAAGTCTCCAAAAGAAAAAGTAAAAACCATAAAATTAATAATAAATTATTAAAATGATATAAATCATATGCATGCTTATTTAGGTTTCATCAAAAAGAAAAAAACCACAAAATCACATAATAAGAAAAAAAAAAGGAAACCTCAACATTAAATTTCTATGTAAAATGAAAGTTTGAATTAGTTTCAGAGTAAGCAATCGTTTAAACTTTAAATACACAACTATGATCAGGATCTACAAGGATCTCATCCTCACTTTTAAAATCTTTAAAAGAGTCATCATATGTAATAATTCAACAATCTTTTGATTCAAACTCATCTCTAATTAAAATATTCTTCAATCACTAGAGTATTCTTCATAATCCCTGCCTTTGTATGAAAGAAAATAAACAAAAAAAAGCTTATCCTAAACAATGAGACTTACAATTGACACAAAAATGATCTCTACTCACCATCCTCACACTCATACCCTTTCAATGAGAATCTCATAAGCCTTCGTTCTTATGCCTCAATTATCTTGAAGCATATGTCACGGTCTAATAAGGCATGAACCTCTTTGATGATACTGAGGTGCAAGATCAAAATGTTCTTGTGTGCCTCAAATTGAGGCATACTCTCTTTTTTAAACCATGTCTAAAAAGGTTATAGCCTCACTTTGAATGTTACAATGATACGCCCTAGCACTAGAATAAATTATGAAACATAAGACTAATCCTCCTTATCATCTCCAAAATCTACCAAACCACGTGCCATTTTACAATGCTCGCAACAAAGAAGTAAAAATTTTCATGCTTCTTCAAATCACAACATTTCGCTGAAGTTGATAAAATTGAATAGCTCCACACAAAGTCGCACTTGATAACGTAGGAAATCCACCAATTCTATTTGCCTTCATGAAAATCAAAGCCCTTTTGCAAACTTTTAAGGATTTTATCATCTCCAAAAACATGTATCATACAGCACAAAAAGCATTCAACGATAACATATACTGAGATAGTACTTGCACTATCCCACTACCGCCCAAATGACATAATAAAGCATGCTCAACTTCACGATGTGAGAACCAATAATGTTCCTCAAAATACAACTTCTCAAGGAAACAAGGTCATCAAAATGTGACTCATAAGTGAAAAGCATCTTGTAAGAGCACATGATATAAACAAGTTGAATGCCTAATAAACTACTATTTGCATTTATCTCCATTAGTCACCAAATGCGTGACTTATATCTAAACTGGACCCATATTCAATAACAGTGGAATCTGTTGATTATTCCTCCTTATGGTTATCATCTATATTCCACTCATTCCTCTTTAAGGTAAGCTAATATCTTTGTAAATGTCATTTTTCTTATAATATAAAGAATTAGTACACTTGAACTTGCCACAATACTTACTTTTGCTATGATTAGAAATAGATTTTATCTCAGAAGATCTCCCCCAAACCAAGGATCCCTCAAATTGCTTTTTATCTCTAACACCCTCAAGCTTATTAATCACATCATTAAAAAAGAGATAAATTGTTGATATCCTATAAGCTGATTGTATCACTTTTATTTAGTATAGCATCATAAAAATGTTTCTAAGAAAAAGGTAAAGGCATAATACTGATAAAATTATCAACAATGACATCAATATTCTCAAATCTCAAATAATGAAACAGAACTCATTCGAGTACATTCAGATGTGCTTTAACAGCAATGCCTTCAAGCAAGAATAAATAAATAGTTTCTGCTTAAAATAGAGTCTATTGAAGAAACTTTTAGGCATAAATAAAGACTCTTAAGTTGAGCCACAAACATTTTATTAATGTTTCATCCAAGCCTTCAATTAAGTTATAATCAACCAAATGCAGTTGAATTACCGAGAGAGCTTTTATATTCATCTATGCCTTGTTTACTTTACTAATGCTCTCTACATATTTGCAGGCCCAATGAGTACTATCAAAAGTCAATGTCGCCAAGAATATAATACATCTTAGTTATTCAAAGATCAAACCTCAATAAGTAAATATCTCAACCTCAGACTTCAAGCCATTTAATTCCACAAAATCTTCACTCTGATACAAATTATTAGAGAGTGCAAACCAAAGGGGAACCAAATTTGAGATAAATAAGCCAATGATCAAACCCATTTTCAACTCAAAAGTTGAATCCTATTGGTGGAACTCAGCACTTAGCATTTCAACAACAATATAATTTTAATTTAACCTATGTGGGATTAAACCCAAATTAATACAAAAAAAAAATTCATAGAATAAAAAATAAAGACAAAGGCAGCTTCCCTAGAAAAAGAGAGCAAATAGCTAGAGCAAAACAAATATCATGTCCCTTACTCCCAAGACATGCTAATATTACCATAGAGGTACAGACAAATAATAATTTTTTTGAAAAAAAAAAAGAACAAACAAATTTAAAGTGCATAAACCAAAAAGAGGGAAAGAAATAGAGTAATTTTAAGCAAATAATAATGGATCATGTCATGTTGGCATGTGTAAGACATGTGCTTACTAGACACATGAGAATACAGTCTGAGTCAATTAAAAAAATAAAGAAAAAATAATGAACGTATGTCAGACATGTATATCATAAATAATGAATTTTAATTAAAATTATAAATGACAGTCTGACACATCTATTTTTTTATTTTAAAATATATTATTTAAATAACTTGATAGCTACTTAATACTAATTTTATCTTTGTCTAACTCTATTTTCCTTATGATTTTTATTTTTTACCAAATAATCAATTTCCTCAAGTTCAAGCTAAGATTCTATAATATCATATGACTATTTCTAAGACACTTTAAAAATTTAGATATGTTTCTCATTTTATGAGCAAATAAAATAAATTAATTATTATATGAATTTATTTTATATTTTTTTAATTAGTGTAATTACTATATATTATTTTCTTTAATTTTAAAGTAATACTATAATATCGTGCCAAATGCATGTTCGTGTCATATAATTTTAATTATAGGCAGGTATCAAGTCCATATCATATCATATTGATATCACCGTATTTATATCAATGCATCGTAGTAAGCAAATTAAATAGAAAATGAAAGCGAGAGTGGCGTGGAAACTGCATCAAAAACTCTCATGAACATGGCGGACCTCACTTAAGTCATGCAATTAAATATTTATTGATGAAAGTGAGAGCGGCGCGGAAACTGCATCAAAAACTCTCATGAATATGGCGGACCTCACTTAAGTCATGCAATTAAATATTTATTGAAAATATTAATTCAAAAATAATCTATACATGAAAAAACTCATGATCAAACTTAAGAAATTTACCAAGCACAAATAGTTGAGGAAACTCTCCAGGGGCGAGGTGTGCAAGAGCAAAAGCTGCAGCACTGAGAAGAACTGATATTGGCGTTGGAAACCTATATTACAAGTTAATCTAAAAACGATAAGAGCAATTTAAAATAAGATGATACAAAAATCAATTGGATGAGATGCAGGATAGTGAACATTATCAGATTAACCTAGTCCCAACTATTTGAGCTTGGGTAATGAAGTGAGTAAAATTCATAAAATCCTTTGAATATGATAAAACATAACGAAGTTTGCTTGTACTATCGCATAAACATGCAGAAGAACAAGAAGCCTCATTCAGCGTCCAACATATCAATGATATGGTATTTTTTATGCACTAACCATAAGTAAACCGAATCAATGGTGTGCTGAAGCTAATTGTTGGCATATAGTTTCATTTTCCAAACAAAATATAGAGTATTATCATCTGCGATGCTACGAAAAATGATATGATCGAACCATCACATTCATAAATAAACAGATTTATTATTGAAAGCCTGCCCGGCAACCAAATATTTAAAATCTATTTTACCATATGCAGTTAGGATTTTAACCAATCATACAAAAAAGTATCTTAAGCATAACATTTTTTAATTAAGATAAATGAATAAATCATGTATCATAAAACTGAAGATTTCTCAAAAAGCACCTAAAAATTAAATTACACAATAAAATATTACGTACAAACAAGCTAAATATAATGGTTCTCTTACTTGAAGTAATAAATAAAGAAAACTGGTACTTTAAATTTTACCACTTAGTCAAGGATGCCATTAAAAAACCCCGAAACACAGTCTCCTCAAGTAACGGGGCCAAAACACCTGTGATTGCAACTAGAGAAGCAGTGCTAAACATGACAGAATACAAGTTAGTAAAGCCATCATCATCATTCATTTGGTGCTGATAAAATGTTTTACTTGACATGCTCTTCAAAATTTGTAAAAAAAACCGTGTTAAGATAGAAACCTGATACTTGAAGATCCAATCAAGGGTAATAATCGTATTAGAGCATCAGCCTGAAACAAAAGTAGCAATGTAAAGAGAAGAAAAGAATAACTGCAAATTCCATATGATATGTATAATTAATCTGCAGCATATTGGATGCATGTAAAACAAGGACATCAAAATGAAGAAATCAAAGTTATGCCAATAAGAAAATTTCAATGTTCAGTTCAAGGGATTAATATCTTTTATTTGCAATTTGATGGTGTTGACCTCAAGCTATTTGTGCGGTGGCCACTCCTAGTGATTAAGGGCTTACCTTTAGTGAGCCTTCCCCGACGATCTTAGCATTCCTCAAGCACTCGGCCCACCCCGCTGTAGAACGATCGAAACCACTTCGACACTCTTGCCGGAGTCCCGGACGGAGTTCCCGACCTCCTAGCTCACGAAGCGAGAGTGGGCTGGGCTAGCAGTTAGGACTCAATCAGGCTCCTATAGCACCACCCCGGCCCAGTGATAGCCGCGTGCATTTTGCCGCACCACCGAGCTGCAAATCCTCGAGCCACCCGCCCCCGGCCGCCTGCGGGTGCCGCCGCCCGGACCGCATCAGAGCCGGGACGCGAACGAGTCGACGTCGAAGTCGAATTTCAACGCGATCGAATTTGACGCACTTTCGGCGCTCTCGGCCCGGTCCTCCCGAGGTTCTCCAGAACGACCTCGGATCGCGAAACGGAGATGCGCGCCATCAAGGTCTGTGGAACGTCGAATTGCCAGCGAAAAGCACGTATAGCTCGCTATGTTTCCGAGCACGAGCCCGCGACGCGAAGTCTCGGCGTAGTTTAATAAGATAAGTTTTATTTTACTTTAAAATCTTTTTAACCCTTTAAACCCAAAACCCTTATTTCCCTCACGCCGCGCCTCACGCACGCAGCATACACCGCGCCGTCTCCTCTCGTTCACGAGCCGAACGCTAGGGCTCGGGAATGCTCGCCGAGCCGCGTCTCCTCCCGCGAGCACCGCACCCGTGCGAGGCCTTCCTCCGAGCTCGTGAAGCTTCGACCTCGTGATCCCTCCGTTCCTCGTACGCCCCCGCGCAAAAGCCTTCTACCGCTCCTCTCCGGTTCCCCGTCGCCACTCCCCTCCGCACCCCCGTCGCCACTCCCGCTTGGTTCCTTCGGTTGGCTCACCTCCGTGGCAAAGGCCAGGTTGCTCCTCCATTTCGTCTATTTAAACCCCACTGGGAGCTCTCTAAGGCGTCGTCGGTACTCGGGGTGGGAAGTGCTGCCAAAATTTTTATAGAAATTGTCGGGGTTGCTCACACCGCCGGCTTGTTCTCCGTGAGCTTGTGGGAGATCTCGCTGCTTTTGTGAAAGTCATACAGGTAACTCTTCCCCCTTCCTCTCTTTTTCTCTTTCTAAGTCGCACTCCCGTTGTTAGAGGGAGGAATGTTTATGTGTGTCTTTGCTGATATGTTTACATGCTTAAGTGGGAAGTAATACTCCCTCTCCTCCGATGGCATTATAACTCATGTTTTTCTCGTTAAAAGAAGAGGAGAGAAAGAGGTGTGTTTAGCTAGTTTCTTTTGCCTTGCAAATGCTCTTTAACTTATGAGTTTGGCATGCTATACTCGAAGAGTTTTCTAGTGAAGTTTGCTACCGATCCCTCTTTAGCTCTTGTTGCATATTTTTATTTTTGGAAATATTTCATATGGCATGTGTTGCTCCTTTTTCTTCTTCACTTATTCTAATCTAATGAGCAAGAAATGTTTTGCTTAATCTATATACATGCGCTTGCTCATTCTTCTCTACTTCTTCGTTTTTTTTTAAAAAAAAGAGAGAAAGACATGTAGGAAGGTCTTGAATCGATTCGGAGAGTCTTATTTCTACTTTCATTTGAAATGTATTGGGCTTACGTTCGGATGTATTGGAAGCATGGACGTGTTTGTCGAGCCTTCACGTTTAGCTAAATCGTAAGCCCTATCCCGGCTCATCGGGAGCTTCGATTGAAAACAAGTTTTATTCCACTTTAAAAGAGGTTTTGGGGGTCATTGCTTGTTGGCTTTTTCTCAGTGTCAAGTTGAGTTCTTTATCGCTGGCTTTCCTAGCCCCTCCCCCGTTACTTTCTCCGGATCGTTTTGAGTTTTGTTGCTCTCGGGCTTTGGTCGTTTTCGTCTCACAGTTTCGATTCAAGAATGGTTTAAATTTTTGAGAGTGTTTCAAAGAAAATCTTTAGAGAGACGGTTTTGATGAATTCGATTAAAAACATGTGTGCATGAGATTAGCACTAATTTGATGGATTGATTGTTGAGATGGAGCCTGTTTCAATATTTCGCTGTTCCCCGAAATACGCGAGTATGATATTGGCAATCGTCACTGACGATATCGATATATGCCTTGTTTTAGCACTGTCTGCCGCCCTCGATCTCGGTACGAATGTTTCGATTTGATTTAAAACGATAGCTTTGACGAATGATAAGACCCTCGTGTCGTAGTCCGGAGTCTAGACCGGTAAAATCGATTCTTCTTTTTTGATTTTACGTATTCGAGAAAGGAGCTGCCTTAGTGTCTACCTCACTCTCTCCGAGAGCGATCACGTGCCTTGGGTCCTTTTTCTTTCTAGTGATGTGTAGCCTACGAGTTCCTGGAAGATGATTGTTGATCATCGGAAACCTGCTCTTTCTGAATTGTAGGTGAACCGCTTTCCTCTTCTTTCGACCTCTCGTCCTCTACACCTTATTTCTTCAAAGACACACCTACGACGCGTAGTGTGCATATATAACCTCCTATATATAGGCCATCGGCAAAGACTGTAGTCATGCGGACATCACGAGACCGCAAAACGAGAAAATTACGAGATCATAGAACGCCGCCTGACTCAGACTAGAGAGAGAGTAGAGGAATCACTGAACCATTCGACCGTCCTCGGCTTCTACTACCGACAACTAACGTTCGTACCGAGTCTATTAGCAGAATTAACCTTTGCGACTAAAATGTTTTTAAACAAAAAAATACATACGTTCGAAAATACAAAATTACCTCCACTACTACACAATATTTCCTTTCCACGGCTTTTACTCGTATGCAAACCAAACCGAAATGTATGAAAATTTATAGGTCCACTTGCGATTATTCGAGATCGATAGATCGCCTTCCTTAGAAGTGCCTAGTAGTCAAGATCAAGTTCGGACATTAGTACTGAATTAAACACCACCGCTGCATTTTTGCTTCTTTTCCAGAATGCATGGTTTTCTTATCACGTCTAGTTTATTGGTTGTTCTGCGGGCTCCCACATGCTGTTAGCTTTCACTGTTGTTTTTGTTTTGCTTCAGGCTTTTCTAGCTTTTCCACTCGTACGTTTCTTTTTCTTTCCCGACTTTCTTGTTTCTCTGATCTTTTCCTCGCTTCTCGCTTTCTCCTCTGCTTTTATATCGAGTTTCGACTTTACTTTTCGCGTACACACCGTAAAGACTCGTTTTCACGATAATTACTACTTTACTCCCGCTCTTTTAAAGATCGACAAATCCGTCGTATAAGTAAAAAAATAAAATAACAAATAAACAAGCATCACCATTGAGTGATAAAGAAAGATACTTCAGATCTTCGTGATATTTTACTTTCCATAATTGCTTGTATGTTTTACTTTCAAAGACATACTCCCCATGAGTGTAATATTATTTTCAAGATATATATCATAAGATGTCTTACATTTCCGATTTTCTTCCTTCAAGATGTTTATACTATTAAAGATGCTTATCGTTTACCGTTTATAAGACGCTCCGTTTATCGTTCATTATCATTCGCCATAAAGACATACTCACTGCAATAAAAAATAAACGACTCGGACGCTCATTTTAACTTAAGATTTCAACTAGAATCATATTCCTTGCGATGATGCGAATTTGGAAGACGGTAAGAAGACGGCCATCTTCAAGAAACTTCGACATCAAGAAACCATCTTTAGCTTAATAATGTTTCAGATTGCGTAGGCTGGCATTGCCATGATAAGTTCTCATCTGTTTTTAGCCAGACATTTGTCCGGGGAGAAGTTCTAACTCCGTTTAAGCCTAAAATCATGTTCGATACGACGTGTTTCATTTTTCATGCATTCGTATAATCGACGTTACGCAACGTAATTCCTATAGCATCTTACAGATTTAAATTAAATAAATCTTTTTCCAAAATTTAAAGTCTCAACCAGAGGTCGTACGTCCTCGGCGGCTCTCCCCGAGATCCGACATCCCCTACCCTTCTTCCTTCGACTTGTAAATAATCGTTCCTTCGTGTCTTTCACCTATTGGATTTCCTACTACTAAATTTCGTTAAAACCTCCATTTTCGACTGGCGAAGATAGAACCCGCGATCTCAATCGAAAGCTTCTGCTGACTATTGCCGTTCGATGAATTAACTATATGTCATTTATAGCCTTTAGCATCTCAGATAATATAAGCCCTATTTAATTCTTCCGTGATTAACAAGGACCAGTTATCAAGTCCACGTAAAGGTTCGCGGTAGGAATGGATATGTGAATTGCGACCGTATTATTCGATCTGTACGATATTTGCCGAGGTAGGTGCTGTCTACGTTCATCGGAACGAATGCGTGACTCGCGATATTACGCTCGTTCATTCAAGTTCGCTAAACGGAACGAGATCGCGTCCTTTCTCATTCCCCAATATTTTAAAATTTTAAAAAAATCTTATTTTCAAAACTAATATACATATATCCAACGAATAAATCTAAATAAAAAGAGACGGCAGCACTCCTTGAAGTCACCACGGACTGCCTCATCAATTTTCTTATTCAACATTGAAATTTGCAAAAAAAAGATTCCCAATTTGGTTCTTATTACATTAAGCACAAGTTTGTATATTCTGAATCATGTTTATTCAAATGTGATATTATTGAAAAAATTATAACTCATGAATATTCATTTAAGGATGGATCAGATGCAGAAGATAATTTGCAATTATATTATGAATTTCCATGTGATGTTGTTAAGCTTGAATTTACATGTTAAGCTTGAATTTGTAACACACTATAACCCATTAATGAACCCGAACTTTTACTAAAATAGAAGTAAGAAACTGAACCAAAAATTAAGAGTGAGCATGAAATTATATAAAAACTTAGTTTGAGAGTAATTTAACTTAGTTTTGAAAAAGAAATTTAACCTATAATTGAACAAGAGTCAAAATTTAAGTTTGAAATTAAATCGATATGAGAAAAATATCAAATATAAGAATCCATTAAAAATTGGGGTTAATACTAGAAATGCACCTATGATCATTGAGCATAAATTTCAATTAGAATTTTAATATAGTCTCAATTGTGGATGCAAGTGATCTGGACAAAAAAATAGCAAACGCAAACAGGCCATGAGAAAAGTAGCGATGAAAGAACAGGTGGCCAACATATTTTCCTAACAGCCTAATGGACCCATCCAAAAGAGTAAAATTGGTCCCTTTATAGGTTCATAAGCTAGCACAAGGTAGGTTCTATTAACCATTTTCATTTGATTTTAGTTTTTTAACAATTATTCTAATTTATTCCTTGATTTTAGGCTCCATGAAATGTTTTTTCCTTTTAGCCAGGACTAATTAATGGAATCCAGGATAACATTGGTTAGCTTTTTAATATTAAAGGAGAATTTTCCTCCTTTCTTTTAATTAGTTAGGAATTTCAAATTCTCTGTTGTTTTATAAATTGAACTTGATTAAAGGGACAAAATTAAGATTTTACTGATGTAACTCACATGATTAGAAATTTAGATTTTTCTCTCTCCTCCCCACTTTCTATCTCCCTCTTTTTTTAGTTGGCTACAGCAACTGACCAACCTCTACAACCCTTGTTTTGTGCAAGAAACAACAAGGACTTATAAGGAAAGGGAAGACAGCAAAGCGACTAGGCTTGATTAGGTTGCAGTTGGCTCAAAAACTATCTTAAAATATTGATTTACCGTGTGGATAGCAAGCTAACACTAATAGAAAAGGAATTCCAATAGAAGCAAAGGGAAGTAATCTCCTTCCTCTATTTCAACAAGATGGTGAGCCTAATTCCATACTGAAAGAACATCACAATAGAGAAGCTAACAAAGTTAGTTTTCCAGCAAGTTTAGAATAATTTAGGGTTTCCATCCTCAGATATTTTTGATAGGAGATTAGAATCATCAATAATTTTAAGAATGCTCTTTTGAGTTTGCTTAAAAAAAAAAGACAACAGAATTGGAATGAAAGTATTTCATACATGAATGTTTACATTTAGAATTGTCGTCCATAGTTACGATAGAGGACTACTGACATAAGAGTTTTTAATTGGCACCAAAGAAAAACATAATGGTGAGGAACATGAAGTGCAAGAACAATGATTTTTGTAGATATGAAGATCTCAGACTAGCCTTAAAGGCCAGTTATAAAAGGATTATATTGCCGATATGAAGTATATTTCGTTACGGGAATTTAATTATTTAATTAAATATTAATTAATATGGTCTAAATTACATTAAGAGGAGATATAATAACTTCCAAATGCAGATTTTCCTGTGATGGGCAGAAATAAATAAAATCAAATACGTTTGGATTCCCTAAAGCCTATTCTCTCTTCAGGAATGCGTATGTCATCGATTGGAGAGGGAGAAAGGTTCAGAAGATTTCAAAATCCATGATAAATGAGATCAAATCAACGGCCGGAGGTTTGTTATTTGCATAAATTAATTTCTACAATTTTGTTATTCGATCAACTCTATGTTTAAAATAACTTTATGGAATGGAAATGACTTTCTTTCATTTATAATTTTAGTTTTCTATCATTGATAGAAATAAATTGCAAGAGTCTTTATCTATCTTTGCTATTTGTTCGCTTAAAAATATCTTTTTTGGGATGTTTGTAAATAAATCAAATCTAAGAGATATGAAATTGTATCTTATATTTGGCATATAGAAACATAAATTATCAAGTCTAACTTTTGGTATCAGAGTAAGTTTAAAACACCTCTGTTTTGATTTAGAAACGATCAAGATTGTTGAAATTCATGATTTAAGTTGTCATATGATTTTGTGCAAATTTCAAATATCTGGAAATTTGGCAAATATCTCAATGACATTCATATTTCGTCTTTTATATATATATGATAGCAATTTGATCATGAATTTATAGTGATTGTTGATTTACAAAATTATGGCTATAATTCAACAACAAATTTCAATTTTTCATTTCTATAGTGTGCAAAAATGAAAATCTCAATTTATCGCATTATAGAAATATGAATTTTGTACAATTCCTTTTGATATTAAGTATTTTCCATTCAATACTTGCACTTCGTCCCTACATAAAATTAATTTAAATAGTTTGTTTCTTTGCCTACGAAATGATGCAAAAGTCCAAGATGATATCATGTTACATGCACCTTCAGAAACTTCCATTTTATGTGATTTACCGTTTTGTAGTAAAATAATGACAATTACAATTTTCATATAACATAGAAATCCATTTATAGATTCAGATTAAAAAGTTTAGTGATAGTAGGTCTATTGTGTGATATAAAAGTACCTTTGGTAATAGTAGGTCTAATGACAGAAGTGTAACTTTGGGTGATCAAATTATTAAAAGGTGTGAACAATTTAGATATCTCGGGTTCATTGTTCAAAGCGATGGTGATATAGATGGGGATGTTAATAGTAGAATTCGGGTTGGTTGGTTGAAGTGGAGGAATGTGTCCTGCCTATTGTGTGATAGAAAAGTATCGCTTAGACTGAAAGGAAAATTTTATAAGATGGTGGTGAGACCTTCAATGCTCTATGGTGTTGAATGTTGGCCTTTAAAAGAGAAGCATAACGTTAAGTTAAGTGTTGCCAAGATGAGAATGATTAGGTGGATGAGTGGCTTTACACTTAAAGACAAAATGCGAAATGAATCTATCCGTAATAGGTTTGGTGTTGCACCAGTGACGGATAAAATTAGAGAGTCGCCTTAGATGGTTTGGTCACATTAAACGTCGACCACCTGATGATCCGATTAGGAGAGTAGATGTTTTAAATACAACTTATGTTAAGAAGGGCAGAGGTAGACCTAGGAAAACTTGGGCTTATTGCATAAAAAATGATCTTAATTTATTAGAATTAAACAAAAATTTGACACTAAATAGGACGCAATGGAGAAAAAGGATTCATGTAGCCGACCCCACTTAGTGGGATTAAGGCTTTATTGTTGTTGTTGTTGTTGTTGTTGTACTTGGTTTATTGAATCACAATCCCATAAAATGACCTAATGTAAAAAATTAATTTGTATGAGCATTTCATAGAACTTGGAAACAAGTTCCATAAAAAATGCATTAAATTCAATATTCCATCTATTTGGTTCAAGAACGAAGCAAATAGTTCCTCAAAACTTATTTTTCAGCCACTTAAGTTAATTTTCTTTAAAGAGATTGTATGGCCAAATAAGCATATCATTTTTATGTTGTTTGTCTGCTTGCCTATCATCCCGCTCTCTAAAAATATTCATCAATCTTCTTTAGAATGCATATTAGTATGTTAGTATTTTCATTATTTTCCTCATATCAACTTGATCATTTAAATGATTGACCTCTTCTGCATGACTTGCAATAAAATATTCATAGAAAATTAATTACAAAATAATAAATTCAAACTATGTGATAAGGTAGTCATGTTTGAATTCTAAATGGTTTCTTACCATGGCTTTAAAAAATTAATTGCAAAAAAGGTAGGGGCATATAAAAATCACATAGTGCATTAAGAATAATAACTTCTAAATTATAAATTATAAAAGGTTGTAGTACGAGTCAACTTTTCAATGCATCTAATTTGACTTTACCTGGAGCAAGCTGTCAGTATCTTGAATTCTATTTTCTTTCCATCTCTTCCTTGTAAATTCACATCTAATAAATAATATTTTAGAGTTTAATTTTCTTCAAGACAAGTACATTTGATAAAAATTTGAAGGTTTGTACTCAATAGAAATAAAGGAAGTGAACATTAAGGCAGTGCATTACAATTTTAAGTTTTGGTTTTGATTTAGTTATTTTATTTCTTAATTTCTATTTTCTATATTATATTTTCCAAGCATTTTCCCTACCAGCATTATTTATAGAATTTACAGTTTTCAATTGAGATATTGTAGTTCTCTGCAACCCTTTTTAGCTGGCACATCAAACGACGACCACCTGATGATCCGGTTAGGAGAGTAGATATTTTAGATTCAACTTGTATTAAAAAAGGTAGAGGTAGACCTAAAAAGACTTGGACATTTTGTATGAATATATATATATATATATATATATATATATATATATATATATATATATATATATATATATATATATTAATTTAATAGAATTAAATGATAATATGACACTCAATAGGATATAATGGAGAAAAAGGATTCATGTAACTGATGCCACTTAGTGGGATAAAGATTTGTTGTTGATGTTGTTGTAGTTATTGTTGTTTGTTGTTCTGCTAAGTGCAAAACTTTGACTTGCCACCTTTTGCTATTGTATGTTTCCTTTTATATCTTGTGGCTAATGGCTTTGCTATTTTAGCTGGCAATTGAAAACAATATAGTTTCCCTCTGTATGCTATTTCTTGTTATTGTTGGGTGTTTTTCATGCCTTTTCAGCCTGCTAGTTTCCTCCTATAGGTAATCCCTGACTCGCAATTTTTCACTATAGTTGATCATAGTATACTCTTCTCATCTATTCATGACTTCTACACTATAATTGGAGATCGGAAATTGCTGATGTTTGTGATGGATAAAAATGGTACTCATTATTAACTAGTATTTTGGATTTCTAAAGACCACCACTTGTAATATTATTTTAATTTCAAAAAAATTAAGTCTGTACTTGATAAACTTTCAGATTCCTCAAATTTTGTGTATATTTTTAGATATGAATTCTTTAAGCAACTTGTAGGTCTAGCTGATAACTTTCAGGAAAAAGGTTTTAATTGTACTAGTGGGAGGCCTAGAGCTTCTATTTAGTTAACTTATAACCATATTTTTCATCAACATAATTTGTGCTTGAAATTTGTTCAAGTTCGCAACAATCTAATTTTCCTATTTGTTGTTTGAATCATCAAATCATTGAATAATTTTATTTCAATCTCAGGTTTCTTAGTTAATTTCATAATTACTTGTTCCTTCAATTCTTATTTAACGTGAGTTTCATGTGTTTCTAATTTGCAAAAACAAAAAAATAAAGATGAAATGATTGTCTAACAAAGAGTCTTAGAAATCTTACTGTTCATGTGTTCGTTTTGTGTATAGCATCCTAAATTTACATTAACAGAAACTATAGAACCTAAGATCTCTAACATTTGCTGCAAAAGTTGAATTTTGGAAATCTTGGTTTTCTATTTGTGTGGATGAACTCTTTTGTGTTGTATAGTGGTTCATCATATTCAAACTTAGTTAGCACTTCCATATAAAAGCTAGGCATTTTTCCCTACGAATTTCTTGAGCAGTCTTCCTTGATCAAAACAATCTAGAAAATTAGGCTATATATTTGAAAACTTAATTGATTTGATTGATTGGGCTATACTTCAGGACTCTAGGCAACCCAATGGCATAAACAATACTGTGAGCATGACAAAACCCTGATTAACTGATTTGCCTACAATCCATCAACACGGGCTTATAAAAGGATGAATTATACAGACCCATCGAAACAGCTAAGGATCTTAAAACTATAAAATGAGTCTGAAAAGCAAATGTTTTATCACAAAACCTAATCAAGCTAAGCCCATTAAACTCAACTCCCTATGCATAGGGTAGTTATGTGGCCATGACAATTGCTAAAGACTCATTTAGTGCTAAAAAAGAGATTGCTCTAAAAATCAATGCATCATTTAAAACAAAGTTAAAGCCTACCCTTTAGCAAGGGCATGCCCTCCACCACTAATATCCATTGGATTTTCAAAGCTTCACCTTTAAGATCTCCATTGAAGAAAGTAGTGGAGTCAAAGCTCAATCTACCTTGAATGGTCATGCCGTTATCAGTTAGCTTTTAAAAGTGAGGGGAAGCTTGACACATAAATCAAGCTCTTCGAATAAACTTCAACACCAACAAACTACTCGATCCATTATGAAAAATCTCGGATGTGCCCTAGTTCTTACCAAGGCGCCGCGTGGTATGGACTAGGGTTCTAGGAATAATCCTTGGATGATGAAACCACTATAGGTCTATATGGGGTTCACCACCATCTCACCCTTCCACCCTCCTCTCAATTCTCCATTTCTTAAGCATAAATCAACTCACCAGATAAGTCTTATGGGATGTGCTTTGCCACATAACTTCAATTATGAAGAGTTTTCCCTCAAATCAAGTGGGTACTTAATTAATGGGGCTCACGCCTATAACCTTGAACTCATTAGCATAGAACATTGACAATAAGGTGAAATCGTGCAGATGCATTTATCAATGATTTGACTAAGTTTAAGTCCTAAACCTTTAGAACTAGAAAGGAGCTTTTGAAAGTCTAAGAAAAATTTCTTTCATTATCAATTACATAAATTTTGATGATTCCTTCTATCTTAGTTGAGCACCTATCAAATCACACATGACTAACATAAGCCCCTACCCCCCAACTCATTCATGATTAATCTAGTATATATGGGCCTTTGCTTTAATTACACTACAAACATTTTCATTTCATCTCTTGAATGAAATAAAGATATAGAACACCCTCCAGCGCCTCTTTCACTCTAACAAAAAATAAAAAATACATACATAACAAAAGCTTGAGAACGATTAGAATACTGTATTTATCTAAAGTCGCATCATGATTATATGAAAATTTAGAACAATCATTTAGCAATTAGAACCATTCAACAAGATAAATACGCTAGTAAATGTAACAGTAAAATTTTATGAGGGCGCATTCCCACTAAATTTTGTTTGGGAAATGACAAGTAATAATTAACTTTTAACTTCTGACTTGGTGAATAAAATTAGCTAGACCTCTCTTTGTGGCTGTTCTGGATTGATGATGTTCAAGAGAAATCCAGCCAAAGAAATTGCAATTACTGCACCAAACAATCCAATCCCTGCCCAGAGAAGCCAACCGTTCTGAAGATCGAATGGTTCCTTCAGATCTGGAATATGCAAATGCTATAGATGTCACTCTACTTTTCATCCTCTTAAAAAATAAGTATATTTGATTCATTTAAAATCAAAACTTATCAACCAGCACACAAACAATTAAACAAACAAGGGTATAAAAGTGAGTATCTTTTATTACACACTAAAGCAGTACTCAAAGATAGCGAATGCACACCGTAGTGGAAGATATCACTTGGATAAGGACGAAAGGTGTTAGTTATGCCATATAGAACACCTAGAACACTAGCTGTCACAGCACTGCACAATAAAGAGAAATATCAAAAATATATTTGATTCTTTAAACAAATTCCATTGATCAACCATTAAGAGAGTATTAGGACCTACAGTTGCCCTGCAAAAAGTATCTCTGCCTTCTGATCTAAACTTACTTCTCCACCTTGAAAACCAAGATATGGCAATGCGATTGCTTCAACCAAACCTATCAAAGTAAAGCTGTCTGCAGAAGCTTCAATTTCATTTGATCATTCAAATATCAATTCTCAGCAAAATTAGCAAATAGCGTAACCTTAAAGTTTAATGGAAGTGAAGGTGAAAAAAAGGAAAAACTTTTCAAGTTCTTTTTGTAATCTTGATATGTATCTACATCCATAAGGAGATTTAGACAGTTCAGAAAGTTACCTTGCCCCACAAGCAATCATGGTGAATAACACAGTTTGCCACTTCCAAGGCACATCCCATCGCAAAAGTATGGGCCAATTTTCTCCCAATTTCTGCACAAGTTGCAAGATTCTTGTTCAAATTCAAACTAAAAATAAGGAAGATTTGCATACATAGCATTCAATTCCTATGTATTTACATATGTAACTCCGAAACTTTACTTTTTATTTACATGTCAACGTACCAATACATGAAAAGATCTATTGAACTTTTTAAAAGTTAAAAAGGTAGCAGTTTTTATGTGATACGGAAGATTTGGGTGGTATAAATTTTAAAAAGTAAACTCAGGTGTTATATGTGCAAATACACAGGAATTGGGTGAGATATGTAAATGCCCCTAAAATAGTCAAGCTTCTAGCATAAGGAAAAAATCACTGCCAGCAGAAATTGTTCTATATTCACAAAGGTCGCATTGTTCTAAATTGATTTTGATAGTTAACTGCCTGAACTAAATGATGGATATGAAGCCGTTCTCAAGCTTGCATTGTTTTTCTTCCAATAAGCAACATCTAAAATCTACATAAGCTTCTCACTTCTGTCTTTGCAAGTATAATACCAAGCAAATCAAGTGATTTGACCAAATCATTTCAAGAACTATGAAAATAGAAATGGGTAGATCCCACACTTTGTCATAACCATATGAATGATAGATAGAGGTTGAAAGCCTGAAATTTATCATAATAACTCATTATATTGTAAGTGTGGTCATTGCTATGAACCATTCCGACTGTTGGGGTTGGCTCTATGGCCTTCACTATTTTCCCACTCAAAACTAGATTATGTGCTCTATACAATTCAACCATATCAATCAGAACAGCAATCTAAACTGATCCTGTAGGCCTTTATACATGCTCCACATCACAACGTGAATTAATGCATCAATGATGAATCGAAATGAGGGACAACGGGTGAAGCTTCGTCCAAACTGAGGTCAAAATCCCCCAATCGGGCCTAAAGTCACTTGAAACATTTCCCGTTAGTAAAATAGACTTTTCCAAAATGTTCGGAGATCAAAACTGCTCAATAGAGGTTAATTGACGTGCACGACAGATAATAAATGTGGCAGTGCATGAAACTGTCCAAATTATTTTGATTGTCGTTGAAATTTCCTAAGCAACGTCAATTCATAAAAATTAATGTGCAAGCACATCTGAAGCATTGAAACTTCTTCAGAAATGAACTAATATAATTGACATGACCAAACAAGGAGAAGGCGACATACTGCCGACACAGCATGCACAATTTTAACCCAAATTGCCTTGACGGCCATCAATATTGCTTAGACAAGCTCCGTGAGCAAAACTTACTATGAAAAAGCATCCACGACATTGAAATTACTTACGAATGAAATCCATATTGGCAAGATTTTGCTCGTTACATATCGAAGTAGACAAGCACTCCAACTGAGGTAACACGTAAATCTAGATGTGCACAAATATAGAAATATGAGCAGGAATTTATACACAAACTTTTATAATTATAAATATTATTATTATAAAATAATAATAATAAATTAAATCTCATCCTATCATATCCCTGACAAAGCCGCTATAACATGCTCTAAATCTTGACCGCCCATATCATTCGGCTCCCCAAGCATACAATAATTAAAAAAAACATGAAAATATATTTAAATCTATTACTATCCACCCCATTTCTTCCTTCGAGATCTCACGCACCAAGCCCTCTCCTCCTTTCTCGTTGCACCTAGCCCGAAACCTCTCCCTACTCTAGTCTTCACACAGGTTGCGATCAGAGGTGTAAAGGCCCTAGCCAACTCGTGCGTCAACTTGGGCTCGACTTAATAAATAGCTCAAGAGAGCTTAACACGATGAGCTAACAAGCCAAGCTCCAGCCAACCCCGACTCAACTTATTAGCTCGCGAGATTTCTCATTTAAAATATAATAATATAATATACTCAAAATATATTAAAATTTAATATTTATCTTTAAATTAAAAATAATAATATTTTATATATCAAGTGCCTTCTTATTATTTTTCCTTTAATTTTTCATCATAATTGTCATTTTATTAAAACATTAGCCTAAATTAATATCATTTTCTCTATTCCATAATAAACAAGCCGGCTCAAACTTGGTTAATTAATTAAGCTCAGCCAAAAGTGACTCAAGCTTGACTCGACTCGTGTACACCATTAGTTAAGACTACAGCTCCTCCCTCTATCACTCCCAAATCTGCCTCTCCGGTCATGGCATGCTCTCCCTACCTCTTTCTCTATCCTGCACTCATCTAACTACACTACTCCCCTCCTTCACGCTCAACTCCCAAAAGTTCTCAGTCTCCACGCCACTATCCAAGCTGATCCTCTTCCTTCTACATGTGCGCAACCAGCCAGTATATGAGCTCCACAAGAGTTGCTCCTCGCACGTGTTCAACTCCGGTTCGTCACCTCCTCCATTCCCCACAACCTAACCCTTCTTTCCTTCAATCACCACATATTTGGCATGTGCTCGACCTACCTACATCACTATTACAAGCACGCTGCCAAAAGCTCACCTCTACATTTTATTCACCAAATCCCAAATAGCACTTCCCTTTTAGCCAGCCCTCACTAGCAAGCCCACCACTCAACACCAACCCTGATCTTTCCCCAACTGCAACTCTTGGTTCTACCACATGCACTAGACTGTATAGCAGTTTGCAGCAGACCTTTCTCTCATTTTACCACCTCAATTCCACGTTCTCTCCACATGGCATTGTTCTTAAACAGCCATTAGCCCCCTCACCCTTTCCCTCTCACATTCTCCCTAAACAAAGAGACTGTTTCCTTTCACCCTCTCTTTTTCCCTCTCCTAATTCTATCTCCCTCTAACATCTCCCATATGCTCTCTCTAAATCAGCCAATATATTAAGAAAATAAATTGTTTACTTTTTCCTCTTCACAGGCGAACTTGCACGAAAGTATAAAAATGCAACCTTAAAACTCCTAAAGCCTCGATTGCAATGTTTTAGTAGCAACGTAAGAAACTCGCAAACACACTTTCAAAAATGACAAAGAAAACTAGTAAGAGATGCCCGCGACACAGCGAGAAGCCCTGCACATGCTTTTCTTAACACTGTGGGAAAAATAATATATGTGTTGCGAAGTTTTTTACATAGAAACGCATGCACGCCATCCTTGGGGAGGTGGGCTACGAAAAACTCATACACGCCTTTTTTCGACTTATGTTAAGAAAGGCAAAGATAGACCAAGAAAGACTTGGGTATTGCATAAGAAACTATCTTAATTTATTAGAATTAAATGAAAACATGACACTCAATAGTACGCATTGGAGAAAAAGGAATCATGTAGCCGACCACTTAGTGGGATTTTGTTGTTTTCTTTTTTGACATGGTGAGTAGGCCTAACTATCTTGATGCAACCCCCATAAGCGAAAATGACACCAAAATATTGCTAAAATTCAGATTGAAGAACCCCAAACAAATTAACGAAAATGAACTTAAAATAAAAATGTAAAAACGATAAATATAATAAGTGTAAAATTATTTGTGTGTATTTTTCCGCGGAGCAAAGAAATCTTGTGCTCGCATGCTTCTTTTGTGCAGATACCTCATACAAGACGTTCTTAACAATGTGGGTTTTAAAGATTATAGTTGCAATGTCTTACAACCTAGATGATGCACACTTTTCGTTACAAGGTGGGCAAGTCCAAGGTAGCCTCCTAAATGGGGATGACACTAGGGTGTTACCGAAACTTGGACCAAATTAAATTGCAGGGGATATAGCCTAATAAACATGAACATGAACGAATGAATGAATAAAATGTAAAATAAAAATGAAATAGAAACCTAAAATGTATTACAAATAGCATTTAAAAGAACAAAGTTGAGCGCATTTGTACTTCAAATGAAATCATAGGAGGCTTGCAATGAATTTCGTAGCTCCCCGCTGAGCAATAGGATCTTTCTAATGGGCATTCAAACTCTTCTACATAATTGATATACAAAAACAATAGGGAATTAAATTGCTCACCATTGAGCATAAACAGAATATTCTAATAAGTTTGAATACTATATTGAAATTTGCATTAAATGAAAAAAGAGAATCAAAGGAATTTGGGCAAGACCTGTAATGAATTTGAAAATGTGACAAAAAGTGTGAATTAAACGTCATTAAATAATTAATAATTCAATAACTTATAGACTAATTGCAAACAACAAAATGCATTATATGAAATGCACGATAAAACTTATTATGTCTTACGTGCCACTAGATCTGCAATACAAGCTTATGAACAGACAAAAAACATTATCTAAGAACTTCGAAATGAAATTTTGCACGTATTAGAATGTTCAAATAGATAAGGTTATGTACTTATTTTGCAACATTTTTTAATTTAAATATATCGACTTAAAAAATGTACAAATCATTTGAAAAGTATATAAGTTTTCTGAAATATCCTAAAGTCTTTAGAGTGTGCTTCATTTCTCATCCTAAAATACTTGAGCATATAAGAATGCTACACATGCAAAATAGTAGTCCAAGTTAGAATTAAAGCTCCCCAAGGAGCCCGTAATTATATTCAAATTTAGTGAAATCCCTTTTTAAATCGAATCCAAAAATCATTAAGTATTGCATGTTCTCAAGCGCGTTGCTTTACCTATAGGGCAGGGTCATAAATCTCACTTTAGCTAGTTCGATCATCCTCTTTAAAATAACTGAAGTTGAGAAGACTAAACCTACCCATGACAAGTCAAATTTTCCTCTTCATAAAGGTTGGAATTGACAAAATGGATGCCTTAATAGCATTCAAGTAATAAATATTAATTATTTTAAACGTGAATAATGAAACAATTAACTCCTTGATGATTATTGTATTAAAAATGAACATTAATTGGAGAGATCAAAATTTCAATATTAAGCTCCAAAAGACAATTGAATAAATTCAATTAAAATAGATTATTGACTCAATCCTCTGTAGGTGTGATAGAGTTAAAATGTTCAAAGTTATCCAAATCTCGAAGGATAGCCAAGTAGTAAGAAAATTTCATTCAGATGGATTCTTATTTTTTAAATATCTTCAAAATTTAATAAAAATTTATTTTAAATTTAAAATTCAAATCTTTGAATGAAATTTTATCATTTAAATGATATTAGAAAAATCTCATCCATCATCCACAATTGTTTGTCATTGGTGATAAAATTGACATTAATCTAAGCTCAGAAAAAATAAATATCATATAAAATATACTATTTTATTCATACTCAAAATAATTTGCAGCAGTAAGAATGACAAAATCAAGTTGACAAAAGACTCAAGATCAGTAAGCTCTAGTACATTGTGGTAATGAATAAAGCTCATATGTTCTTTGACGACTTTCTACATTTTTGAGTTGTGAATCATAGAGTATAGATGGCATGACACAAAACCCTCTGCTAGCTGAACCAACTTGAATTTGTCCCATTAGAAAAACATCTACCCCAAGTCTACTGAGTCTCGTTAAACGAAGCAATCTATAATTGCCGACAATGACCATTTTATTAGATTGGGCAGACCAACTTCTATGATTAAACAGAAAATGCAACAATATGATTTTAATCGGGTTCATCATCATTCCACACACCATATATTCTAAGCTTATGATGATAAATTTCATAATCTAAAATCATAATATGACACTAATATATGTTGACCAATCAATAATACCCTAATAACTAACCATAATTGAAAGCATTCTCTTGTTATCAAAAGGGATAATTAATCACGAAGACTTGCGCCTATGGAAAACCTCGAACCCCATATTTTAAAGTCCTCGCAAAATTAAAATAAAATCTCTAGGTAGTGTCTTGCCATAATGTCATACGCCTTCTAAACAATTTGACCTGAAACCTCAACATAAAACAGATCCTTCTAGCTATACCCCACTGCATTCCAAAAATTTCAAACTGACAACCTAATCCTATACAATCCTAAACTTAACAAAATGATATTTTCAACAAGATGCACTAACTCTAATATTTCTCCAATTTAATCAGTTCATTCTTTCCAGCGTTGATTACATGATAATCTTATCATTCCCAATTATGCAACACAAACTCAGGTCTTTATCATAAATCATTCTTATGTAAATTAAATTGCTATTATCCTGCCTAGCAAAAAAAAATTAAACTTCGACTAATCAGGATGCCAGTGGCAAACAATGATCAGAAACCATAGAAAAGTAGTGCAAATAGCAAATTCAGCCGTGCCATAAAGAGAGTGGAGCGAACGAAAAGAACTTCAATTAAAAACCAGTGTTGACATCATGTTTGGTGGAAACTCCCGCCAAGGTAGGGTCTCGGTAGTTCGGAAACAAAGGAAAAGTAAAAAAGCTGATTGCTGGACTACCAATATACAATATTAACAAGAAAAATGCTAGATCAATATTGACTGCAAGCACCTTCTCACTCTATCTTTTACATCCTGAAAGCTGACAACTCGTGAAAATCGGAAGAAAAAAAATAACTGAGAAAAAGGCCCCTTCTTTCTTTGGCAATAACGTTAATAAATCGGTCAAGCTTCAAGGATATAAAATACCTTGTCGGCAAGACCAGTTTCCAGGTCTTTTTTCGAATCATAGAGACATCTGAACGGGAGTTCTCTGGATTTTCCGATGCGCAGAGTATTGACTCCCTTAGATTCTGCGTACAGAGAGTGACGAAAGGGAAGAGGAACTCTCCGGACTTCGCTACTTGAAGGAAAAGCTTTGCTACTGCCAGTCGCAAGGCCGGCGTTTGTCAACAGAGCAACGGCCGGTGGCCGGAGATGGGTGAGAAATGGATACATCAGCAGACAGTCCGCTTATCCCTCTGCTATCCACTGACTTGGAATAGATTGTAGTCCAAATGGGCACGAACGAAGGTGAAAAAAATATGTGAAATTTGTAAAAAAGAAAACTTAAGATAAATAAATACAATTTAAAAAACGGATCTTTACATATGTAGTACTTAATTCTTATATCAAAAAATATTTTTATTAACCCAACACCCACCCTATGGATTGAAAATGTGGATTTCACTGTCCCGTACTGTTGGAAATCATAAATTGCATGTTGAGTTAGTAAAAATTACAGTTTTAATGTGAGATAGGTAAATGCATAAGGATTGAGTACTTTTATGTAATTTCCCTTTTAAAAATATTACATTTGTCATGCATTTAAAATTAATTATTTTTTAAATAGGCTTTTAAAAATTGATTGTAATATAATAGTATGATAAAATAAAATAATTTTATGACAAAATCATATTTAAATTGAAATATTATTAGACTAAGTACATTTTTTTCTTATTTTTTTATGGAATAATATAATAATTTTAAGATGATGTGATACTAAAATTTAAAGATATAATATAATTTGCTATCATTTTCAATTAGAAAGCAAATTATTTTTTAAACATGCAAATTGATGTGTGTTTTAAGATTTACTGTAGTAGAGCAATGAATTATTGTATTAGCATTACACGAGAATTCATCACACATTCAAGTGATAAAAAGTTAATAGCAAAGATACCAAAAGTATTTACGTGAAAACCCCGAAACGGAAAAACACATGGACTTGTCTGGTTTAAATGATCTACTGTGAGTTAGTGATTCCACACCTAAACCATTGTCCCGCGGAGAGAAAAGGGTTACATACTTCCATGATGTATAATATCGGTTTCACAATAGTCGGGAGTGATTGCAATTGGGAACAGTTGCTGAAACTTCAGTAAGCTGTCTTCGAGGTGCGTCACAGCTTTGCAACGTAACTGCAGCATGCATTGTGATTCCACGAGTGATTTCATTGCACCGAGCTGAGGGTGGTCGGCAATGGTCAACGGTGGTCGGTGACCATTCGTCGGGTATACAGTTAATGGCGAAGAGTAGTCGAGTGTCATCGTCGTCAATTCCCGTATCATGTCAATGTCAAGGAGTTACCACTCTATTTCTCTATCTGTCACCCTAATTCTTATCCTACTTAGACTTATTGTCAGAAGTCTTTGAAGAACTTGAAGAAGGATTAGTCATGATAGAGATTGAGAGAAAAGAAGATCAAATGATAATCTCATAGAACAAGTTTTCAGATTGTGTAATCACTGAAGTTTTTCGTATAAGAAAATCATATAAAGATCTTGGGTAACCAGAAAGGTCTTGTAGGTGAAATATCTATCCTGAGTTCTTTAATCTCCTATAAGAGCAAGCTCCTATAGTTAATAACATCCCGAGCAATTAATACTGCTTGAGAAAACTCCCGATTAAGGTTAACATTTATCCTCGAAAAAGTATAAGTGTTTTCGTGGCAGTGCGTTTCTAAAGAATCGATACTACCAGAAAGTTTTTTTTTATGTTCAGTGTATGTCGGTGTTTTGTTGTGTTTTGTTTTGTTGTTTTGAAATTTTATTTTGTCATAATGTCATTTTGTCATTTTTTATGTCATGTCATGTATCATGTCAGGATCTAGTTTGTATGTATTTTATGTCATGTCGTAATTTCATGTGATGTCGTAATGTCATGTCAGTTTATGTTATGTTGTAATGTCATGCGATGTCGTAATGTCATGTCATTTTATGTCATATTATTATGTCATTTTGTGATGTCTTTTTGTCATGTCGTAATGTCATTTTTATTGTTGTAATATTGGTTTATCATATTGTTATTTTGTTCTGCAATGTCATGGTGTTATTTTGTTATATTATCTTTCTGTTTGGTTTGATTATTGTTTTACTTGATTTTCGTTATGTCAGTTTCATGTCATGTTAGTGTTATGTCATGTCGTCATTTTATTTTTATTCTAAAATGTCGGTATTGTACCATCTCGTTGTTTGTTTTATTTTGTTAGTTTTACTCATGTTGTGTCATTTTGTTATTTGTTTATTTGGTGTCATGTCATATCATATTTTTTATCATTTTATTGTGTTTTGATTTGATGTCATGTCATGTTATGTTGTTTTGTCATTTTGTTTCGGTTTGATTATTTAGTTTGTTTTTGTTTTGTTTTGAATGTTGTCGTTCTGTCTTTATCGTCCTGCAAAACAGAGTTAGCACACCGTATAACATGCAAAAAAAATCTAAAAGAAACTTGTCTTCATCCTGCAAAGAAAACATTGACAGAAATAATGTCATAAAAATATTTAGATTACCTGATAAAAATGTCTGTTGTTTCAAAGTTATCGGATGTCCAAATTTAGTTGAAATGTCGATTTAGATTCATGTCAATTTATGTTTAATTTTTTATTTGTCTTGAATGTCGATTTGGATTGGATTTTGGATTTTATGTCAATTTATGTCGATTTGGATTTAATTTTGGGTTTTATGTTGGTTTATATCGATTTGAGTTTGATTTTGGATTTGATGTTAATTTATGTCAATTTGAGTTTTATTTTGGGGTTTTGTATCGATTTATGTTTAATTTTATGTCGAGTTAAGCTCGATATGGATCGAACATAAGGATTATGTCATCTTATGTTGAGTTCGATACGGGTCGAACATAAGGATTATGTCGGTTTATGTCATGTTAAGTTCGATTTAGGTCGAACTTAAGAATTATGTCGGTTTATGTCGAGTTAAGCTCGATTTGGGTCGAACTTAAGAATTATGTCGGTTTGGGTTTAGTTTAGGTTGAACCTGAGGTTTATGTCGGTTTGGGTTTAGTTTGGGTTGAACCAAAGGTTTACGTCGATTTAAGTTCAATTTGGGTTGAACCAAAGGTCTATGTCGATTTAAGTTCAGTTTGGGTTAAACCTAAGGTTAGGATTAAAGTATGGCTTTAAATTAAGTCAGGTTGAACCTAGGTTTTGACTTAAATCCAATGTGGGTTGGACTTATATTTGGGTTTGAATTAAGTTAAGTTCAAGTTAGGTTGAACTTAGGTTTAGTTTTGATTTAAGTTCAATATGGGTTGAACTTATGTTAGGTTTAGGGTAACTTGGGTTCATGTCAAGTTGAACCTGAGTTTAAGTTTGACTCAAACTTAGGTTAGGTTAAACCCAAGGATTTAACTTAAGTTCAATATGAGTTGAACTTAAATTAGGTTTGATTAAGGTTTAGGTTAGTTTAACCCTAATGTTTGGGTTTGACTTGAGTTCAATATGGGTTGAACTTAAGTTGAGTTTGATTTAAGTTTAAGTTAAGTTAAACCTAAGATTTGGGTTTGACTTAAGTTCAATATGGGTTGAACTTAAGTTAGGTTTGACTTAGGTTTAAGTTAGGTCAATCCTAAGGTTTGTGTTTGACTTAAGTTCAATATGGGTTGAACTTAAGTTGAGTTACTTAGGTTTAAGTTAGGTTAAACCTAAGGTTTTGGTTTAACTTAAGTTCAATATGGGTTGAACTTAAGTTGGGTTTGGGTTAACTTAGGTTCATGTCAGGTTGAACCTAAGTTTAGATTTGAATTAAGTCTAATATGGTTGAACTTAAGTTTAGGTTTGATTTAGGTTCAATATAGATTGAACCAAGGTTTAGGTTTGAGGTTAATTAAACCTAATTTGGGTGAGGTTTAATTGATTAATCAGACTTAATTATGGTTAGGTTTGATTGAGTTAAAGTTAATTAAACCTAATTTAGGTAATATTTAATTGATTAATTAGACTTAATTAGGGTTAAGTCTAATTCGTTTAAGGATAATTAAACCTAATTTGAGTAAGATTTAATTGGATAATGAGACTTAATTAGGGTTAAGTCTAATTGGTTTAAGGATAATTAAATCTAATTTAGGTAATGTTTAATTGATTAATTAGACTTAATTTGGGTTAAGTCTAATTGGTTCAGGGATAATTAAACCTAATTTAGGTAAGGTTTAATTGATTAATTAGACTTAATTTGGATTAAATCCAATTGGTTTAAGGATAATTAAACCTAATTTAGGTAAAATTTAATTGATTAATTAGACTTAATTTGGGTTAAGATTACTTTGGTTTAGATTAATTAAACCTAATTTAGGTAAGGATTAATTAAATAATTAGACTTAATTTGGGTTAAGTCTAATTAGTTTAAGGGTAATTAAACCTAATTTAGGTAAGATTTAATTGATTAATTAGACTTAATTTGGGCTAAGTCTAATTGGTTTAAGGGTAATTAAACCTAATTTAGGTAAGATTTAATTGATTAATTAGACTTAAGTTGGGTTAAGTTTAATTAGTTTAGATTAATTAAACCTAATTAGGTAAGGTTTAATTAAATAATTTGACTTAATTTGGGTTAAGTCTAATTAGCTTAGATTAATTAAACCTAATTTAGGTAAGGTTTAATTAAATAATTAGACTTAATTTTGGTTAAGTCTAATTGGTTTAAGGGTAATTAAACCTAATTTAGGTAATGTTTAATTGACTTAATTTGGGTTAAGTCTAATTTATTTAGGGATAATTAAACCTAATTTAGGTAAGGTTTAATTGATTAATCAAACTTAATTTGGGTTAAATCTAATTGGTTTTAAGGGTAATTAAACCTAATTTAGGTAAGGTTTAATTGATTAATTAGACTTAATTTGGGTTAAATCTAATTGGTTTAAGGGTAATTAAACCTAATTTAGGTAATGTTTAATTGATTAATTAGATTTAATTTGGGTTAAGTCTAGATGGTTTAGATTAATTAAACCTAATTTAGGTAAAGTTTAATTGATTAATTAGACTTAATTTGGGTTAATTCTAATTGGCTTAAGGTTTAATAGTTTGATTAAGCGTTAGACTTAATTAAGATTTAGGTTTGATTAAACCTTAGTTGGTTAATGTTTAATAATTTAATTAAGTCTATATTAGACTTAATTATATTTTAAGTTTGATTAAACCTTAGTTGGTTGGTTAAGGTTTAATAGTTTAATTAAGTCTAATGTATTAGACTTAATTAGGGTTTAAGTTTGATTAAACCTTAGTTGGTTGAGGTTTAATAGTTTAATTAAGTCTAATGTGTTAGACCTAATTAGGGTTTAGGTTTTTTTAAACCTTAATTGGTTATGGTTTAATAGTTTAATTAAGTCTAATGTGTTAGACTTAGTTAAGGTTTAGGTTTGATTAAATCTTAGTTAGTTAAGGTTTAATGGTTTAATTAGGTCTAATGGTTTAGACCTAATTATAGCTTAGATTTCATTAAACCTTAGTTAATTATGGTTTAATGATTTAATTAATTCTAATGGGTTAGACCTAATTAGGGTTTAAATTTGATTAAATCTTAATTAGTTAAGGTTTAATGATTTAATTAAGTATAATGGGTGAGACTTAATTAGGGTTTTAGATTTGATTAAACCATAGTTAATTAAGGTTTAATGATTTAATTAAGTCTAATGGGTTAGACTTAATTAGGGTTTAGGTTTGATTAAATCTTAGTTAGTTAAGGTTTAATGGTTTAATTAGGTCTAATGGGTTATACCTAATTAGGGTTTAATTTGTTTTAAACCTAATGTAATTAAGGTTTAAGGTGTTTAATTAAGTTTAATTAGGGGTTAGACCTAAGTAGGATTTGATTTATCTTAAACCTATATTAATTATGGTTTAAGGTGTTTAATTAGGTCTAATTAGGGGTTAAACCTAATTAGGGTTTATAGTGTTAAGCCTAATGTGATTAAGTTTTAACAGGGTTTAATCAGGTCTAATTAATGTCTTAGACCTAATTAGGAGTTAACTATCTATGTCTAGTATGTCCTTGATTCAAATTGAGTCTAAGATGTTTAGACCTAAATGTCATATGATTTTAATTTCAACATTTGGAATTTTGACTTTACCCGAGAAGGTGAGTGAACCCCATGTCAGTTAGGGTTTAGATTCAACCTAGATCTAATCAGTCCTAAGACTTAGGATTGGGTCAATCCTACATGTCTTTTAAGGTTAAAGATCAAGCCTAAGGATTTCTAGGGTTTTAAATGTGAATTTGAAATTTGCAATTTTGACCCTAAGTGATGAATATGTCATTTTAAATTTTCAAATGGCTAAAAATTGTCATTTTAGAGTTTAAAAGTGCCACTCTAAATTTTTTAACCATTTTTAAGCTTAATTTCCAATTTCTTAATTTTTATAATTATTGTTGGAAATAATTATAAAAATTGATAGAAATTATGAAATTAGATTCTAGAGAATTTTCCTAAGCTTGGAAAAATCAATGAATATTTCTAAGGATGAAAGTGTCAATATGTGAAAATTTGAGAATTTTTGAAATTATAAATAATTTTTAAAAATTAAATTACTCGAGAGAGTAATTAATTAATTAAAAATCAAATATAATTCAATAATTCTATATTTTGGTTTCATAATTTTCTACTTGTCTCCCTGAGTCTGAGGGTATTTTTGTTTTATTTTTGTGATTTTTAGGTGCCAAGATATGAATTTTTAAAGTTAAATAGAATTTTCTGAATTATTTAAATCCTACTTAAACTAATTTCCACGCGACACTGACTATATCATCTGACCTGCCGAAATGACGCGCGGCGCTACGAGATTGGCTGGGCTTTTCCAGGCGCCTGCTGACACGGAACTGTTTCATATGAATGAAACAACGGTTTGACAGCATTAGAGCCGTCCATTTCTAATAAATGAAAAATGGACGGCATCCCGTCGTCTCCCCCAGTCTGGTTCATTTTGCAAACCGTTCATTTTCAAAGCTTAAGATCTCGCTTGGATCTTCATGAAACTTCGAAGGGATTGTTTCAAATGCTTCATCGTGGCAAGACGAACACATCCATACGGACTTATGGATGTTTTGAATCAGTTTGTTTTATAGAAGACCAAACCCGAGCACGAATTGAGTTAAAATGGTCATACCTGGTCTTGATGAAATGAAGCTTCAATCAAGTTTGATAGAGATGATCGCCAAGTCCTTGCAAAGCTCATGGTATGCTCAATTTGAAGTGAAATTGAGTCCAAGTATGAATTCACCAAAATGGGCTCATGGCCATGTGCTAGGTAGGGTTAGAGCTTGCGGGAAGATCCAATTTCGATTGGGTTCTTTTTCGTACACCTCAGGGAAGGTGTAGGAATGCTCAATTTGGAATTTGGGAGAGTTTGATTTCAAACCCGAAATATGTCATGTTTTTCGGGTATGAGATTGGAAGGAGAGGATGGATTTCAGAGCTTGATTTCATGGGGAATCAGTTGCTCAGAGTATGAGGAAAAACTTTGATGTTCAAAGTCCCATGGTTTGAGCATTGTATATGGGTTTCCTATCTTTAGTCTCTCCTCCTTAATGCTCTCGGGTTAAGGCTTATTTATAGCCATGCAGAATCCATAGCTAAGCTTGGATTGGTTTTAGTTGGTCCAGGGGAGGTGTTATCTTGTTCATGATGTCTTTTGGATGAGGATTGAACTTAGGGATAAGTTCAATTCATCATTTCAAGGTTAACCCATTTAGAGTCCAAATATGGTGAAGGTTTAACCCAAGGCTTGGCTTGCTTCCATGGGTGAGTTGGGAGGTTTGTAGATTGGTTCAAGTCCGATAGATAAACCTTCCCCATATAACTCATTTGTCACATTTAATGTTTTGAGGAGAGAATGACACTTAAGCTCTCTTTTTCATCATTACCGTGGTTTGGTCATGATGAACCTTCCATTGATTTGGTCCATGTTTATTGGTTTGGAAAGAGGTGTGTGATGACTCACAAAGGGCTAGCCATCTTCTATTCAACATGTCATTTTATTTTGGTGGATTGCATGACACATAATTTTCCTTTTTCATTATTTTCCAATATTTGGTAATAATGAGGTCAAGCCATGATGTGGTGATGAATTAAGCTAAACTTTTTCTATTTGATGGTTTGTGAGGTGAGAGATGACTCACCCATGTCATCTCTTAAGAATGGAGGAGGGAATGACACCTCATTATTCTTTCATGATGAATGCATGATGAACTTAAACCATGGTTAAGGTTCATCATAAATGGGTTGGGTAGTGTGTCATTCGTGTCATGATGAGTTTTATCTTGGTGATCTTAGCTTTTTCTTTCCTTATTGGTTAATCCATGATGTGGATAGAGTTTTTGGATCAACCTCCCCCATATAAACTTATTAGCCATTTAATGAGTTTGGGAGGGAATGACACATGTCCCTTCTCATTCCCAATTTTCATCATTTGGTCATGATGACCCTAATTATGTGTAGGATAAAGTTTTTTAGATGTGTCTTTCTCTCATTGGATAATTCATGAAGTGGATCGAGCTCTTGGATCAACCTCCCCCATCTGAGCTTATTAGCCATTTAATGAATTTAGGAGGGGATGATACATGTCCTTTCCCCTCATGATGGCTTCATGATGACTTTTTGTCTTTTATTAAATATGATGTGTCATGGATTTTGGATGTATTATAATGGGTCTCATGGGTCATGGGTGACCCATTGGCAACCCCACATGTATTGAATTCAATTTTAAAAGTCATTTATATGTTTTATGATGTCATGTATGATGTCATAATTTTGATTTCTCTTTTAGGATTATTTAATTATAATATCATATTGAATTAATTATGTAATTAATTAAAATAAGAAATTATATTATAAATCCATGGATTGGTCAAAAATGATCTTGGGTTGACCAAGGTTGACCAGATTTGACCAGATGGTCAAAGTTTAACCAAGTTTGACCAAAGTTGACCATGGTTGACTAAAGTTGACTAAGGTTGACCAATTTTGATTTAAGTTGACCAAGGTTGATCAGGTTTGACCGAAGTTGACCAAGGTTGACTATGTTTGACCAAAGTTGACCAAGGTTGACCAAGATTGACCAATTTAGGTACAGGGTTGACCTTTGGGTCAATGTGGTGCTCATTAGGACATGGATTGATTATTTTGATCAAATTTGACCATCTTAGGTGAAGGGTTGACAAGATGATCAATGTGGTCATCTTTAGGTCATGGATTGACCATTTTAACCTAATTTGACCATTTAGGTCATTGGTTTGACCATAGGGTCAATTTGACGATCATTAGGTCATGAATTGACCATTTTGACCAAATTTAACCATCTTAAGTTAAGGGTTGACCAAATCAAGGATTGTCATTGCTGGTCTGATCATTTTAGGATGTCATGTTGGTTTGATCCAAAAAAGTTATATTGAGGTCAATCTAATTTTTAGGGTTTTAAGAAATCTTTAGAGAGTTTAAAGGGGTTAATATTGATAGACCTCCTCCTATGATGTATTTAATGAACAGCGTTATCATTAGTCTGTAAAGAGGTGTCTGAGGATCTTGAGTCAATGAAGATGGCTTAAGATATTTCTTGTCTGTGAGTGTTAATTTGGGTCTTTATAAAAGTGAGGTCATCGACAGTCTGAGAAGACATTGTAATTCATCTCCTTTTCTCAGTCCAACTTTAATTCCATCTCTTCCTTTGGTTCAAAGCCTAACCCCTAGTTCCTCTTCCATGAAGAGAGTAGGATTCTATTTATATAGTATAAAAGAGTCCTCCAAGTAAATAAGAAAGGAGTCTAAATCACTCCATCAGACAGCCCGAAGAGGTTCCCTCAATCGAATGACATTTTGTTGGCATTGAGTCCCTTAGTTATGCCAGAATTGAGTGATTTTGGGAACATTAGGAAGTGAGAGTGATTCGATTAATAATGGGTGGGCATGCTAGCAATCCGTGTGTCAAACTAAAATTATGTTGTTTTTAGGGTTTTTTCGTCATTTTAAGCTTATAAATAAGCCAAAAAGAAGAAGAGAATTTTGGAGTCCCTCCACCGCACATTCCGGAATGGATTCCCTGTGAAAAAAAATTTGGACTCTCCACATTGCGCACTATATATAGGATTCTTCTCATGGAGAAAAGCTGAAGTTTAGAGTCTCCTCGCAGCGTATTCTAAGGAAATTCATTATAAAGAATAGTTAGAGTATTCCGATCGTACATTCCATGAGGGATATTTCAAGAGAAAAACTTGAAGTCTCCTCCCCTCACATTTTGGAGGGTATTCTTCATTGAGAAAATTTTAGAGATTCCCCGTCACGCATTCTGAAGGGGATTCTTCATGGAGAAATGTTAGTTTGCTACCTCACATTCTGGAAATGACACTTCACATTGATGTCTTGCTTTCTTGAGAAAACTTTTTACGTTACTGTCGCGCTTTTGGGATGAGACTTCTCGAATTGTTGTCGTGCTTCTTGGAGGAGAATTTTCACTATGTGATATGTCGTTGTATGGGAAATTTTGTCCTATTAAGAACCAGCAAAAGTACCGAAATTCTAAGGAGGTGATGGTGATACTATTTGAAGATGAGCTGACTCTTTTCTCAAGAGCATGAGATACAAAACTTGCAAAGACAGTCCACCTTCTTGACAAGAATGTTGATAATTTGTAGGTTTTTCATGCAAGAATGTTGGATCATGAAGAAGATCAAACATGAAGCCACGGTTAAAGAAGGATATTATTAAGGATCAGTGTCTTTATTTATATTGACTTGTTATAGTTTTGCAGTCGTCTGATATGACGTTTGTACACAGTGAAAATGTATTTTTTGTATGACATTATTTTGCTTAATGTAGTAAAAATTTAAATATTGCTTTTGAGGTTATTTTTGCCTATTCTTCTCAGCTGCTTTTGCCAAATCTCTAGGATAACGTTGTAGCCCCATCTTTGTAGTAGGATCATAATGGTGTCAAACTCTTATGAGACTTATTCCTTCAAAGATTGTTTATCTTTTCAAATATGTAAAAGTTTGCAATTAATGTTAGTGTGTGTGCTTTGTATAAAGAAAAATTGTGTGCCTTTTGAGGTTTATGCCTTTTGAGGCTTGTACTCTTTTGAGGTATTTTACATACTTGTGTCGTTTGAGACTTGTATCCTTTCTAAGGTCTTTGTTTGTGTCTTCTATGGCTTGTAGTATTTTTGACTTTTTTGATATGCATGTGTCTTCTGAGGTGTGTAATCTTCTAAGGTCTTTGATGTACATATGCCTTTTGAGGCTTATATGCTTCGGAGGTCTTTGATGTACATGTGTTTTCTACGACTTTTAGTCTTCTTAAGTCTTTGATTGCAGACCATGTCAACCACTCGCTTTCATGGAGTCTTTCTAGTGAGAATCATATCCATTACTAGCTTCCCAACAAGACTTATCTATTGGGCTCGTCTTATAGAGGCATGATAGATTTCTATTGAGACTCATCTCCTGAGCTCATCTTTCTGGGGTACCATAGCTTTCCATCGTTTCATGGCTCCTAGGCTCAAATTCTAGGGGTATTATTCATTCCGATCTAGTCTTGTCCCTTATGCTTGACTTTTAGGGGTATAGTATCTTCCCAATAAGGCTTGTCTCTTGAGAACGACTTTCAGATGTATGGATGAAGACCATGTCTTCCATTTGCCCTCAAGGATTCTTTCTACGCACAAAATCTTTCATAATAGAATAAAAAAAAAAACTTCATTATTAATAAAGAAAAATCTTTGAACAACAATTCCTTAAAACAACAAGAAAATTCTTGCTAGAAGTAAAATTAGAAACTTAAAACACTAGAATAAAAGTAAAAAGTCCTTTGTTAAATAAATTAACTTATAGTTGCACTTCTCATTCGATAATCCTAATGATTTTCTTTTGATTCTCGTCATTTTGTTTTTGAAAGTAGCGACCTAGGTGTCCCCGATGTATAGTTCAATTTCGCATTACAAATAAAAATATATTTGTATTGAATGCTCTTCTACATGGTGGAAATAATAATATTGAGACTTGTCTCCATTACTTCGATTTTTAATAGTTTTGGATACTTCTGACAACCTCTTCATCCCCGATGACCATTAGGATGCTAACTTATGAAGTATTGAGTAGCGTATATTCTTTTTCTGATTAAGGCTCACATTGTTGGTTCACGAGTCTAGGAGGGAAATAATGATTTCCCTACGATTCAAAGGTCTTTAATTGTGAGGTATGATTGACATCACTAACATTGTTCTTAAATTTGCCTCTAACTTGCTCAAACAACTCCTTGTGTGTGTTGATGTCCTCATATGTAATAATTTGAGCTTAAACATGATGCACACGATCAACATAAAAGCAAATTGTCTCCAACATCAATGATCAATATAAAGATCCTAAGCAAAGTCCTCTATGAAAGCCTCCCCTTAGTAGTTTAGGATACATCCACTGGATTTGGCGAGCTTCAGTGGAGAACATTGGTGGGATTTTTATTATCGATGGACAACATAGATCTCAAAAGATTTATATCTAAGCGATCGAATAAAACATTAAAAGAATAGTATATCATCTCAAAGGATAGAAATATTACCTTAAAATGGGTTCAATCATTCAAATGAGGGAAATCTTTAGGACTTATAATGGATATGTGGAACTAGGATTCTTCTCCTACATTACAATTGTAAGATAAGTTCATTTTAATTTTGGGGTCTTGCTTCCTACAAGGGAAAACCCTCATAGTTAATTATATCTTCAGAGCTATGAACCCTAAAGAAAACTTTCGATTAATATGATAAGTCTCATTGTTAGAGATCAGATTTTCATGATTGGAGTGGAGGGTCCAAATTTGAAGAATTAAGTTCCAAGGGATGCGACTTACAATTAAATGATGACATGTCTTGTGAAAGACCCAAAAAAATGTAGGATGAAATTTGGGGAGTGTCAATCAAAAAAATTGAAAGAGACTGACAATGAGTTTGAACTGACCAAGTGAAGTCGAAAGATAAATCAGAGATGTTGGATTTGACTGACAAAAACGGTTAAAAAACCTTAACTGAGAAGAAAGTCAGGTAGGAAAGAATTTCCAGATGAGAGAAAAACCCTAGACTCTATAAGGAATTCAATAGGTTGACTAACCTAGACTTTGGGAATAACATCCCTGGTCAAGGTGCCCATGGTTTTCCGTCGTCCCGGAAATGTTGGTATCCGTCGACTATGACCAACCATGTAGGAATCTCCCTTAAATGTCAGACCACGAAGGATTTGTAGTTTCGAAGTAGTCTGAAAAATTTTCATCAGTAATCACAGGTTATTATTTCAGTTCTTTTTGTACCTAAGAGTCATCAGCATGTCTAGTCCTCACCTTAGGATTCCATTTTCTAGTAGACCCTTTTACTTGAATCATATGAAAGATTTACAGTGGAGGAGGGATTATAAAACAAGAATAAGATGGCGTATAAGCAGACAATTTGAAGAAAAGAATCTGAGGAGCTTATTTGAGGTACAACTCATGCGTTGTATTATCCAAACACGATCATATCGAAACACCTAGAACTAGACATACACGAAAGAATACCTACATAAGCTACGCAAGTAACCAAAGAGCCAAAAGAACATTTTATCCTGGTGTCAAGGCCAACTCCCAAAGGAACATATCCCTTTAATTAATTACATCTTGGGGGACGCTCAAGAATACTCTTGATTCGATTTATGTACAATTAGGTGACGTCGTACATGGTGTCACAAAAGGAGGTTACCCTATTGGAACATTCTGTGGCTTTCAAAGCTCTTCTTAAGCAATAGAGTAGAGAGTCGATGTCTCATATCCCAAATAGGTAGTGACTTATCAACACCTGAGGCAAGTCAAGTAACCTGGTCAGCTCGTAGGCTCCACACTATGCTTCCAAAGCCTAACTGAACCATGAGACTATAGTGTGAATCACAATATCCCAAAATGGGCGGTGGTTTATATGCAATCTGGGCCTACTAGAGGGCATCAATAAAGCATCAAAAGGAATAATAGGGCTCAAAAGGGGTGCATCAAAGGAGGGGAAAGAGTAATCCTAATCAGGTAGAGATAGCTAAGTCAGGATATCACAGATCCGTCATCCCAAGGTATTAGGACTTCAAGTCTACCTGATCATGAAGATAGTCGACCCAAAACAACTAGAGATCCCTGGACAGCAATCTGTGAATTGTGTCGTTCCAGGAGACCTTGGTAGCCCTAAGGTCAACAAAATAAAAGGTGAAAGTTAGAGGCGGAACTTATATTTGCCAAAATGGCGAGGATGCCACTAGAGTGAAAGTAGAAGAGAGGTCTAACTACAAAGCTGAAACCACTCTTATAGAAGAAGTACTCCATGTTTGGGTCGAGGAAGCCACTAATAGCCTAACTGCACTAGACAATCACCTAAGTAGAAATCTTATCTTGGGCTAGCCAAGTTGGAGAAGCATGGAGACTTCTCCTCAGGACATGCAAGTATGATGCAGTTATCTAATAAGGCATAAGCATGGAGGCCGTATTGATTATGACTTGGCATAAAGCCAAAATCCCGAATATTTAAATTCTAATATTGATTAATATTAATCTTTTCATAGGATTTGTAGAAAATTTTATGAGTTTAGACCCTTAGAGATCCTATGTGATTTGCATGATTTCAACAATTCACAAGCAAAAAGAGCGTAACTGGCAAGCACATGCAAGAAAAAAAATAAAGTAAAGCAAGCCAAATATGGAAGGATAAAAGATTGAGTATTACTGGGTCGACAACATATCCTAAAAACAGAAAAAGGGGGCCAGTCATTGCATATACACTCATGGTCCTAATTCTATACATAAGAAAGATTTAGAAGGTACAGGATATGAGCAAGTAGCTCTTGGTTCCCGTCACGTGATTTCGTCTACTTAGCGCCTTGAAACTCATGCACGTACCTTATTTCTAATATATGACTCTCCTAAGGACTATATTAGGATTTCAAAATATTTTTTTAGGGCCTATTATCTTAAAATTGTTACCGTACTATATGTGAACTTGTAAAAATTATGGATTCATTTTTCATATTTATGAGCTTCAACATGGCCTTGAAAACCAATTTTGATGATAAAAAGAGAATTTTCTTAAAATATTAGGATTGATCCTTGATGAGACCTGAAATTTCATACACGTGAAGTTGTAATCGATGTAAAATCAAAGTTCTTATGTACAAAATCCTTATATATGTTACCTATCTTGAATTTTTACCTTCTTATATAGAAAAATGAAATCTTATTGGTTTCATGTAATAGTTTTAAAACTTCGCAAACTGATCGATTTTGCCATATGGCCCAAAAAACGTAAACATGTGTTTTGCATCATTTTTACTTCCACAAGAGCAAAACCAACCCCACCTGACTAGTTACAATCACAACTTGAGAGCAAAGCTTACACAAATAAGGCTATATGCAAAAGCCTGCGACTGGCTCATCAACTAAGGTATATCGGAGGCCACTGCTACCGCTGCTTCCTGGCTCTGCAAGCGGCGAAGCTTGAATGAAGACATCTTTGGAGGTTCACATTTACTTGATTTATCGAATCTTATGAAGTTATAAGCCAATGAGCCTGACAATGTGCCGACTACCGGACCCAAAAAGTAGACCCAAAGTGAGTCAAATCGCTTACTGGCTAGTGCTGGTCCTAAACTCCTTGCAGGGTTCATCGATCCTCCAGACACCGGCCTGCACAACTCAAATTTGCCGTAAATAACAACATGGCCGTAAATGATTCACTCCACTTGATAGCTATAGTTAGCTTCCTTTAATAAAACAGAGCGAAGATTTCAGCTTTTAAATGGTTGAGTTGGAAGAGAAAATTGTTAGTGTGGTATTAGGAGAAATTAGGACCTTTTAAGAGTACAATATATGAAACCAAGTGCTGCAGTAGTTTATGTTGATATACTCTTACGTAGTTTTGATTTTAGAGCTCTTGATCGCCACTCAAAATGTTTGTCAAGTAGCTTATTGTGGACCTTTTATTTGTTCATTGTTTATAATTTTTTTTAAATATATTTAATTTAAGGAAGATATACATGCATAGTACTTATAAATTCTTATGTATTTACATATCTAATTACACCTAAACTTTAAATTTTACATATATGCCACCTTAATTATGTATGAATAACTGTATTTCACTTTTAAAATTTAAAATTTGTGGTATTTTCTATGTGATTTGTAAGTTTTGGGTGATATTAACATGACATGTAAAACTTATGAGATAGATATATGAATACTTGGGAATTGGGTGGTATGTATGCACACGCCCCTTTATTTTTATGGGTAAAAAACATTATATTTAAGGAAATTTAGAGGAAATTTGTTATTGTTGATTACACTTTAGTTAGAATAAATGATGAATGGAGAAAATTTATTCATGTTACAATAATTAATTCCGGGCTCTTTCTTCTAATTACC
The DNA here is from genome assembly GCA_022702705.1 of Papilionanthe hookeriana x Papilionanthe teres. Lineage (NCBI taxonomy): Eukaryota > Viridiplantae > Streptophyta > Magnoliopsida > Asparagales > Orchidaceae > Papilionanthe > Papilionanthe hookeriana x Papilionanthe teres. Next base: position 63,288,937 of record CM040425.1, on the reverse strand, counting down.
CGGCCAAAATAGAGTTGATGCAAACAGCAGATCCAACTGCCAGGCCTGCCAACTCTCCTACCTGCATGTTCATGAAAAATAAAATTAATCATATACACACACACACACACACACACACACACACACACAGAGCCCTTCATTAGTAAGTTAAGCTTTACTTAATTACTACTAATATGTGAAAATATTGATAGAAGGATAATATACTCACAGCTTTGGTGTCCGTAGCAACCGCAGAGGTGACGAACATCATGATAAAGGTGACTACAATTTCCATGATGAGAGCCTGCAGAGGCGTGCCTGATGGAGTTGTGGTCCCCAAGTTTTTAATGGGATGAAGCAAGGCCTTCAGGACGAAGGAAGAGGTTATTGCGCCGGTTAGTTGTGCTAGCCAGTAGAAGGGTACCTGAAATTGCTTCCACTGGTTAGCTTATGTATAGGCAATACTTCTACATATTACCAGAAGGACCCTAAATTATAAGATAAAAAATGCGTGTATCATTACAAATATAAGAAATTTATATAAATATTAAATGATTTTTATTTTTTATTACAAAAAAACATTATTATTTTGAAAGATTTTTACATGCATACCACTCGATTCCTATGTATTCACATATCTGACATCTAAACTTCAATTTTTATAACATGTGCTATCTTAAATGTATTTGATTTTTCTAAAGTTAAAATGATGATGTATATATATTTTTTGATGTGATATGTAGATTTTGGTGGAATTAAAGTATAAAGGTGAAATTGTTAGATAAGAAATTAATACGTAGGAATTGGGTGGTATGTATGTAAATGCCCCATTAATTTATTATTTATATAAAGGCAAGATTTGATTGATACACGCGCTAGCATGGTAGCGGGCCGACCTTCAGCCTTTTATTAAAAACTATTGCATTTGAATAACTTCTTTAATAAATTTTACTTAAGTCCATATCGGTATATGTCCTCTTAATTATCTATAAGAATATATACGAAGTGGATGAGCAGAGCATTCGTATTAGCTGCTACGGTATAATTAGTCTGTCCTAAGTTCATTTGCTAGCTGACCAAAGCGTCTTTATCATCAAGTGTTTCTCTTTGGCATAGTTTTATATGGTAAATGGGCTGATGAATCTATTCTTGTATCATTTCATTGACAGAATAATTAGCAAGATGATGGGACAAAACGTGGATATGATAGCGATCATAGGTTAAATTGAGCGGATGATATAAGCACTTGTTTTTTTACTTGCAATACATCCGATAGTACCTTAAAAGACAATAATTGAGAAATTTATTAATGCAGTAAGTAATTTTCTACCTCATATAGAAATTCCTTGTCTCCTATCCTCCTACTTGGGTATCAAGAGCTTCATCCTTATATAAGTCATATTTTAGTAAGAAAAATATCAGTTTGATAGAAGTCTGATTAGTTATCAATAAAAGAACAATATAATTTTGATTTTTCTTTCTTTACACTTTAAGATGATATGAGATAGAAAATAAAAGGAATCAGTTTATGCTTTAGTACGTAGTATACTTAGCATTGCAAAACAGATGCTTCAAGAAACAATAAACAAGGTAATTACAAAGCACTCTCGAATTAGGAAGCCTAGCAATTGTTAAGCAAAGGTATCATTAATTTAATAGTTATTAATTGGTCTTATTCCATGCAACTACTTGAGGTCGATTCTATGTATCATCATTCTCCAGCTATTCATCTCTTTGATCGAATAGTGCAGATCATGCATGAAGTGTTTTGCTCTATTTCTTGAAGTTATATTTCAAAATTTTAAATTTATTATATCATCTGCTTCTTCTTCTTCATAGTATCTCAATTTATAGAAAATTTAAAAGAGAAAAAAAAAACCAAATTAACAATCACTGCCAGGCTACCAGCAACCCGAGGATTGTTTAATTTCTTCGAATAAACTTTTACTAATTTGTCAGATTAATACATCTTGTAAATTCTCTTGATACAAGCTCAGACAATGTACATTATTCTCATGTGTGTTTTACTTCTGATCATTCCTCTTAGTCAATTCTTTCTCAGTGAAGAATTCTAACTACGATATAAAATTAAAGGAAATACAGAAAAACTTATAAATATATAAGTGTATATAACTATTGTTAGCTAGTCTACGTATGTACCTGAATCCAAGGGAATTGGCCATGCTTAGATACAGCGAAGGCAAGCGTAACAGCAGGGTTCATGTGTGCGCCTGATATGTGTCCCACAGCATATATCATCACCGTGACTATCAACCCGGAGGCAATTGAAGCGCCTAACTGCGACACCCTCGTGTCATCGCTTAGATGAATCGCCCCCACTCCACATGACACGAATATCAATATGAATGTGGATATGATCTCCGAGACAAACTGAATCATACATGCCAAGAAATAGCTATGAGTCATCAACCTTAATTAATTATAACTTATACAAAAGGTTATATCATGACTGAATTTTAATATATTTATTCACCTTTCGAAGAAGAAAGGGAGGGAAAGTTATTCGCGAAGGCCAGGGAGGTTGAGAAGAGTAGCTCTCAGGAGCCATGGCAATATTGTTCTCAACTGTGTCAATGTCATGGATCTCATTGGAAGAAATACTATGTCTTGGTGGGTATGTAGTCATCTCTAAGGATGTTGAAGAACTGATTTCAGATCAGTTATTCACTTCTCCTCTTCACTTACTGTATACGCCTCTTAAGCCTTTTTCCTCTGACGAGCGATATATCTTAGCCAGTTTTGCAGGGTATTTATAGGATAGAAGCAGAGAGCATCAGCTGCCTGTGCGCAGTGGAGATTGGCTTTCGTTCGCTGAAAAAATTGAGTAATATGAGTCATCCTTTTTAACATTTTTTATTTGTGGCCCGGGTATGATTCGTATGCATGATTCTGGTCTTCCACCATTTAAGGTTTAAACATTAAATTAATTTCTCTGCTGCTCGAACGTCCATAGGATTTAATTAATTAGTGGAAGTTAGAAAGTAAACGCATAGTAATTGGTTTAGTTAGCTAGGATTTTGATGTTGGCCAGAATCGTATTGGAACCAACCAATGAGTGTTTCTTTGGTAGGCGGATTTGGTACAGGAAGGCCAAAGGATAGAGGACAAGTAGTGCGCTATTCAAAACTGGGTATGAAATTATATTTGGTTTTGGACAGTGAATATATAATAAAAGTGAGGGAGAAGGGAATTCTTTTTATCTCTCCCTAATTACGCAATATCTCATGCATGTATAAACCCACTCATAAGATTTGTTTCTGATTAGTGGGGATATACTTAAAATAGAGCTCTTAATTAACTTGCGTTAAATTTCAATCCTACTTATGAAATATGTTGGCTGAAGATGTTATGTATTGCTTATAGGTTGAAAGATTATCATCATGAATAATGCGATTCGGTGTAATTCTCTCTTCATTTTATTCTCTATAATTTGTATTTTTTTTTCGGACAAAGAATTGACTTAGTGAGACAATTTTTAATCCCCAAACTGCAGCGTAACTAACTTTTTAGAGTAAATAAAGTATTTTTTTGAATAATATCGGTCAAAATTTTTTTTAGTAGCCGATTTATTTTCTTAGATGAGAGTATTTTGTTTAATTTCTTATCAAATATTTAAAATCATATTATTAAAAGAACAAGGGTTAGTCTTCATTTATAAATTTAAAATTTCGACTTGCCATTAAATTTAATCTTCATTAAAATAATTTTAACTTTTTTAAAGTTTTGAATTACCCTATGCTTAGATTTGATTGAAATGGATCATATGCTTCAAAGAATTTATGATTATAGGCCTTCGAGTTTATGACTCCCATGATAATTTCTACATGTGGCCATGAGAAAATATTACATATGTTCACCTTATGTATAGACGGAGATTACTCTTGCTTAATTTTATTTTGCGCACCCCAATGTACTTTACAATGAATATATGTAATATTTATAATGTAGAAATTTGTATATAATATTAAGTAATATATAAGAGCTTTTTAAAATAGAAGAGTGATGACAATCAAATATGTCAAAATATAGTTTCTGGCCTAGTTTTCAATACTTCAAAATGCTATTTTTATTGCTCCAAGTTTATTTCTGCTGAAAAGAAAAACTAAATTGCTGATTATACTCATTGTAATAAGGCTAGTTTACCTTTGAAATATCTCGCTTTCAATCTTGACAAAAAATTTAAGAAGAATTATCTTTTTACTGATTTGTTTGATAAGATTAGATTGAAAATTCTATCTTGGGAACATAAATTTTTATCTTTTGGTGGTCGGGTTACTTAAGAGTATCCTTACATCACTTCCTCTTTATATTATGCAAGTGATGTGTATGCCTCTTGGTTTCATTAAAAAGCTTGAGAATTTGTTTAAAAAATTTCTTTGGGAGAGATTTGGTTTGAAGAATGTTCATTGGAAGAGTTGGGAGAAACCATGTAAATCTATTGATAAAGTTGGTCTTGGTTTTCATAGGCTAATTGATTTTGTTAAAATTAACTATATGAAAATGTGACTTCGTTTTGGATTGGATAATTCTATTTGGGCATCTCTACTACGTGCCAAGTACTGTTCTAACACTCATCCTCTTGCGATCACTCCTTTGAAGAATGATTTTTTTATTTGGAAAGAGATGCTTAAGGTTTCATCACAGGTAGAAGATTTGTTATGCTGGGATATTGGTATCGGTAATGTGGCCTTTTGGTACGAGGATTGGCTTGGTAAGGGTCCTCTTGGGGACTTTTACGGTGGCCCTCATGATATTAACATTAAAGTTAAAGATTTTTGGATTGCGAATAACTAGAATTTATCTAAACTGGCTGCTATGATTCATTCTAATAATACTAAGTTTATTTCTCACATTCCTATTATCCCTGATAAGAAAGATATTCCTAGAGTTAAAGGGAAGTTTGGAGATTCTATTACTAAGTCATTTGCTAATCATATTTATTCTTATCAGGGTATAGATCTGCACTGGAATTGGAATAAATGGATAAAACCAGCTATTTCTTTTTTTGTCTGGTGGGTCTTTCATGAAATCTTACCAATTGACAATATTCTTAAGCTGAAGGGCTTAAGAATAGCTTCTATGTGCATGCTTTGTAAGAATGCTGAGGAATCTCTGTCATATTTTCAGCTCTTGTTCTTTTGCTATGGATATTTGGAATAATGTTTATGCTTTCTGTAATAGGCAGGATAATTTTTCTAGATACGCTAGCATTGCTGATTTTTTATGCTGATTGGAACAATAAGGGGCATGAATTTCTATCTAATATCCCTTCTATTGTGCTTTGGTTCATTTGGGTTTCTAGAAATTCTATAAGATTTAATACTGAACCTGTTAATGCGAGGAATACTTCTTTTAAGATTTGTGCTTATATGGGTAAAAGTCTTTCTACGTATGGTATGAAATATACAAATAATATGATTATGAAAGTCATTCTTACTAACTTTTCTATTAATTTTACAACTATTACTCATTCTCGTGGTATAAGTTTATGGTGTAAACCCTATACATCGTATATCAAAATTAACTCTGATGGGAGTTGGAAACAGAATTGTGCTGGTATTGGAGGAGTTTTTAGGGATTGGAGTGGTTATGTTCTTTATTGGTTTGCTGCTCCTTCTCGTTCTGTTTCTCTTATGGTTGCGGAAGATGATGATATAGTATTTGCTCTGTTGATGGCTCGAAAGAAGTGTTGGAGTAATGTTATTATTGAAACTGATTCTTTTAATTTATGGAAGATTTGCATGTCTAATTTGCTATGTCATTGGAGTATACAGTTGCAGGTTAAACAAATTTTTTATCTGGCTAAAGATCTTAATGTGGTGTGGACTTATACTAGAAGAGAAGGTAATACTGTTGCAAATTGGGCTGCTAAGCTGGGATCATTTCTAAAAGCTTCTTATATTTCTCAAGTGTTATCTATTAATCTTTATAGATTGGTACTTTTAGATTTATAGATGATTTGGTCAGTTGGGTGTGTTGAGTTGTATGTTTTTTCATTTTTTTTTTTTGAAAGAGGACATTTTTCTTTTATTTTTGTGCTTTTTATTTTTTGGATTGTAGGGTGTATAAGTATCGGACCTCTTTTCCGGGTTTGTAATTTTCTTTTTATGGAATAAAATGTAGAGCTATAATGCTCTTTAATATATATATATATATATATATATATATATATATATATATATATATATATATATATATAGAATTAGCCTGAAGTAATTAATTTAAAAATATGTTAATATAGAAATAATGAGATTGATTCTCATTTAAAGACTTGAATTTTGGAGTAAAAAATAATATATTGTTTACTTGGACATCATGAATAGTGTGGATATATTTCTGTAGCAGAAATGGATTGATATATCCAACATTCTACAACTAAGTATGGATGATATTCGTTGCAAGTGCTAGTAGTCTGGCCCTTCCCACGCACTGCACATGCTTACGCTTTTAATCATCACCCACAGTTCAATCATTAGTGTGGGAGACTTAGGGTCTGTTTGGAAGCAGTTTGTCTTTGCTCGAACTGAACTGTTCATTCTGCTCTGAGAAGCAATTGCGGGGAAGCATTGCAGGAAAGTTCTTGTACTGTTTGGTTGCGGTTGTGGGAAAATAGCTGCAAGCGAAAAATGACAGATTGCCTACTGTTTATTAGAAGCTGTTTTAATATTTCAATATATTCACGTAGGATCAACTAATTTAAAGTGGAATAAATTTTTTTTTGAAAAATTTTATATTTAAATATACAAGTTAATAAATTTAAATTAGAATTTTTTTATTTTTATATTTTTAATATATATTTTCTATATATAGTGAATTATTGATTCAATTCAATAACTCACTATATAGGTTAAAATGTTTAAGTATATTAACAAAATATTTACGAGGATCGGTACATTTTAATTTAATTTAAAAATAAAATATTAATGAACTTGGTTATCTTTTAAATTTAATAAATTAAATATATATATATATATATTAAAAATTTTATAATTTAAAAAGGTGGTTCGTATTAATAAAATATTTACGAGCTTCATAAAATATTTTAAATAGATTGTTCAAATTATATTAAAAATTTAATAACACGACGATAGAGCGATTGAAGATCTCGAAAATAGTCGTAGAGTTCTACAATCAAAACATATACTCCAATCAAACACGTAGCAGCAGCAGTAGAGTAAAAAAAAACTGTAGAACTATTCCTACAACAACCAACAATATAATGATGTTCACTTTAGCTTTCAGAAACTGTAACTCCCGTTTCACTGCGTCTTCCGTTGTGGTGGTACACTCCCCAGCGTCAGACTCGTGAAAATCTGATAACTATCTGCCCATCGAAAGAAACGACAACGATGCGGAATGTCTCGAGGACGAGCATAAAACTTTCGTCGAAAACTATGCGGGCGACGTGATGTCGAAAGAGATGCCACGACCCACGGCGACATAGCGATCGGCGAGAGGTGGCCGACGTGTTGGAGCTCATTTTTACTCGAAATGCGAGCACATATGCGGCTTAATTAGTTTGAGTGTCGAATGGTCGAACAAAATGAAAAGAATCAATCTAGTGTGTAGATTTGTAAATAATGTGAAGTAAAGTGCTCAGAAAGAATGTAAAAGACTGACATTGCACTGCAAAAAGACACTCACTCTCCCACTAACAATCGAGTAATGCCTGCTCGAAGTGCTGCCATTTCATTTGCACCCTCCACTTCTTTTGTACAAATTGGTGCACTATTGTCATCCTCCTGTGGTTGAGATGGTTCGATGCGGTCCCGTAAGCCGTCGATCAGTAACAACCTCGTCAAAATCAACATCGGCCCGAGTTGGATGCCGCTTGATATAGTTATGCGGGGCCGTAGTTGCCAACACTATCCGCACTGTTTGTGGGAACGGATAAGGAGGCATATCCCGAAGAATGGCCCACTTCTTCTTCCAAACTCCGAATGTTCTCTCGATAACGCCTCTCGAGGACGAATGTCTCTTATTAAACAACTCCTTTCTAGTCCTTGTGCGATTACTAGCTCTTTCAAAATCCGGAATGTGATATCTTGTATCGGGATAGGGTTTAAGATACCCCTCTGCATGGGGTAGCCAGACATCTACCAAATAATACTTCCTGTAATGATAGAAAGTGTAGTTAGGTATATGACCAAAAACATCGACTTTTAATATTATTAATGACCTTACCGGTGGTGGGTGAGGAAATTGTACTGCGGCTTTCTTGTAGCAACTTTAAAGAGTCTATCTGTCATGTGCGTCGCCCTCCCATCCAGCCAATACAAATGTAAAGCACATGTTGAAATCACAAACGGCCATAATATTCGAGTTGTTCTACACGTAACGACCAATAAAAGCTACTTTCTCGTTATCCGGCACTACCGCATGAACGTGCGTTCCATCTATTGCGCCGATGCAATCCTTAAGAAAAAAGTAATCATATCAACATGCGATCCATTCTATTAAAAAGTTGTTGTAGTTAACATTCGTACCTTGAAATATGGCATGTATCGTTCATCATTAAGAATCTCTGTCGAGGTCCTTGCAAAAGTAGGATCAGTTGGTTTTAGCATATTATTCGCTAAACTGACAAGAGAAGCCAAACCAACTGAGAAATATCTGCTAATTGTTTCCGACGAATGCTTGGAAGCGTTCCATGGCTCCCCTCATTGACTCGTTACGCGACGGTATGAATAGTGTGATGCCAAGTACTTCACGATCCGTTGTCTCGTAAGACCCATGAAGTCCATGAGATGTTCTTAGGTCGACTAGAAGATCTCCGAAAACCTCATATGACATTCGGAAGATATTACGAAATCTCGTTGGGTGTCCCGAAATCATTTCACCTATCCAATTTTCTCCAACCTGAGCTGAAGTGTAACAAGGTTCACGATCGACGTATGTATTATAGTATTGCGGCATCATATTTATCGCCTGCGTTTCTCTTACGTCGTCGGACCTCCTCCGGATTCATGACGGTATAAACTGCACCTTTCAAAGATAACGCGTTACTATCTATAGAAATCGAAGTAGTACCTCATCAAAGCAAATGAATGAACTACATTACGAAAGGAAATAACTCGAACATTCAAACATTCGAATATAAATTGTCATGACAACATCGCTAACAACAATAACGAAAGATGAAATTAAAGCAACACTTCCATATCATATCACAGAGGTACGTCGGTCAAAATAATAGCGAATGTATTCTAAGCGTAGCTCTCTATCAAGCTGCAATGAAAAAGTCTCGGTGGAGAGAGTCCCGAAGGAGGTCGATAGCAAAGAAGAAAAGATCATGATTCCCTATAATCTCGGGTCTTCCTTTAGAAGCCTAACAACCTCTGGATAGCTTTTTTTGAACTACTATGTGGAGCATCATCTGCTGATTCCACAAGTAATGATAGCTGCTCTTTCATACTTCCAACGGTATTTTTCCTCTTCTTATCCAAACAGTGCCGCTTTGTTCGGTTTGTAGATTGCATTTCGGTTTGATCGTATGTGCGCGATTCTGTCGAATCGTTTGAAAGTTCTACGGCGGCCTCCTCGGGGGTTGTATCAACCATTGTTTGGTCGAGGGCAACTGCGTATTTCCTCGTGGCTATTGTCCCACCAAACATTCGATCGAGTTTCTCCTCGAATTCGGTTCTATTCCAATTGTTTTGAACTTCCTCGCCGCGAGGATAAATCCGTAAGAATAAATTATTTTTATTAGAAGTGGTGCAAACACAAGCAAAACTAATTCGATGATGTCTTACCGTTAGCCTTTCGAGTCCACCATTCTTACAGTAGCGAGCAATAGTTCGCTTCGACGGATCCCGACCAAGCCGATCGATCCTTGTTTTAGGTCCTTCCAAAGTTTCAATTCTTTCTTTAGTTGGTCCCATTTATTTTTTAGGCTACGATCTGTCGTAATCCACTGCTCGTAAGCTCCCTAAAATTTGTTACTATATTTTGCCGACCTTCCTTGCTTGAAGAAAGAGTTTGGTACTATTGCCTCTTTCGATTTCCGCTATGCATACATCGCAAAAAATTAATTTTATGTCCTTCTCCCGAAAGTGCGGGAGTGGCACATTCCTCGTTCTTAGTTGCCATACTAATAGTAGAACACAAGTCGACAATATATTTAAATATGAAATAAATCAACAAACATATGAAAGTCCGGACTAATTGCGAAATAATAAATTTGAAATGCTACTAAGGTAAAGGAACACGAAATTTACGTGGTTCGGTCAAATTGACCTACGTCCACGGGAAAGGAGCATTATATTTTCATTATTGAAACTTTTGAACATTTACATTGATTTTACATTTGCCTTTGCTCTACACCTGGATCGCACTAAACAACACTACACAACACTGCACTACAGTCAACTACAGACAAACACAATTTGCACTTCAATGCACTGCACACACCCACACAAGTCACAATTTCACTGCTTCTGCACTTCACAAACCCACACAATTTCACTGCACTTCACTCCCCAGTTGCACTTCACTCCAAACACTTCAATTTCACGGCACTGCATTCCACACAACCACATACACAAACACAACTTCCACTTCACGACCTGCACACAAGACGAGCACACGAGAAACAAACACAATTTCCGATTCACCGCACTTCACACAAAACGACACACACAAACAAACACAGATTTGCACTTCACCGCACCGCACACACCTACACTAGTCACAAATTCACTGCCTCTGCACTTCACACACCCACACAATTTCACCGCACTTCACTCCCACAGTTGCACTTCACTCCGAACACTCAAATTTCACATGACTCGCACTTCACACGACCACACACACACACAAGCCGAATTCACTTCACTGCACTTCACACACCCACACACAGACAAACACAATTTGCACTTCACTGCATCTCACACACCCACACAAGTCACAAATTCTCTGCCTCGCACTTCACACAACCACACAATTTCATCGCACTTAACTCCCACAGTGCACTTCACTCCGATCACTTGATTTCACGCGTCGCACTTCACACAACCACACGGACACACAAACGGAATTCCACTTCATCGCACTTCACACACCCGAACAAATGTAAAGCACAATTTGCACTTCACTGCACCTCACACACCTACACAAGTATTGATTTCATCGCACTGCACTTCACACAACAATGAGCACGGACAAACACAATTTACACTTCATCGCACTTCACACACCCACACACAGAGAAACACAACTTGCACTTCACCGCATCGCACTTCACACACCCACACAATTTCACCGCACTTCACTCCCACAGCTGCACTTCACTCCGAACACTCAAATTTCACAGCACTGCACTTCACACAACCACACACACACACAAACAGAATTCCCCTTCATCGCACTTCACACACCCACACAAAGACAAACACAATTTGCACTTCACTGCACCTCGAACACCTACACAAGTATTGATTTCAACGCACTGCACTTCACACAACCACACAATTTCACCGCACTTAACTCCACAGTGCACTTCACTCCGATCACTTCGATTTCACGACATCGCACTTCACGACCACACGGACACACAAACGAATTCCCACTTCACCGCACTTCACACACCCACACAAATGTAAAGCACAATTTGCACTTCACCGCACCTCACACACCTACACAAGTATTGATTTCAACTGCACTGCACTTCACACAACAACGAGCACTGAGACAAACACAATTTACACTTCACCGCACTTCACACACCCACACACGAGAAACACAATTTGCACTTCATCGCATCGCACTTCACACACCCACACAATTTCACCGCACTTCACTCCCACAGTGCACTTCACTCCAAACACTCAAATTTCACGACAGCGCACTTCACACAACCACACACACACACAAACGAATTCCACTTCATCTGCACTTCACACACCCGCACAAAGACAAACACATTTTGCACTTCACTGCACCTCAAACACCTACACAAGTATTGATTTCACTGCACTGCACTTCACACAACCACACAATTTCACTGCACTTAACTCCCACAGCTGCACTTCACTCCAAACACTTCAATTTCACGGCACTGCACTTCACACAACCACAGACATACACAAACACAATTTCCACTTCACTGCACTTCACACACCCACACACGGACAAACACAATTTGCACTTCATCGCACTTCACACACCCACACACATAGAAACACAATTTGCACTTCACCGCACCGCACACACCCACACAAGTCACAAATTCACCGCACCGCACTTCACACACCCACACAATTTCACCGCACTTCACTCCCGCATATCGCACTTCACTCACTGCTCTTCAATTTCACTACACTGCACTTCACACACCAAGACACACAAACACAATTTCCACTTCACTGCACTTCACACAAAACATCACACACAGACAAACACAATATCCACTACACTGCACTTCACACAAAACAAGCACACACAAACAAACACAATTTGCACTTCACTGCACTGCACACACCTACACAAGTCACAAATTCACTGCACTGCACTTCACACAACCACACAATTTCATCGCACTTCACTCCCACAGTGCACTTCACTCCAAACACTCAAATTTCACATGCTCGCACTTCACACAACCACACACACACACAAACGAATTGCACTTCACTGCACTTCACACACCCACACACACACACAAACCGCACTCGAACACACACAATTTCACCGCACCGCACATTTTACACTTCACTCGCACTCCACTGCTACCGCAAACACACACACACACACAAGTTTTGCACTTCGAGCCGCACGTCAAAACAAAAACAGTCCCCTAAACAAAAACATTCACCATTATAAAACTTAAAATTGTAATCATAGTGCGATGGGGCTAGTTGGAATTAACCAAACAGAACAAAAACGAGTCCCCAAACCAAATGTCAAAGGGGACGACCATAATACGAGAAAACATTACAAATAGGAGCATCGATGGAGAACACATCATTAGTATCCCCCTATGTTAATCAAATTTTTGCCTAATTAACATTACTAATCAACTTCACATGGACACCATCATGCTAATTATAGAGGCTTCAAACTTGGGGCATGACAATCTAGCATGAATATACATAGCTAAGGCTTCAAAACACTCACCATCAAAATGATTACAAGTTTCACCAATTGACCTTGAAAAGGTGCCTCTCATTTTCACAAATTCACCTTGAGAGGCACCAAATAACCACCAAAAGATTTTAAAAACGAGATGAAGACTACTCTAGCTCATCCACCAGCTAATTAGGGGAGGAAGAGCCCACATAAAGCATGCCAGAAAGTGCCAGGTCAATATCAAAAAATTGTGTTTGTTTGTGTGTGCTTGTTTTGTGTGAAGTGCGATGAAGTGGAAATTATGTTTGTTTGTGTGTGCTTGTCTTGTGTGCGAGTCTTGTGAAGTGGAAGTTGTGTTTGTGTATGTGGTTGTGTGGAATGCGATGTCTGTGAAATTGAAGTGTTTGGAGTGAAGTGCAGTTATGGGAGTGAAGTGCGGTGAAATTGTGTGGGTTTGTGAAGTGCGATGCGATGAAATTGTGTGGGTTTGTGATGCGCTTGACATTTTAGGCCATTCACATACATGTTACTTAATTCAATTCTTACCATTCTACCAATGCCTAAAAGGGTGCATTTGACATTCAATTTGTGATTGAGATATAAAAGTGAGGAGTAAGATTTAGGTGCTATACAAGTAAAAGCGAGGAACTGATTATTCTTGTAGATTTCTTGGAAGATTTACAGCCATACCACCTAATTCTTGTAATAGTTATATATCTATCACCTGAATTTCAGATTTGCTACATATACACCACCATTTTCAAGCAAATTGGCATCTTCATCTATATAAATTTATATCATCCTAAATTTGAAAATGAGTATGGCTTTGTCCTCTAAAATTGAGTAAAGCATGCCGGAAAGTGCCGGAAAGTGCCGGGTTCACCGCAAAAAAATTGAGTAAAGCATGCCGGTTGGGAACGGAGCAAACGGAGCAAAAGCCCAAAGAAACCACAAGAACATCGTCCGCAAACGGAGCAAAAGCCCAAAATACCGGATCGAAATCCATACGGAGCAGCAGTTCTAGGAGGATGTGAAGAAGAACTTCTTACCCTTCGAGGGACAGATCTAGGAGGAAGTGAGGAAGAAGATAGATCGAAGTCGGTCGAGGAAGAAGAAGACCAGTGGAGTCGCGAGAAGGGATAGGGCAGAGAGGAGTTCGGGGGGAGCAGCGGGGCGAGGGTACCTGCGGGAAATGTTTCCAGCGAAGCTGGTCGAACGACGGGGCCGCGGGGTATAACCCGCCGTCCGCTTTCACGGCGGATTCGAGGTAGGGCGCCGCGCTCGTCGCTTCGCCGAGCGACGAAGCCCTAAATTCGCGGTGCGGGGAAGCGCCGCACCGCGAATTTACTCTTCCAAACAGCCCCTTAAGTGCTGGCCACTGTCTTGCGCGTCATAGCCGTTATAAATTCTTCTGAGGGCGTGTTTATATACGCCTCGAGGAGAAAAATTTAAATAGCTATATTATTAACTTGAAAATTATTAAAATACCTAAATGTCAAAAAGATAATAATAAAAGGAAATAAGATGAACCATTTGATGGAAACTTTTGAATTTGTGGGAAGATTTATCGAAATGTACTTTAAAGATTTATAAGTAGTGCTCATTTTGCATATGAAATGGATCAAAGTTTATTTTTGGATAAAACTTGAAGACTTATAATAACTAGAGAGCTTAACATGTAAAATTTAGATATAAAATATTTATTTTATCGCAACCAAATTTTTATCACACAATAATATTAAAAATTAAAGAAATTATGGTTACTATAAAAATTAAGAAAAAAGGTGCTATTTTTCATTAATTAGAGAGCTTCAAACGCCTAAAAATTAATATTTTTTGATTGACATCCGACCACCTATATATATATATATATATATAGTTTATCCAAAATCCTTATAGAGTGAAGATTTACCAGGCCTTAGGTGAGAATCGAACTCAAAAGCTTAACAACAATCTCAAAGGTCATAACCAACTGAATTGGCTGGCCCCCATAAATTTACAAATACATGACTTTGAACTTACCCCCTTTAAAGAGGCCATAAAATAATCAATTATTAAGTGCAATCATACGGCCACCCAACCCCACAATTGAAAATATATTAACTGAAGATTTAATATAGTAAAAACTAACTGCAAGGATACTAGAAAGAAGCACAAAACCCTTTTAAAATAATTGTACTCAATTATACTGGAGCAAATGTAAGGGTGAGTTATAGCTTACAATCTCATCGAATTATTACGGTAATGGCTTCTACTGTATGTTAATTCTTGAGGCAGACCTTAAAATAGTCATAAAATGAAGATAATATGAAAAAATAATACTTATTATATTAGATAAAGTAGTTTTTAAAATTTTTGTAATTCATATTTTATCACTAAAACCTCCATTATTGTGATAATGCTTAGGCTGTAGCGTGAGAATAAAAGGGTTCAAAGATTCGAAATTTGTGGCATGGCCCTCGCTAGGCCATCTCCACCTTCTTTGGTGCGCCACAACCGCCACTTGTAGGGAATAAAGGTGGCGGAGAGTCTTTTACCATCTCTACTCTCAAGTCATTTCCAAATCTCAACTCACAAGTCATTTCCCAGGTGCATCACGATTCTTTAATTTCTTTAAACATTTATATCACTTATATTTGATAGATATATCAATAAAAATTTGCAGAAATACACACAATTTTATTTATGTATCATAAAAAAATGAAGTTAGTATATATGACCAAAGTTAAATTAGAATGACCTTCTTATTATAAATTTTATTATCACATGACCCAATGCAATATATATTTTCATTAATGAAATATATATATACATCAAGAGCACATCAAAATGAATATTTAGGAGATTCAACGGATTAGGAGATAGAAAAGTACAACAAAGGAAGGTCCACAGACAGATGCAACCTCTTGAACCAGTGCTAGAGGTTGAGCAGATGTAGACCACCCGAACCAACAACTAAATCTAATCGGAGGCATCGATCTGCCTATTGTTGCAACCCGACTCAAGTGAAGAGTTTCGAATCGCCAGCAATCTCATGGACACCCATGAGATTCCTCATAAGGGGCTAAGAATTAGTAATAACATAACTCACAAACATCCCGAATTGAAAGACCACATCGTCCACAAATGAGCTATCTATCAGATTACAACAATTTATCCTCTGCCAAATAGCTCGGGATCTTTCTGCCGACATGAGCTTCTCATTCAAGGATCAACGATCGACAATCAGACTAAACAACAAATTGACGAAGTCAATTCGATAAATCCGATTTTGTCTACCTGAAGACCATCAAAAGTCTACTGGTAACCCCAATTCAACACAATTAGACGAACACACATTGCTGAATCAAGGCCCATCAAGTTAAGCTGAGTGAGTCAGTGAGTAGTTGAGTCAAAAGCCCTTACATGTAAATACCTAAAATATCATATAACACCCCCATTCAAGCCATAACAAACATGTAGCTTAACATATTATACGCCATCCTCTATAAATAAGTGAATCATCTTATGAGAAATGATTAATAAAAAAAAACTGATTATTCGTTACTGTGTATCTCTCTCTCTACCCCTTATTTTACGCACTATTTCTTTGGGTGTGATTCATGCACATATCAGGATTTAATAATATTTACCTTAAAAATAACTTGATTTGTTTTTATTATATTTTGATTAAGATTTAATAAAAATACTCTGGCCCAAACTCCCTCAAAATCTTCTGTTAATTTCAAATTAACTTTAATTAATTTGTACAGGATTGTTCTCACTTGAAGTCTCTCTATTCTAATTATTGTGTCCTATATTGGGGCTTTTTGGTTCACTCTTGATAATCTGAAAGCTCATCATTTTATCCTCACGAAGGAGAGACCGAGTGTTTGTATAGGGTTGTTTAGCTGAATGTGACTGAAATATGAAATAAATAAATGCAATTAATTTTTTAATTTTAAGTATATGTGGTTAAATATAAACCAGATATAATAATAAAAAAAAACTTTTTTTAATTGAGGAAAATTTTGAAAGCATAAAATTTATAAAATAATAATATTAAAATGTTAAATATTTGAATTTTAAAATATTTTAAAATTCGAGTTTTTAAAATTTAGGCTCTTTGGGCTTAAAATATTGGGGACCCGATCTTTTGAATATTTAGGCTCTTAGATTTTAAAAAAATATTTAAATTTTTGTGCTATTAAAATATAAAATTTTAATGCTTAAAATATTAAAATTTGGACTTTAAAATTTAAGCTCATAAATATGAAAATACTTTAAAATTGAGTTTTTTTTGGACTTAGGCTCCTAGGAGACGTAAAATTATTCAAATATGAAACCTTTTAAAAGTTCACAATCTTAAGAACACAAGGCGGTCCATTTAAAGTTTAAATCATAATACTTCTTCAAATATTCTAAGTTTTCAATGATAATAAAGGTTCAAACATAAACTTTAAGGTTAATTCTTAAAGTCAAATACAATGTTCTGAAATTTGTGCGAGTACTTTAAGACATATGAATAACAATTTAAATACTCTCAAGCTATAAATAGTTTAAGATATTCATTAGTTAACTGTGCATAATCTCAGAGCCTTGTATAATCAATTTTTTTAAAAAAAAAATAATTAAAAACCCGCATGAACACCATATTATTATTATTATTTAGTTTACAGCAACATAAATTAACTGTAATATTAAAGTCTTATCCTTAATGCAAATTGGCAAACCGACCAAGCTCTTTGTTTTCCTAATTACATTCAAAATCAGTTTAATTAACCTACCTAATGAATGACCACAACACACAACTCATCCTAATTGATTAAAAATCTTCCGAGTGACTTAAGTAAAGAGCGCAGTTCGTAATTAAAGCGAATGTTTATCGTATAAAAGATTGAATTATTGTCTTACTTTTTGCACTTTCATTATAGAAACGCCGACCGCTGTACGGACCCAGACTCGAGTGAACTGAATTAATGTTAATTAATTAAAGTTTTAGATGAAATCAGTCATCTTAATTAATGTTTATTAATTAAAGTTACTTGCTAATCAGAAGTATTACATACAAGATTTACCTATAAAATAGTAACTAGTACGTGATGAAGTTGGCCTACTTTGGTTGCAATCATGCAATTGAATATTATTCAAATGTGGAATATAGTTGTCAAAGCAAATCTCATAAACAATAAAAGAAAAAATAAAAAAAAAATCATAAAAAGTTAAGTAAGTGCATTTTAATGGAATCTGAGCGCAACAAAAAATGTTGATTGGTTATTCATAACTTTATAACATCTATCTCACAGTAACTGAAAAAGAGTTGTTAGTTATAGTATTTGCATTTATGTCTTATTTCGTATTAAAGTTGAGACATGCAGATCAATTTATAACCAAATACCTTGTAAATACGAATGATGTAAGCCTTATTTGATCATATGGATTATTCTTTTATAATTTTTTTTTTAGAGATTTATGAAAGAAAATATATCGAAAATCAAATAGCTGACTATTTGTCTATGCATGTGTATGAAAACTTTGATATTTATAATGATAATATCAATGAAATACGTTTTTCTGATGAGCAATTACTTGTAGTGCTTGAACAAATTATTTCATGATACGCTGATATAGCCAATTATATTGTTATTGGCATCATTCCTTAAGATTTGTCATAGAACCAAAATAAAAAGCTTATCCTAATGTCATATTTTATTTTTTTGATAAAATATTTCTCTTTTGGAAAATATAAAGACCAGATTATAAGATGTATTCCCCGAAAAGAGATAAATAGTATCATTAGATAGTGTTATGATTCTGAATTTAGATGAAATTTTGGAGATTTAAAACTATTTATAAGATTTTACGATCATCATTGTATTGATCGATCGATTTTAAGAATGTTAATAAATATGCTAAAAATAAAATAAATGTCAGATGGTAGATGACAAGAAATGCCTTTAAATTATATTTTGAATGTAGAGATATTTGATGTTTTGGGTATAGATTTTATTGGACAATTCTTTAAAAATAAATATATTTTGATAGTACATTATATCTTAAAATGGATGGGGACAGTGAATCTACCTTGGTGTAATTCTCATGATGTTAAAAAATTTTTAAAGAGATTTATATTTACCAAATTTGGAAACTCTATTTTATTATTAGTGATGGTAGGAACCATTGTATTAATAATACAATTGAGATATTAATTACCAAATATAGAATAAAATATAGAATTATCACTATATGCAATTCTTAAACTAGTAATTTAGCTTAAGTATCAAATAATAAAATTAAGAGAATTTTAGAATAAAGATAGTTAACCCAAGTAGGAAAGATTAGCCTTTTAGGCTGGATGATACATTATGAGTCTATCGGGCCGCTCTTAAAACTCCCTTACTAATGTTTCCCTGTAGATTGACTGTACCGAAAGCATGTCACTTACTTGTTGAATTAGAGCATAAGATTTATTGGGCTATTAAAGAATTCAATTACAATATAAATGATTCGATAAAAGAAAATATTACTACAATATAAATTGAATGACATTATATTAGAAGCCTAAAAAATGCTAATATTTATAAATAACATATGAATAAATGACATGATCAAAAGCTTGTCAAGAAGCAAATTGAGCCAGTAAAAGAAAGTTTTACTATTTAATTCACAATTGAAATTATTCTTTGGGAAGCTTAATTCTAGGAGGTCAGGTTTATTATCCTTTTGGAACTGTAAATATACAAGATAAGAATGCAACCCATACTTTCAAATTTAATTGCCAGGTATTGAAACTGTATCAAGGAGATGACAAAGAGCATTCTAGAGAGGTTATTAAGTTAGTTCATCTTAATTAATTTGACATTATCAAGTTGAAGATAGTAAACTAAGTACTTTTTTAGAGATAAGCCAAGTTTTATCTTGTTAAGTGTGCTAATCTGAATTTATATTTTTATTTATGTGCGATTTAGAAACTCAGACATTTCTAATTATTTTATTTTAGTTCCACATGTAGCATAGCTTTGATGCATTTTCTCCTAGTGACGCTAGGTTGATAAGGTCGTAATGCTCATCCTTATTCCTTATTTTGCGAAAACTTACATGTAATATGTTACGTGGTATATATCTTTGAATTCTTTGACAAGCACCGAGCATCACATGTTTAACACTGAGGTGCTGGTCAACACCCCATTACATGTCACCTCCCCAATCGTTTGTCAGAAATCAAGGGTTATAGCACCAAGCCCTGAGCACTGCGGTGTCGCATGAATTTTATTAGTGGTCAAATTGACTATTATGTACAATATGTAATGGGAGTAATTGAATTTTGCATTTTACATGATTTGGGGATTTTACATAGGTCTATCATCACCACGCTCATTCATATCACCGCATTGCCCACTTCCTCAAACTATATAGTGCCATTGCACCCATTTATATCGCTACACTGCTATCACCCTTTCACAATCACAACATGTATAGAATATTTATATTGAATTAAAATTTAATTTTTCAGTCCTTTTATTAACAATGCTCTATCAAGCAACAAATATAAAACTTTTGACATATTTTATCACCCTTTGTATCTCAATTGATCCTCTTTTATTTCTATGTATATATACGTAATACATGCAAATAATTGAACGCATAACAATTGGCTTTATATTATTACCGACCTTATTACGGACATAGACTGGATTCAACTGCATGTAAGCAACAAAATTTATTTACCAATTAACAACATCACCATAGGATTCTCCAACAAAATAGTAATAGATATATGTAATGCTCACAATGTTTGATTATTATAGATTAATCTGAAATGCATTTTTCAAAAAGTCGAAATTTTCAAGTCTCTTGTAAAACTATAATTCCTATTATTATATTTAAAATATATTTTATAAGTTAAAAATTCCTTCTGTTACATATTTGATCTTGTGAATTATGTATTTAGTTCTTTTAGGGTCTATTTGGGGCGGTTGTATTTGTTTGAAGAAATATCTCTGAAAATGTTGTTTAAAAACTGTAGTGATGCTACAAATTTATTTTATTTTCAAAAAATCATAATGGAGCTTTCTGACAGCCAACACACTTCTCATTATATTTTTTTTGAAAAATAAGACAAAACATAATTTTATCAAACATGTGAAAGTGCAGTGAACACCACACCCCACAGTTAGGGGTGTAAACAAATCAAACACGAACGAACAGAGCTAGTGTTCGTGTTTGGTTCGTTTAACAAACCAAACGAAAAAAAATTGTTCATGTTTGGCTCGTTTGTTTATCGTACAAATCAAGCACGAACTTTCTGGCAAACCGAACACGAACTCTTCGCGAACAACGAGCTTTTTTGACTACTAGCTTTGACAACATACTTCCTCAAAATGAAGCTAATTGATCAGATATTCCGTACACATCAGGTAATTCATACTTCCTCAAAATGAAGCAAATCAAATAAGACGTTTAGGGTTTTATTTTAATATATAGTATAATATATTAATTATAATATTATAATATTTATATTAATATAATTAATATTATAATAGTATTATTGTTATTAATAATTTATCATCTATTATAATTTATAGAAGTTTAATTATTTAAAATATGATAAATTTTTATAATATATAATTATTTTAAAAATATTATAAATTTTTTATATATAATTATTTTAAATTATTATATATTTTGAACAATAACAAACCAAACACAAACGAACACATCACTGTTCGTGTTTGGTTCGTTTAACAAACAGAACGAAAAAAATTGTTCGTGTTTGTCTCTTTTGCTTATCGAACGAATCGAACACGAACTTCTTGGCGAACTGAACACGAACTGTTCGCGAACAACGAGCTTTTTTGACAGCCCTACCCGCAGTTGCCCCAAACACATTGGCCCCATTTAACACGAGAAAGAGAAAAAAAAAAATTTCTACTCATCTTTGGTTTAAAAGAAAAACAATATCTTTAAACTCATAATATATTATCTCAGAATTTATCTCTGATGTTAGCTTATTTTAATAAGTGCACACAAAATAAAGTGAAAGCATCATTAATTAATATCCAGAATAATGGGTTAAAATAATTAGATAATAAAAAAAAAACTAAAATGTAAGGACGAATTTCCTTCCGGTTAATGTATCGATCCATTGGTATAACTATAAAACTATTTAAGCATTTTCAATAGAAATTGATGCTTTGGATATTGTATTATTTGTTTTATTTTTAAACATTAAAATATTCAAAATATTTAAGAAATTAATGAAGAAGAATTTCAAGAACTGAGGAAATACTATATGTCTGGGGAAAAATTTGGGTGCGAATGATGTATGTGCGGGATATAAGAGGATTATAAACCATTTGTACCCCTCGTGTAAACCACTTGTAACCCCCGTGTAACTCCCGCGTAACCCTGTAACTCCTGCGCGGGTTACACGGGGGTTACGCATGTTACAGGGTTACGTGGGAGTTACACGAAGAGTACAAGTGGTTTATAACCCTCTTATACACCGCGTGTAACTCCCGTGTAACCCACTACGTACACATCTCCTGCGTACGTCGTCCGCACCCAAATTTTTTCCATGTCTGAGATCACTAATTGCTTAAATTTTGAATGTTATCAACCACCACGTAAAGAGATGATAAGTATAATATTAAAAAATTGCATTGGCTTTATGAATTGTTTTATAGCTGCAGTGGATATTATTGCTTAAATGATTTATTTGTTTGCACAAAATCACAATATGGCCATCTGAATAAATCGACCATAATTTTAAAAGTGGGCTTTAATTTTACAAAAAAAAATAAAAATAAAAAATGCATGACTTAAATAAAATAATGAACTTAGGGACTTCAAATTCGAACATCATTATGGTTGGATAATCTGCTTATTAGAATGTTTAGAACTATTGACTTTACAAATCTGATTTTTATTGCTTTGGATGAGATCACCTAAATGCGAAATGAATATATCCGTGATAGGATTGGTGCAGCTCTATTGACAGGCAATATTAGAGAGTCGTCTTAGATAGTTTGGTCACATTAAACTTCGCCTATCTGATGATCCAATTAGGATAATAGATGATTTAGAGTCGACTTATGTTAAGGAAGGCAGAGGTAGACCTAAGAAGACTTGGATATATTATATACAAATGATCTTAATTTATTAGAATTAAATGAAAATACGACACTAAATAGGACACAACGGAGAAAAAAGATTCATGTAGCTGACGTCGTTTAGTGGGATAAAGGTTTTGTTGCTGTTGTTGTTGGATGAGATTACTTAAATGATGGTTTTAATAATTTTTAATATTTGAA
Organism: Papilionanthe hookeriana x Papilionanthe teres; assembly: GCA_022702705.1. Lineage (NCBI taxonomy): Eukaryota > Viridiplantae > Streptophyta > Magnoliopsida > Asparagales > Orchidaceae > Papilionanthe > Papilionanthe hookeriana x Papilionanthe teres. Next base: position 63,265,580 of record CM040425.1, on the reverse strand, counting down.
TGTCATCACTGTCTATTTGAAACTGATTATTTAGATAAGAACAAAGAGTTAAGGATAAAATTGATAGATTAAAGATTTAAAATGTAAACTATGTTCAGATTAAACTAATTTAAACAATTAAACGAATAATAAATAAATTTTTTATACTAATTACAGGACCCAAAAAATTTTTCTTTAAAAAAAAAGGCTGTAAATAATATTGTAATACATATTGATATCACAATTATTAAAGTTCGTTAATTTCGTGAATGAATTATTTTTTCTAGATTACCACTTAATTCCTATGTATTTACATATATAACAACTAAACTTCAATTTTTACATACACCATCTTACTTATAGATTATGGGTATTTTATAAGTAAGATGGTGTATGTAAAAATTGAAGTTTAAAAATTAAAATGACAGTATTTTTGAGAAAATATTACATCAGTAGTCCGCACGTAGAGCTACGTGCGGAGTCCAATGAAATCACGCCACGTGGTGCGTGGCAGAAAAAAAAAATTCGCCTAGTAACACATGAAATATTCTCCCCGTGTTATTCCACGTTATTCAGGTATTATTGTACATTATTCATGTGTTATTGATGTGTTATTGTGTTATTATAACACCGAAAATATTCTTAGAACAGAATAACACATGAATAACACAGAATAACACCTGAATAATAACAATAACACCTGAATAATGCGAAATAAAACGAGGAGAATATTCCTTGTGTTATAGACGAAATTTTTTTTTTGCCACGCGCCACGTAGCGTGATTTCGTTGGACTCTGCGCGTAGCTCTACGTGCGGAGTCCGATGTAACATTTTCTCAATATTTTTCTATATGATATGAAAGATTTGGTCGGTATAAATGTAAAAAGTATCCTTTAGGCGTTAGATATGTAAATATATAGGTACTGTGTGGTATGTATGTAAATACCCCCACTTAGAATTCTAATCACAAATAATTAATTATGTACGAATTTATGTTACGCCAAATATATGGGCGTTATAGACAGTTTTATATTACCGAGAAAAGGAGCACCAGACACTATCTATGATCTAACCCACAACTATAGCTTTCTTCCTTCTGTATTTTATTTTGACACACAACAACTTTTCCAAAGTTGACAACGTTTTTGAATTTCACGATGTCCAAAAAGCCGTTACTAGACGTTGAGAGGTTTAATGAACAAATAGCAAATTTATTTCAAATTTTGAGTAACGCAAAACTAGAGGAGCAACTACTGCTTCCTAGATTACAAATTAGACAAAAAAAAAAAAAAAAAAAGAATATAAAATAAACTCAGCCTGAATTCTAACTTCTCCTACTCCCACACATTATCTGAGACTCCCATGGATACTAATCCACTAAAATTTCACCTTTCCTGTGATCTCTGGACAGTAGAACTCAAGCCTTCTGATTTGAATTATATCACTCTCTTTATTAATCTTCCCTCACCAAAAGTTCAAAATCCTCATCATGGCTTCCCAGATGTGGCCAAGCCTAACAGTAAATGTTTGAAGTCACTGAGACAGAAGATTGGGAGCTTAATGAGCTGTTGCAAGGCTTTGGAGGTTAATGAGCCCACAGAAAGTGGCGATCATCCATGCCATTTCTCAAGAAAGTTAGAATTTCACAGCAGAACATCAGCTATTGAGCGAGATGAGAAGATTAAAGAAGCAATCAGGTATTGCAAGAGTACAATCATAAGCGATCACTCGAAGGATGAAGCAATACCTCAATAAAATTTTGATGCTTCCCTTATTAGGATGAAATAGTCATTAGTTTCTTTTCTTTTATTTTTTTTAATCATTCATTGGTTTCATAATGTCTGCATCTATTAAGTATTTGTTCTCAGTATTCGTGTTTTTGTAAACTCAACCATGTTAAATATGATGAATCGGAAGTTATCATATTTTGTTTAATGAAGAACAGACATTGTAGCAATTTTGAGTGAATCAAAATGTTAGTATCATGCTGATTAAGGTAGGACAAATTGGACTAAAAATTTCCCATCTCGGCCGCGAAAGAATCCCTATATTCAATAGCATGGATAGTTAAGGAAAAACAAGATGCTTGCTGCAACTACAAGTCTCTCAGGGCAACAAAATTCCGATTTGAATCCAATTAAGATATCATTTTATAATGTTTAGCAAAACAAAATTATTTCTAGAAATGTATTGCCCAAAATTCCAAGTCCAAATAAAAAAGTACACATAATATGGCATCTTTCAGTATATATTTCCCCACGTCCAAAAATTTTAAATGCAAAACAGCTGAAGAACAATCCGATATAAAGCCTTATAAAATATGTTAGCTAAATGATAGATGATTGTAAACTAGTATTTGAAAATATAGGGGCATCAGCTGTTGGGCTTACAATGATAATGTAGCGAGAAAAGTAAAATCATAATTGATGGATGATATTAAATCCCTCTCTTTGTCCCTATAAAATTTAATTTTATCTTATTATATTCTGTTTAGATTTAATTTATCCGGTTTACCATACATCCAGCATTTGGTTTTCCAGCCTTTTAACATGTGATTAGAGCCGACGGTGCAACTAGGATCAAGTCTCGAAATGTTTTATTCATTTCCATCCCATGAGCTTCGAAGGGTCTAATCATGCTTAAATAAAGTACTAAAAGCATGTATATACCATCCAGATTTCACATCATTAAATGAGCTCTTGGCGCTTATTGGTGGAGAAGCTTTTGTTTTAGGCGTCTCATGGTTGATGTGGATGGATTTTCATAGGAATTGTCTCCATTAACGAGGTATTTTGCGAGCAAATTTGCACCATTTGGAGCTCATTCAATCATTGAAAAAATTTTTGAATTAAAAAAATCAGTATCGTTTCAACTCCATTGACACCTCTAAAATGAGTATATTGCACCCAAAAATACAATTGATAAAGATGGAGATTTTTATATTCCCATCAAGTTTTAATCACAGCTTCCATATTTTTTAATTGGACATAGTTATAATACGCTGAAAAGCAAATGGAGGGAAAAATTGTACTGAGATCCATATTAATAAGAATAATATTGATGATTACAAGATATTGTATTGCATGGGTGGAAAAATAAGAATAATAATTACTGTTGTGTTGAAAACTAAAAGTTATTTTTCATCTAAAACATAAATAGCACAATGAAAATGTTAATATGTCCTTGTATTAGGCTTAATCCATGATTGATTGCATCTACAGTAGGATGAAAAAGATTACCGGGTACATCCACAATGGAGCCTTCAAAGTAGCAATTAAGCTATTTCCCATAATCACTGCTGGTTGTTAGCGAGAGTTTTGACAGGAATTCCAAGCCTTCACTGCTCAATGTTGGATTTCCATCTCTCTTTCAACCAACTAAAATCATTCAACTCGTCAAGAAACCCTCATTCCTTAGACTCCATTAATAATTCATTAATTTCATATGCACCCACGGTGCGGGAATCATATGAAAGCAAAAACAATGTTTCCAAGTATTTATGCACAAGAGATTTCAATTTTCAAACACAAGTCTTTGAGGTTGTAGAAAAGTATCAAAATCTGCAAGCTCAATTCTTCTCATGTTCAAGTTCATCCCATATATCAATTGATATATTCCCTTACTTTCAATAGAAACATCATACCCAGAAAGAAACCTAAAATTTGACCCACTAATCTCAATGCAACTCTCTCCCGCTATCTTCTTCAATCCTTCTTCTCTCATTGTCTTTCGAACCTTAGCAGCCTCCTCCCATGATCCGAGCTCCGAATACATGTTGGCAGCAATCACATAGTTCCCACATCTGTTCGGCTCAAGCTCAAGTAAAATCTTCATTGCAGCCTCTCCAACACCATGGCCATCTCCATTAATGTGTAGCTGGCAAGCATTGAGCAGAGTTCGCCAAACCACAGCATCAGGATTCAAAGGCATACTTCTGATAAAATTGTAAGCTTGAAGAAGAAGGCCTTTCCGTCCAAGCACATCAACCATGGCACTATAATGTGACATCTCAGGTTTGATGTTGTGAACATGAACCATCTCATGGAAGAATCGATGGCTGTCTTCTACCAATCCTGCATGACTGCAAGCGCAGAGCACTCCCAGAAATGTCACATAATTGGGCTCAATTGAAGAATTCTTCATCTTCCTAAATAGCTTGAGTGCCTCATGGGCACAACCATGTTGAGCAAAACCGAGGATCATAGCAGTCCAAGTCCATACATTTTTCACTTCCATTCTTTCAAATTTCATGGACGCAAAATCCAGAGCTCCACATTTTGCATACATGTGTACTAGTGCTGTGCCCAACTTCATACAAGCTTCAATGTCTCTGTAAATGATCTGGCTATGAACCCACATTCCAAGACCCAAGCTCCCCATCAAAGAAGCAGCGGAAAGAAGAATGATGTAGGTTGTATGATCCAACACCAAGTGACTGTCTATTATCTTGCCAAAGATTTCCATTGCTTCTTCCATCATCAAACTACCAACATAAACATTTAAAATCGTATTCCACGAAATCACGGTTTTGTGAGACATTCGATCAAACATCCTTCGTGCATCATGGACCTCCCCAAATAACCCATACAAATGCATCAACGTGTTTCCAACATAAACAACAGATTCCACAGCATTTTTGATAGAATCGGCATGAACTTGCCTTCCAACACAAATGTCTTGTAGTTCACTACACGACTTGATTACAAACGGATAAGTTAGCTCATTAGGCGTTGCCACTTGCCGGCGGCGCATCTCAAGAAAAACACCAACTGCATCAGCTGAGAATGAATTAAAACAGAGTCCTCGAATAACATGGTTCCATGATGAGGACATTGGGGTCGGGCAGTGGAGGAGGAGTGCTCGGGCGTGGGAGAGGTCGCCGGAGGGGTGAAGAGAGCAGAAACGGAGGGTTTCGCTGACCAGAAACTTATCAGTGAAAAGAAGACCGGAAGTGAGGAGGTAGGACTGGATTTGTAAGAGCTGGCGCATTGAAGAGATGGAGTTGAACAGAGAAAGACAGAGGTGCTTTGGGGAACAGTTGGGATTTGAATTGATGCGGGTGGTGAGCATAACGGTCCGGAGATTGGTCATGGAAGGTTTTGTGTAAGATTCTAATTGTAAGGGTTGACCCGAACATTGCAGAAAAAAAAATCACCTGCCTGAGATCACGGTTGTCTAATCATCACCAAACTTGAAACCAGATTGCCTGAGAGCGCTCTTGCAATTTTTTGCCGACAGGAAGAGCTTCTATTTTGAGCAGGAAAAAATGACTAATAAATATGTCATGTGTCTCCTGTATCAAAATTATGCATTAAATATATAATTTTTTTTTAAATTTGGTGGGTACATCGTGTGATGCGTAAGACACTTTTATCAGAGTTCTGATGCACTCATGATGTAATATTTTTTCCTTCAAACAGAAGAGTTTCTACCGATCACCCACACGATTACTTTTCGGACTAGACAACATTTTCTCGGCTGATTATTTAGTTAGCGCTGATAAGGCTCAAAATGAGCTAAAAAAAAGTTTGATAAAAAATTTTGGCTTCTAGCTCGACTTGTTTATTTCGATTCAATTTAAATCCGAGCCAAATTTTGAATTAATTTTCGAGCGATTAACAATTTTTTACCTAAAATTTGATAAATTCACAACCCTAATATCACTAGGGCTGTTAACGACCTGCATTGCGGTCGGCTCGAAACCAGCTTGAAAAAGACTTCAATCCAAAATTCTGGATCGTAGCTCGGCTCATTTATTTCAATCTGATCTCAGTCCAAGCCAAAGCCAAACTAATTTTTGAGTGATTAACGTGGTTCGAGCTCAAGTGTTCATTGGTTTGACTTATCTGAGCTAGGAAAGTGGCTTACTGGGCTGGGGAGTGCTTTTTGAGGCCGAGGTGAATAATTTGAAAAGCTTTAGGCGATTGACATTTTTTACTCTTTTAATTTGTTGTGGATAATATTTTAGTACATGTTGATATCACTACAATTCAAGTTTATTGATTTCTTGAAGAAATCAGTTTTGTAGTTTAATAGCTTAATTGGCTGAATACAAATTTTAGTCCTAATTCTAATCATCAATGAATCATTATATACAAAGTATCGCATAGGTTTGTACCAAATATATTTTTTTGCACTATAAACAGTGGTATATTACCAAGAAAAGGACATCAGTTCATCGTCCACTTATTAGAAGGGTATATGTACAATTAAGTACCGTTGGTTCCAATATAAAAAATAGTGAACTAACACGAACATTAATAAATAATAAATACCTTTAAACGAGGATTGATATATCAAATTTTTAAAACCAAAACTCAAATTTAAGCGATCCTTTTTTTTTTTACTTTACTCAGCTCAAATTTATCATTATGGTTAGCTTTATAGTTAACTTTAAGAGAGAAATTTTCAAAGTTGGCAGCATTTTTGAAATTTACATTAACCAGTCAGAAAACCGCTATAAGAGTTAAATAACAACTGGACGTTAAATCATCTCATGAATAAATCCCACATTTATTTCAAATTCTGACGAACATATAACTAAAAGAAGTACCTTTTGCTTCCGAGATTGTGCAATAGACCAAAATAATAGTAGGCATAAGAACCCCAAAAATCTAATTTCTAAGTCTGCCTACTCATTAACTTTATCTAAGCTTCTCATGGATGCTAGTATACTAAAATATGTTGTTTACTTTGACTTTTAGACTACAGACTGATTTCAATTCTATTACTCTTTTTGTTAATCTTTCATCAGGAAATGTTCAAAGTCCTCCACTTTGTAATCATCATGGTTTGCGGTGATGGCTAAGATTAATCTTAAATGTTTGAAGTCACTCGGGCAAATAATAGGATGATTACTGAGCTTTTGTAAGGCTAATGAGTGTACTAGAATTTGGTGATCATTGATGTCTGTTCCCAACTAAGTTAGGATTTCTTAGTAGAGCATAAATCATTGATCTGAGATGAGAGGACTAGAGAAGCAATCATGTATTGCTAGGGTACAATCACAAGTGATTCTTTTTAGTATGAAGCAAAAGCGCAAGTTCGGTTGGCTTCTTGTTTTGATTTCATTATCATCTTTTGATCAGTTCATGGTTTCATAATGTTTGCATCTATGAAATGTTGGTATTCAGAATAAGTGTTGATGTAGTCTAACCATGTCATAGTATGATCATTCTAACACTTGTAATATTATGTTTAATAAAGAATACATATTGTAATAATGTTGTATGAATTGAAGTGTTAATATCATGCTGAATTGTTATGTTATAGCATTCAATGATAGAAGTAACTAAGGAAGAAATGGATGGTTATGGAGGTGTTGTAAGGCTTTGGAGGCTAATGATCCTATAAAAATTGGCAATCATCAATGTCAGTTCACAAACAAGTTAAGAGATTGGTTCATATCCATTTTTGTTTATTGTTTTCTGTTATTATTATTATTATTTTTAACATGAAACAAAAATACGTTTGATAATGCTTGTGATTTTTATATTTTTAAAAGTAAAAAACAAAGAATATGTTTAGAAAAAATAAAATAAGAAAATAAGAAATAGTTACGTATGAAGTACGCATTGGGAGGGCATTGGGTATTAACACCAATAACCTCTTAATAAACCCCGAATAATCCACCAATAAGTTCCACTTTCATATTTTTTTTAGTGTAATTAGGGATTTGTGTGAGGTTATTGGGGTATTAACCCCAATAATGCCGATATAACCCTTCAATACCCTCCAATAACCCTTGCAGTTCTATTTTAAATGTAAATCAAAATTATTATAAAAATATTGAAGAGTTACCCGAAAATTAATATGAAGTACGCACATACTCCATATGTAAATATTTCTACGTAAATGTTTCTCCATACACATCAAGTAATCCATAGTTCCTCAAAATGAAGCAAACCGAATAAGGCGTTTAGGATTTTATTTTAATATATAGTATAATATATTAATTATAATATTATAATATTTATATTAATATAATTAATACTATAATATTATTATTATTATTATTAATTTATCATATATTATAATTTATAGAAGTTTAATTATTTAAAATATGATAAATTTTTATAATATATAATTATTTTTAAAATATCATAAATTTTTTATATATAATTATTTTAAATTATTTTATATTTCAAACAATAACGAACTGAACACGAACAAACATATCATTGTTCGTGTTTGATTCATTTAACAAACCAAACAAAAAAAATTGTTCATGTTCATCTCGTTTGCTTATCGAACAAATTGAACACGAATTTCTTCGCGAACCGAACACGAACTGTTCGCGAACAATGATCTTTTTTGACAGCCCTAAGTAGAGGCAATCGTGTATTACAGGAGCACAAATCACAAATGATTTTCCATTGCATGTCTTCCAAAGAAACTTACGATGTTTCCCATTTTAACAAGTTTTAATCATTAGCTTGCTTCGGTTTGTTCAGCATTTTCAAATTAATGATTGGTTTCATAATGCTTGCATCCAGGAAATATTTATTTCTCATAATTATATGTTTTTGTAATCTAACCATGCTGTAGCATATGATGAAGCGGTGGCTATGGTACTCAAACTTAATAAAGAAAAAACATTGTAGCATTATCGTGTGGATCATAAGCGTTAAATAATTGCGTAACAACTTCTGATTAGATCTCATAGGACGTTGATAAGTTAATTAAATATTAAAAAAGAGTGCTTGATGTATATTACAGATTGGGATTAATAGAGGTGGAAGAGCAAGTGATGCAAAAGGCAAAAGACCAACTTTTTTTTATATATATATTTTATATCACTTCCCTCCCTCCCTCTATATATGGATATGCAAAACATAAATATTTGTTAAGGCTGAGGACGGCAACATGCAATTTATCGACAATGAGCACCATAGTTACGATAGCATCAAACCCAACAGTGCTCAAGAACACCATCAAAATAGATAAATGTTAAAGGAAAAACAATACTCTTCTGTGGTCACATAGTCAAGAGTTTTATTTATTTATTTTTGTAAGCAGGAACTAAAATTTACACTTCATTTTCAATTCAAAAGATAAAATAACAATAACAATAAGTTTCTTGATAAAGATTGTATTCCATCTCCACCGCAGAAGAATATGTATATACATTGAACAGAAAGAACATAATTTCTCTACATATACAACCCATATTAAAAATTTAATATGACAAGCAGAAGATCATTCTGAAACGAGACCTTGCAAAATATAAGTTTACTACAAGACAGGTGATTGTCAACACATGTTTGGAAGAATCTATAACGAATATTAAAAGGTAGCATCAGCTGTCGAGTGCCAGTGTAGTGAGATGGTATAAAATCATCGCTGGATAGATAGATGAATTGAAATACATCCCTTTCCCCATATCAAATTTAGTTTTTAAGTAAAGGTTTCCGCCATTTCAATAGGAAAAATCCTATGAATGAAGGAATGGAGAAGAATATCAAGATAGAAAGTAATATTGGCAGGATGGCCCTGATATTAACAGTAATCCAGTTTGAAAAGCTTGCACCTTCAGCAGTTGTCTGCATTATAAAAGCACCCAACGCCCAGTCTAGTGGAACTTGTCCCACTTGGTTTGCAAATACAACCCTGAACGCAGAAGGAGAGACTTAATTCATGGTTAGAATCATAAATTTATAATAAGTTGTATTCCTTTTTTATTTCATCAACATTTGGATGCTGGATGTACTAGCTCAATGCAAGAGATCTAGCGTTGAGGTTCCTTTCTGTGTGAGTGTATTACTTCAACTTTTGCGAAAAAAAAAGGAATGTAATCAATGAGTTTTGTTTTACAGGCAAGCATACACTCACAGTGAAAGTTAAAACTAAAGTTGATTTCTTGTTAATTTTTGGTACCCCTTCCGTGGGGACTTGAGTATTTTGTGTTGATCGTGTTCATCCTTAATGTACTGAGTCTAACAGAGTTTTCAGCGTTCCACCTTTTTAATAAGTGATTTAGAGCCAATAGTTCAACTAGGATCAAGTTTCCCATATGTTTTGACGTTTCCATCTCATGAGTTTTGAAGGCTCTTATAGTGCTTAAATAAGGTTCTAAAAGCAGGTATCTCATTGAAATTTCACATAGTTAAATGGGTTCCTTTTACTTATTGGTAGAAAAGTTTTTATTTAAGAATGTGATTGTTGGTGTGGAGGGATTTCCATAAAAAGGGGGCGTTGTTGAGATAAACATGTTTGAAGATTTGATTAAAATATGATTATTTTTAAAATACTCAAAGCACCTTAAGTTATTTTGAATGCTTTTAAAAATATAAAAATTTATTTTAAAAAAATAAATTATTTAAAAAACACACCAAACAAATATGTTTTTAAAAAAGAAAAATAAAAAATAAAAACAAAAACAAAACAAAAAAAAGATCCCAAACAAGACCTAAGAGTGCAGTTCCTGGTGTACTAGCAAGGGCCCTTACTCATTAGCTTAAAATTGTGTTAATAGCGTTCATCCATTAGAATAATGTGATGCAACTCCTAAAAAATTCATATCTTTACATGTAACATAAAAGGCATTACCCGCTGTCATTCATGGCAATGCCAAGACTGTCATGTAACAGAGCCACAATATAGGCTGAAGAGAAACAGTACCGCAACAAATCCTCCTCCTCTATGGCATGATACTTTCTCCTCAGTTTCGACCAATCTTCTTCACAGAATTGTTCTCCAGCGAGCGTCAAATCAGAAAGAAAAGATGAAGGACCCAATCCAAAGAACTATGAAGTAAAAAAAAGAAAAACAATGTAAGCTTCAAGGATAATAAATCCCAGTGAGGGGTTGGTTTCAGTTAAAAGACGACAAACCATTTCAAGAAATAGGCTTTCAACAACGGAGCAGAGTAGCAACCGTAAAAGATTATTGAGAATAATTCATAGCAGAATTTAGTGACAAATTCATAAAAAAGTTTATAAGAACAATGACCACAGAAATAAACATATGCAAACCTTTGATGTATGGAAGAAATTCTCTGTTGCTATAAGTTTCCCTTGAAGCTTAGGAACAAATGCTGAACCGATGTGGCAGTTCTTATATGAGCATCTATCTGCAAATGGGGGAAACTACTATATTTTTTAGCCATTCTGAAAAGAAGGAACAAAAATATTATATCTTTTAACAACCAATTTACGGCTAAAATAAATGTAAAACAAAGAATGAATAACCCAAAAGCAAATTATATTGATTAAAAACTGAAAAGGGCATATAAAAAGTCAAGGAACACGATACATACAATCATTCTAAAGCTGAAAATCGTGCTACAGCTAAAAATCAAATTGTCCCAAAATTGATCAAATTCAGTGAAAAAATCAAACCAATTTTTAAAATCCGAGAATAAAAAAGGAACGATAAGAGATCACAACAGAAGAAGTTCACAGCAAAAGGCGAGAAGAACCACAATAGGATCAAGCGCGGATCAAGCGCGGAAATATGTAGAAGGATCACTATGAAAGTTGTGATAAGATTGTAGCAAACAAGATCAAGAAGGCTACATTACGTTCGACAAGGCCAAGGCTGCATCAATCTGGTCAGCTAAGAAATTCCAATCTCAATAAACTGCTCAATTGAAATTTGCCAAGCAAACCTGAAAACAATTCTTGCACTAACCACAATTCTTCACATGTAGACCTAACTTATCATTTTATAAAATATTTTTGGCGTTCAACATTAGTAACAAACATAATTTTATTTTAAAAAAATCCTTTAAATAATAAGAATAGTGTGGAAGTTTTGAGAATTATATAAATGGTGTTGAATGAATTCTGAAGGAGGTAAAAAGAAACAAAAATCTATGGCATAGTTGACAGTTAATGATTTAAAGTCAAATGAAACAAGCAAAGACTAGACTATATCATAAATTTCTAAGATTTTAAATTGTAAGCATGCATCGCAATGGTTGAAAGAATTTACCTATATCTTTCTAGCAATTAATTTGTTTAATAACACGAGTAGAAAATCAAGAAAATCTCCAATTTATATCTTTAGTATACTTATAATCATTACAACAACAACAACAAAGCCTTTGTCCCACTACGTGGGGTCGGCTACATGAATCCTTTTTCACCATTGCGTCCTATTTAGTGTCATATTTTCATTTATTTCTAATAAATTAAGATCATTTTTTATACAATAAGCCCAAGTCTTCCTAGGTCTAACTCTGCCTTTCTTAACATAAGTTGAATCTAAAACATCTACTCTCCTAATTGGATCATCAGATGATCTTCGTTTAATGTGAACAAACCATCTAAGATGATTTTCTCTAATTTTGTCCGTCACAGGAGCTACACCAACCCTATCACGGATATATTCATTTCGCATCTTGTCTCTAAGTGTAAAGCCACTCATCCACCTAATCATTCTCATCCCAGCAACACTTAACTTAGTATTATGCTTCTCCTTTAAAGGCCAACATTCGGCGCCATAAAGCATTGCAGATCTCACCACCATCTTATAAAATTTTCCTTTCAGTCTAAGCAGTACTTTTCTATCACACAAAAGGCACGAAGTATTCCTCCACTTCAACCAACCAACTTGAATTCTACTATTAACATCCCCATATATATCACCATCGCTTTGAACAACAGATCCGATATATCTAAATCGTTCATACCTTTGAATAATTTGATCACTCAAAGTTACACTTCTGTCACTAGTGCTACTACCACTAAAATTACATTCGATGTATTCAGTTTTAGTTCTACTCAAATGAAGGCCTTTAGACTCCAGTGTAGACCTCCATAAATCAAGTTTTTGTTGAGCTTTTCTCTAGTTTTATCCACTAGAAGGATATCATCAACAAAAAGAATACACCAAGGTACATCCTCCTATAAATGTCCAGTAAGACCATCCATAACTAAAGCAAAAAGATATGCACTTTAAGCCGATCCTTGATGTAATCCAACAGAAATGGGAAAATAATTGGTCAATCCTCTTCAGTTCGAACACAAGTAACAACTATAGTATACATATCTTTAACGACTTGAATTTAAGTCATATCAGCACCTTTCTTCTCGAGAACTCTCCAAAGGATATCTCTTGGAAGCTTTTTCTAAATAAATAAAAATCAAATGTAGATCCTTTTTATTATATTTGAACTTCTCTATCAAACCTATCAATAAATGTATAGCTTCCATAGTAGACCTGCCCGACACAAATCCAAATTGATTATGAGAAATCTTTATAATACGTCTTAACCTATGTTCAATTACCCTCTCCCACAAATTTAAAGTATGACACATCAATTTAATGCCTCTATAATTAGCAGACTCTTGTGCATCACTTTTATTCTTAAAAATAGGGACCAAAATACTCCTACTCCACTCCTCAGGCATCTTTTTAGTTTTTAAAATAATATTAAAGAGTTTAGTAAGCCAAGAAACTCACAAATCTCCTAAATATTTCTACGCTTCGATTGGGATATCATTAGGTACTAGAGACTTTCCACCCTTTGTTCTTTTTAGATCCTTCTCAACTTTTTTTTAAAATAAAACATTTTATTAATATTGACAATATTAGGATCACTAAGATCGATCATATTTTTAGAAACTTCATTAAAAGTTCATCAAAATAACTCATCCACCTATGTTGAATATCTTTTTCTAAGAAAAACACTTTTTGATTTTCATCTTTAATACATTTTACTGAGTTAAATCTTTACTTTTCTTTTCTCTTTGTTTAACTAGTTTATACATATATTTTTCACCATTCTTAATATCTAACCTATTATATAGATTACTAAAAACATAATTTTTAGCGTTCCATATTGATCCTTTAGTTTCCCTGCGGGCCGTTCGATATTTTTTCTAGTTCTCTAAATTTTTACAATTAAACCAATTTTTATAACATAACTTCTTATATTTTATTTTTTCTTGCACATTATTATTCCATCACCAACTATTTTTATTTATAGAAACTTTATCTTTTGATTCTCCAAGTACATCTTCTGCTACATGTTTAATAAGTGTTTATTCTTTGTCCACATAACATTTCGTTTATTCATGAGCATCCCAAATATTGGAATTTTGAATTATATTTATAAAAATAATTTTATTTATCTTTTAGGTTCCCTCATCTAATTCTACGATGATGAGTCCTAGTATTCTTTATTTTACAAGTCTTCATCTTAAAATCTAGAGCTAATAAACGATGTTGGGTACTTAAAAACTCACTTGAAATGACCTTAAATTCTTTACAATCTCAACGATCTATTCTTCTAATAAGAAAATAATCAATTTGTGTTCTATTAGTCCATTCTTTTAAGTAATAAGATGTTCATCTCTTTTCTTGAATAGAGTATTAGTAATAACAAAATCATACGCTAAAGCAAAATCTAAAATGACTCTTCCTTCTTCATTAGTCACTCTAAAGCCGTAGTCACCATGAATATTTCTGAAATCTTTTGATTCTCCAAGCACATCTTTTGCTACATGTTTAATAGTGTTATATTCTTCTATCACATAAGCATTTCGTTCTTCATGAGCATCCCAAATATTAGAATTTTGAATTATATTTATAAAAATAATTTTATTTATATTTTAGGTTCCCCCATCTAATTCTACGATGATGAGTCCTAGTATTCTTTATTTTATAAGTCTTCGTCTTAAAATCTAGAGCTAATAAACGATGTCGAGTACTTAAAACCTCACTTGAAATGACCTTACAATCTTTACAATCTCAACGATCTATTCTTCTAATAAGGAAACAATCAATTTGTGTTCTATTAGATACATTCTTATAAGTAATAAGATGCTCATCTCTTTTCTTGAATAGGGTATTAGTAATAACAAAATCATACACTAAAGCAAAATTTAAAATGACTATTCTTTCTTCATTAGTCACTCTAAAATCGCAGTCACCATGAATATTTCTGAAATCTTCAACCATTCTACCGACATATTAATTTAAGTCTCCTCCAATAAAAATTCTTTCTTCCAGAGGTATCATGTGTATTGTCTTTTAAGTCATTCCAGAATTTATCTTTAGACCCTATATTTAAATCTACTTGAGGAGCATAAACATTTATAATATTAAAAATTTTAGTATCAATAATAATCTTAAGGGCTTTAATTCTATCTCAAACTCTATTAATTTTTATAACATTATCTTTCAAACTTTTATTTATAATTACACACACACCATTTCTAGTGCGAATCTTACCAGAATACCCAAGTTTGAAACCTAAGTTATCAATCTCCTTAGCCTTTTCTCCAACCCAAACTTTTATTTATAATTACACATACACCATTTCTAATGCAAATCTTATCAGAATACCAAAGTTTGAAACCTAAGTTATCAATCTCCTTAGCCTTTTCTCCAACCCATTTAGTTTCTTGAATAGATAAGATATTAATCTTTTTATGAATCATAATATCAACTAATTCCATTAATTTACCATTGAAAGTACCTATATTCTAAGATCTTATATTAATATTAGTTTCATGGACTAACTTCTTTACCCGCATCTGTCCGTAATGTGGAAACCTCGCTATTTGACATTACACCCGGCGCGGTGAAGCGGCACTTGCACACTTTTCATCGTATTCGAGCCATGTAGCCGTGTCGTCTAGTGGATGCCCTAACACTTACACAATGATCAAAAGGATTCATGTCATGATTTTTTCGACAAGTTTTACACTGGCTGTCGATTACCTAACGCGGCCCTTCACTTTTCACATTTGGGCTTAGGACCGACAATGGCATACCGACAATGGCATTGTTAAAGAAAATTTTCAACTAATATTTTCATGCAAATCACGCAAAATGAATAATATAATTTAGGAAGATTTACATACAAATACTCAATTTCTATGTATTATATATCTAATGCCTAAACTTCAATTTTTGCATATATACCAGTTACCTATCCATGAAAAGTTGTATTTCACGTTTTAAAGTTAAAATGATGGTATTCTTTATGTGATACGAAAGATTTGAATGGTATAAAAGTAAACAACAAAGTTTAGGTCTTAGATATGTAAATACATAGGAATTAGGTGGTATGCATGTAAATACCTTTAATTTAATAAGACATAATACAGGCACTGATGATGATAAAATGTTTCATAATGAATACACTATACGTAACTCCTACAGTGGACAAGATGAATAAAACCTTGAATTAGTGTTTATTAGCTATCAAAAATTTTCTTTTGATGACCAAAATAAAAAATAAAAACTCACACAATTATGATGCATTTATCATATCAGCAAATCCTTTAAAGAAAGCTACTAATCTAAACAACCAAAGCGTTCGTCATAATAACTTGCATGTTTTTTTTCCTTAAAAAATCATTAACAATTGCTTGAAATATTGATGCAACTTGAGATTCTTCATAAACCTTTTTTTAGCTAAAAAAATTATGAAAAAAAAGCCAAATCAATATCAGATAGACTAATACATACTTTAAAAGAAATTGTGTTCATGGGTTACTCATTTTCCATAAGTTTAGATTCATAAATGATCTTATATGCAATTCCAGCAATATATTCAAATTTCAACTCTCATTTAACTAGACGCTCACATGCAGAAACATGTAAAAGAAGTACGGATTTTGATTGAATAAAAGTAGAGGCAAAACCATATCATAATCATAAAACTTTTTCGACGCCAACTTCATCATCAAAAGATTACTTCAAAATAATAATTTCCTCGATAATCATAAATTAAACCATATGTGATTCTTGTATTGGTGTGTGTTTGACAAACTTAAGAGGAAACGCAAGTGACATTTTCTAGGGATCAAAAGCCTATGACATCACAGCAATTCTCAGTCACAAGATTTAAAATCTCACTCTTAAGCACTTGCTTAGAACCTATTTAAAAAATTGACTTTGTTACATAACAAAGGGTACATAATTTATCTATGAAGGGACCAAAGTAAACATTTGATGGTTTAACACCGAAGACTTACCAAATTAGTTGGTATCCTAACCCTTAAAGACTAATAGCAAAACAAAATATTAATTAAACGTTGAGCGACCAAGAAAACTTTGATAACACCATAAGAGTGCATAAGATCATTTCAATATTGAGCAACCAAAAAAAGTTAATAATATCATAATAGTTCATCAAGTAATAAACACTAAATTGAATGCAAAAACAAAATAAAAATAAATATTAGGGAAGGGAAAAAGTGGACTTGCTTATTAGCATTTCACCGCTTTTTGTGCCACAAAAAGAAAAAAAAAACTTGCTCAAACAACTTTGCTCAAGGTTATTTTAGTTTTTTTAATTAGACAAGTGAAAATGGTTTTATATGATTTAGGACCCGTTAGATATAAATGAATTGATCTGCAGAATGGCCTCCTTAACCATTTATATTTGCTAACATTCTCAGTTGGTCTTTTAACATGCAGCCAGATCAGATCACTTGATAGCTATTTAGTGGTTTATTAAATCACTAATTTGATGTTCGAATTTGTTTATTCCAAGTCAATTGAAAAAGTAGAAGTACAAGTAGAAAATGAAGGTTTCATTGAATAAATCATCACATAATTTGACTTGTATCATTTTCATAACTATTTGATTAATAACAAACTATTAAGTGAGCTACGATATAAATAGGTTATGTTCAATTATTGCTTTAATATCTCAATCACATGCACAATTACAAGATTATACTTCTCAATCGTTATGATATGGTGTAAAGATTAGATTAAATCTATACTTGATAAAATACATAAATAAACAAATTTAACAGGATTTTAAAGCTCATCACATTCAAAAATGGGATGGAGCTCAACTAAAAAAAAATAGATGTGCTTAAATAGCATAAAATATGAATCATAACCAAGAAAAAGTTTACAAATACAGAAAATCAACAGCAGTGATTGTCCTAAGGAGCATAACGGATACCTTTTTCCTTCCGTAATAACAACAATGCAGCCAATCGACATTCAGAGAAGTTTCCAAATGCATGAGGGAGTCTTTTGTAATCTATGTTCGCATTAAGTGCATCAGCAGAGTGCTTTCGTTGGTCTGCGCCAAACAAATATCCTTTCGGAGTACAAGGATCAATATATACACCCTCAAGATAAGCTTCTGCAGCTGCATAGAGAAACAAAGTTCATTTCTACATATTCTAAGGTATATGAGTTTCCGTAACCCTTAGGTAGCTATCTATTTAAGATAATTAAAATTAAACTGAACTAATTTAATTGGAAAACAGAAAAAAATGATGTAGGCTGAATTGCTGATTCAAGAAAGGGGTTTAGTGCCACTGAATTGATCCTTGACGGTAGCTTTTTAGTGTAACCTTGATTGATCATAACATTTAATAAGACTGCAGTTCTAGTCCGGAAAAGAAAAGCAAAACAGCCGGAAATTCAGTCCTACTCCAACACAAACAAATGTTCCCCAGCAAGAAATCGAATCAAACTAAAGGGTGGTGATGATAAGAATAAAATGTATTATTTCTAAAGGAAACTCTTTTAAAATATTTTCTGGATGCAAGAACTGCAGTGCCTTGTAAACATTCAGCATTCAGTAAAAACCTTTCTACAGGTTACTGGCTTTTCCAGGCGTAGAATTCTGAGTATCCTATTTGAGATTTATTCTTGTTTATTCCTTTCTTGTTGGTTGTTGTGTCTTTGGTAAGTTGTAATACTAGAAATTAAGTTTGCCCCATCCTTTACTTACTATATAAGGAGAAGAGTTCTAATTTGATCATTAAGAAAGAAAAACATACAAATTTCTCCACCAGTGTAACCTTGATTGATCATAACATTTAATAAGACTGCAGTTCTAGTCCGGAAAAGAAAAGCAAAACAGCCGGAAATTCAGTCCTTCCTCCAACACAGCCAAATGTTCCCCAGCAAGAAATCGAATCAAACTAAAAGGGTGGTGATGATAAGAATAAAATGTATTTTTTCTAAAGGAAACTCTTTTAAAACATTTTCTGGATGCAAGAACTGCAGTGCCTTGTAAACATTCAGCATTCTGTAAAAACCTTTCTACAAGTTACTGGCTTTTCCAGGTGCAGAATTCTGAGTATCCTATTTGAGATTTATTCTTATTTATTCCTTTCTTGTTGGTTGTTGCGTCTTTGTTAAGTTGTAATACTAGAAATTAAGTTTGCCCCATCATTTACTTACTATATAAGGAGAAGAGTTCTAATTTGATCATTAAGAAAGAGAAAAATACAAATTTCTCCGCCTTTTGATCTCTTTTTTCAGCTACCGGAATCCTACCTGCAGCCGCCAGCCAGCCTGTAGGCCTTAATCGACTCCTACTCCCTCGTCAGATCTCTCCTTGCAGCCGCCAGCCAGTTTCCCTGCAGAAATTCCCTGCAGGCTTTCATTTTGTCTTCCACCAGGCATTCCCTGCAGACGTTCCTGTAAGTTCCCCAACAGGCTTCTGCTGTCTTCCACCTGGGCAGCTGCACCCTGCAGGCATTCCCTCAGCTGCAAATACTAGCCAACCTTCCAGTCGTTCCTCCATGCCTTCCCGCTAGCAACCCAGCTGATCCTTCCCTAGAAAGCAGAGCAACTGCAGGCGTTCCTCCTCTCCTACAGCAAAATCAGCCAGGAATTGTTTCCAACCCTAAACATGCACGAGACTTGTGACAAAGTAGGCATGAAGATGACTAACTCTACACTGGAGGTTGGTTTTGAATCAGAAACCAAGAATTCTACACTGTGCAGCTGCACCCTGCAGGCATTCCCTCAGCTGCAAATACTAGCCAAACTTCAAGTCGTTCCTCCATGCCTTCCCGCTAGCAACCAAGCTGATCCTTCCCTAGAAAGCATAGCAACTGCAGGCGTTCCTCCTCTCCTACAGCAAAATCAGCTAGGAATTTTTTCCAACCCTAAACATGCACGAGACTAGTGACAAAGTAGGCATGAAGATGACTAACTCTACACTGGAGGTTGGTTTTGAATCAGAAACCAAGAATAGAATTCTACACTAGAGGTTGGTTTTGAATCAGAAACCAAGAATTCTGCCCAAACAAAACCGGAACTCTCACTTTATCACAAATCATAAACTCGCTGGCCATAATTTCCTTCAATGGTCCCAATCCATATTTAAATATATTTGTTGGAAAGGAAAAGAGGAAAATCTCAAGGGAGATGACACAATTCCTGAGCCCACTAATCATAGCCATCGCTCATGGAAGATTCAGGATCATATGATCATATCTTGGTTGATCAATTCTATGACCACAAAGATTCGAGAAAGTTTTTTATTTTATAAGACAAAATAGCTGTTTTGGGAAGCAGTATGTGGGACTTATTCTAGTACCAAAAACACTGCAAAATTGTTTGAGATTGAGATACAATTGCATGAGCTTCGACAAGAAGGGTTAAGTGTGAGTCAATACTTCAACACACGCACAAAGTAGTGTTTACAACTAATAAGTATGATACTAATATATGAAAGTATCCTCAAGATGCTATATTGTATAGAACAATAGTGGAGAAAAAGAGGATGATTAAGTTCTTGTTGGGTCTAAATAAAAAGTTAGATGAGGTCAAAGGAAGAATCATGGTCTACCACTAGGAAAGCATTTGCTGAGAGAAAAAATTAGGAAGAAGCTTATGGTGCCAGGAAGTGTGAATTCATCTAGCATTGAAAACTCCGCCTTGTACAACACAATTAATCCAATTAGTCAAAGCCAAAGACGAATCGTCCCTTGTGTGAAGATTATAAGAAACTTGATCACACAAAGGACAAGTGCTGAGAAATAAATGGAAAACCTGCAGATTAGAAACCTAGGCAAGGGAGGAAAGACTGAGTCAGTAGGGCCCATGCTGTTATCTCATCTGAAGGTTCAGCCTTCCCTAGCCCCTTCACCAAGGAACAACCGGAGGAGTTGAAGAAACTTTTTTTGAGCACAACTAAGCAACATACCAGCTTGATAATAAATCACGGTATCATGTCCTCCTATCTTCTTAACATTGAAAGATTCGAGCTTAGTTAATAGTTTCAAGTGTTTCTGAGTACATGACGATATTCACCAACTATTAAAAGTTCACCGACTTCAAATTTGTTAGACTTGTCAATACGTTTCACTCCAGGATTGTTGGGAATGAAGTGAAAGTCTCCAAAGATATTCAACTTTCTTCTGTGCTATATGTTTCCCATTTAGCTTGTAACTTACTTTCAACTAGCAAGCATACTCATGCTTTGAACTGTGTTACTAAATTTCATTTCATGAATTTTAGGAAGTGGATTCATGATAGGTGATTGACAGTATTGCATCAAAGTCTATACCTGTCGGCGTTATTTTGGGTGTGGAGTGCTCGTAGGAAGCTGTCGATCGCCGGAATTAAAATTACCATGGCCCGCTACGGAAGGATGCTTTAATTTACATATATATATATATATAATTTTTGAAAAATTTGAAATCAAACTGACCTCATATTTTTCATAATTTAAATGAAAGAATGACTATACCTCAAGACTCGTATTTATCCCGAAAGAAAAACACAAGACTTGAGGGTGAGGCTCGATCAAATAAACTAAGAAATATATGACGTCCGTTTAGTCTTTAAACCATTTTATTCGTTGACAAGCTTCACCTATTTAATATGAAAAATTAAATAGGGTTTATTTTAAGTTGAGTTCGAAATACTTCATATAAAGTGACACTTATAGTTAATTACATCTTAAATGATCGAAATCACTTAAGAACTACTCAATAAAAATCGGAAATATTATCTTCAAGGAGGTCAAAAGGATAGGATTTTCAACGGAAATCGGACAAAGAGGTGTGAAAGGCGATTGACTCAAATTTGGAACATTTATTGTAGAATCCAAAGGAGGAAGAACTAGGGGATGTCAGAGATCCGGAGGCGAACCTCGGTGACTTCCCAAGCTATCCTATGGTTTGACTTCGATTTATGAGAGATATTATTTAAATGTTTCATCGTGCCAATTTTATTAAATTAGGGTTTACATTTGTGTGAAACGATTACACGAATAGCCTAGAAGATGTGAGTATTTAGGTCGTGACGAATGACAACCTCATAATCCTAAAACGAGTTGGGGCTTATATTGTACGACAGAGCTATACAAAAGCCCAAAAAAAAATGGTTCGAGTATTTATGTCGCACTAGGCGAACAACCTCGAAAACCTATGGATTGTTGTTTAATCACTAAAGAAAGATTTAGCTGGTGAAGACATGTTTTGCTGTTGAAGATGGCCGTGCTGCCCACCGCGCTAGAACATACCCAACAAGTCTATGGAAACAACCAACCAAACTGCTAGAACATACCCAACAAGTCAGCATAATCAACACAGCAAATCATTGTACAGAACCAAATCATATCCCTTACACAGAACCACATCAAAGGCTTAACAGTGAAGCAATCCAAAGATACAATCCACCATTGTGGGAATCCTCATCATAGACATAAACTAGGAAATAAATTAAAACTACACAATATGATAAAACAACTAAAACAAGCTTAAAAAAATAAAAAATAAGATCATATGCAAAATTAGACCCAACAGCTGTCAGATTTAAAACCCCATTGAAAGACGAACAACCCCATATCCAGAAACATGTGACTACACCCTACACAGATCAACAAATGCGATTATGTCAATAAAATCATTAATGTCATAATTAGATATCATTTGAACACAAAATTTGCCCAAATACTCTATTTGACACAAGCAAACCTTAAATTAGAGGACTACAAAGAAAAAAAGCATATCACGAGTCGCTGACATAAAAAATAAGCAGTAAAAAATGACTAAAAAAATCAATTCTTTTGATGGTATTGCTAACAAAAAGACGCTTCCTTTTATTATGCGGAAAAGAAATAAAATCACAAAGGGTTGGCACTTCACCCAAGAAAACTTACACGTTTTAAAGTCTCTTGAACTAAGCAGTCGGTGCAAATATTCATACGCCGTGTTCTGGAAAATGCTACAAGTTAGATGTCAATAAAGTATGGAACTTTGACAACATGTATTGCAATATCTCCTCCAAAAGACAGCAACAATAATTGACAGCCAGGAAAACAGCTAATACTTGTAGTTAAATATAAATGCATTTCATATGAAAACGAATTTAATTTGTTTTATCTAAATAAAATTAGTAAAGGAAAAAATTGCATCAGATCATGGATGATAAGGAAAGCGTGAGACGAATACATATTTTTGCAATAGGTCCCATCTATTAAAGTTTCATGAAGATCCTTTCACAGGTTGTGCCATCAATTGAGGGCAAAATATGTAAGAAATAAGAATATAACATGTGTTTTCTTCTCTTGTTTACCATCTCTGACGAGGGTGCTGGAAAAACCCGGATGCGGGTGCCGGAAAGCCAGCCGGTCTAGGCCCCATTTGGACCAGGCGACCTATAGAGGGGGTGGCAGTGCCGCCAACCCCTTCTCCCGATTTCCTTTTCTGTATTTCCTTATGGGAGCCTTCCTTTGTTGTTATTTCCTTCTAAGAGCTTCTCTTTGCTGCTAATTCCCTATTGGAGTCTTTTTAAATGGTGTTTTATGAGAGCTGGTGCTTAGTTTGTTGTGTATCGGATTTCAGGTTCCTATGTGAAGTTGCTTTCCTTGTTCTAGGGTTATATCCTCCGAGATAGTAGTGCTCCGATTTTATCTTCCAAAGAGGTGGTGTTGTAACCTTTCCAGGCTCCTCTCCTCCCTACTCCCGAAACCTTCCAGCCACCGGTTTTCCCCTTCAGACCTCCCTGTCAGCCTCTCCCGACACCGGACGGCACTTCCCCCACCCTTTTTCCCTGTTGTCTAGTTCTCACTCTGATCTTCTAGCCTCCTGTTCCCCCTCCACCTGCTGTTGGCCTTGCTGTACAACCTTCCCGCCACCCCAAGCGCATCCTACCAACTACTAACAACTGTCCTCCCTGCTGTCAGGTTTGTTTCCCCATCAACCAGCACCCTTCCCCCCCCATTACCTACAGCTTCCCCGACCGTTCCATGCTTCTTCACCCCCAACCTGCCACCCACCACCTTCCAATCTATCCTCCAGCTTCAACCCTTTCCCTTTCCCCCTTATCGTTTTGCCGACGCAACCACCGCCCTCGAATCTCCTCCTCCAATCCTACTCGGAGATTAGTTTGTGCTTGAATTTCCTTTCCAGTTCGTGTCGTAATGTAGCCTTACTTTTTGTTAATAAAAGTTTGCTTATATGTTTCCGCCAAGTTCCTACCTTAATTTCGGTATCATTTGATTTCAGAGATAACCTAACCCTAGCCCTATCTTAGAGTTTCCTAGCAACTCCCTATTCCCAAACCATAGCCCCAAATCCCGAATCCCCCTTGCTGATTTTCAAAATCAGCAAACCTAAACAACATTTTGCACTCGCCATCAATCGCATACATCCCCTTCTTACCTCCACCAATTAAATTTCCTTCCACAACCCAAACCCTAACTCAACCAAAATTCTTCTCCTATTGCTTAATCTCTAGTCATGCCACCAAGGAGAAATATGTCTGAGCCTACCCGGGAAGAGATATGGCGAGAGTTTGCCTTCAACAGAGGCTTGAAGAAATTGAAGAGTGGACACATAAAAGGTTATAATCGACTGAGATCTGAAAAGTCGAAAGGGAGAAAGAGAAGACGATCTAAATAACTTCCATAGGAATAATTTCAGCGATGAAGAAGACAGACCTCCATTATTAGAGGAGGCCTAGAGGAAAATCTGAATCCTTCCCGGAGAGAACTTTCGAGAGATATCATTTGGATGACACATAGACTACAAATCAAAGATGAATTTACTAGAGTTGGGGGAGACATGGATCAGAATAAATTCATTGATTGGAAGCAAGCTATTGAGTGGATATTCAAGTATAAAGATGTTCTAGAGATAAGCGGGTCAAAACTAGCTACTATAAAGTTGAAGAAGAGTAACTCCTTATGGTGGGAGAACATACAACGACAGAGGAAACATGAAGGCAACGATAAGATTACAAATGAGAGACTAGTCATACCACCAAAGAGAAATATGTCTGAGCTTACCCGGGAAGAGATATGGCGAGAGCTTGCCTTCAACAGAGGCATGAAGAAAGTGAAGAGTGGACATAAAATGTTATAATCGACTGAGATCTGAAGAGTCGAAAGGAAGAAAGAGAAGACGATCCGAATCCCTTCCATAGGAATAATTTCAGCGATGAAGAAGACAGACCGCCAGTATTAGAGGCCTAGAGAGGAAAATCTGAATCCTTCCCAAAGAAAACTTTCGAGATGACATATCATTTGGATGACACATAGACTACGTAATCAAGATGAATTTACCATAATTTGAGGGAGACATGGATCGGAATGAATTCATTGATTGGATGTAAGCTGTTGAGCGGATATTCAAGTATAAAGAAGTTCTAAAAGATAATCGGGTCAAAACTAGCTACTATTAAGTTGAAGAAGAGTAACTCTTTATGGTGGGAGAACATACAACGGCAGAGGAAACATGAAGGCTGTGATAAGATTACAAATGAGAGACTAGTCATGTCACCAAGGAGAAAAATGTCTGAGCCTACTCGGTAAGAGATACGAGGAGAGCTTGCCTTCAAGAGAGGCTTGAAGAAATTGAAGAGTTGACACAAGAAAGGGTTATAATCGACTAAGATCTAAAGAGTCGAAAGGGAGAAATAGAAGACGATCTGAATCCCTTCCATAGGAATAATTTCATCGATAAAGAAGACAAGCCTACAGTATTAGAGGAGGCCTAGAGAGGAAAATCTGAATCCTTCCCGGAGAGAATTTTCGAGAGGAGAGATCATTTGGATGACACATAGACTACGTAATCAAGATGAATTTACCAGAGTTTGAGGGAGACATGGATCAAAATGAATTCATTGATCGGATGCAAGCTGTTGAGCGGATATTCAAGTATAAAGATGTTCTAGAAGATAAGCGGGTTAAAACTAGCTACTATTAAGTTGAAGAAGAGTAACACCTTATGGTGGGAGAATATACAACGCCAGAGGAAACATGAAAGCAGCGATAATATTACAAATGAGAGACTAGTCATGCCACCAAGGAGAAATATGTTTGAGCCTACCCGGGAAGAGATATGATGAGAGCTTGCCTTCAACAGAGGCTTGAAGTAATTGAAGAGTGGACACAAGAAAGGGTTATAATCGACTGAGACCTGAAGGGTCGAAAGGGAGAAAGAGAAGACGATCTGAATTCCTTCCATAAGAATAATTTCAGCGATCAAGAAGGCAGGCCTCCAGTATTAGAGGAGTCCTAGAGAGGAAAATCTGAATCCTTCCCGGAGAGAATTTTCGAGAGGAGATATCATTTGGATGACACATAGACTACGTAATCAAGATGAATTTACCAGAGTTTGAGGGAGACATGGATCAAAATGAATTCATTGATTGGATGCAAGCTGTTGAGTGGATATTCAATTATAAAGATGTTCTAGAAGATAAACGGGTTAAAACTAGCTACTATTAAGTTGAAGAAGAGTAACACCTTATGGTGGGAGAATATACAACGACAGAGGAAACATGAAGGCAGCGATAATATTACAAATGAGAGACTAGTCATGCCACCAAGGAGAAATATGTCTGAGCCTACCCGGGAAGAGATATGATGAGAGCTTGCCTTCAACAGAGGCTTGAAGTAATTGAAGAGTAGACACAAGAAAGGGTTATAATCGACTGAGACCTGAAGAGTCGAAAGGGAGAAAGAGAAGACAATCTGAATTCCTTCCATAAGAATAATTTCAGCGATCAAGAAGACAGGCCTTCAGTATTAGAGGAGTCCTAGAGAGGACAATCTGAATCCTTCCCGGATAAAATTTTCGAGAGGAGATATCATTTGGATGACACCTAGACTACGGAATCAAGATGAATTTACCAGAGTTTGAGAGAGACATGGATCATGATGAATTCAATGATTAGATGCAAGCTGTTGAGCGGACATTCAAATATAAAGACGTTCTAGAAGATGAGCGGGTCAAAACTAGCTGCTTTTAAGTTGAAGAAGAGTAACTCCTTATGGTGGGGGAACATACAACAGCAGAGGAAAAATGAAAGCAGCGATAAGATTGCAAATGAGAGAAGAAGAAGAAAGCCATGTAAAAGAAATACCTTCCCCTTCATTACTGTTAGGACATATTTATGAAGCTCCACAATCTGCAGCAGCGGGATCTTTCAATGGAGTTCACAACCCAGTTCGACCACTTGCAGCTGAAGTACGCACTGACAAAGCCAAAGGTGCATACAGTAACTAGATACCTTAGCCTGAAACCTAATATTAGTAATGTGGTGCAGCTATAGCCGTACTGGACGTTTGCGGATGTCCAAACACTAGTCTTGAAGGTGAAGAGTCAACAGAAGCAGAGCAAAAAGTAGGAAGCAGAAAGCAGACAGTAACCGTCAGGCAGGCAAGCAGTAACCCACAGTTACCACGACCAAGGGCACCTCAGGAGAAAATGGCAAGCCCGGACAAGGGAATAACACTCAATATCAGAGCAAGAAGAAGCGAGAGAAAGGTAATTCCTCTGACCATTAAGTGTTTCAAATGTCATGGTTATAGCCACGTACCCTCCAGATGTCCCACGAGCAGAGTAGTCAAACTTACTGATCAGGGAGTCGTGGAAGAGGTTAGCGACGAGAATGCTGAGGAAGAAAGTGAGGTGTACCAGCTTTCAGCATATGAAGGAGAGGCACTCGTGATCCTGCAAATAGAGATTCAGAATGGCTTCGCCACAACAATTTCTACACTCGCTGCATCGTGAACAGAAAGGAATACAGTCTTTATCATCGACAGGTGGAGCAGCAAGAACATGGCACCGACTCGCATGAAAGAGAAATTGAGACTCAGAGACATTCTTAGTTGTACTCACTGAAGTGGCTACAACAACAACAAAGCCTTAATCCCACTAAGTGGAGTCCGCTACATGAATCCTTTTCTCCATTGCGTCCTATTTAGTGTCAAATTTTTATTTAATTCTAATAAATTAAGATCATTTTTTATGCAATAAGTTCAAGTCTTCTCAGGTCTACCTCCGCCTTTCTTAACATAAGTTAAATCTAAAAAATCTACTCTCCTAATCGGATCATCAGTTGGTAGACGTCTAATATAACCAAACCATCTAAGGTGACTCTCTCTAATTTTGTCTGTAAATGGAGCAACACGAACCCTATTACGAATATATCATTTCGCATTTTGTCTCTAAGAGTAAAGCCAATCATCCACCTAATCATTCTCAACTCGAAAACACTTAGCATTATGCTTCTTTTTAAAGGCCAACATTCAGCGCCATAGAGGATTGCAGGTCTCACCACCATCTTATAAAATTTTCGTTTCAGTCTAAGTGGTACTTTTCTATCACACAATAGGCCAGACGCATTCCTCCACTGCAACCAACCAACCTCAATTCTACTATTAACATCACCATCTATATCACCATCGCTTTGAACAATAGACCCGAGATATCTAAATCGTTCAAACCTTTTAATAATTTGATCACCCAAAATTACACTTCTGTCACTAGAGCTACTATTACTAAAATTACATTCCATGTATTCAGTTTTAGTTCTACTCAAACAAAGACCTTTAGACTCTAAAGTAAACCTCCATAATTCAAGTTTTTCCTGGGCTTTTTCTCTCGTCTTATCCACGAGGATATTATCAGCAAAAAACATACACCAAGGTACATCCTTTTGTAAATGTCCAGTAAGACCATCCATAAATAACGCAAAAAGATATGGGCTTAAAGCCGATCCCTGATGTAAACCAACAGAAATAGTAAAATATTTGGTCAATCCTCCTTCAGTTCAAACACATGTAACAGTTTTAGTGTACATACCTTTGATGACTTAAATATAAGTCATATCAACACCTTTCTTCTTAAGGATCTCCAAAGAACATCTCTTCGAACCTTATCATAAGTTTTTTCTAAATCAATAAAAATCAAATGTAGATCCTCCTTATTATCTCTGAACTTCTCCATCAAACCTCTCAATAAATGTATAGCTTCCATAGTAGACCTGCCCGACATAAATCCAAATTGATTATGAGAAATCTTGGTACTACGTCTTAAGCTATGTTCAACTATCCTCTCCCATAATTTTAGAGTATGACAAGTCAATTTAATTCCTCTATAATTTACACACTCTTGCGCATCCTTTTATTCTTAAAAATGAGGACCAAGTAATCTTCCTCCACTCTTCAGACATCTTTTAGTTTTTAAAATAATATTAAAAAGTTTGGCAAGCCAAGAAACTCCCAAATCACCTAAAAATTTCCACACTTCAATTGGGATATCATCAGGTCCAACAAACTTTCCACCCTTGATTTTCTTTTAAGCCTCCTCAACTTCTTTTCTACTAATGTGAAGGTAGAAATGAAACGTTTTATTATTATTAATGATATTAAAGTCGCTAAGGTCGATCTTATTTTCAAAATCTTCATAAAAAGGTTTATCAAAATAACTCACCCACCTATTTTAAAATCTTTTTCTAAAAAAAGTACTTTTTGATTTTCATCTTTAATACACATTACTTGAGTTAAATCTTTATTTTTATTTTCTCTTTGTTTGGCTAGTTTATACATATATCTTTCACCCTCCTTAGTATCAAATCTGTTATAAAGATCACTAAAAGCAGAATTTTTAGCTTCACAAATCATTTTTTTAGACTCCCTGTGTGTCGTTTTATATCTTTCCTAGTTCTCTATGCTTTTACATTTAAACCAATTTTATAACATAATTTTTAATATTTTATCTTTTCTTACACATTATTATTTCACCACCAACTATTTTTATTTATAAAAACTTTATCTTTACCAACTAAAGTGGCTGAATAAGAAAAGTAGGGTCAAAATTGATCGGAGATGCTTGTTAGAGTTTTCGATTAGAGGCCAAATATAGGACTAAGTGTGGTGTGAGTGTGTGACATGGTCCACAAAGATGCCTACCACCTTCTGTTTGGAAGACCATGACAATTTGACCCGAGGACTCAGAACGATAGATTCAAAAACACTTGTTCTTTCAGCAAGATTGGAAAGCACATCATTATACTTCCTTCGGCTGTGCCATAGATTCATAGGAGCCCTTACTAACAGAGCGGCGTCTGTGGGGCTAGTCATAGTGATGACACTAGACAAGAGGTCTAAGACACCAGCTCCGGATATCGACGGTATTTCAGGGTCTCATGGCCAACACCGTACCACTGGCATAACCGTCGTGCGGGATGATTCATGTTACTCATAGCACACCCGATTGAATCGACCATGGTTTACTGTGGGAAGATTCAGTAGTACCGACACAGCCCATAGTCTCACGAGAGCGGATCGATATGGACATGTGCTCAAAAGTGAGGATAACTTATTAGTGGGATCCAGGTACCATCAGAGTTGAAGACAACAAACAGAAGCTTCAACGAATGAGGTTGAAACTTTCTCAACCTCAAGCGGCTGACGCGGGTGCGGACATCACCCCGCACGGGTGTGGGAAAACCCCAGATGCGAGTGTGGTAGTGGGTAAGCCAGCCGGTTCGCCTAGGCACCAATTGGACTGAGCGGCCTATAGAGAGGGTGGCAATGTCGCGGGCCCCATCCCACACTTTCCTTCTCAGTAATTTCCTTATAGGGGTCGTTCTTTGTTGTATTTCCTTATGAGAGCTTTCCTTTGTAGTTATTTTCCTTATTGGAGTATTTTTAAATGTTGTCTTAAGATAATTAGGCCTTAAATTGTTGTCTCAGATTCCATGTTCATGTGTGAAGCTGTTTACCATGTTCTAAGGTTGTATCCTCCGATGTAATGGTGCTCCGGCTATATCTTCCTCCAAAGTGGTGTTCTATCATTTCCAATCTCCTCTCCTCCCTACTCTCTAAAAACTTCAAGCCACAGATTTTCCCCTCCAAATCCCCTTTTGGCCTCTCCCAGTGCCGACCACACTTCCTCTACCCATTTTCTCTATTGTCCAGCTCTTCCTCTCACCTTCCAGCCGCCTGTTCCCCTTCTACTTGTTATCAGCCTTGTTGTCTAGCCTTACCGACCACCCTAAGTATATCCTACCAACCACTGACAACCGTCCTTCTTGCTGCCCGGTTTGTTTCTCCATCAACTCGCACCCTTCTCTCCAATACCTGCAGCTTCTCCAACCGCCCCAAACTTCCAAACTCCCAAACAAGCCACCCACCACCGTTCCAATCTACCCTCTAGCTTCAACATTCCCCTCTCCCTCTTACCAATTTGTTGATGCCACCACCGCCCTCGGTTCACTTATCCATCAACCCGCACCCTTTTTTCCCCCATTATGTGCGGCTTCCCCAACTGCCCCACGCTTCCAAACCCCCAAACTTGCCACCCACCATCCTTCCAATCTACCCTCCAGCTTCAACCCTTCCCCTTTCCCCCTTACCCTTTTGCCGACGCCGCCACCACCCTCGGATCTCCTCTTCCGGTCCTAGCCGAACATTAGTTTGTGTTTGTGTTTTGTTTCCAATTTGTGTCGTGTTGTAACCCTATTTCAACATTAATAAAAGTTTGCTTTTGCATTTCTGTTGAATTTCTGCCATAACACCGCCATCAATCTCTCTCTTCGACCCCAAACCTCCCTTTGCTATTGTCGTGTGATAAATCGATCGACAATAAATCGAAAAAATAGAACGAGAAAATCCACAAGAAGAAGAACCCACTGATTTACGTGGATCGACAAATTGCTTAAGTCTACGGAGTTGCAGAAGAATTTATTACTTTGAGGATTTACACCGGTGAACACGTCGACTTACAAGAAATAACTCTCTTGTTTTCTCTCTCCCTCTCTCTCTTCTCAATCTGAAATCCACCACATGGAAGAAGTATAAACGGAGAAGAATGAAGCCTTACAATTTCTGTTATGCTTAGAGTTTGGTCACATCAGGGAAATCCCAAAATTCTAAACCGGAGAGAACAAGCATTTGAAGTTCGGCTGCTAGAGTGCTTCAGGCCAATTTCTCTTCTGCACTTATGTAAGCCACCTCACGTAGAAGAGAAATCTAATTCTCTCTTCTGCCGCAAGCCACCAAAGAAGAAGAAAAACAAAAAGTAAAGCCTGCTTCTCACTTTTTCGTTTTCGTGAACAGTAAGCACACCGTAATTTGAAAAATTAATCCAGAAGGCGGGAACAAAAACAAATTGAAGTGGCGACAACAGTAAAATTTTTTGGATCGGGCTCCACATTCACAACAAATATCCCATTTAGAGACTGGTACACAGGCTATAACATCTTCTTTCTCAAACTGATACCCTCTATCTCTGCAACTCAAGACCCCTATCTTCAAGCTAGAAGACTAACTGAAATTGCGCACAACTTCAGCTTCTCAAGAGTAACACCATTTGTCAATATATCAACAGAGTTCTTGCTTTCATAAATTTTCTCGTCACAACTGTCAGTCATCCAACAAAGACCGTATGAAGTCATACATGATCTGAATGTGCTCGGTCCTAAACTGAAATACTGGATTTGAAAAAGTGAGGGAGTTTGGTGGAGAAAGTGAAAGAAATGAGAGTGATAGACAGAGAAAGACAGAGAGAAAGCGAGAGAGATAGCAGGAGAGTAAGTGAGAGAGACAGACATACAAATTGAGAGAGACATACAAATTGAGAGAGAGACATACAAATTGAGAGAAAATGTGAGAGAGATAGACAGAGAAAGACCGAGAGAAAGCGAGAGAGATAGCAAGAGAGTAAGTGAGAGAGAGAGACATACAAATTGAGAGAGACATAAAAATTGAGAGAAAATGTGAGATGTTTTTTTCTCATTCACTATTTCTTACTCTCACCCTCTTCCATCTCACCATCTCTCTCTCTGATAGAGTGCGAGGGAAGGAGAAATAGAAAAAGTGATGGAGTGAGAGTGAAATATAGAGAGAGAATAGGAGAGGTAGAGAGAGAATGATGGCAAAGCAAGAGAGGGTGGGAGAGGACAAAGAGCGACATAGAATAGAGAATATAAGAAACTTCTTTTGCTCTCTTTTGTACTATGAACCTTCTTTCAACCTCTCCGTCGCACTCTCTTCTCTCTTTCATTCTCTCTCTACTCTCACTATTCCTTCTATCTTGAGAGGAAGGAGAGATAGGGTAAGAAAGAGAAGGGTGGGGTAAGAGAGTTCGAGAATGAGTGAGAGATGGAATGAGAGAGATATATAGAATGAGACATGGAGGGGACACGGAGATAGGAAAGATAAAGATAGCAAGCGAGGACAGAAGGGAGAGAGATCGAGATAAAGTAAGAGAGAGATGTGTGAGAAAGAACGATAGAGAGTGGTAGAGAGGACAAGAGGCAAAGAGAGCAAGAGATAAGGAGAGTGTTATCTTCATTCTCTCTGTGTCTACCCACTCTCTTTCTCTCCTTTTCTCTCCCTTTCTAGCTCTTATACTATCTCTTTCAAACCTTCTTTAGCATCTTTCCATACCTCTCTACTCCATGTCTTCCTCACTTTGAGTATCTCAATCTCCCTTTCTTCCTACTCTTCTTTTACGTCATTTCCTTCTTTATCATCTTTATATTATATTCCTCTTCTCTCACCTCTCATTCTCTCTCTTTGTCTTCCCTCCCCCCTAATTATTTTTTACCTCCATCATAAGAGAGGTAGAAATAGTGAAAGAGAGGAAGATATAGAGAGCAAGAGATTAGGAGAGAATGATATCTCTCAATATCTCTCACTCTCTTGCTTCACTTCTCTCTAAACCTCTTCTACTATCTCTCAATGTCTCTTTCCCACTTTCTTTCTCTCTCTCCCTGTCCCTCACTCTCTCTAGCTCACCTCTCTCTTGCTCCCTCCCTCTAGCTTACATCTCTCCACCTCTCTCCACCTCTCTCTTTCTCTCTTCATTGTTATCACTCTCCCTAGAGTGGGATAGAGTGGGATAGAGATAGAGATGAGAAGATTACTTGCTAATCTCTCCATATCTTTCTCTGAAACTCTTCTTATTACTCTCTCTCGTTCTCCCACCTTATCTCTCTCTCCTTCTCTCTCACTTTATCCTTTCCCACTCTCTCTAACTCTCTCACCTCTAGCTTTCTTTCTCTCTCAATTTCCTTCTCTCTATCCCCTCATCTTTGTTTATCTTGTTATCCCCCTCCCCCTTTTTCTATCACTATTTTCTCCTTTCCTCTCACACTCTCTACCCCACGCTCATTCTCTCTACCTCTCTCTCTCTCTTTCTCTCATTCTATCCCTCTCACTCTTTTCTCCCTTGCACTTTCATATCTCTCTCTTTAGCTCCTCGCTCCTCTTCTCTCTCTCACTTTCTCTAGACAGAAAAAAGAGAGTAAGGGTGAGGGAATCAAGGGAATCTAAAGAGAGTAAATAAAAAAACCTAAAGATATCATGAGGGAAGGGTAGGAGATAAACCGTGGGAGAGTAAGATAGATAAAGAGGGAAGTTAATGGGATTAAGAGAGGTTGATAATATGAGAGAGAAAGTGCATGACGGTGATAGAGTAAAACATAGAGAAAGCATAAAAGAAAGAGTGATAAACTGAAAGAGAGAGAGAGTGCTTGAGTTAGAATGGAAGAGAAGAGAAAGGAAAACTGAGGGAGGGGGTGAGAGTGTGGCGGAGAGAGGGAGAGACAAAAAGAGTGAGAGAGGTAGAGCAAGAGAACGTAAGACAATGAGAGATAGAGAGAGAAGATAGAAAGAAAATAGAGTGAAAATGTGAGATTATGAGTGATTAGTGGGAAGATAGAGGGAACGAGTAAGAAAGGAAGCTAAAGAGAGATAGAGAGAGTGTACTCTATCTATTCTTGTGCTCTCTCTATCTATCTATTCTCGTGCTCCATAGGGGAAGAGAGAAAGTGTAAGGAGAGGGAGGGAAAGAGAGAAAGTGTAAGGAGAGAAAGAAGAAGAGAGAGTGAGGGGGATGGGTTGTAGTGAGAGAACGAGTGAAGAGAGAAGGATAGTACAATAGATAGGTTGATCATTGAAAGAGAGAAGAGAGAGGAAGTGAAAAAGAAAGATACGGAGAGAAGCGAGAGAGAGCAAGATAGAAAAATAAGAGAGTGAGAGTGAAAGAGAGAAAATAGAACGAGAAAATTCACAAGACGAAACACACAGATTTACGTGATTCGGCAAATTGCTTAGGTCCACAGAGCTGCAGAGGATTTTATTACTTTGGATTTACACCGTCAACCACGTCAACTTACAGGAAATAGCTCTCTTTTTTTTCAGCTATGAGAGATCTTAAGCTCTAAGATTATAGAATTCAGATAAAAAATATACAAAATCATGCACACCTTCAAATTCGCATTTCAAAAGCGCTCATCTTAGACAGCTATTCTCTCCTTTAAATGAAACCGAAATTATTTGCACTTCAAACTTGTTTATTTTATGAAACCATTCACACTTTAGATGAAATCAGAACTACTAAAAATTGCATAGATATTAATTAAACAACCAGCTACTAAAAATTTTGTATAGAAATTTAGAAAGAAAAAAAAAATTTAACATTTGATTATAACCCAAACAATAATTTAAAAAAAAAAAAGCACAATTATCACTATAACTAACCAATAGAAAGATAAGGATAACCATCAAATGTTAATCTAAAACACGAAAGGATGCAGAACTTTCCTGAAAATCTTCAATTCCCAATGCACACGAAAAGATTAAAAGGAATTGTAGCTAATTAAAAAATCATTCTTAAATTTGAAATCAATGTAAAGTATATATATGAGTTATTGGTAAGTCACATAAGCTTGATTTGCAGACAAGAGTACATATCATAAGATTATTTAATCTCTTTGAGTTATACGCACTTCACTTGAGCTCTAATTTACAAACATAACTGAGTTTTATAAGGTTGCCTACTCCCTCCCTCCCTCCCTCCCTCCCTCCCTCCCCCCTCAATCAAAGTCACAATTAACAATTACTTCAGGTAAGTTTCAATTTTCAAACATGGGTAGCTTCCATAAGATTGCCAAAAGCATACATCCAATTTTTTTTTAATCGTGCACGCCCATACGTCTGAAAAGTGTCCCATCAAAGCTTTAAGAACCCAAATGAAAAAAAAACAAAATGAAAAGTGTCCCATCAAAGCTCTATTGATTTAACAGTAAAAAATTCCCCAAATAAAATCTCATTCACGTGATTTGATGTTAACAACATAAGAAAATTACCAGCTTAATCAAACAAATATAAGGATGAGAAGTTTATCAATGCGGCCATCTGTAACATTAAAAAGCTTTAAGAACCCAAATGAAATAAAAATAAAAATTTGCTTGCTCAAGTACCCCACATATAAGATAGCACCAGGCAGGCTTGGAGTTCAAGCTAACCCCTTTAATGTTTGTGTCATAAGACTTAGATTATTGTTTATGTCATAGGACATAGAGGTCATTTCAACTATCTCTGAAACATTTTTTGTGATTCGTTATTGAGAAACTTTTCTATTAATAAGAATCCTTGGGCTCAAACTATTTAACATAGGAAAAGCTGAATTGGGAAAACAAATTTCATCTATTTAGCCATTTTGAACATAGAGGCGTGAATATCATGTGGGAGAGGTAATTCACAATACTCAAGCAAGAGGCTTATAAATTTTTTGTTTCTCAATCTTTTCTCTTTAATTTTATTCACATTTTATATATCGTTCTTGCATGCTTCCCATATCTATTGGTTAGTTATTGTCCTTTTTACCGGTTACTTCCTTGCCTGTCAGAGGATACTCATACTGAACATCTTGTTCAAGCCATGCCCATCACGCCATTCCAAATTCCCATAGGCACCAATTCCACCAACAGATTTCCCTCCTCAAACAAACCCAGCAACAAATTTCAAACTAATCTTCATCAAATCTCCTTAAAATGTCTTCCATATTCCACTTCAAATTAAATCCAAAAAAGTGGGACATTTACATACATTCCAAACAATTCTAATATATTTACAAATCTAACACAAAAAAACTATCATCAGCCCACAAATTGCTCCACAATCCAAAATGCCCACTTCCATTAAAACCTGAATTCCAACCATCACCTCATAAATTCCAGCCCTTACCTTCCAAAACTTAGCTACCTCCAATTCAATGCAAAATCAAAACAACCAAGACATATCATCCAGTCAGATTCCTCTCCCTCTCTCTCTCTTTCTCTCTCATGCATGAATATCAACAAAATCCTGTGAAAAAATAGAATCATTGTTCATATGAACAGCTACAATGCTTATGAGCTGATTATTTTAAAAAGCGAGAGAAAACATTGATGCAACCATCTTCTCCAAGGTACCTATGTTATGCAAGGCATCAACTTCTTCTAATGGCCTCAATTTGCCAAAGCATTTATATTTTTTACCTCAAAATCATCAAATCGCCAAGATTAGACCACGAACAATAATTCAATTATTACAAAAAGGAAATTTTAAGCCTAAAACATAATTCCTATTTTGACCTACAAATCTCATTAAAAGCATAGGAAGCTCCACTAGAGTAAACTTAAACATTATTTAGTCTTCATACTAAAAACAAAATTCACGAGTAATATATGAAGCCAGCCATATGACATGAACTATAATCATTATTAAATTTAATATTTTTGTCATCACATTTAGATAATGACTTGATAGTTTAATAATTCTGAACTTTTGTATGCATCTGAGGTTTTTTTAACATTTTGATAGAAAAGTGCTAAAATAACCCCCCAACTAATAAAAGTGTTAAATTATTCTCTAAATTCTTTTAATGGGGACTAAAATATATTATAATAAATATATGTTCAATTAAGCATCTCAAAGAAACGAAAAAAAAAAAAAAAGAGCAAGACCTGAAGCACATCCCCCAAGAAAATCCTTAGCTTGCTATCATTTTTTAAAATTATTTTTGAGGAACAATGACATTATCTTCATACTAGGATTACCATACTTCTAATTTCTAATGAAATATTTTACTAATTTCATCAACATGTCAAATATGCACCAATAAACTAACATGTCAAAATTCTCCTCATATGATAGATAACTGCCAGCTATTATCTTATACCGACATGCCTTTCCTAATCCCTGTCATCATTATTGATGGTTCTCCCTTACTTTTTCTTGGAAGGGGGTAATGTTCATCTTTCTAAAACTTTATCTTTCATAGATGTGTTTTTACATGTTACACAATTTCCTATAAATCTGTTGCATATTCATTTTCATGCTAAAACTTATTAATATAACATAATATTTTATCTCCCCATTGTGTTTTTTAAGACCACATCTCGAGAAAGATGATTAGTGGAGCATTGGAAACTAGAAAAATCTACTGATTGACAGCCAATAGCTCTTCCAACCTCTCATTCTATTACTTTACGTTAATGGTGTTGTCAATTTGGTTACTCCCCTACAAAAAGATTTTGAAATTTGGTTCCTACTACATTTCTTTAAGTTTGATAGGCCGACTTGAGATTTGGGCTAACATTGTCTTTTCCTTCTTCCACAACTAGCCATCATAGTTATTATGAATTAATCCATTTATGAATTTGAATTCCTAGTACCATCCTTAGGATGTCGTTATTTTGTCGCTTTCAATGATGAATTTTAAAAGACCACTTGGATCACTTGCTCTAATATTAGTAAAAAATTCTCATACCTTTTATTAACAAATAAAAGTTTACTTTTCCACATTAATCAAAGCTTTAGGCTTAGAATGCCTGGAAAAGATGTGGATGTAGATTCACACTTTTTGCTCCAACAATAACATTATTTATGAAGCATCATGATCCTAAACATATCAAAAAAGGGTTGTCAAACACAAAAAAACTGCCATCTACTTGATCTTTCCATGACAATAACATCTCATATGAGTGCTCCACGTCAATTGAAAGAGTATGCAGTCCTAATAGCTTGTTATTTCATCAATTATCTTCCCTCAACAATCTTCAACCTATCTTCATTCTTTATTTCAATCATATTTTATTCATTCTTGGATCAAATTCTTTAATTGTGTGCATTGTTCCTTTTTTTGCACGGAAAACAAGTATCTTCGTTCATATAGTGTATAACTCCTGAGCATTCTAACACATGCGCTAAAAAATGATTTAGATGCTATGATCTCCTTACCCGGTTTTTATATGCTTCATCGGTGTTACTTTTCACAAAAATTACTCATTTCTTTCTTCCTCATTATTCATATTACCCCTACCCCTCTAAGGCTTTATTTATGGAATACTGAACTACCTTCTAAAATACCAACATCAACAATGAAAGAGTACACTCAGCATCTGCCTGCCATTAAACGCTAAAATCTATATTATTCAATTGCCTTGTAGGAAGAAAAAAAAATATTACTCATCCCATCGACAAATCACTTATATGCCATCATTATCATCTTCCATTTGCACATCTTCTCCTTATAACAATATCTATTTCTGGCACATTATAAAAAGGCTACAAAATCCTCTCTGGAAATAAGCCATGGATGCTGAGAAAAGCAATGTACACAGATCATCATACATAGGATTTAGTTGTTCCTCCTCTTATGGTTAAAGCAATTATATGCCAATGAGTTCTCTTATATAATATCATCATGATTGCTGGATCGATCAGTCTAAAGTTCAACTGGTTTCCAAAGGATACGCATAAGTATATAGAGAAGACTATTCTGACACAATATTTCCAATTGCCCAGCTTAACCACTTGAGTTATTTTATTTATGACTAAAAAATAATGGAAATGTCTTGGTTACAAATCAAAGTGATAGGCATTACTTTGTGTCGATCTTAATGAGAAAATTTATAACGGTAACTACCTAAATGCATTGCCCAAAAGAGAACCACATATGTCTACTCAAAAAAGGCCATTTAAAACCCTAAACAAAGCCTTCAAACTTGATTTGAAAATTTCTATAGGGTTCTCATTGAGATTGATCTTTGCAGTAGCACCATAGATCATTCTATCTTCATAGAGAATCCAACATCAGGCTCAATCATGTTGGTTACTTGTGCTATTAACATCATACTAATCAGGAGGTTTAAAAAAGCCTCCATGTTCTAAAAGAATATTTATAAATGCACTTTCACCAAGGATCTAAGAGACCTGAAAAGAGTTGAATTTACTATTTAAAAAAAAATCTCTCTCAAAAGAAATATCCCACTATTCTCAAAAAACTACCCTCTGTCGCAAGCGAACTAATAACCTTATGGATGCTCCAACTCTAAAAAAGATAAACCCACGCATGATCCATCAAAATACTAAAGATTATTCAAAAAATTGATTTATCATCACTAAGTCTTAAATTTTATTCATTCTATAAATTGTTAGCCAACACCTACAAACTTCAAAAATAGAAGAATTGGCATCTTATTTTTCGCATTCTCAAAAATCTCAAAAAACAAAAAATCACAGAATAGGATATAGGCTAAAGACTGAGCACTGAGATGTGAAAGTGAAAGCATTCTCAGAAGTTGATTATGTTGTTTTAGTTGAATAAAGATTAAGTTTTGAATACTTTATTTTTGTTGGACCTAACTTCGTTGTTAGAAAGATTATAAACTAACTATTGTGGCTAGATTCAAATTTGAGTTTGAATATAAAATTATGACCCATTTTGCATATGAAAAGATCAAAGAGGCCTAAAATATTCTTAGAGTTGAATTTACTTACTGCAAAAAGAATATCTATCTCTCTCTCACAAGAAAAAACCCACTAATGTTCTGAAAAAACTATCCTATGTTGAAGGCCAACTAATACCCTCATGGATGCTCAACTCTAAAAATGCAAAACCCTTTGATGATCCATCAAAATACCAAAGATTATTCAATAAATTGATTTATCTATCACTAAAACTTAAATTTCATTCATTCTATAAATTGTTAGCCAGCACATACAAACTTCAAAGTAGAAGAATTGCCAGGTTGTTTTACGCATTCGCGAAAATCGCAAGAAAGAAAAAATCATAAAATAGGTTATAGGCTAAAGACTAAGCACTGAGATGTGAAAGTTTAAGCTTCTCATAAGTTGATTATATAGTTTTAGTTGAATAAAAATTATGTATTGAATATATATATATATATATATATTGAAACTAAATTCATTGCTAGAAAGAGTAAAAACTAACTATTGTAGCTAGATTTAAATTTGAGTTGAATATAGAATTATGATCCATTTTAATAATATAGAATTATTATTAAAAGGTGTGAACGATTTAGATATCTCGGGTCCATTGTTTAAAGCGATGGTGATATAAATGGGGATGTTAATAATAGAATTCAGGTTGGTTGGTTGAAGTGGAGGAATGCGTCCGGCCTATTGTGTGATAGAAAAGTATCGCTTAGACTGAAAGGAAAATTTTATAAGATGGTGGAGAGACCTTCAATGCTCTATGGTGTTGAATGTTGGCCTTTAAAAGAGAAGCATAATGTTAAGTTAAGTGTTGCCGAGTTGAGAATGATTAGGTGGATGAGTGGCTTTACACTTAGAGACAAAATGCGAAATGAATATATCCGTAATAGGGTTGGTGTTGCACCAGTGACGGATAAAATTAGAGAGAGTCGTCTTAGATGGTTTAGTCACATTAAACGTCGACCACCTGATGATCCGATTAGGAGAGTAAATGTTTTAAATAAAACTTATGTTAAGAAAGACAGAGGCAGACCTAGGAAAACTTTGGCTTATTGCATAAAAAATGATCTTAATTTATTAGAATTAAACGAAAATTTGACACTAAATAGGACGCAATGGAGAAAAAGGATTCATGTAGCCGACCCCACTTAGTGGGATTAAGGCTTTGTTGTTGTTGTTGTTGTTGTATAGAATTATGATCCATTTTGCATATTAAATGATGTCCATAATAATTCTCTGAGAAGAGTTTATTTTTTAAATTGAATAACATGTATTTTTATATTATGACAGTCATGTTGTCATCTACATTGTAAGCAAGCCTTGTTTCATCAATCAAACATATTGAGATATACAAACATGTTATTTGAGATGATATTTCTTCTAAAAAGATCGCCACTCATGTCTTTAATTTATAACAGGTGATTGATATTTTTATAAAAGCTCTCGGTCATTTACCTTTCTATTGATTATGTTATAAACAGGAGTGGTTGATATTTTTTTATAAAAGCTTTCTATTTACCATTCTTTTGATTATGTAATAAAAAAAAGGTAATTGCTATATATGGGAAGTGTTAGTGTAAAAAAATAATAAAATTAGAAAAATATTATACTTAGTGAGTGGATGACATTCTACTATCGCTCAAGCAAAGGTTAATTTGCAAACTCAAGCAAATCAATCTCAAAGTGCAGCTTATTTTCTCATTATTTATGTTTTCGTCATGAGACTTAAAAATCATTTTAAAAGTTAATTATGTTATTTGAGATACTTTTTATCATTTAGATATCATGGTCATTATTCTATGAACAAAAGCATTTTAGCGACTCATTATTAAGTTCATTAAATTGATATTGAGTAATTCATCTTTATAAATGGAATTCTCATAACAAATTAATATAAGTTTGGATTATAAGGTCATAAGTGTGATCTCATCTGCTTCAAGCTTTCAATTCTTGATTTCATATGAAACTTGGAAATTTTCTAGGGAGAAAATCTCCATGGCAGAAGTGATAATAACGGTTTTATTTCTAGTCTTTTCTTTATAGATATATGCAAATTTTTCATACTTCTTAGTGTTATATTTAAACTTCTCTAATTTTTCATGATTTTGTAGCGTCATGCCCCATGCGTTGTGATTTTAATTAATCATTTATAAATATATATAAATGCAACAATTCTAGTTGTAATCTATAAAATGTACATGGTGACATAAGCTAATGAAGCAAATTAGATCATAACATATATGATCTATCACAATGTATTCTCATTATGATGAGAATGACGATTTCAATGATTTCTCAAAGTGCCAATTTGCTATGCATATTCATTAAGTATTGATAAGATAGTCTTATAGGAGATTTGCAACAGCAAGACCCAAGCTTACACGCAATGCAACATATTTTGAAATCAAGAAAATGCTAATTTTTACATATACAAATTTATCTATTATACCTAAAATCTTTTTAGTCCTCATCCTACTGGCATGATATTCTCTTAAGCGTTAAAAAGAATTGCTTGTTTAAACATGTTCAAGATGACCATCAAAAATTGCCTGCACTTCAAAGTTCTTCCAGAACCCAAAGGTAAAAAGTATCAACAACATCCTTAATTTTACAATTTGTTATTGGGTTTGGGAATATTTTCACTTCATACTGAAAAGTGAATTTATTTGCACTCAATTAAAAGGAGAGAAAATAGAGTACATTGTTGGGAGAAGGATATAAATGGGTAGGATTACAATGGGAAATCAAAAAAAGAGCATTAAATTCAAGATGAATAACAAACTATGTATGTATATAAGAAACTATAAGTAGTTAATGGGGATTAAGGAGTTGAGGAGCAACCTTGAACCCATATATGTAGTTATGTGCATAAAAATATATTGAGATTCTTGAATCAACCTATCTAAGGGATTGCTAAGAATGAACCATAAATTTTGGTAATGGTATGAAGTGATAGAGCAAAAAAAATCCTACCATGTATAATTGATGGAAATCCTAAACATTTAAGAACAATGATATCATTTGTACTTACTGTAAGAATGGTAACTGGTTCTTTTGTTCAGTTTTGTTTTGAATCATCCGTTCAGTTTTGTTTAGAATCACGAAGGACTTCAACCTTTTAAAAATACTAATAAGTAGTGCTTAGCACCACCAACTATTTCGTAGCGTTGCCCAAAGGAAACATATAGAAAAGCAGGTTCGATCTATGAAGCAAGCAAGCCAATTCTAGAATCATTTAAAAAACCTAAAAGATAAGTTGTTATTAGGCCAAGTTCATATCAACTCAAAAATAATTTAACATGTTTAATGAGTGGATATTTTTTCTTTCATCAAGAATTTATATCTGATAGAAATTTTAATCATTTTCTAGTTGATATACATTATCATGTTATCGTGTTCATTTCATCTCATGCTTGGAATTAACCCAACCCAATTACTTTTCATGTGGGTCAGGCCAACATTGAAACTGCATCAAGGTAGATTCAAGATGAAATTTTCAAATTGTTTAATAAATCGATAAGTTTTGGATCAATTACATTTAGACTCAACTAATTTTCTGGTAAAAAAACAAAATCCATCTGCTAAATAAAACTGAAACCCACACCCAAAG
Organism: Papilionanthe hookeriana x Papilionanthe teres; assembly: GCA_022702705.1. Classification (NCBI taxonomy): domain Eukaryota; kingdom Viridiplantae; phylum Streptophyta; class Magnoliopsida; order Asparagales; family Orchidaceae; genus Papilionanthe; species Papilionanthe hookeriana x Papilionanthe teres. Next base: position 63,221,507 of record CM040425.1, on the reverse strand, counting down.
CACATTGATCCGAATACAAAGTTGATTCATGAGGGACATCCAGCACACTTCATGAGTGAATTATACATATTGCATCTCAAAAAAAAAAAAAAATCACAATCAAATAAAACACAAACCTACATATGGATCTAAATTTCAAATGTCAATTTTAGCTTCAAGCTTGCACACATAGAATCACACTAATGATAGTGAAACCTGTTTTCCAAATTTAAATGTAGTTAGTAAGATAACACCTTTACAATAACAAAATTGTGCATTCAGAAAGCCATGGATATAATTAGAGTTGGTAAGATTATGTTAAGTTTGTTCAAACATCGATTTACATCCAACCCAAACGAGGGAAAAGTCACCTGCCCAAGATGAAGGAAGCTGTGGCTGTAGAGAATATATGTGACCTGTCCAAATTTAATCACAAGAGAGAACTCTGGAGGCGTCGGTTCGCTGGGAACAAATGTTATCTGAGATCATAGAGATGGATCAAACTACTAAAAATAATCACAAACTCCACGGGCATTATCTTAAAATCCATTAGTCAACATAAACCTACAGCTAATAAAATTGAAAATAACAGCATTGATGGATGCCACTTCTGGGATCTAAATCCTATGACATTAATCAGACTGTGATAATCTTCATCAAAATTCAAAGGTGGATCACAGGTCTTAATACTAGTTCTTTAAAAATACTTGCAATATAAATTTCAACCATATTTCACTGAAGGCTCTTATATTCTTCAAAAAAAAAGTGCAAAATAAAAGTTAAAAAAAATATTAACGATCTAGTAGATAGTACATAGCATAGGAAAAAAAAACATCGCATTATTTTATAAATTAGCTCTCCAAATAAGATGATTAAAATCTATCAACAATTTTTTAAGACTCGCCTTCAAGTGATTGCTATAATACAAATCTTTTAATAAGCCTTTATAAGAAAAGTTTAGGGTTTAATGGTCCGTTGTACAATACTTATTTACAAGAAATAAAAGAGTAACGATTCAGTCAACTTCCAACTTGCAACAAATGGAACCTGAGCAGATGCGCCACCAAGTTCAACTATCCCAGTGGTTTCCTGTGGTGCTTTTCCAAGAGTACCAAGAGCATAATTAGCAGCAATCCATGCATATAGACCCTCATCAGCTCCTGAAATGGTTGAAACAAGAATCAGACTTGTGAATAAAACTTCCAGTTAAGCCAAAAAGATAACAATATAGAAGTACAGTTTCCGAAAAATAGCAAAATGGAATAGTATTCTTCATTCCTTTCTTGTCAGAGTCTAACAATTAATTAAAAGCACAAAAAGCCATTTGTAGAAACAAAAATAAACTAATAGTTTTTTTCTGTAAGTGTACTACAAAAACATCAAAAGTTTGCTGGGAAATTGCACAACCCACATGAATAAACCAAAAATTTGATATAAGAGATACTAGGCAAAAGTTCTAATGCAATGCAGCCGAGATGCGGTTCCACAATGCTATTAAAGCGCCACATTTCGAACATATTTTGAACCTGTGTAAAATTTCCTGATGATGGAAATCCACCCTGAAGGCATCTAATGCAGAAGCATTTCCTGCAACAAAATTTGGATATTCCAATACTGAGCAGACATTAAAGTATTCTGACCATAGCAACGAAGGAACAATTTATCCCTTGTAGGACACAATGTTGTTGTCAAACTTCCAGGAATGACAATTGAGCAAATTTAATGAGAATTTAAATATAGGAAAATATATACACAATTGCAAGATGACTTCACATTTTTCATAAAGTTGCATCAGATTTTTCGTCCTCCATATCGAGGTCTTTATCAAGCATTCCTCATCATGTCCCTAGAGTGAAAAGAATGGAATGATAAATTTGATAGATATGTATGCTATGCAAGACAAGAATAATCTCGCTTGCAAGTCATATGATGAATTTGAGGGCATAAAATATTTCATGGTTCCACCGCGTACAAATCAAAACTCGAACCATCATTTCCCCATTTGAATGCTTTCAGTGGAATAGATAAAGGCATATTAATAAACATGAAATTGATATGAATGCCATCCTAGAATTTAAATTAAGAAGAAATAATCATGTTTATTACATTTCTGCAACTAAAAGAGCATGCATGAGCAAGATTCCTTCCATGAAATAGTCAGGGCATGCATCTCTCCCATTTGAGAATCTGACAGATTCATGAAGGACCAGATAACTTTCTTTGAGTCTTTGTGATGCATTTTTAGCATCTCAAAAAGAAAGTGAGAGCTATGTTGTCCATAGCGAGCCAAAGCCAACCTAAACTGTGTTGCAACTGTAAAAATCAAACTAAAACAAAAGATAAATCCTAGTTTTCAAGCATCTGTGATCATTCATAGGCTCATAGCCTACCTCCACCAAGATATATCATTCCACTATAAACAGTGAAGTTGTCAGGCAAGGAGAAATTCTTAAATCAACTTAAACAAATTAAGGGAAACCACCATTATCCAAATAGAATCAACACATGCTTAAAACAAATATTATTTTTAAACAATTTATCGTCTAAAAATATATATACAACCATTCATATCTCTATTACCTTAAATTCTCAATTTTGATTCATTAAAGCATAAATGAATCCTAGCATAGAATTCTAGGAGTTAACAATCAAAGTATAAATAGATCACACATAGAAGATGTAAAGATAGAGTCACAAGAATACCAAGAGTTAACCCCAATTTTAAATAGCGAGTGACCTTGGGTAAGCTTGTCAGAACTAATGTTTTGAGTTTCATGCCAGCATTGTTTGTGGAGCCAATATATACCCATAATATTAGTATAAATTGACAAGTGATGAGCCAAATAATTTGAGCATAAAAGCTCCCTCAAATATCATTTCCATTTTAAACTTTTTTTAGACATGCTATTTCTGGTAATTTTTATTAAATTTTACTTGTGCTCATTTTATTTTCCAACATTTTGTAACCAAAAGAAAATACTCTTGACTCAAAAAAGTTACTCTATTTTCAAGTTTTTTATTTTAGATGTCCTACATTTTCCGCTTATAACTTTATAACATTTTTAAGATTTTTGGGTGTTGCATAGTTGATTTTTAGATCTAGTAGCAAATTGGAAATCAAATATTTTGGCTTTGACCCTAGCCAATTTCAAATGAAGTTAAAATTGATCAATTTGCAGTTGAATTTCAAGCAAATTCAATCAAAACCTAGTTATCTTATAAAAATTTTTCAATCATTGGTCAAGATTATTATGAACATAGAAATATTCAGAAGTTATTCATACAAGTATTATTATTATTAATATTATTATTATTAGTAGTATTATTATTAGAGATACTTATATTATTATCACTATCATTATCATGATCATGATAATTATCATTATTATACTTGTGTGTGTGCATGCATGCACATGTCTGGCATGTATCTTAGATTGCATTCCTCCAGTTGTTAATACATTTATTACAATTTAAGATAATACCCTTAGGCGGTGTTTGGTAGCCTACTAATAGGTGGATATAGCTTAAATCCAGCCAAACATAAAAAATTTGAACCTTAAATCCAACACTCCATTTACCGAATTTTATTGTGTTTTGTTTATTTTTCCTCGCGTTCCATCTTCTTCCAAATGAAAATCCAGATTATTAAATCCGTCGCAGTCAGATTTACGACCGTGGATTCAATGTTTTTCTCCGTCAAAATGGATTCGATGAAGCTGGATTAATTAAATCTTATTTAACATAAATCGGTGATGCAGCCAAACACTGCCTTAAATCATAAGAGTTTTGTTACCCTTTATGATCCATAAATCAGGAGATCACCATTAGACATTAGGCCTAATTGATATATAATACCATTTTATTCAAATTAATAGCAATATATATATTGCAGTTCTATGGCTGAAAATATGCCTGGAGAAGTACATTGATATCTAGAACTTCAACTTTTATATTGTGGTTAAGGAAATAAACAAATAAATAAATAAAAATTTAGGAATCAAACTAATGATTTTGTATTTTTCTCATATTGTTATAAATTTTTTAAATCATTTAAACAAGCACCCAGTGCACAATCGCCAAGTGCAACATAATGTCATAAAAAGGAGAAGGTATAGGGAGGGAAGCAGGAAAAATCACCTGCCTGAGATCACGGTCGCCCACTCATCCTGAAACTTGAATCCAGACTCCCTGAGAACGCTCCTGCAAGATTTCAAAATCCCCTCCGCCAGATCAAAATCAAGCAATCGCAAACCTCCGGTGGCCATCAACCTGATCTCAGTCTCCCCCCACAGATTCTTTGGCACTTTATCCATCACGAAATATAACAGCTCCTTCAATGATTCTACAGCAATCTCTGGATTGTCGGCAAAGGCAGAAAGCCCTGGAACCACCTTCATCGAAGCTGTGAGTCCAAAATCAATCGCCGGAATCCCTCCCCAACCCCTTTTATACCCGAATAAGTGAATACGCGTGCCAGTGCTTCCGCCATCAATAATGATACCGAATTTATGAGAAGATAGCGAGGTCAAGAAATAGATAAGGCAAAGACCCGACGCTGCCGCAAAGAACGCGATGTTGGTGAAATGGCTGCGGGAGCAGTGACTGCAGCCGTTTATGTTAGGGCAAGGGGGAGGGCTTCCCGGCGAGCTCATTTCGGTGGGAGGATTTCGGCAAGATGCCTGGAGCCGGGCATTTGGCCGGCGCATGAAAACTTGCAGTATAATCTTTTTTGAGTTGCTAGGCTTTAGTTTGGCGTTTTGACCTCACTCCGTTTCCTCCGGCCATGCGCCGTCGAAGGGATAGGAAAGCGGAGGATCGGAGACGTTTTGGCTTCCCGTTGAGTTGGTGCGAAAAGGATCAGTAGCAGACAACTGTCTGAGTTCCCATGTATAATTTATAAATATGCGATAAAAAATAAGTAAAATTGAGGTTCCTTTACATCTAAGGAAAAAGGAATAATAGACCAGGGAATTGGGCCATAACGGGCTTGTCATAAGCATGCGATGCAGATTTAGATGTATAAAAAATAGTAATTTATCGGGCCTGGGCTGAGCCCATGTTGACAATCAAAGCCTACAATAATCAAACCCGACCTATCCAGATAAACCCGGCCCAAATACAAATTTGAATTTATTTGTGGAGATTTAAATGCACACCACATAATTCTTCTTTGTTTAGTGTTTATATATCTCACACTTAGATTTTAATTTTTAGTATTATGACTGATTTAAATATTTTTGTTGATATGGTAAGAGAGGTGATAAATTTTTGCTAAAAGGTTATAATTTTATATAAGAAATAACTGCTGCTTTAAGTATTTATGTGTTTCTTTATTTATATTTTAATATAAATTCTAAGAAAAATTCATTCTCACCGAATGTATATTTTTCTGCAGAAAACATCTTTTATATATATATATATAAATTTTGTTAGTCATTTCTTATATAATTGAAATTTTTGCATTCAGATTTTTTTTTCAAGACTTGTGGGCAGCCCGGCCTATGGAGTTGGTGGATTTGGGTATGATTTTTTAGGTAGAAATTGGGCTTAAGCCTGCTTTGACTAGTCAAAGCTCGATTAAGTCCAGCTCACGCCAAGCTCGACCCGCTCGACACTTAGGTCTAGTGTTATTTACTGCAATAACACCAATCCACATATATGAATTCCACATGTAATATTCATTCGCTCAACACATATAACATCTAAGGTTGTGTTTGGGGTAGTTTGTGCACTTCAAGATAAGTAGCTTATCCTGAAATGTTTCCACCAGCAATTAGGATCAACATAATGTTTCCACCAGCAACCACACCGGCAAGCATAGCTACCACACATGCTCTTGGAGACGTCGTTGTGTTAACTTGAGACCCGAGGCGATCCCAGACAAGAGTTAATCGGCCGTAACGAAAATCTTTTGTTCAACGAGGACCAACATCTTTGCCAACGCGTGATTATTTGCGAGTCAGATTCAAAGGTTGAAATCCCCACTTGAGAGTCCAACTACAAACTTCGCTATTCAAAAGGTTAAAAATGGTGGAGATTATAAGGTGAAAATTAACATAGCCTTTTTTTACGGTCATTTGCACATAGAAGATTACTTAAATTGGGAGCAATATGTCGAGTCTTTATTCAACTACATGGTTATTACATTTGACAAACAAGTTAAATGTGTTGCTTGTAAACTCAAAGGGGGAGCTGGCGCTTGGTGGGTTCAACTAACTCAATCCCGCGAGAAAGAAGGCTGGAGTTGTATAAGAACTTGGAGGAAGATGCGGCAGATGAGAAGCCATTTCCTACCATCTGATCACGAACAAATGCTATATTTATAATATCAAAGATGCACTCAAGGAATCCGTAATGTTAGTGAATACATTGAGAAGTCTGAAGAAGACCGTCAGTAGCGTTAACATATACGACAGTTAAGCAGCCACTCTGGTGACCCATTATGTTGTTCCTCCTCCCGCACCAAGTCCCTCACAGGCACCACCTCCCACTCTACCATATTTTTGCCCAAATTCCTCATCAGCGTGCGGACACACAGCAGTGGGTATTCGAGCACTTTCAATGTATCAATGTAAGTTATTAAAAAAAATGTAGTTTTCTATTTTTGTTGGGTAATTAATATGTCATTTAATATTTGAAATGCAAATTAATGTTTGAATTTTCTTTTGCATGAGGAGTACGAGCAGCTCCGGGAGAGACACGGAGAGATGACCAGTCAGACATTACCGTCCGTCAGCAACAGTGGTAGCTATTCTACCACTAATCAGTCTGATTTTGATTTGTAGACGTAGGCAGCGGGGAAGATATTAGGTAGAGTGTATGGCCAGAAGGCAAATGGGATAGCATTTGAGGCCAAGTGCTCCTGTTGTTATAGACACTGGACGATAAGCTTGCTAGGTGTGTGTTGATGATGAATGAAGAGCTTTGACAGGTGCGTGAAGGCCGACAAATTATTGCAGATAGTCTGGCACGCCTGACGAAGAGTCTTAATCGCCAGCTCAAGAGACACATGATTGCAAACGAGGAGGAGGAGTAGGGCATGTTGGCGATGAAGATTGTGATTTTTATTTTTAATTTGTTCCACGAATACAAGGGTTGATTATATATTTTTTTTCATTTCCTGTTAGACAAACTCTGATTCTTGTGTTATTAATTTTAAACAGTTTAAAATGTTTATTTTTAACCAAAATTGGTATATGTGTAAATATGTTGGAGATTTCTTGTTCAATTATGTTATTTGAGATTGTTTTTGTAGGTGTGTGAAAATCTATTCATTTTGCATTTTTTTTTTGTTTCTTAAAGGTTTGTGTTGGAATATTCTGATGCTAAAAACTACAAGCATTATATGATATAGGTCGCTGCTAAAATGACGCAATTATGCCAAAGCATGGCGATACTAATTAGCTCGGTCATGGCTGATGCCAATTTGCACAAAAATTGACCGATAATAACTATGGTCAGCATAATTTGATGCTATTGCATCGTTACAGTAGCATCACCGACAATTGAGATGTAAATTTTTAGTGACAAATTTTAGCAACGCTAATTCCAACGCTAATAAAAATCCAATAAAATCAATTAGCGATGCCGATGTCAATTTTTTTTACGCTAATCTAATGCTAATAGATATTAGAATTGAAAAAAGACCCGAATAAAATCAGAAATGTCTGATTTTAATCAGGCAATTTCCTGTATTGTGCCAAACAGCTCTTCTCTGCATAGAGGGTCACCTCTAGCAAAGAGGCCGGGTTTTATCTCCATTTATGATTCACAGTTTATCGCATAGTGCAAACAACAATCATTGTTACTAGGGGTAATAGTGGCAGTAATAGTGACAGCTCATGTAGGTGAAACTGTAACAATTGATGACCTTAATCCACCAAATGAAGTGCAGAATTTACTCCAGCAGTTTGCTGATGTTATGCCTACTGATTTTGCCGAAACAACTCCCTCCCATCCGATCAATTCAACATCAAATTGATCTGATTCTAGGAGCAGCCATACCCAACCTTCCCTACTACCGAATGAGCCCAAAAGAACAAAGCCGGCTAAAAGAAATCATCGAGAACTCTTGTGCAAGTACATTCGCCACAACCCCAGTCTATACACAATACCAACCTTGTCTCTAAAAAGGATGGAAGTTGGCGAATGTGTGTAGACAGTTGAGCTATAAACAAAATCACCATAAAATATCGTTTGCCTATGCCAACTTTTGAGGATCTGCTAGGCGAATCCATTTTCTCCAAGTTGGACTTAAAAAGTGGATACCATCAAATTCATATTCATGAAGGTGATGAATGGAAAACAACCTTCAAAACTAAAGAAAGGGCTATATAAATGGCATGAGATGTCATTCGGGTTATGTAACACACCAAGCACGTTTATGCCACTCATCAGTGAAATTCTCAAACCATGATAAATTATGTGTTGTTTTTTTCACGATATCTTAGTTTACAACTCTTCGTTGCTGGATCACCTCAAGTATTTGATTGTTATACTATCAGTTCTACATGAGCAAAAATTATATCTTAACAAGCTCAAGAGTGAATTTAGTAGTTCAAAAGTGCATTTTTCGGGGTTCATCATTGATAAATCAGAAGTTCATACTGACCCGCGGAAGGTTGAACCCATCAAGTCGTGGCCTCCTCCATCTAATGCTTTGGAGATTAGAAGTTTTCATGGTCTCGCCCATTTCCATCTATGACTAGTTAATACAATTATGAGGCCAATCACAGATGCACTCAAACAAATAAATTCTTCCTAGGGACCGAAACAACAAAGAAGTTTGAAACCATCAAAGACAAGTTGTGTTCAGCCCCAGTATTAAGCATTCATGACTTTTAAAAACCGTTCCAAGATGATGTTCATTACTCCGCAATGGGGATTGGTGCGGTTTCGTCTCAAGAAGAAAAACCTATTGAATTCTTCAGCAAGAAGCTGAGTCTGCCACGTCAAAGATGGTCTAAATTATATGCTTCCATAAGAGCATTAAAACATTGGGAGCACTATCTTCTTCACCAAGTGTTTATTTTGTTTAGTGATCATCAGTCTCTACAATTTCTGCAAAGTGAGAAAACATTGAATCGAATGAATATGCGTTGGATCGTCTTCTTATTAAAGTTTAGTTTTTTTCTAACAAATAAATGTGGAGTGACTAACGAATTTTTTGATGCTTTGAGTAGACAAGCCAGCCTCCTAGTGTCCCTAAAAACTAGTATCACGATTCTGGAATCTATCAAAGATTTATATGCATATGATTCAAATCTTATTGAACTAGAATCCCAAATTTATTAAATGCAATTTAGGTTAGTCAATTACAGATTATTCTCTCTAAAAGGGATATTTATTTAATGGAAATCAGTTATGTTTAACAAATACCTCACTGAGAATAAGGCTAATTCAAGAACTCCACGGTGGTGGTCTAGCAGCTCATGTTGGAATAGATAAAATCTTATCATTGTTGCAAGCTTGCTTCTTTTGTCCTAAGCTCTAACACGATGTATCGAGATACGTGGAACGTTGCCATAAATGCCAAACTTACAAGGGATCCTCCCAAAACACTGGTCGATACAATACATTACCAATTATATAATCAATTTGGGAAGATTTAGGTCTTGATTTTGTTTTGGGGTTGCCGAAAACAAAGCATCAGATGAATTCTTTGATGGTGGTTGTAGAACATTTTTTCAAAATGTGACATTTTATAGCTTGCAAGAAGACATTTGATACACTTAATGCGGCAAGTGTCTGTTTCAAAGACGAATCGACTGCATGACATACCCCTAAGCTTGACCTCTGACCATGATGTCAAATTCGTAAGCCATTTTTGGGGAGAACTTTGGAGACAATTTCAAGCCAACCTCAAGTTAAGTTTTGCTTATCATCCATAAATCGATAGCCAGACGGAGATCACAAACAAAACACTTGCAAATATGATTAGATGTCTAGCGGGTGAACAACCAAAAAGACTGTATGAAGTATTAAGTCGAGCTGAATTCGCCTATAATTCTACGATGAACTATTCCACGGGCCAATGTTATTAAGCGGCCACCTAAACTCAACATCTCCCCCACATTTAATGTCGCTGATATCGATGCCCATCATCCTCTGGTGACGCCAAACCCAAGTTCTTGAACCCGAGAGTAGGTCTTCGGAGGTGGAAAGCAACTGATGCAGCTTGCTGCATCTTATCCTTTACTAGTTACCATTATTATATTAATTAATTCTACTTTTATTATTATTAAATAGCTATTTAGTGAATATATTTTTGTGTTAGGTGTTATGACATTTCTAACCGTGATAGTGGAGAAAAAGAGCCAGGCTATCCATATGTAGAAAAATTATTGCATATGGATACCGTATGTATTTCGGACACTGTATGCAGAATGCATACGGTGTCCGATCTCCACCGTCCATCACAAGTTTTTTTTAAAATATGGTCCATTGTAATACACCGTTGGTGTGTGATGGATGGTGGATGTTATGAAAAATCGGAACGAAAAATAGGAATCGACACAAAACCAGAAAAAGAACACAGAGATTTAATGAGGTTCGGCAAAGAATTGCCTACGTACTCGGGAGCGAGCCGGCGAATGCACTATTTCAGAGGAGTCCAAATTACATCCAATAAGGTTATATATATATATATATATAGCTATAAAACTCATACAGATATAATTACTAACACGACCTCGCTCCCCCCAACCCACTAACTTCCAAGAGACACACCTCTTCATTTCAGGAGACACATCCCTTCACCAAGAAACTCCCTCCTTAGATATGAGCCATATCTAACAGTAGAGATCAGACAATGAATACATTTCTGCATATATTGTTCGTACATATGTGACAGCTTTTAAAAAGCAATTTCAGCCCTATTTTTTTTTTAATTTTTATTTTTATTCAGTGCTTCTTCTCCTTCCTTGTTGCAGGTAGCTGCACCAATACTCCTTAAGAAATTCGTGTGCTATATATGTAAATATGTTGAGTGTGAGAAATATGTAAAATACATAAAGAGCTGTGTGCCACGTGTGTAAACACCATTTCATTTGATCTGATGGGCCTTTCTATATTAATTTAGATAAAGCATCGGGACGGTGAAAACTATTACATCACAATCAAATGCTATCAAAATTGGAAAACGAGAATTTTTAATTTCGAAGATTATGTTTCTGTATCATCATTATTATACTTTAATTTCTATCTATTGTATAACTTATTTAACTTTAATTATTATTGCGAAATAAAAATTATCATTATACATTAAATTATACGTATTTTAACTTTATCTAACGTTTTGCAATAATTATATTAAAATTTTGTTTCAAGACCCGCGGAGGATTTAAGGAATAAAAGGGGTCGGAGGGGGCACAGCTTCCTGCTCTCGCCGGTAGACACCTCCCGCCTTCCCCGCTGGTTGAGGCGCCTCCGGCGACGTCGGTACGTATTCTTTCCTCCAGCTTGCTTGAACGATTTTTTTTCCGGTGGGATTAATAAATATAAAATTTAATGAAATTATTTACAAAAGATAATGCGTTTTATTGCGGATAGTTTGTATTGTACTTTCAGTTTTATGTTTATATATTGTAATTTTTGCTATGCATATATAATGACACGCTATAATTAGGTACAAGTCGAAAATCTCAAGGACTACACTTTCAAGCAGATGGAGAATTCAGAATTAGAATTTCTGGAGTTAAGGTAACTGTATATATGGTACATTTTTTTTATATATCTCGGTCATTGTTATTTTTTTACTTACATTATTTGGTAATGCAGTGAATTTCCATTCTGGAAGTGGAATTAGATTTCTTATTTGAAGAAGAAGCAAAAACTATTACATTTGATGAAATGTATCATTCTCAGAAGTTGTTTAGAGGTATGTACTATAAGTATAACTAATAATTCAGAATTTTTGTAAATGTTGCATCGTTGATTTTTTCGTTTTAATGTCGTAGATGATTTTGATCTATTTGATGGAGAAATATTTGAATTTTGGGAGAACGAGGTTGTACCATTAACGGAAGTGCATGATACTGAAGAAAAAAATATAGATGATGATATTAGAAGAACAAAAAAGGAAGATATTGCATTCGAAGATGTGGCAAAGTATTTTCAAATGCCGATTAATAAAGCGGCGAAAAAGCTAAATGTTGGTGTTACACTTCTAAAGAAAAGATGTCGGGAGCTGAACATAGGACGTTGGCCTTATAGAAAAATAAAGAGCGTGGATACTCTAATACAAAACATCAAGGTTCTCTTATCTCACACTTTTCATTAATATTTTGTAGCAATTTAAGCTATTTGTTTGATCCTAATTCTTGTTTATTAGCCACTTAAATGACTTTCTACGTAATGTATATATATATGTATATATAAATATCTTTGCAATACGGGATTAACATTTGTAAAATGCATAATCAATGAAAATAAATATATTAAAAATTAAATATTATATCTAAATAGAGCAATAAATCGTAATTAAAACCAGTTATTTAGATAATACGATTAGTGATTAAGAAGGTGATCCAATTACATACCTGCCACTCAATTCTTTTATTTTTACAAATCTAGCATCTAACTTTTAATTTTTACATATAGGGATTTAATATAAAAATTTTATATTCACAATTTGTGGAGAAATTTGTATTAAATCTTCTCTTAAATTAAGAATGTTAAATTCAAAATATGTTCTAATTATTAATTAAAAAAAAGTACCATCAATTTCGAGAATAAGTTATTGGTACATGAAAAGGGATCCCGATGACTTAGCAAATTTAAAATAAATTATGGGTATTCAATAAAGGTATGATAGGACTGATGTAACGAAATTTCTTTCACCCAATTTTTTTTCATAATATAAGTTATAAGAAATAATATGAAAATAATTAATAGGAATTAGGTGGTATGAATGTAAATGCCCCTAAAATGAATATAATATAAAATTAATCCATTAAAATTAGTGTCCTTGTTCTTAAATAAAAATAAAAGATTGGATTAAATCTCATCAAATTTAAATACTTAAAAATTTCTATAAACATATATATATATATATATATATATATATATATATATATATATATATATATATATATATATTCTAAGTATTAATTTTAATGCAGTTCTCGCTAAATTTAACTTATTTTTATATTTAAACAAAATATCATCAACTTCAAGAAAATTTTTTAAAGTAATAATGAGCACTGGGGAGCGATAAGTGATAAGATTGACAGATGGAACTACTTTTGGTCAATTTTTTTAGTAAAATAAAATTATTTTATCCTCCATTTTGATATATTTTCAAAATTATAAAACTTAGCTTAAAATGAACATAATATGAAAATAATTAATTAAAGTTCTATTAAAAGAAATTTAAAATAAATTCATTAGTCTCGGATTAACTGTGATAATATTTTAATTAAAATATTTGATAGTGTACAACATCTATAGTTAGCGGCAATTATTTAGTGGGTATATTTATAGATTGCTCATTTACGTAGCATTTTCTTAATTCATTTTTAAGCGTGGTAATGATCTTAGAAAGTTATAATATTCTTATTAGAAATTAGTTGTTTTTAAAAATGTCTCAAATACATATAATATGCCTAATTTTTATCATCTGGCGTGAAATCTGGAGTAGGGATGCAGGCCAGCCAAGCTTGAGCAAAGCTGAGGCGTGTAGGGTTATACATGAGTAGGGCTCGCTTAGGCTTAGCTCGTATTTGATTAGTTTAAAATTCATCATATTTTAAACAGTTAGACAAGAATATATTCATGTTCGCTCGAAATACTTTCCCTTATTCATGTTCAACTTGAAATTGACTTATTAGAATAAAAATTATCATGTTCATAAATTTTTAAATAAGAGTAGTAATATTTTTTGGCCAACTAAATAGATAACTTCAAAATGTTACTTACACTAAAAAAAAAATTTATAAAAATTGGCTAGTTACAGTTACAAACTATACCGAAATGCAAGTAAACTCTTAACTAAAACAAAAGAAGTAATTGTATTACACATTTACACTTACACATACACGCTTATATTGTTACACATAGCCAAAAAATACAAAAAATATAATACAACTTCTCTTGTATAAGTACATATTAATATGACTAAGCAAACAAGGAAAGAAAACCAGCTCTCAAATAAAATATAAAAAATAATTGTGTTATACATTTGTACTTATACATACAATGAAACTATTATACACAGCTAAAAAATACAAAACAAAGTACAATACATGCGTTTGTTTCAGCAGCGACTGTACGAAATTTCAGTTCAAAAGTAGTTGTGAAAAATCAGATGTTCATAAACTTCTGACTTTGAGTTTTGTGAATTAAGATGTGTGCATTTTTATTACTATTCTCAATTTCCACTCGCAAACTCGTTGCAACATGATTTATGTTACATAAGTGAAATCCATACATGTTTGCAAACTATATGAAATCAAATGTAAACAACTAGTAACACTTTAAAACTTATTAATATGCCACCAATTATTAAAGATTAAACTTCAACAAATCACAAAGAAAAAAAGTATGAAAATACAATAGCAATAAAGAGCCTAATATGATCATGTAAAAATAACAACTAAAAATGGATGAAGCATTAAGCACTCTTCCTAATAAAACACAAATATTGAATTGGTGATAAGTTAATAACTAATACTAAAGATAGCAAAGTTACCCTAGAAAGCTTTCAAATTTAACCCTAAACCATTTATTAAGTATTTGAAAAAAACTAACAATAATAGTTGTTTGTCAATACTACCAAAACTAAAATCAATAGATGTATAATGTATTGTTAGAAATGAACCAATAATTAATTAACCTAAATTTGTCAAAATCTTATATTATACCTAAATAATTAATTAACAACCTAGATTAATTATTAAAATATAACAAAAATGTTTAACCTGAAATAGTCATAAGCCCATAATCATTCTACATCAACCAATGCACTTTTTTACACATGGATAAAAGCATCATGACTATTTTTACTCCAAAATAGAGCTCTAAACATTGCACGAGTAAAATATAGAAATGGAGCTCTAAACAGTATCTATAAACAAAACCTAAACATTGCCTTAGCTATTTTGCCACAAATAATCCAACAACTCTAAAAAAAAAACTGCAAAGATGTCACAAACTCACAAGAATTACAAGTTGAAACTCGAGCTATTAAAATTACTGATCTCAAAACCACAAAAATCTTTAACCAACTCTTTAAAACTAGATGTCACTCAAGAAATCTAAATAAACCTAAAAGAAATCTAAGAAAATTTATGCTAAAGACAGACCTCTTAATGTAGAGGCAACGGACTACACTTGAAAGATAAATACGAAAATTTAGAAAAGAGATGCTCAAAGATAACACCATACCCTATGATAAAGAGAGAGGAGAAAGACAATCGAGCGTTTGAGCTAGTACAACTGTCGAGACAACAACTAGGACAAAGAGAACAAATAAAAACTGTAAAAAAGCATATAGCTTTCGCCTCTCAGTCATCAGGACTCAAGAGCGAAATGAAAAGAGAGGGAAGGGATCACGATTATAAGATGAGGGATTCAGTGTTTCTTAATGATTATATATGATTTATTTTTATTTGAGAAATTAAGAGCACATGGATTATGATTGGGAGGCGATATCCAATGGCAGAAATTAAATGATTAATTTAAATAAATGTAAATCATTTTAATATATGATAGATTTTTAATTTAAAAGATCTTAATTAATTATATTTTACAATTTTAATTTTATGAATACAAACAACCATACATACATGACAACGAAACATTGCTATCAACAATCAAACACCCTCTTTCATCTATTTTTCAAAATTTCACTCACAAAATCAGTGAAGGTGAAGAATAAACAAACACAAGGGTAAGAGTAAACCATTCCATCTAACATGGCAAGGCAGTCATTCCACATTCTTCATTCATTTTTACCATAAACAAAATGGAAAAAACACCGTCCCACTTTGCAAAATCAGAGGAGCTAAATGAGAAAACCACACATCTCAAAATCCGCAATATTCTAACTCTAACCCGCAAATGATGAAGCAATTACAAATCGCAATGAGATGACCGTTCCATCAAAAATGAGCACAAGAAGTACATACAAAGCACATTAATCGAAAGAGGTGCAAGAGAGGTACCAAGGGGAGAAGAAACACGATCGAGATGGGCGAGCGATTGAGAGAGGATCCTAAGGCAGAAGAAACATGAAGGAGCCACCGATGAAACACAAGAAAAAACCGCGGGCCGCAGGGTCGAACCTGCAACTAACGTTTAACATAGCTTATTAGGACAAACCACCCCGCCATGCTTTCCAAACAGGTGCGTCTGCATTTTCAAACCGCACCAAAAAACTGTCCCAAACAGGCCCTTAAATGTATTCGTTTTTTATTATGTAATATTCTTAAACTGTTTAAATAGTTAATCTTCCACTCTTAAGAAAAATCAATAACTTTTAGTATATTATCGATATGCACTGGTGTCTGATTAACGTGCAATTAAATTCAAACTACTGAGAATTTGATAAAATGAAAAATACGGGTTCGGATTTTACCATAATTTTTTATGTTTGAGTGAGAATTTGAAAAATGGATAAAAGACCGGGGTTAATTTTATAAATACCAAGTTCTGGGTGGTCTTTATGTAATTGCCCCATAATTATATTGTGATTGTAGAATAAAAAATAATAATATCAAAATATACACCGAACCTTTTGGAAAATGTAAGTTTTTAGAAGTACTAAAATCATCTCATATATTTTTCGAATTTTAAGTGGTGCATTTTAAGCATGTTCTCAATAATTTTAATATACTATCAGGTAGTTAATCAAGATGCTGCTAAATTGGTTTATGCATGTATATGATAATTAGGGATGTCTAAATGGCTCGTTGTTCGCGAATAGGTCATTTGTGGCTTGTTAAGAAACTCGTGTTCTGAACACGAATAATATTTTTGTGCTCGATATATAAAGGACCCGAACACGAGCAATTCTTTAGAGCTCGATATATATAAACGAGCTGAACACAAACAAAAAATTATTATTTTGTGTCCAACTCATTTTTGCTCGAAACAATCATATATATATATATATATATATAGACACACACACACACACACTCTCTCTGATTTTTTAAATAATTAATCGACTACAAGCCTACAAAGATTTATAATTATTAATATTATTAATTAAAAAATAGTATAAAAATATATTAAATTATATTGAAATGATGATTTAATAATAATAATAATAATATTTAAATCTCGCTTACCCTTAAAATTCTAAGACTACATGATTAGGGTTGAAAAACGACTCTTTGTTCCCGAATAGCTCGTTTTTGGCTCGTTAAGCAAACTAGCCGAGCAGAACCACATTTTTTTTGTTCTAAATATAAATGAATTGAACAAGATCAGTGATAATTTTTAATAAGACGAATACGAGTTTCGCCTCGCCTCGCCTCGCCTGTGTTCGACTCATTTACACCCCTAATGATAATTGATTTGTTTATGTATGCAGGAATGTGAAACATCGGAGGGGCTGAAGTTGGAGAAGCCTGATACAAATGCAACAGTAGAGATACTAGAGGAAGAAAAAAAATTAATGGAGAAAATGCCTAGAGCAGAACTAGATGAGAACATTAAAAGGTTAAGACAAGTTTATTTTAAAGCTAATTATAAAAAGAAAAAGCTGATGATTAACAAGACCAGCAACTAATTGGTTATTAGTTTGGCAATGTTGAACAAAACTTGTATATATTTTCTTTTTGGTTTTTTTTTTTCAGGGCCAAACCATCTTAACTAAATGTAGAAAGCTTTATGTAAATACTGTGAATCAATTTTGTTTGTTTTGATCAGTTATATAGGAGCTGATTAAAACTTTTGTATGATTTCTGTCTGTGTTTTGTTCTTCATTTTTTGCTGTTTTTTGTTCTGCTGTTATCAATGACAGTAAGTGAAGAGTTATGATTTAAGTTGAAGCTTATGACTGAAGGATATAAACTAGGATAATTTGAGTAGAGCACAATGATTTGTCTTATATGCTGTGAGATGTAAATTGAAAAATCAATTGAAGATATAAGAAATAAGCTTTGAATAAAAGTGAACAAAACAAGAAAACACATAAAACACTATATTTCATGTGGAAAAACTCAGCAACGGGAGAAAAATTATGGGGCTGAATCACTCCAAGAAATCCACTATGAAGCAAAAAGGAGGAGACTAATATAGATTACACTACACTCAAATTTCTTTACACTTTGGACACAAAAGGACACTCACTTGTGCTTCACTTCTTGCACAATAGAATATGAAATCCAAATGAAAAATCACAAGACATACTATTAAAATCAGAAATGACTCTACGAGCCTCGTTTTATCATTCTTCATGTTAAACTACCAAAAAGAACCATCATGAAACTGTTACTGACCGAGTGGAACTGATGTGGTGCTCTAATATGATGTTGTGGCGCCGTGCTCTCAGCTTTTAAAAAAATTTTCCTTTGGAAGTAGAGCTACGGCTGCGCCTTGGTGCTCTGTGTATATATATATGTCTGTGTGTGTCAATATGTATATATGTAAACATACAATATTATTTATTCATAAATCAATTATAGATATATTTGACATATTTGATACGAAATAGCTTATGATTATTTATCAATGTCCATAGATGCATTATTCTCCCAAGTCCATCGATAGACTATGTCTATTTGAGTGAAGGTACATGATAAAATCATAAGCTATGTGAGACAAACCATGCATCCTCTATATAAGCCCAACTTTCAAACACCGATCCAAAAAAAAAAAAAAAAAAAAAAAAAGAAAAATCCATTAATCAAATGTGTTTTCAAACATTAAGAATGGAATGTAGTTCACAATAACCTTTATGATGATTATAATATCGATTCTCTAAATTAAAACAAATACTGGTTGTCATCAACAAAGAGGGAGATATATTTGAGACCCTACCCAAATTGGTCCTTAATTGCAACACCAAACTCAATTTTTTTTTTCCAATGCTTAAAAAATGTGAGAAAGAGTTGATTGCACCACAAACTCATTGATGTTCTTCATCACCCACATTAACATAAATAAATTCATGTAGTTCAAAACAATTGACCGTATTTCACATACCCTAATTCACTTAGTATATTTTTCTATCTTTTTAAAACATTAGTATCGATAAAGTATTGATTTAATAGTATAAGAACCATATATATGCCTTATATAATTCGCTTTAACTTATTTATGATGGACATATTTTAATAAAATAGCATGAAATGAGCTCCCAAGTAAGCTACTATAAAAATATAAGTATTTCTCTTTTTTTATTTGGCGTGCTTTTCATAAGATTATTCCTACTGATGATATAATGAAGCTTAAGGGCTTGCCCTTCTCGTTGCTGGCTTTGTCATAACCAAGAGGAAACTATATTTTCTTTTATTGTACTTTTTCTACTGCTATCTGGGAGCAGCATTATTACTCTGTTCCATATGACTTTTCCTCCTAATGGTTTTTATTCTCTTAATGATATTATTCCGTATTGGCATCGGTTTGGTAAGCCTTTCTTTTCGCTGTTCCTGCTCGTGGTCCTCTCGGTTTATTTGGATTGCCAGGAATGATAGTAAGCACAATAATAGAATTGTTTCGATTACTCATACTATTAGCCTTATAATGAGTTATTTGATTAAAGGTTTAAAATGACTTCCTATTTCACACTCTCGTCAGCTTAATGGTATTCTGAATTCTTTTAACATTACGAGCAGACCTTCTATCTGTGTTTCTGAACCTGTGAAATGGACTAAGCCTATTCTGCCCTTTCTTAAGCTTAATTGTGATGGTTGCTGGACGCCTACTCGTGCTAGTGTAGGTGGTATTTTTAGAGATGCTATGGGGCTTCCTATCTGTTGGTTTGCTTCTAAATCTATTCCTATGTCTCCTTTGGTTGCTGAAGCTGAAGCGATTGTTTTTGGTTTGTATCTGGCACTTAATAGAAGAAGGAAATATTTTATAATTGAAACTGATTCTTTATTGTTGTGGAAGTATTGTACTTTGCAGGTCAATCATCATTGGACGCTCAATTTGCTTATGAAACGTATCTTTTGGCTAGCTGCTCACTTCACTGTTATTTGGAGGCATGTCAAACGGACTGGTAATACTGCTGCGAATTGGATTGCTAAATTTGGTTTGAAGATAAACTATCCTATCATTTCTACTTGCATTCCTTATGAGTTATATAATATTTTATTGACTGATTGTTCGTAATTTTGTTTTGTGTCGTTTTTGTTGTGTCTTGTGTGTGAGTTGTATTTTTCTTTTTGGAACGAGATCCTTATATTCCTTTTTTGCGTGAGTTGTAGGGTTGGTGTTTAGATAGGAAGTCGTTCCCGGTTTTGTATTTTTATTTATTTTTATTTTTTGAAACGCGTAGGGAGCTATAGACTCCTTTAACTAAAAAAAAATAAAAATATAAGTATTTTACCGGGCTTTCATCAGGTTATTTGTCAAATAGCACATAAATTTGATTTGAGCTTTTAATCATATTTAAATTTTGCAAGTAGCTAATTACATGAACATAAGAAGCTTTAGCCCAACGAATATTTGAACTGTTACTCACTTTAACTAGACCAGGCCTGCATGAACGTAGCGTTTGACAAATAAACTTTTAAATTTTATTAATCCTGTGGAATAAACCTCATTTTGATTGGCTTATCTGTAGGGCTGTAATTGAGCCGAGTTGAGCCGAATATATCATAGTTCGGTTTTTTCTCTATATAATGGTAAGTTATTCATATTCGGCTAGAGCTTTATATTAACCTTTCATATATTCTTCATATATTTCTTCTACAAATACTTTGGGCCCATGGTTTTTTCCCTTTATCTGTTTTCTAAGTAAATACTTTGGGCACTTCTATTGGTTGTTTTCTATTATTTGAGTGTGTGTTGAATCTCGTGTAACGCTAAGATGATAATCTATTATTCTACTGCCGCGAATTTTCTTACACACATCAGTTTGGCGTTGTTTGTGGGAATCGAACCCACGGTAACATGATTATTAAGAGTGTAAGTGAGCCAAGCCGACTTGTGAGCCAGCTTGGGATCAACCCAATTAGTGGCTCGTGAAGGCACCAAGCTCACGCCAACACCGACTCAACTTGTTAGCTCATGAGTCAGCTTGTTTAAAAAATAATTAATATAAAATATACTCAAAATATTCATCTTTAAATTATTAAAAATATTAAAAAAAATAAAATTTTACTTTTTATATCAAAATAATTTCTTGTTATTTACCTCCTAATTATTCACTATATTTATCATTTTATTATAACATTAATTTGAATTAATATTATTTAAATTCTTTCTTTTATATTAATCAAGTCCGCTTGTTAGCCAGCTCGAACTTGTAGAATAAAGCTCGAGCTCCAACTCGAGATCAAACACCATTAATTAATCACATCCAAATTCACACTGAGGTTGCTTGGAGCTCGACTATACCCATTTGCACAAATGTGATTGACTCCTGTCTTACATGATGGGCAGCATGATCTGCCACTCATAATTTTAATAATTCTGGCTTGCGTTCGAGGGAATTAAGCACGTCGCTTCTTATTTGACTTTCTCTACCATCATGTCTTGGCTTAAAGAACATCAAGCTTGTTCGAAAAAAGTTGGACTTCAAATCTTCATTCTTATTTTTATTTTTCTTTCCAGTAAACAAACTTGTAAAACGCCACTTACCCTTTTACTATAGATTAGCTCTTAGATTTATTTTGTAGTTAAATGTAATAATCGCATGGCAGAATATGTGGGGGCATTAAATGATAGCTAGGGGTGTAAATGAGCCGAAGCTCAGCTCGTGTTCGGCTCGTTTATATTTCGAGCCTAAACAGTGTGTTCGTGTTCGACTCATTTGCTTAAGGAGCCGAACACGAGCTGTTCACGAACAAAGAGTCGTTTTGACAATCCTAATCACGTAACCATAAGATGTCGAGGTTGAGGCAAGATTTAAGAATTATAGTGTATATTAAAACATCATTTGAATCAAATTTAATAATTTTTATTATATTTACTAAATTAATAATTTTAATTGATTATAAATCTTTTAAATTTTTTAAACATACTAGTCATTAATATATATGTGTGTGTGTGTATTTGTATGTATGTGTGTATGTATTTATGTATGTATGCATATATATAAATACACATATCGATAGAAATATATATGTATATATATATATATATATCTATATCTATATATCTACACATATATCTACACACACGCACACACACACACACACACACACACACACACACACACACACACACACACACACACACACACATATATATACATACACACACACACACACACACACACACACACACACACACACACACACACAGACACACACAGATATATATATATATATAATTGAGGAATAGTATTTCGAGCCAAAACGAGCCGAACACGGAAAGACAAATCTTTGTTCGTGTTCGGCTCGTTGGGCTTGTTAACTTAGCGAACGAGCCAAACTCGAGTTTCTTAACGAGCCGAACACGAGTTGTTCGAGAACAACGAGCCGTTTTGACAGACCTAATGATAGCTTTATGTTTTGGCTTTCTAGGAAGATCACATATTCAAATAGAATAGCGTAAAGAGCACATGAAACCTAACAAAATAATGTAAAAATTAAATAAATAAAAGAAAAATGTCACGGTACATAGCTTGTATAAAAAGGACCAATTGTGTTCATTGAGAATATAAATATTTGCTCTGCCTTTGTAACTTGAGAATAAGGGCTTATAAAATTAATGACTTGATGATGGTTTGACGATAACAATTGAGTGATGATCGTTTGAGTAATTAATATGATGACCAAATCAAGACGGTTACTAGTAGTGATCATTGACATTTTTCTTCGGGTAGAGCTCTATAGCTTTTCAATTGTTAAGTTATCATCAATTTAGAGTGTGAGTTTTTTTTACGTCATATTTATAATTTTTTAGGGTAGCATTTGTAATTATTTTAGTTGAATTCTTAAAAGAGTCTATTGGGTTTCTTATTCGTTTAATATTTACATATTTTAATGATATTAAAATTGAATGATTTTGACTTCTTTGAATTGCTCTTTATCAAAAAAATTGAATTGGTTATAAGTATCCAAATTTTGAAAATCATGTAATCACAAAAATGTTTAATGTTTTTAACTACACTTCAATTGTTTGATTTGAGTTCATTTGAGGCTACTTTTGGTGTCGTTGGAGTTGTCTTGTTGAGACTTCAAGTTTAACTATAAGTTTGATGGTCCTCAGTGCAAAATTATATTAGAATTCATGCTTGATTGGATGAATTTTTTCATGATGTATTAAAATTCTAAATTTTATTAGATTAATTATATGTGTATTATATTCTGATTTATCTTAAGACAATTACAATTCGATAAGATTATCAGAATTTATTTTATTTCATTTAAAAAATATTGGGAAGTTATTTGAATCGATTATTTTTGGATCAATTCCAGTCAATACAAATGACGTTCTTATTAGTTCGATCGCATTTCTAATTTTCCAGCAAAAAATAGTCGAAACCTTTTTGTGTAATGTCTTTTAAGAGAAGAAAACTGGTTCAAATTTGACGGTAATTCTTTTATAGCTATTGAATTTATTTCGAATAATTGAAATATAAATTATCCAAACAAAATTTAGATTCCACTTTATAACCCTTTTTTTTTAAATTATTCATATATGATCTTGTGAAGCATTTGAAATTTAGTAATAAAAATTGTTTGCTTTGAGCTTAAGAACTATCAAAATTGTTGAAAGTGCTGAATTATTAACCTCTACTCATTTTATGCACACCTTCATCAAGACTTTGCTAGGTTTGCTATCCCCAACCCCCTTATCTAGTTCATGCCTCATATGTAAGCTTACATGGAAAAAAATACATGGGCATCTTAAGCCTTCCAGCCACCTGAAGAAACAAGAGACAAATTAAAAGACTAGCTGACTACTTTCACTCGGCCATCTGTTGGTAGGTCACCAAAGAACCTCCCTAGCCTGCCGCTCCAAAATACTCTTTGTTGGCCATCCAAAATCCCTCCAAAAGACCTCTCCAATTCCAATCGGAACCCCTCACACCACCACTTCGGCTAGCTCCATCAACCGAACACCTCCCAACATTGGGCTAGCCACTTCAAATTCCACCGGTCGGCCGCCAAAGGAAGTTCCAGGCCCTCCATTCCTCAAGTGGCCACTTAAAGTTCTTCCAGCTAGCCACCTCCCAACAACCGATTGCCATCGACCGATGGCCAGGGTCGCCAACCATTTAACCCCCAAGAAACATACCCAAACACGACAAAAGACTAGAATACTATGTACAACTCTCTTTAAAGTAAGGGTAATTATGTAATTTTAACTTTTATCCTCCTATTGTGTATAAATAAGAGGACCCTTCCTTTTTAACTCCTCTCATGCTGGAAGAACTCTCTCATCTTCTCTCTGTAACACTTTCATTTTAAAAAAAGACGGGCCAAAGAGCATTGGAATACCCCATTCTGGCCCCTTAGGGCCAAGTCCCTGCTCTCTCTCTCTCTCTCTCTCTCTCTCTCTCTCTCTCACTCTCTCTCTCCCTCCCTCTCCCCCCCCCCCCTCTCTCCCCCTCCCTCCCTCCTCCTCCCTCCCTCCTTTCTCCTCGCTCACTTTCCGCTCTCTGCTTCTCCTTCCTGGTTCTCAATGCTCTATCTCGTGGGTGCGATTCATAGGAAATATTGATTCAACATTATAAAAGATGCATGAGCATGAGTCATGCCACCAACAAAAAGAAGAGCACACCAAGGAAAAGAAAATCCTACACAGACATTCCAAACACGGGATGCATAACAAAATTGTTCATTAATGCTTAAAGCAACTGAAAGCCCAGCTCTAAAATCAACACTGAAAGAGCTCTGAAGATCGTTACCTGCCTAGTAGTGACAAGCTCCGTGAAGGGCACGGTGCAAATCACCAAAGTAACAAGTCTCGGCGGTTACCCCCGCGATGGCAGCGAGAAGATACGTTTAAGATCCGACGAAAGGTGCAGCCCGACCGAGGCAATGCTCCGACCAAGCAAACGGGATAAACGAGGAGTAAGACCCAAGTCGGTATATTCAAAAGCCGACCAATGATCTTCCCAAGGACTGGGTCACCAATCAACACAGATCAAAAGTCGACCCAAAAAGACTACAAAAAACTAAGGTAGTGTAGCTAGTGAATCACTGTAATTGCACTTTTGTATTTAAAGTTTATCATTCTTATTGCAGTTTTGCTTCCAAGAAGTAAGAGACTCGAAGGCTTCATGTATACCAAAAAGTATCAACATTTCAAGCCTTCTAGCCACCTTAAGAAATAAGGCGAAGAAGACTGGCCTGCCACTTCCAGCAGCCACCTATTGCTCAGTCACTAAAGAACCTCCTTAGGCGGCCACTCCAAAATACTCCCAACCGACCATAAAATCCCTCCAACCTACCCCTCCAATTCTAGCTGAACCTCCTCACGCGACCACTTTGTCTGGCTGCATAAGTCGGCCACCTCCCAACGTCCGGCCGACCACTTCAAAATCTATTGATCAGTAACTAAAAGAACTTTCAGGTCGTTCATCAGACCACTTAAAGTCCTTCCAGTTGGTCACCTTCCAACAATCGATCGGCCACCGACCAAAGGCGAGTGCCGCCAACCAAAGAACCCCTGAGAAACTTACTCGCACATGACAAAAGTCTATAATGCCCCATACAACTCTCATTAAAGTAAGGGTAATTATTTAATTTTTCATTTTGTCCTCCTATCATCTATAAATATGAAGACCCTTTCATATAAAAGGGGAATTTGGACCCTTCTTTCTTCACCACTTTCATGTTGGGAGAACTCTCTCTCACTCCCTCTGTAATCCTTCAATTCTCAGAAATAATGGGGCCAAAGGGCCTGAAAATAGCCCGTTTTAGCCCTCAAGGACATGTCCCTGTGCACTCTGTTATTACTCTCTTCTCTCTTCCTCTCTTTCTCTATTTCTCCCTTCGGGTTCTCAATATTTTATTTCTTGGACATGATCTACATGATAAGTCTGGATTCAACAACGTCAATGTGAATATAAGTGGCCTTTGGTCAACTCTTGTTAACGGGGCTTTGGTTAACTCATATTGATGGGCCTTTGAAAGGATGAATTTTTTCATGTTTTTTTTTCTTGTTAAAGAAATAAAATAAATTGCACTTTCCCATGGTATTGCTTAATATAAATAACTAATAAATTTCTCATCTAAAATCATGATAGTTAATATGGTACCGTGTCGAGTTCTAGCTTTTGTGGTCATTTGAGGGTAGGTTATCCTATTTAGATTGAAGTCCACTGGCCGACATCTCTCTCTTCCTCTCTCCTCGTGGTTAATCTGCACATTAGACATATTTTATATATTATTCATCACTTGCATGGTCATTGGTGACCCACCGGTTCAATTCAGGTTGACTTTTGTTATTTTTGTTTAGGTTCGATGCATCAGCCCAATTAATTATTATAAAGAAAATTATATACTCATTAAGCTTGATCTGTCCTCAACAATTTTTTCGGATCACACATGAATCTTGAAATATTTTTAATAAATAGTTTTTTTTTTCAAATTTATGAACATCTAAGCTCTGATTTCATCAAATTTACGTTCAATCCTTTGAAGCACAAATATTAGAAGCTTTGGATAGTCAATTGAATGGTCAAATGACATACATATAGTGAATTTTCACAGCTTGTTCAGAAGAGAAGACTTGACAAATAGCACTGGTCTCTATAGCCGCCATCTATTATCAACCACCATCCTTTGTAGTCTTTAGCCACCGTCCACTGTCCTTCGTCACCACCTAGCTTTGTTGACTACAATAGGTTGTTGGCGACTACTACTTACAATCATTGTAGCAGACTACGGTTGTTAAATTTCCTAATACATTTTTTTTTACTATATAAATATAAGTTTAGTTTTCAATGTATGATTGTAACCCCACTCTCCCTATAGTGAGATAAGGGTGTACTCCTATGTTTACAAACATAAAGTGGACTATTTGGATTGTGCTTCGTCTGTGTTTTTTTTCGCATCTTGTTCAGGAGAGAAGACCTGACGAGTGTCATTGACCTCCGTAGCTGTCATCCATCACTTGCCACTACTTGCTATTGTTGTAGCCAGATTACAGCTGTTGTTGAATTTCCTAACACATTTTTTTCACTATATATATATAAGTGTAGTTTTCAATATAAGATTGCAACTTCATTCTCTCTGTAGTGAGATAAGTTGTGTGCGTACACATATACATACAAACATATAGCGGATTACTTAGATTATGCTTAGCCCGTGATTTTTCCTTTTCAAAGTTTTTCACGTAAAATTTCCGATGTTTTCTTTTGTTATATTTTCTTATATATGTTTGTGTTGAATTTTCGTACAATACTAAGATTAGAAATCACTACTCTATCGCTAGGACTTTTATAACACGCAACAAAACTAAAACATTATGCCCAATCGTTTTTGTGCGCGTCTCTAAATGTGTAATATTTATATTATTGCTTCATCTTCACAATTTAAGTGCCTGAAATTAGACCTAATAAAATTTGTCATCATTTTCATTTTCATTATTATTATTATTATTATTATTATCATCAGAATTAAATAAAAATTAGCAATAATTAAATATCATTACACACTTAATATTTAATTATCATTAGATTAATAATGAGCCTAATATAACATATATGATGGTCATCGACACTCATAGCTAATTAGCGGCGGAACCAGTCTCATTTTTTAGTGAGATAAACTACCCCTAGACCCAACGTGGAAGGGGTTAGGGCAACGAAAGACAAAACTGATATTTTAAGAGGGATAAAACTAATATTTCAAATTAAATAAAAGACCAAATTGCATGCCCTCCAATAATAAAGTGAATTTGATGGGAGGCAATTACTCCCCCACCTGAGTCCACCCCTACAGGCAATATATGATAAGAGCATTCCTAAGATACTTCAGCGTGTTACCCTGTTTAGCATATCCACTTGCTTTTATTTTTATTTCCCGGTCCAAACTCCCTAATGGCTCGTAATAGAAATACTGTATTGAGAGAAATTTTGTCTTATAATATTAACCATGTCTCAAAGAGATCAACAAAATTTTAAACCGGCCATTTCACTTTCCTAAAATTATGTCTAACTTGACGGTATGCTGCCAAATACATCTTTTAATTAGTCGAAAATTTTAAAGAAAACTTAAATATGTAAATAAAGAAGATTTGAATAATATATGTGCAAAATGTTCCCCTTTCTTTTCTTTATCTTCAACCCAATCACTTTGTATACCAAAGTAATTTAACTTTTACTTACATCCTGTTATGTCGAGTGCCAATTTATTTAAATATATAATTTACAATAAAAAAAGTTTATCAAATTGTTAGTTGGTGATTCCTTGAGATGTTTCTAAATGACAGCAATAGGTTCATAAAATTATCAACTAATGAATGCGTGACTCCCACTTTGAAAGCATTTATTAAAAAACAAAGTTAAACAATGAAATATCAATGAAAGATGTCAATGAAGGCTAGTTGATTGTCAAACATACAGTTGATAAAAAGAACATTATAGTGCAGAAAATAATCTAATTATTGACACCAAAATGAACGAGCATAAATGAATTCAGAGATGTCAATAAAGGGCTCAATTATTAGGTGAAGAAAAAATCTGTACAATTAATGGGAACTGCTCATTATTGCATTCAAGCCCCATACACGTGGTCCAATAGACAGATATATTTCCATCTCTCAATTACAGGCTTCTCTATCCTTCCTTTACTTTCACTTTCTCCCTCTCCCAAAAAATTTAAAAGCCAAGGCTAAGCTGTTTCCAACACTCCACGCCAATCCCTCACTTATAAAAACAATCCCAAGTCCTTCAATAGCTTTAGTAATCTGAACTCCATAGACATGAAGGCAATGAGGATCCAGCTCGCTTTCTCATCTGTCCTCTTCCTCCTCTTCATTGCATTCTTTGCTACCTGTTCCTCTGCTCAGGATTTCGATTTCTTCTACTTTGTTCAGCAGGTGGCGCGCCCGCACACACACATACGCATAGTCTCTCCCTGTATCCCTATTTCTTTCTCTCTGTAATTGTGTTAATGATTTGTATGTTTTTGTTTAGTGGCCTGGTTCTTACTGTGACACGGTGAAGAGCTGCTGCTATCCAACAACAGGAAAGCCAGATGCAGAGTTCGGCATCCATGGCCTTTGGCCTAACTACAAATCTGGAGCCTATCCCTCTAATTGTGATCCAGACAGCCCCTATGAATCCTCCGTGGTATTATTCTAATCCTTCTTCTCCGTATATCTTAGGAATTATGATCGATCTTCATATTCATTAAAAATTATATTTGCGCAAGAACAATGGAAATCTGTAAGGAGAAAAACGAAGGGGGTTTTGGGGGAAGAAACTTTTGTCTCTGTATATGTTAAATGCCAACCAATGCGCTAATATTTACTGTAATGCCAATGAAAGGCAGTTCATGAATTCTTTGATTTCTTCATATATATTGGAGCTTTATGGGCAAGTTCTTAATGAGAGAAGATTTTGGCTGATAAATATTCACTGAATCTGAACCAAATAGATCTGAGACTCATTAATTCAGACAAACTGAATAATTTTAAAATTGAATAGAATTAAAACTTGGCATACGATACATTAACTTAAGGGATTTTCGTCATGTGCTTAACCCGCCAAATTATCTTACAAGCATCATGTCCTGTAGTGATAAAATATTTGCAAAATGCACCTCCCGATATCTGATTCTTAAATATCTCGTCACTATACAGAGTTAGGGCCTTAATTAAGGAATTAAACAACGATATAATCTTTCAATCAAACAGGGCCAAAGGCGTTACGCATTCGTATGTCGATAATCATAATTTATTCTTTCACTTTATAGTAAAGTTATAAAAGCAAATATAATCGCAACCGTCCCTTTTAATGACCTTATCACGATGCAAAATTAAAGCAAGAAATAAATGTGCGGGAATCTTATTAGAAAATTAAAATAATGATTGAAAATATCAAATAGAATTGGGTCATACATTGTCAAAAAGAGGTCCCACTCGCCCTTTAATAAGGAAAAAATTTGTGTCCGGCAAGCGTACGCAGCACTGCGTACGTAAAGTCAGGTTACAAGGAGGTTACAATAGGTTATAAGGAGGTATTTTCAATGAATGTAAGGATTTACACGGAAGTTACATGAAGGTTACAAGGAGGTGACATGAGATTAAACATTGAAAATACCTCCTTATAATCTACGTAACTTCTCAGTAATCTGCATTCGCTGTACACAACGCTGCGTGTGCTTGCCGAACGCAATTTTTTTCCCTTTAATAAAAGGAATAGTTTATCCAACTCACAAAATAAAACTTATAAGAAGTCTTATTCAACTCGAAATATCTCGCCCTGAAAATGTCTATTATAGAGCCCTTATAATATAAGGTGGTAGATATGCTTGATGCAAAATTAACTTAAATTTAAATTATATGTTTGTTTAATTTAAAAGTGCTATTTCATTTAGTCGGTCAACTACCTTTTGATTTTATATTTCCCAAATTCAACTCATCCTTAAAAATAAATGGTAAAAGTACTTGCTTTACATATGAGACAATTAGTAGCTTCAAGTTCTACTGTAAATCAAATAAGATATTGCTAAATGCATTTTAATGGATTATTTGATAAATTGTACATGCAAAGAGCATAGATAATTTTTATTTAGCTTGAAAAGTTTAAGGGAAAAAATGGCATCAAAAGTTAAGATTATTTATAATTTTCTTATTTTGTAGTTTGATATAAAAATATGATAACTCTTAAGAGAAACTTGTAGGGGATAGGTAATGGAGAATAGAAAAGAGTAGAAGCTCTTAAATATAATCCCATCATCATAGTATAATTTGTCATTAATATATGTCCCTACTAAAAAAAGTTCCTAGCTACACCCCTTATAGCGTCCTATGCTTAGTTTTAAAAAACTTAACTTCATTAAATTAAAAAAAAAAATCAATATATTTTATATGAAATTCAATCTAAACTAAAAAAAGATAATTAAACTAAAACTATGAAATAAATTACAATATTTTTTAGTCAGTAAAAGCTTATTTGGCCATCTTTCCTTGGATACATGAATGTAAGATTAAAATGAACTAACTAATAAAAACAATTAAATAATAAAAATGATATTGCAGAGAAATGAGGACTTGCTGCTTCTATTAAAAATAAATATGAACATTTTCATCAAAACTAATCAACTTAGATAAATTTGGCTTCATTGAAATTATTATTTGATATTGATTAAATAAATCATGACATCATTGGGCCACCTATAGAGTAATTGACGAAACATCATAGACAAGCATAACGTCATGCCAACCAATGAATAAAATTTTTTGAAATACTATCAAAAATTTAAGGACAAAGTTTCATATTTAAAATAGTCTCATAAATAAGTTGCATAGTGATATCTAATGAAAGATTGGGTGTATGCTCACAAAAGAGATGTGAAAAAATTTATTAATTTGAGAAATTAGTAATATGCTTATTATGTAATGTCAAATTAGATATGTTGAAATATTGATTTAGTTTCTAAAAATTTTTAATTCGCAACCATTAGTTTTAAAACTTTTCACAATATAAAATGATTATGCCTTTTCTGCATTTAATTTCTTGAAGTGTTCATGTAAAAACCTTTTTGCATCATGGCCTTATTTCTAAATTTAAAATTTACATGTCATATTTGATTTTCGTAAAAATATTACAATTATAAAAATTAATAGCCCATTTTTTATGAATATTCTCATGTAAATCATGTATATGTTGTATAAATATGTTAGGTCTGAATTCTATAGATAGGTCAACAAGATTTATAGGCTTCCTAGGTTAATACCCTATGATAATTTTTAATGAATCCATTTAAATAAACCTTTTATCTAGTAAATTTTATATAGGATCAATCATATGTGATATTAACTCATCTCCAGATGCACAACCTTTTATCAAATAAAGCATTTGATTTCTTCCATTTTCAATTAATTTGTAATAAGTTGCAGAATAAACTAGACATTTTTTTTTTCTTTTAAAGTTTTAAATTCTTTTCTTAGATGAGATAAATAATCAGCTTATATCTTGATGAATGTTAGAGTATCATTTTAAAAAATCATAACATGTTTTTATAATGAAAGGTCAAGTGATATATTCATTATCCTCATTACATTGTTAGCTACATTGATTAATTTAAAAAATATCAGCAAACATTCATTTTATATTTCTTTATAACAAAAAAATTAATTTCCAGTCACCGCCTTCCCTCATTCTAACTTGATGATACATATTTCCTTATTCAATCTAAAATAATATCATAATACCATTCCTCGTGTTTAACCTCCAATCTAATTAACAAATAAGAACTTTGTATTTGATGGTAATTTTATTGATGACTATATTACATACACACATCCTCCAACTATCAATCTATTTAGATGTTAGTAAAATAGGTACAGTACAAAGACTCATGTTTTCCTTGATGAGTTATTTTTAAGGTAAGCCATCAACTTTTCTTTTAAATTTATCATGTTATGTTAGATTTGTTCTATATATGAAGAATTAGGCATGAATAATCTATGAACAAGATCATTAATATGTCGTATGTTCTTTAATTATATCTTTTCATTAGGAAACTTAACAGGACAATTTTCTTCAACATCACCTGATTCTTAATTTATATAGCCTAATAAAGTTTCAGATTTAGTTATTATATTATTCAATGGTCACAATTACATTGATTTATCTACTATATGGATATTTTTTCAAATGTATCTTTATTTAAAATTAATTTTTTTAGTTAATTACTAAGAGCATTAGATTCTTACATAGATTTTTATTTACCAATAGGCTTTGTAAGCCTCAAATCCACCCTTATTCTATGAATCTAAGTATTAGACCAACTAGAATGAGTAACATTTAAACTATATAACCAAGTTTTAATAAAAATAATATGAGCAAAGTATATAGGTAGCAAATAACTCCATACTCCATATTCTATAAATATAGGTATATGATGAATCTCATTTGAAAAAAGTTTTTATAACAAACGATATTTTAGGATTATTATGTTAGCCAAAAATGGGAACTATGTATAAGAATATTGCAGAGGATGTTAGTCATTGAAGAGGCAAGATTATCCTTCAAGTAATATGATACTCTTAAATATCCAAGCAACTTTCATTGTAATCATTGAGTTTTCATTTAGAAATATAAAGTTAAGCATTTTTATACTGAAGCAACTCTACTACTCTAGAATTAGTAACCGTTCGAAATCTTATAACAATAAGAAAAAACTGTATGATCATTAGCCTGAAGCTGATAGCACCTCATTGATCAATAATTAGCACCATTACATAAATCATTGTAATAATAAAAACACTGCTATTTGCATATCAAAACTACTTATTTAACATTGGCTGAATAGCTCTTAAGTCTATCACATTACACAAAAAGATTTTTTTCTTTTTTCATTTGTAAATTTATTGTAACTGAATACTTACTGCAATTACTTTCAAATATAACCATCAGGTTAATGACCTGATCGATAGCTTACGAAAAGAGTGGCCAACTCTAGCTTGCCCCAGCAGCGATGGAAACCAGTTTTGGGAACATGAATGGGAGAAGCATGGCACCTGCTCCGAGTCTGCCCTCAACCAACACGAATATTTCCAAGCAGCACTCGACCTCAAGAAGAAAATCAACCTCCTTCAAATTCTAAATGATGCAGGTCAACTATCTAAGATCACAATGTCATGATTATTGTTTTAATCAAACTTTATTTAACAATAAATTATAAAATGGTTACAGGGATAAAGCCTGACGGTGGATATTACAGTGTAAGCAGCATCAAGGACGCAATCAAACAAGCTACAGGTTTCACTCCATGGATAGAGTGCAATGCGGATGAAGCAAGGAACAGGCAATTGTATCAAGTTTACATGTGTGTGGATACGTCTGCTACTAATCTTATTGAGTGCCCAGTCTTTCCAAGGGGGAAGTGCACTGCTCAAATTGAGTTCCCTCCCTTCTAAATAAATTTACTCTAAGAGTCCATTCAGTCTTGAATTTAGATTTTCTTTTTATCTTTTTGCAAGTGTCTCTAAAAAATGATGAAGTTTCTTTTCAGTCAAGACGGGCGAAAACAAAAACATCATTTTAATTGGATGTTTTTATTTGGCTGTTCTGTTTAGCCTGTCCTCATATGTAAACTTTGTTCTGCTTGTAAGTGTCCAAGTTGTAATTTGATTCTAATGAAATAAATAACTAATTTACAAGGGTACTTCTGATGCTTTCCTTGCGGAGGTTTTTCAGTCCCTCACTGCTCTGTTAATGTTTGGAGATTTATATCGATTTTAGTAGAAAGCTTAGGCTCTTTTAAATAGATTTCCGAAGGCATTCTTATGGATAGTTATCTCAGAAACTTACTATTTACAAATCAACCTCCCTTTTGCATCCATTTTTCAAATTCTTACTCAAATATCAAAATTCATGGTAAAACCCTAAACCCCATAGTTTTCATTTTCATCGAATTCTCAATAGTTTGATCTGACACTCATGAATACGTCTGTTCGGTAGTTCAAAAATATCATATGGTTGATTAATTTGTAAATATCAATGTTTCGGGCGATTTGGTTGTAACCAATTGATAAATGATCTGCATTGTAGTAAATCAATTTCACACACTGGGACTAACGAAAATCTAAAAAAAAATACAAACTAAGAAGATTGAAATATTCATCTTCTCGGATATACTGCAACTTGATTCTTGTTATATTGATATAGTCAAAATTAGGGGGAAAGAACTCCTTTTAAAAACTAAAATAATCGGGTGCCAGAGGAGTTGAAAATAATATATTTATTCTCTCAAAACTGAATCATCATCAGGGCATAGATCTTATGAGTGATTTAAGTTTGGCTAATCTTAAAAACGCTAGAAAATGACGATGGGCAAATACATTAGACAACAGCAAATTTAATGGGATTTATGAAAGAATCTAAAGCTGTTCGGTGGACTTTTGCGAGCTCAACCTAATTTTAGCAAACATGTAGTTGAAGCAAATATTAACTTCAGATCAACTCCATGACATCGAGACTATTTTGATTCAATTCCAAATGTGCTTCAATCAAGCAATTGAAATATGTTGAAAACTTTCTGAGACTATATCAGAGATCAAACAATCTCTAAATCGTGTATGACCATAATCAAATATAATGTAGCCACAAAGAGATTTCTAACAATATCAAAAACACTCAATTTAATTTAAAAAATTGCTCAATTTCAATGTTACAAGCCACTCTAATTCCCAAGGAATGGTCTACAGTCACGAGACACAATATGAGCTATTGATTAGAGTATTTAATAAATTTTACTAAAAACTATGAAATAGTGCTAAAAAAAAGTTCTGGATAAATAATTATTCTTGACATGAAAAATGCCTAAACTGAGGTATTTCTTTCAATTTTTTTGGACTCTATAGCTCAAATCGATAGTATGTAGTTCACAAATTAAAATTGGTTTCCTTTAATTCATTTGAAAAATAATTTAGTCGGATTAAATTTTTCTGACTTTATACTGAAATGGATTAGTATGTAATTCATAAATCAATTCATCAAAAATTATCAAATACACAAGCAAACCTCATGCTCCGTCAACACCCCCATTGGCCACTCACCGCCTCACCACCAACACTTCACTATCAAATTATCACCACCACCACCAACACCGCATTTACCACCACCCTATTGCACCACTGATATACAACTCAATCCATATAATGCTCAATAAAAATAAAAGTAACTTACAGTTAAAAGATATTAAACATGTTTATATTTCATGCTAAAATGTAAACAAAAAAATTAACAATAAGTGGTCCACTTCAACCATTTTCTTATAAAAATTCTATCACAAAATAGTTCAAGGTTTTCTACATGAATGAAGCATCCCAATATACAATCACAACTGAAATGCAAATCATACCAGTACCCAGGCAAAAAGTGCACGGTAAAAAAAATGTCAGTGGTCAAATGTGTGACACAGTAATTGAAAATAAAGTGAAGAATAGTCGCATATTAATTGAAAATAAAATGAAGAATCTCAAAGTCACCATAACCAAAATAATAAAAAAAGCCAGGCATAAATAATTGCTTTTTCCGCCACAAGAAATAAAGATAAATTAGCCCATGATGTTACCAAAATAGAGCAGACATCTTTCACCTAGTAAGAACCAAACAGAGGAGAGCTTCAAATTTTGCCATCATTTTGTAAACCAGTTCGACCCAAGTTCCAGTTTCAAACTTAGAATTCTTAAATCGCTTCATTCAAGCGAGGTCATCACCCCGACTCTGCAACAGAATAAAATTTCTTATAAAACAAAAGGAGTTCCAGAAGCAGATAAACAAGCTGAGGCCAAGGACACAATGTCTTGCTCCATGAAATATGGATCATTCAGGAGAACTCAACATGAACAAAAAAAATTACATAAAATTAGTAATATACTGCTTAGAGGCACGTTTCCCACAAATGAAAGAGATCCGAATATTTTCTCCTGTAATGCCTATGTTTGAATGCTGCTCTGATTGAAAAAAGAGTACGTTTAATTTTAGTTAGTTGCTGCTGTTGCTGCCTGCTTCTGCGCAAAAGAAACACCCTTCTCAATACTAGCCTTCAACTCTGGCTTCAAGGCATCCAGAGCCTTCGCCTCAAATTCACTAAGACCTTCAAGGTCCGATGATACAAAAGCTTCAACGCCCTTCTTCCCAAGCTTAATTCTAGAAGAAAAGAAAGGAATTTCAGTGAGTTCAGACTGCACGAAAGAGCATTCATATACATCATCATCTCCATCCAACGCCCGTAGAGATGACTCCACAAACCGGGCTGCTGCATAAGCCATTGACAAAGTTGCAGAACCAGCTCCAGCTTTCGCCTCAACTACTTCAGTTCCAGCATTCTGGATTCTCACAGTAAGCTCTTGCACTTCTTCATCTGAAAAGACCACCGATGGCCTCGTCTTCGACAGTAGTGGCAAGATGGTGATCCCAGCATGACCACCAATGACTGGTACATCCACATCAATGAGTCTGAGATTCTTCTTTTGTGCGACAAATGTGTTTGCTCTGACAACATCTAGTGTAGTAACCCCAAAAAGCTTCTTTGGATTGTAAACACCCTTTTGCTTGAGAACCTCAGCGGCAATCGGGACGGTAGAATTGACGGGGTTGCTGATGATATGGATGAAGGCGTCAGGGCAATGATCAGCGACAGCCTCCACGAGAGTCCTCACAATGTTCGCATTTATGTTAAACAGGTCATCACGAGTCATTCCTGGTTTCCTTGGAAGCCCAGCAGGGATCACTACCACATCCACACCCTTCAAACAATTGGAAATTTCTGAGGCACCGGTGAAATCAAGCACTTGTGAAGGGGTGTTGCAGTGGCTAAGATCAGCTGCAACTCCTTTCACATTGGCTATATCATACAGATGCAGTGTTGAGACTAGGGGAGACATCTTGATTAAGAGGGCCAATGGCTGGCCAATTCCTCCGGCAGCTCCAAGAACAGCCACCTTGAAGGTTGAAGCTTGAGGCAGAAACTGATTTGCAGACCTCTGCTTTGGCTGGAGCTTTGGAAGGCAGGATGCTCGTAAAGCAAGATTACTTGCCTTTGCTATGAAGGAGATCTCTGATTCAGTTTCAAGTGAAGATGTTGCCTTTAAACCAATGAAGCTCTTGAGAAACTTAGAAGAATTGAAACTCGAGCCAAGGGATTTATGTTTCGCTGCCAAGATAGTTTTAGTGCTGTAGGAACCTGGACTTATAGATAATGTTGTCATTGCTGCCATCTCTTAAGGGAACGTAAGAAAAATGGTCTGGTTTCATAGAAAAGATAACCAAAATTACTTGAGACTAATGATGCATAGCTCCTAAATATATAACCAAAAAAATTAAGAGAGAAAAAATAACCAACCATTGATCCCATCTACACGTACACAAATTAGAAATGTTTTCACAGAAAAGGAAGGTTATGTCTGTATTGAAGTGAAATGAATCGAAATCTCAATTATTTATGGAATAATCTGCAGCCATCAATTTAATCTTTTTAACTCTTTATTTCGTTCTCGTTCACTCAAATTTCTAGCAGGCAAACAAAACCTAAAGAAGCGACAAGATAAATTATGATAATTATTTATCCTAGCTACCAGATTTAATTTGTGGACCATTCCTTTAAAAGCTCACAGAACGAGCCACCCAGGAATTCATATTTTGGCCAAGAAAAGAACTAGAGATACAGCACTTGAGATTAAAATAGAACAATTTTAGAAAACCTCCAACACCAAAACAATAAAAACAACAACAAACCTTTACCTCAATAAGTGGGGTCGGCAGACAGTTACTTTGTAATTAAAACAAGCTGGGTAAAATAAAAACATGCACATGCAAGACATCCAAAGGGAGAAGTAAAAAGAAACATGACGAAGATACTGAAATTAGAGCAGGAGAAATCATGAATATTAATTTTCTCGGTTACAAGTTGATTCAACGCCCCTTCAAATAGAGGCATTCTAGATTTTTATGAAAGAAAGCCATAATAAAAACAAACCTAATTCAATCTAATCAAATAAAACCAAATATGTTGGATCCAAAATAGAACGATACCGCCACATTACTAGAATAACAAACCAAGCCCGAGAGAGGTCTTTGATGAATAATTTACAATGAAACCGAATAAACCCCTCAGACGAAGGCAAGTTGAACTGATCTATAGAGAAACAATTCACACAGATTCTAAGAACAATCCTAAGAATTAAATTAGATATTGTGTTCAAATTCACGATTTTGATGTTAGAAATTTCTCATAAGATTCAAAGCTTCACGAAAGATTTGTCGTGTGATGTTTCAATGCAACATTTGCATACCCTTGATCAATTAGTGATTGCCTATTTGCAAGTGAGGATAAAGGTCTACATTACAAACTGATTGCAAGGTGCAATTACAGAAAGAATACATGAATAGAATAACTGGTTGTGTCGCAGATAAGTTAGACATGTAGATAATTACTAGTCAGGAATTTCAAACAATTTTTGAATTGAGGGCAGCTACCCTTATCGAGTTGTAATAAGAACCCTAAACAGTTGGCTGGTGTTATGGGCAAATTGATAAATTATTCTGAGTTAATAAGCCTTGGCTAATGGGTAACTTCACAAGTTGCTTGAGCGATTTCAACAACTTAATGTTGACACATGAGTTAAAGCTAACACTTAGCCGACCAGATGAGATTCAAATCCAGGTGATCCGAGCCTTTAGAAGACTTCAATCTTGATGATCTTCTAGTTGCAGGAATTTAAAACGATTCAAAATAATAAAATTACCATACCTAATTCAGGTTTATGCAGCCTCTCAATTAACCTAATCCAAATCTCCATTAGCGTACAAAATATAAATCAAGATCTAAAAATATACTTATTTATAAGAAAATTTAGAAGGAAATAGTCTTAACATTCCCTTCTAAATGCCAAATTCATGCAGATCACACAAGATTGTTTAGAACCATGTAAAACTTTCTAGAGCTTAAAATATACACATAAAAAAGTAAATTTAAAAAAAAAAAACTATATCAATTGCTCCATAAGATATCTTTATCAATATTACAATAGATTCAAACATTCCTGATCTTTTTTATTAAAAATGTTACAAGTTATATTAGGATTTTATTAATTCTCTGTTATTTCTTATTTATTTTTTATCTCCTATTTATGATTTTTTTTTTTTTATTTTCGGCTAATTATAAGAGTTTTTGTTCTTTAGTTTTTTTTTATTTGATTTTTGTAATCTTGGAGATATATGGGTCTTTACTGAGTATAGGTTCTATTAAGATGTGTTTATGCCAACATTTCGTATCAATAAAGGTATTCTGATTAATTCTCCAAACCTACATGATATCAGAGCAAGAGATCTTACCCCGGCCATCAGACCTCCATCTGCCTGGCCGAATCCCCTTTCCTCCCTGCAGGCCATCTTTCCGAGCCGGTACTACTCCCTGCAAGCCTCCTTCCAGACTTCTTTCTGGTTCCTTCTGTTTTTTTTCCAAGGCCAGTACTCCATGCAGCAATTACTCCTCCAACCGAAACTCCTTCCTACAATCGGAAAATCTTCCCTGCAGGTTGTCAGATGCATAGTTCGACTCCTTTTGTGCCACAATGACCAATCATCTCCTTTGGCTCCATTGGAGCCATGATTGATTCCTCCACATCTGAGCTTTTGCCCGACGGTGTTCTTGATTACACCAAAGATTCAAATTTTACCTAAACCCTCTGCAGACCGCAAGAGCCAAAAACCACCTGAATTTTCTGATTACCACACATAAACTAAACAGTTCCAATTTCCTCCAGTTGCCTCAAGTTGTTTCGTTATTCGTCAAAGCTTGGGGTAAATTCAACCGTCACGGGTACTCTTCGAGAACATTTGAAAACTGACCCAGTATATATTGTATGGGAAGTGGAGAACTCCATGGTTATATTGTGACTTGGTTATGTCGTGGCTAATTAACTCCATGGAGACTCTATTGGTCGTTCTTTACATATTTCTTCCGTTTGAAAGTTCCCTCTTTTAGGTAAATCTAGACAACTCTATGAAATTTCTAATAAGGTCTGTGAGACTAAACAGGGATCGAAGACGATGACCCAATACTAGAATGACTTAGTTGTTTTATGGATAGAATGCAGCCTCTACTATGGTAACACTTGGGATTCCCATAAAACTTTTCCTCTTCAATAAGAATTTGGAAAAGAATCATATTTTAATTTTTGGTTGGCCTGAAAAAGGATCTTGATGAAGTCTGCGGCTGTATACTTGGTCGCGACCCTCTTCCTTCAACCCAAAAAGCATTCACCACGGTCC
Organism: Papilionanthe hookeriana x Papilionanthe teres; assembly: GCA_022702705.1. NCBI lineage: Eukaryota > Viridiplantae > Streptophyta > Magnoliopsida > Asparagales > Orchidaceae > Papilionanthe > Papilionanthe hookeriana x Papilionanthe teres. The sequence continues at coordinate 63,180,496 of CM040425.1, read as the reverse complement.
ACCGTGAAGAAACTTCGAGACTTTTCATGCTCGACAACTCAACTACTTCAGCCGAGTTGTCAGCCTTGGTCTCCAACATTACTCCATACTCTGCAACGCTGTCTCTAGACAATCACTCATGTGATTTTTGCCACAAACCCTATCATACTCGTGACATTTTAGAAGCTTCACAGGAAACCGACAAATAAACCTTCAACAAAATCTTTCATTACTAAAGATCTCACTACAACTCAGAATCCACAACAGTTCAGACGGCCTACTAGGACAATTCCTGACACATCAACTAGAGTCAAGTGGAACATTTGTTTAGGCTGCTTGGTTCTAGTCAGTTCCCTCCTCCAACCAGTCAACCTCTCATGTTCGTCAAGTAGCGTCTCTATGGATCGCGCTCAGTTTTGTTCTTTAGGTCAGTGGATTATCAATTGAAGTGTCACGAACCACAAGACAAAGGGTCTGTTAGGGGCAACTGCAGCTTATTAAAAAGAGACAGTGACGCTGCTGAAAAAATAATATGTTCAAAAAATTACGGTGGTGATTTATTTTATTTTATTTTTTTTGAAAAAAACTGCAGTGCCTACCACTGCACCTAGACATAACCGGTGAGATAACACAGATTTTAGTGGCATTTTTTTGAAAAAGTTGACAAAACTGTGGTGCAATGCTGCACCGCCGCCCCAAACGGACCCTAAGTGTTGTAATTTTTTTCTCGAGGTATTCACCTTGCTCCGAGCAAGATATGATTAAAATTGTTGAGGGATTTTTAATTCCATTGTAGGTAAAGGGTCAATTTTACTAGAAGTCATGCTGACTTTGGAATCTGTGTTACACGTTCATTTACTTAAGTGTAATCTCTTGTCAGTCAATAAGTTAACATGTGATCTTGATTGCATAGCTCAATTTTCTTCTAATTTTTGTGTCTTTCGGGATCATCGTTCGGGGATTATGATTAGAATTGTTAAGCTGGTAGACGAACTCTATTTTTCTAAGAAAATGACATTGATGACGTGAGCTCTCAATCTCGTAGTGGTAGTTTCCTCTTTCTACTGCATGCCTAATTATGTATTTAGATTGTTGTTTGAGTCATCACAGCTTTCATTATTTAAAACAATTGTACGCTTTGATGTTTATTAATAAAAATCATTTTTCTAAATGTGAAATTTGTTAATTAGTTAAACATCAATGTGTATCATATCCACCTCACACACTCATTCGTTCCCTTTTTTAGTTATTCATGGTAATTGATGATCCTCTCGAAGTTCGAGCTATACCAATAAATGGTGATTCCTTATTCTAATTAATGACAACACTCGGATGACATGGGTTTATATGCATTAAAAGATAGATTTGAAGCTACTGTAGCATTTAAAAATTTCCACTCCTACATTCTAACCCAATTCAAAAGGAACATTCAATTCCTGCGGACCAACAATGAGCGTGATAACTTTAACTCTAAACTGAAAAAATTCTTGGTTAGTAAAGGCATCCTCCATCATAGTTCCTGTACGAATAACCCTTAACATAACAAGGTAGCCGAGCAGAAAAATAAACACCTTTCGAAGTTGTTCATTCCATTATGTTTCAAACTAATATTCATAAGCATTTTTCAATAAGGCTTTTCTTAACGCTACCTACCTCATTAATAGATTTCCACAAAAATCCACAACTTCGAACCCCATTATTTGTCTTGATGTCATTTTTTCCTACTAGCCGATTCTTCTCCTCGTTAGATCCAAAACTTTTTAGGTGCACAGCTTTTGTTCGAAACACAGCCCCAGTATGTAGTAAACTTAATCCCCGCTAAATTAAATGTATCTTTCTCAGATATTCCACCACTCAAAAAAGGTTATTGGTGTTTTGATCCTACCACCATCAAAACCTATGTTAGTGCAAACAGTCTCTTTTTCTTGAAAATATCTCATTCTTCCCTAACACTGCCTCAACTGAGGGGTAGCTAGATTTTCTGGACGTTGATCTTTTCCAACTCAGGAGGAACCGTTATGGACATGTTCCTAGTGCATCTTCTACAATGCTTGATTTAAAACTAACTGAGCCAACCCCAACACCAACACCACCCCCTCTCCGTGTTTATACTCCTCGTACAAAAGCCTCTGTTGAGACTTGTCCCAATGCCCCTACCATCGACCCCACCGCCCCGCTCCATGTCTGGAGTTTGTTCCGACCAAATTCCATGATACGTTGCTCTCTCCACTTATGGGGGTCGCTCCTGATCCAAGTGAAGATTTGTATCTCCCTATTAAGTTGCGCGAGCAGGTACGAACATGCACACTCCCCCTTTATCCCATGAAAAAATACATCTCATTCCATAGCCTATCTTCCTCTTACAAAGCATTTGTCAAATCCTTGACAGATCGTTGTCTCCCATCCACTATGGAGACAACTTTGGCTGCCCGTCCTAGAAGGTTGTTGTCATGAACGAGATGAATGTCCTTCGTTGTAACCATACTTAGAACGTGGTTAATCTCCCCTGGGAAAGAAAGTGGTGGGTTCTAGGTGGATTGTAAACATCAAATAACTCTGAAAAATCCTTTGAACGCAACAAGGTTCAATTGGTCGTCAAAGGATATTATCAAATTTATGGGGTTCACTATGAATATACATTTGCTCCGGTTGCTAAATTCAATATCGCTCGGAACTTGTTCTCCCTAGCCATGAATCTAGATTGGCTCTTCAGCTGGAAGTTAAGAATTCTTTTCTTGAGGAGGTTTAGTACTCTCCCGTCTGTATTTAAGCGGACAAGCGTGTAGATTGCTTAAGTCCCTCTATGGACAAACAATCCGTATAGGCCTGATTCGGCAAGTTTACGCAAATTGTAGTGGATCATGGTTTCTCTCAGGCCTAATCTGATCATAGGTTATTTTTTCGCCATTCATTTGGTATTGCCATCCTCATCGTCGATGTCGACGACAAATCTACCGGCCTTCGAGTCTCTCAAGGCAATCCTCGCCACATCTTTTGATATGAAAGACTTGGGTTCTCCGATATTTCTTATTCATGAAAGTAGCTCGGTCCTCTTGAGACATTTTTCTTTCCTAGTGTAAATATGTAATAGATTTATTGACTAGGACTAATCTACTTCTTTGCAAGCAAGTAGTTGTCCCGAAGAGAAATTATTTAAAATATCCAATGTCGTTCCTATGATGGGCAAGCTCATTTACCTTAACCATATGCGTCGGACATTTTTGACGTTGTTAGTGCCCCGAGTCAATTTATGCATGAACCCTACGACCCCACCTCATCGTGGACCATCAGATTCTTCGCTACCTAAAAGGCGCATCGGGCCTGAGTTTGTATTCACTTGTCACACCTCTCGCTTTGTTGCGATTTATACTGAAGTTCATTGGACCGGATCCGTCCATGATCAACAATCTACCTTGAGTCATTACTCCATAGTGTAGGAGAACCTTATCACTTGGAAAAGTAAAAGAACAATTCGTTGTTTCCCGCAATAGTGTTGAAACCGAGTTTCGACGTATGTCTTTGGGCGTGTGAAGCACTCTGGTTGCACATCATGCTCCACAAGTTGTGTATGTCGGTAACAATTCCTCTGCAATTTTTTTATGACTAAAAAGGCCATTAGCATTGCTTACAATCCGGTCCAACATAATCGTACCAAACATGTGAAGATTGATCGTCACTTTATCAAGGAAAAACTCGATTCTGGGCAGATTTGTGTTTTGTTTATCCCATCCACTAGTCAACTGTCCAATATTCTCACAAGGAATCATCCTTGACCGTTTGATGATTTCAAGTCCAAGTTAGACATAATTGACTATATGCTTCAACTTAGGGAAAATGTTAGATGTTATAATATGAAGCAAAATATAATTGACATATATGCTTCAACTTAGGAAAAATATCAGAAAAATCATTAGATCACTTAATACCAATTTTATCCATAATAAAATGAAGCAAAATATAAAAGCAAAATCATCACTAATTAGAATTAATGCATTCAATAGTTGTATCATCATTCTTGTTATAGTTTCCTTGCTCTCATCAATGATGTTTTCACATTTACCAACCAAAAATACCATTTCTAGGCATGAATCATCAAAAAAAAAAGATTAGCAACTTCAAGTATCCTAATGTCATTCCTTGTAACTAATGCATCTCTACCAACATTCAAAAATTTTGTCGCTTGAGAATATTTTGGGCTCATAAATAGAAGATGCAGATTAGTATGAATAAATATCAAATTTTCACCTCATTGAAGAGTGATTCTGTTCATTTTAAATAAATTAATAAAATATTATTTATCTCAATTTCTTTCACAATAAGAAGATGAACATGATTGAATCAATAATTTAAAAGCTAAAATTTCTAATCTTGAGAAATTTACTCCATAAATCATCCACCATGTCTTTCCATCCATAATAGCTCCATAAGTTATAAAATCATGATAAATGAAAGCACTACATCCAAAGAAAGTAGCAAACTCCAAATTAATAATTGATATATCTTTAATATTTGCAAAAGTACTCTTTAAGTATTTGATTCTCATGATTGATATTTTCATATATTTATATTAAACAAAACGATTTGAAATTTCACTTAGTGAATAAGATAGATAATAAAAAAAGTGTACTTATAAGTGACAAAACTAATAATTTAAAATTAACAAAAAATAAAGATAAAATGAAATCATACCTTGTATTAAAAGAGTGAACAAAAAAATGAAAAGACTTGTTTCTCTTGTTCCATTTTTCTATTAGAATATCATATACAATTTTATAGAAAGAGAAATCTTTATTATATTTCTTTCTCTCGCGTCAAAATATAACATCTTTCACATTTTCTATTCTAAAATCCCACGTATCATTTATAAGGTAGAGAGAAGACTTACTTGTATCAGCCACTATCGATATATCATATACAAGTTATCTAAAAGCAATAATACAATTCATTTTGTCCCATCACAAATCATCCAAATTTTTTCCTCACAAATTGTCTTTTCATATGTCTTCGCGATACATGCTTCACTTATCATTGATCACAATTATTTGTAGCTCTTATTTTATTATTTTGAATCTCCAAAGCATGAATATACTTGATGCAAAAGAAATATCCCTAACAGTCAATAATTTTAACTTTACAAACTCATTGAACAATGACAATCTAATTGAATATTCATAATGAAATTTTTTAAAAAATTGATATCTCATATAATGTTAATATCCAACTACATTGCTCACAAGTGATCTCATTTTCTTTTCTCTTTTTTGAAGCACATATATTATTTGGAGCACATATTCTTCGATGTTAAATTCAACGTAAAAACAACAAATGAGTTCAAAAAATATGAGAATATTGAGTATCAATCAATGCTCCTGCAACTATACATAAGATGTATTATCAAATGTTACTTTAATTACTTTATCTAAACATACGTCATAATTACTTCTTTAATTTTACAGGCAATGTAAAACTTATCTTTAAATATTAATCCAGATTCCGTGATACCTATGAAGTTATTAAGAAGTCTTCTTTGAGCATTTGTTTGGCCATCACATATTATAACTCATTTCTCAATCCAACTCTTCTTTATAGGCTCAAGCATTCTTTCAACATTTACTCTCTCTTTCTGAAGCAATATTATTCATAACAAATTATAACTAGGAGGAGGAATATATCCAATAATTGTGTTGTTAGTTACATATGAGAACATGTTATAATAATCGCCAAATGGAATGGACAGCTAATATATTCTTCATGTGAATAATCTCTAGATTGCAAATTGAATATTTTTCAATTGCACTATTGTCTGATATTTTTCTTTTATAAGAATCATATCATAAACATCTGTTCTAAATAAAAGTTCACTTAAGTGAAAAAGAAAATTGCTTCTGCACTTCTTAATTAGAACATTCTTGTTTCTCTAATCGGGCATCAGAGTGTCAAAATTATTTTAAGACATGCTCGAATACTTACTCCGGTTTGTGTCAAGGCATAGGCTATAACCTTAAAGCATGTTTTCTTGACTTTTCCTTGACAAAACTGACACTAAACTTCTACCCCCCTTTCTCTAATTTTGTGACATATGTCCATAAAGACTTTATCCAATCATCTATAAGATTATTACCAATCAAATTAAAAGATACTTGGACAAAATATTATCAAATTAATCAATTACCTAAATTATAAACATATAAACTTCATATAAGCATATAGATAGAATATACATAAGAGAATATATTATTTAGATGAGCATTATTTGAAGAGAAGACAACATTAAAAAGTTATTTGCTGCAGATAGCCAATTTTTAAAGAATTTACAAAGATAACCTTTAAAAGCAGAAAGATTGAACACTTCGCAATGATATAGGTATATACATCAATAACAAATTACAAATTAGTACGTCTATATCAAGATTGGATTAAACAATGTGCATTAAAAAGAAATATTTATGGTATCCTCTGTAATATATATTTGTGCAAACATAGAAAAGGTAGAATTGTTTAAAATATTGGAGTTCTTTGATATTGTCAAATCCTCATTATAGGTAGGAAGAAAATGTAGAGTGCGACTACTTAGTCGAAGAAAGTTTCAAACGGCATCCTAAAACCAAGAAAACTAGATATTAGTTTGCAAAGAAAACCTATATATGCTCCTTTAACACAAATATTTCGAGTGTTGACTTATAAGAGAATCTACAGCTAACTTACAAGACAATTTTTTTTTTAAAAAAAGAACATGGAAATCAATGAAAATGCATACGAAAAGCAATCATGCACAGTCCAGCTTCTGCACTTCCTGCAAGTGTCGAAGTTATTTTAGGACATGATTGAAAACCTACTCCAGGTTGTCAAATATAGGCTCTAACCCTAGAATATGCTTTCTTGAATTTTCCTTGACAAAACTGACATTAAAATTCTATCCCACTTTCTCTAATTTGGAAACATGTGTCAATAAAGACTTTCTCATCCTCTATGAGATTGCTACCAATAAAATTAGAGATACCTGTAGAAACCATTATCCTACTAATCGATCACATAAATTATAAACATATAAACTTCATATATAGAGAGAGAGAGCGAGAATACTACATAAGAGAATATATCTCATAGATGAGCAATATTTATAAGAGAAGACTACATTAGAAATTCTTCATTTGATGTAGATAGCCAATAAAGAATCTACAAAGCTAAGCTTTAAAAGCAGAATATTGAACACTTTGAAGTTTGAACACTTCGCAATGATATGTGTATACATCAATAAACAAATTACAAATTACTACATATATATCAAGATTGGATTCTAACAGAAAAGGAAAAATTTAAGGCATCATCTGTGTTATACATTTGTGCAAATATAGAAACGGTAGAATTGTTCAAAATATTGGAGTTCTTTGATATTGCATAAGTCCTAATTATAGGCAAAAAGAAAATGAAGAGGTGTGACTACTTAGTTGAAGGAAGTTTCAAATGACATCCTAAAGCGAAGAAAACTAGATTATAAGTCTGCAAAGCAAACCTAAATATGCTCTTTTATCACAAATATTTCAAGTGTTAACTTGTAATAGAATCAACAGCTAACTTGAAAGACAATTTTCAGAAAACAGGAGCACGAAAGTCAATGAAAATGCATATGAAAGGTAAACATGCACAAATGAATACCTCCAATTTAAAAATCCATATAAACAAACTAAAAATAATAATAATAACAGAAACAAACTACATTTGTTTTATTATCAAAATAAATAAACAAAAATTTCAGTATGTTTACCCAAAAAATGGCTCAAACCACTCAGTTGCTAAACCCTAGAAAGGGGAAAGCTGATTTTAACGAATAGAACGATGATATTAATCGCATCAATAACTCACCTTTTTCAGTCAGTGCTACTTGACGACTAACTCGCTCTGATTAGGGCATCTTGACGATGATTCGCTTTGATTAGTGGCCCTCGGAATTGAAGCACCTACCTTGTGTAGATAACTACTTGCAATTGGAATGAGATGCTGTGGACGATGTTAGGTGATGGTGAGAACTATGCTATTGAGGATTCCTCGAAAATGCCGCAACTTCGATTTTGAGTTGCCGCAACTTCGATTTTGAGTTGCCACTTTGACCTTTGCTTCAACTTAGGGCTGATTTAAGCTCCAGCAACAGAAAGCTCTGGCATGATTAAATATCGTGTCAATCACGTATTGACCCGTGGTAAAGTCATGTTTGTGTCTGACAAGGGTAAAACACCTATTTTGGTGCGCCCCTGCTTCAGAGCATATTACTTTAGTAAATAACTTGACAGTAGCTAGCTGCACACCAAAACTAAATCTCCCCATAATCAAATATTTTTGTGTGTGAAAAAACATTATTAAAAAGAGCTTTATAACATTTAATGAATCCACCCCACTCTGTCTTTACTTAATTAAATCCACTTGCATGAAGAATGAGAACAACATCTAGAAGGGAGCAAAGTCCTTTCTTTTCCTCTTCCTAACAAGAGTGATCTCCCCTATCAACGCATCTTTGTAGGCACTAGTGCCTTTAGATCTCATCAAAGAAAGTGGGCTTCTGTCTATTAATAGTGGCTGCAATATAACAACAGGCATTGGAGAACTAATCCCAACCACCATACGAGTTAATAGGTTCCTTCTTAGAAATTACTTATGTCTATTGTTCATGATTATTGATTACAGTTCAAAGAAGAAGTAAGTTTCTGTCAAAAGAGTTGGAACACTTGATAAAGAGCCTTCAATACTAACTTATAATAAAATTTAATTCATCCTAAACTTTTCTCCCAAAACTGGTTAAATTTGAATATTCTCCATATCTTCTATATAATATGTATTTTATTTGATCCTGAATTTTCTATATTTTCTCTACATAATAAGATGCATAATAAATTTGAAATTAAGCAAACTAAAAAATATAAGATGTTTTAAGTTCATGCTCCTATCATCCCCCCTCTCTGTCCATATTTACAAATTTCAATTTATTTAATGCGCGAGTTATACTTTTGTTTTACTCTGTTTTTGGTTCTATGCTTCCATTATCAACACCACTACTCCCTTACATTTTTAGACATACTTGCGTTAGAGATTTAAATATATCATGCTATTATAATATCAAAAAAAATTTCTGTTTGTATTTCCTTTTTTGTGGTCGAAATGCTAATTGTCTATTGTTCTTGGGTGGTTTGTATTTCAAGTTTTTCAGCATAGTATCAATGTTAATGATATGAATATGGACTTTGAAAATTCAAATGCCCCAACCTCTCTTGAAAAAAATAAGATATGAGAATAAGAGAGTTTATCATGACTCCTGAGGTTCCAAGACAAAGTTTCAAAAGGCAGATGAAATAGTAGATAAGATACTACTATAATATTTCACACTTATTTTGCAATGACTTTAAAATCCGAGTTTCAATATTTTTTTGTAAGTGCAAAACCCTGTGATTAATTACCTCTCCAGATAGGTAAAGCACATTTGATTAATGCTAGTTAATTAAACGCTAAGTAGTCAAACTTAGCATATAGTAAAAACAATTAAGATTTTAAAACTATAAAATTATCACTCTCAACTTAGATTAGGGGTGCAAACGAGCCGAGCCGAGCTCAAGCCTGTAAACGAGTCGAATCGAGCTCAAGCCGCCCTCGACTTGAGCTTGATTAATTAATCGCGTCCGAGCTCGAGCTTGAGCTTACTTCTATAAGTTCAAGCTGGCTTACGAGCCAGCTTGTTTATTATTTAAGAGAGAATAATATTAATTCAAACAAGCATTAAATAAAATGACAAATAAAACGAGTAATTAAGAGGTAAATAATAAGAAATCCTTCTTTATAAAATGTAAAATTTTATTTTTTTTACATTATTAAAGATAAAATTTTAAATTTTAATATATTTTGATTATATTTTATATTGATGCTTATTTGAGTTTTCCACTTAATGCAGAGGAATTATGTTTGTAATTCATTTAATTTTTAAATTCTCCAAAAATTCATGTAAGTTTATTATGGCTATTCACTTATAATTTTATTAGCTTGATTTTTTTTTGTTAAAAGTTATTTTTCGAATATTTCATTTTGCTTAAGTCGAGTTTTAATTCAGTCCAAATAACAGCAGTCTCTCAGCATCTTCCTCGCTAAGGGACAACATCGGGAGTATGAGGCATGGTCTGTTTCATGAGAACTCACAACTGAAATTTTCAAAACCCACCATGCTAAGAAATGTGTGCAAGAAGTACATGCAAGCAGACTTCAAAACACATACATTTCCGGATTGTGTCGTCAGCATTGCCTATGAGTTTTCCCTCACCGCGCAAAGAAAAGTGGGCTCGAGTTTCACTCGTCATGCCAAATATGCTACAAAAAGAATCAAATCATAAGCATCACTTACAAGTTTTCCGGACCATATTAAGAAAAAATATGCACAAATTTTGCTTGTGGCGCCAAAAACAAAGAAAAAAGGATTGCGTCACAAGCGTCGCATATAAGTTTCCATGACCACACTAAGTGAGGCGTGCGTGAGTTCCGCTAATCTCGCCAAACACGTCATAAGCAATATGTTAGGGTGTAGAAAATACCACTTTAATACTTTATCGAGATAGACTAAGCGAACAATGTCAACGTGCCGATTTTAAGAAAATTTCTCTTCGCTTTCTTATTTCTCTGGTAACAAGAGATGAGAGGAAGATGGTATACTCTCGCGTAGACAAAAAAAACGATTTGAGAGAAGAGGGAGAATTCCGCTTTCTCAATTGAGATAGTAAAAAAAGGAAAAGAGTTTGGAAGTAACTGACTTCACGTGTAGCAAAGAGAAAATAAAAAGAGAGAGAGAGGACTCGGAAAGATGTTGCAACGTAATGGGTTGGTTGGAGAGGTTGGTTATTAAGCTTAAATAATAGAAATGAAAAATAGAAGGGAGGTTGCAGCTTCATAGGCTATGGGAAGAAGTATAGCGGCAGGAGAACTAGGCGTTGTGAGTAAAAGGGACCTAGACGGATAGTTAAGGAACTTGAGTTTGTTGTCGACAAGAGGTGGCTGCAGTGAGATGTGTTGGTTTCAATTAAGAGCGGAGGGAAGGGTCGTCTATCATATGAGAGAGTAAGGGGCGAGAGGTGTTATTTGTGGGATGAACAAGATTATTGCATTCGGTTGTGATGAGGAGTTCAGCAAGCGAATGAGAAGGAATATTTTTGACAAAAATAACCTTTTTATTTTCTTTAGTTGCTCTTGTCGTGAGAAGGAACGGGAGAAAGATTTTTTTCCTTTCTTTTCTTTTATTTTTGTCTCCCAACCCATCAATTAAAAACTATTATTTTTATTTTTAGAAATATGTCTAATGACTAATTCAATAGCCACTTAAATCTCAATTAATATGAATATTACCAAAGAAAATTTGAATTTGAATCTTAAAATTATATTAATTAATATATAGATATATAAAGATATATAAATTAATATATATTTATATATAAATATAAATATACAAATATATATTAACATCATATAATAAAATTAACTATTTAATCCATCGACTCACACCAAATGAAGCCTGATTCAAAAGCGAGCAAGCTCGTTTGAACCATCTCAATAGGCCGAGCACGCACAGAAAAATTGTTTTACAAAAATAACTTATTTTAGAGTTTTGATGAAAATCTAAGTAATTTCAAAATTTGATCAAACAATGTCACATTTGATTCTTGTCGATCTCATCACGTCCAATGAACTTATCTAATTGTATAGATGTGTAGGTTAACAAATACCCTCCAATAAACATGATATATGTCTAGAGCGGATTATGTTTGCTACAGAATGGTTAAGCCTTACTATGGACAAATTTTTATTGGAGTAGAACATTAATTGTCTAAAAATTTTTCACACTTCATTCTCTTTGCTTTATGGTTCAGAATGTTGACTTATAAAAGAGAAGCATAAAACTAGGATAAGTATTGCTGAGATGAGAATGCTTAGGTAGATGAGTAGCTTTACATATGGAGATAAGATGTAAAATGAATATATCCATGAAAAAGACAAGATTAGAGAGAGAGTTATCTTAGATGGACGTTGATCATTTGATGATCCTGTTAGGAGAGTAGATGTTTTAGATTTGACTTCTGATAAGAAAGGTAGAGGTAGAACTAAAAAAGACTTGGGCATGTCGTATCAAAAATGATCTTAATCTATTATAGTTAAATGAAAGATATGACACTCAATAGGACATAATAAAGAAAAAGGATTCATGTAGCCAACCCCACTAAGTGGGAAAAAAGCTTTGTTGTTATTGTATTATATTTGCATCTTTTTTATTCAAATGTCTAATATGTACATCAATATTACGATTTAATCATAATATTATTCTAATAATATATCACTTCAACTAATTCTATAGAAGATGTTTAGTTGGTGGGCAGGCATGCCACGTGATGAGCCCACTAAAGAGGTCATTTGACCCATTATAGACAGACATGATCCTCAATGGGTTATTGATATAAACTATAACTTGGGCAGTACAAGAATATGCTGAAAGAGCACAATGCATATGGTAATTCTTAACACTCATTTATACATTTATACTTCTCAAACATCAGCTTGATCCCTCCATTTTCAAAGAACAGACAGAATCAGTGACGTTTACTAAATTGAAGTGCTAGCGTTCAACTTGTTGGAGTGTATTATGGATAATGTAAATAATGAGTTTTATGATATTTTGAAGTCCACTGTTGATGTTGTAAAACAAGTTGAGCAATCAGAATTATTAGGTCATCGTTTACTATAGCAGAATTTATCAGATTTTTCTAGTAATTATACTTTGTGACGTATGTTTAGTTCTCCGCTTGGATAACTCAGATAGGCTTGATATATCTTACAGCCACAACAGAATACACTAAAGAATGTAGAGGTTTATGAGACTGCTTTTTGCCTCTACGTTTAGTTTTGGGATTATCACTTATTCAAGGATCAGAGAGATAATTAAATTTTGGGATTCTGCCACAAATACATGTTGAACGAGTCCCGAGAGGTTGAATATTACACTGTAGAAAGTACAAGTAATATATGGGTTGTCGACGTTTGGTCGTCATTACAAAGAGTACATCTCAGTTGATGAAAAGTTATTCAGTCGATAATATTCTACTACTAGGGATAGATGAGGAGAGTTTAATTCGTTGATAGTATTTCTAAAAATTTTAAATTATTATCAGCAAGTTTATACATTGGCAAGACTATTGATGCGCTCTTTAACCATTATCTTGTTGGATATTTGGATTCATAGTTATTTATAAGACAACAACCTGGATCAACACATGGTGATGTTATACGATTCATTTGAATTTGGTGTGTCATGGGCAGATGACCTAACAGAGGCAATTCCAGAACTTTCTATAGATATCGGGTATATGTTCCCGACCACTCTTGATAAAAATGAAAATTTATTTTTAATAAGATTTTTGTTCACATGGCAATAATTTTTTTTGTCATTCTACCAAAGGGAGTTCCATAAAATCCAACGCATTACAAACAACTAACTTGATTTCTCATGGAAAACATATTGTTTTGGCTCCTGTGATCCTTAACAGAATATATAAAATTTTTTAAGGTTGTTTCAAAATCAGTCTCTCTTGATATTCAAGACTTTCTCATCTGACAGTATATTCATAACTGGATTCACATTTATGTTTGAGGGGGATTTAGTCGTCTAGTGTATCATTTGTCCTCTTATAAAGAGATTATCCTATTATTATGCAACAATCACGGGCGAGAACTAGCTCGAAAAAGATTGACTTTTTTCTTCGCTCATCATTTGATCGTGAATCAATTTGTCTTGGTGCATCAGCCATCTTTACGTAAAATTCCTCACAATGTGATCGGAGTTGATTTAGTTGATAACGTCAACTGCAGTGGCAAGTGTATTACTTTTTAGAGGCCGATCATTATGTGTCAATGAAAATTTCATCAACATGTGACTCGGATGATTGTGCTTTTGCTCTGACCGATCTATAATTTTGGAGGCTTATAATCCTAATAAGGTTATCAAACAGTTCAATTTTTCTCAGGCAATTACATATGAAGAATTACCATGTGTTCCTATATTATTTATATTAATCAGATAAGATTTGTTATCTTGAAGATGTGGATGCACGTTGATTTCATAATGTAAATGCATTTTCTTCGGCTTAACATTAATTTTATACTTCTTCTGGCTAAATCAAATATTTGTACATGAGTGAGTTACATCTCTAATTATCTCAATTACTACTGTCATTTGCAATTTTCATGGAACAGGGAGCCCAAAATATGAGCGGCTTGCACAATTACTAAGTATTTCTCGAGAGGAGATGACCCAACATAATACTTCACAGGCTGATGATGTTAGAGGTAGCATATTTATTTTCTTTTATAATATTACTTAATTGCATTAATTTAATTGCTCCCCATTCTTACTCTTTATTATTTTATCATCCCCATATAATTTTTTTTATATTGCAATTATGGATCAGAAGAGAGAAGGCTCTTATATTTTAGGGTAGAGGTAGTATTTTTACTCTCTTTTTAATAATATTACTTAATTGCATAAATTTAATTGTTCGTAATTCTTAATTTTTATTATTTTATCATCCTCATATCATTTTTTTATATTGTTATTATATATTAGAAGAGTGAAGATAGTATCACTGGAGACAGAGTTACTTTGCCACCAGTTAGTGTGATTTAGAAAGTTATTTCCACATACCATTGAGATCTCTTCATCGGCAGGTAGGCGTGAGCAGTCTCAACATAGTGTTCTCCTCGTGATTACACTGATTGGATATCTAATAATATTTCATGCCAATATTTGATGTTGGACTAGAGACTATTACTCCTCGGATATTAATGGACTAAGAACCAACTTCTATTGGGAGATCTAATGGAAGTGTCACTAATAGATATATCCAACATTAATATTCCCGACACATATCTCTTTTATAGACACTCTTTTCCTAATAGTCTATTTTTCACCATTTTGGCTAAGTCATTCATTTGTAAGACATCACTACTCCATAGGCGGTGACATCATTGCCCCGTAGATGGTGACATCACTACCCCGTAGGTGGTGATATCACTGCCCCATAGGCAATGATATCACTGTAAATGACCCACGTAGTCAAAATAATGAAAAATATATTATAAAGAAATATTGTCGGTAAAAGAAACACATGTTAGCAATAGTAGGATCAAATGTATTCATCGGTGACAGACCAACATCAGATCTCCTAAAAGGTTCAGTTTTAAGTCCATTGACATCCTCGAAATAGATAATACTTCATCTGAGGTCAAAGATCGGTGTGAAATAAGGCAAGCGGTACAATCCGTGGAAGCACGACGAAGTTCATTGTGTCGAGACCGCACAGGTCAATTTGCCGATGAAGGGATTTCACCACTATGTGGAGATGACTACCTATATCACATTTCTACTGATGGAACAGTAATTTCGTCTCATGTAATAGGTTAATCACTCCTCTGATCAATAACTACAATACAAAGAAAAAATATGAAAATGATAAAATGACAAAAATAAGAATGAAGAACAATTAAATTAATGTAATTAGGCAACAATATTAAAAAATGAAGAGTAAAGATGTTATTTTTAGCAACATCGACCTGCAAAATACTATGTCGGGATCTCTGCCCTTGAGAAATACTCAGTGATTGTATCTGACACTCATACTTTCAAACTTCTCATTCCATGAAAGAAACAAATGATATTTATGTCTAAATCAAGCTAATGTAGCTCACTCTTGCACAAATATTTGGTGGAGGTAGGTGAAGCCTAGAATTGTTGTCAACTTGAAGAAAATATGTTCATAGCAACATATATATGTGTCTCCAAGATAACAAGTCCAATCTAAACAGCATCAATAATATCAGAAACGAGGAGTAATCCATCATACGCAATTGCCTGATAAAAGCTGAAATGACTGGCAACAATATTGGGATTATACACACTCAAAATTATAAACCAATCAGAGTAAAAATATAACTACCCGAGTCACATGCATAGAGAATACTTAGCAACTTATAGTAACTGCCTCTAAAAACAAATACACATTTGTCTCTGAGGTCTATGCATTAACCATATCAACTCTGATCAAATGGTTAAAAATACCACCTATAGTCAGCAGATGCATCAAAACAAATTGATCCACAATCAAATAAGGAGAATAGAATAAAATATGTATGGTTTCTCATTTTAAAGTAGATGTTGTATGTGACAGTTGCAAAACAATATGATAGTCTCTCTTCAAACTCTTTAAAAAAAATGAAGAATACTCCAAACAACCAAATGCCCCACAAAACTAAATATGAATTCAAGCAAAAATATAATATCAGGGTAGAACGACTTGAATATCAAGAGAGAATGACTTTGAAACGACATTAAAAACCTTAATATCATGCTAAGTATCGCGAGATTTAAAGAAATATGTTCTCAACAATAAATCAACCTAACTGTTAGTAATGGGTAAGATTTGACGAAACCCCCTTTAAAATGGATGATAAAAAGATAACCATGTGAGAAAAAATCATACCAAAATATATTTTCATATGTATCGACATATTATATAACTCCATATGAAAATGCAAATTGCTTTGACAGTGATTCTTGCCAGTAACTTGGTTTGAATCCATCTTAAAAAGTGATCGATCATTACAAAGATTCTGAAAACTATATCGGACATTGATCTGGTAGAATGAGAGGTTCAATGTTCAAAGATTGAACCAGAGTTAAACTGGGGGTTCAATCAGATGAATTAATAAATGATAAACATATTTAAAAATAATAATGAATAAGATTTACATAACACTCAATCCTATGTATTTAAATATCTAACACCTAAAATTCAATTTTAACATGTCATTTTATCTATGCAAGAAAAGTGTATTTCACCATTTAAAAATTAAAATAGTAATATGGATAATTTTGGTGGTATAAATGTAAAAAAAATATTTAGAGGATAGAAATGTAAATAAATAAAATTGGTTGGTATGTATGTAAATTAAATTTCTTTGTGACGGTGATGTTTTTGATGTGATGAGTTATTTGGGTTGTATAAATGTAAAAAATAGAGTTTAGGTGTTCGATATGTAAATTACATAAAATTGGGTGATATGTCTGTAAATACTTGTGAAGCAACTATTATGTAAATTGAATTTCTTTGAAATAAATTACAGTGAATTATATTTGTTATTTTGTAAACAGTTTATCTTTATTTTTAATTCCACGTCACAAAATAAACGACTGGTATTGCTTTATAAATTAAAAAAGGCGAAACCCATGTACCATTAACACATGATGTGGACACTCATGTTGATTGTGTTTATTTATAAAAGCTCTCTACAAACAGAACGGTTCTTCAGAACCAGAGTTGATTCGCTGGTTTAGGGGTTCAATCGATAGTTCCATCCGGTACTGGGTGGCTATATGTGGGAGGAGTTTTTTATGTCAACCAGAACGAGTCTTGTGGCCTGTTCACAATCAAACAAACCAGTTTGTCTTGTTTTCTAAACCTAGACCATTGCTATAAAAAAAATTTCATTTCCTTTGCCTATAGGAAATGGACCGAGATCCATCCCCCATATTATGAAAGGCCAATGGCTTGTGACTGGTTGATGCTTATGAGAGAGTTGCAAGTGCATGGGAGAAAACCTCTGACGCTATCCACATTTTTTAGCAAACTTTTATGAGTCTTTCTTAGTGTTGGTCTATAGTAACCCTGTCAAAGAATTCATTTGGCAAGATTCCTTCCTCTTGAATGGCTTTTGAATTCTTATGCATTAATTTGTTAAAGGCTCACATCACTTTTTTAGGATGTTGAATCCCTTTGAGACGTATGATCCTATGTAATTTGTGAACTCACACAATCTGAGAGAGTCCTTGTAAAAAACTAGAAGAAGTTAAGTGATGTTTTAGAGAGAAAGATAGCCACCCCCCCCCCTCCTTTTTCTTTCCATTTTGCTTCCTATTTAGCACCTAGAGTATATGTACCAATGCAGGGGTCTAAAGAAAAAATAAAATGTAATATCTTAAGTTGTACTGTACGGATTATAGATAGACTCGCTGTTAATAATTTTTTTGGCATAGACATTAGGCGGTCAATAAATCAAAATTTACTTAATGATGGATTGGAGTTCTCTTTCTTTTGCCTCAGAAAACTGTACATCGAGCTCAGTGCTGTAGGCAGGTTGTTAATAGCAAGCTTGGAAGAAGAACTTGGGAAACGTGAGCGAGCTCGACTGGAGAGCTCGCTTGGGGATTTAGCTTGACAGACTCGGTAGGAGGAACTCACGTGAAGGTTGAAGAGCTTCAGAGGGGTTCTATTGGGGGGCAAGAAACTTTGTTGCTTGCCAACTCTAAATGCATGACTAATGTGTACTATTGGCATGATAAGAATTAGCTCATTTAAGTGCATGGTCGGTGGGTTGGACCATCCCATTAAGAAATTGGGTTTTCCTGTTACTTAAGAAAACTCATTTTTGGATGAACACCGTGCTAAATAAACAATGAAAAAAACGCACACATCATATATTTTCCTACATTCTGACAATATCATGTCAAGAAAAAAACAAGTAAACCAAACACGTGAAAATAAATCAGATAAGTATTGCAATGACTTATGATGAGAAGAAAAAAGAACAGAAATAAAAATAAAAAGATGGTAGTGTCAAAACGAGGAACCTTCAGCCCTGATTTTAAAACTTTTGAATAAATTAATGAAACATACAGAGCGAAGGGAAAGATTTTAAGCACGGCAACCAAACATTAAAACTTTAATTCCGGATTCAACAAAATCAAACATTGACAAACTGGCATCTAAACAACTATTATGCAGTAATAAAGGAAAAAACATGGTATCCCAACAGGGTTTACATATCAACACCCGAATCCTTAGCTCTGTAATGTAGCTCCTTTATGCCAACGATCCGTCCCTTGTTGATATCAGGTTTAGGTTTTGTGAAGCATAGGTGGAAACATAGATTGGGGGAGAAAAAGATACCTCAGATTGGAACCTTCGTCAGGTCCGTCCGACGAACTGTAGGAAAAACGTGAAGGGCGTGAAAGCGTGAAGGCTGATAACTGTGAAGGGGTGAAAAGCCGAATGCTTGCGCCGGAAGGCAGGCCAGTACAGTCTAGGGTCGGGGCTCTCGCACCCGGATTCGTGGACGAGCTTCGCGAAGGTAGCGTGGAGGCGTAGAAGTTAAGAAGTTAGGGTTTGGTTTCCATAAGTGACGAAACACAGCAAGGCAAAATATTAAGACTACGCACGTAGCTAATTTATGGGAGACACGTGGAATCCCGTAATAATGCACAATAATACAGGAATAACACGAAGAAATATTCTTCGTGTTACTCCGCGGTTAGCGGTGTTTTGGGCGGAATAATGCAGGGAATCTTCTCCCGTGTTATTTCGCGTTACTCATGTGTTATTGCGGTAGTATTGTAACACCGGGAATATTCTACCGTGTTATTCCAGTGTTATTCCGCGTAGTATTGATGTGTTATTGTGGTGGTGTTACAGTACCACCATAATAACGCGACACCAAGGAATATTCCCCGTGTTATTCCGCGTTATTCCCCGTATTATTCCGCCCAAAACATTGCTAACTGCGGAGTAACACGAGGAATAATCATTCGTGTTATTCCAGTATTATTCCACGTTATTGCGTGATTCCACGTGTCTCCCACGGATTGGCCTCCACACGTAACTCTACGTGCGTAGTCCGGATGTAATATTTTGCGACATAGCAAATTTTCTAATTTCTTGTGTGTAAGATTTTTCTGGGTTCCCCTTTGGGTAGTTTATTTTGTGCGGTTACGTTTTGAAAATGTACTTTATTTATTTAGGTAAATTACATTTTGGCAGCTTATGCATTTTCAAAATGCTATAAGCAGCTTTCTTACACCGCACCCATCTTGGTGCGGTAACAACTTTTTGTCTGTGACTCTTCCAAAAAAAATAAAAATTTGTAATAACCACCACACCTAGATTATCAGCAGATTATTTTTAATCAGCTTGTCGGCATATTATTCAATAAACTGCAGCGGCCTCTAACAGACTTTTAATTCTTTTGCATCTACATATCTAACACTTAAACTTAAATTTTTACATACATACCAACTTTCTGTACATAAGAAAATATATCTAAATTTTTAGAATTTAAAATGATAGCATTTTTATGTGAAATGAATTATTTAGGTGGTATAAATATAATAATTAAAATGTAGGTGTTAGATATGTAAATACATAAGAATTGTGTTGTATGATTGTAAAAGTCATCTTTCTTTAGTTTGTACTACTTTTTAATGTTTATCAGTTTTATTCAAATTATAAAACATTCTTGTAACATTTTATTAAAATTTTATTTATTTTTTTTATTATGAAGAAATTTTTATCATCATACATGAATCTTGAGATATTTTAAAGGTAAAATTATTTGAATTTTAGATTTAGTATCATTCGAGCTCCAATTTAAACAAACTTATTATCAAGTTACGCATTTTGACGAGATAAACTCAATAACAATGAAATTGATGAAACTAGAATTCAAATAAGCTTATATCAGATGTTTGAAGTATATTTGAAGACATCAGTGAATACATTGAAAGACGCAACAATCTCAAAATTTAGCTGGCTTACAATAAAATTTAGCGGCTAAATGAGAGGAATTCAATTACTCCTAGATCATTCAATTCTAAATGACCCTCACAAAATGGAGTATTTTGAGATCTCGGCTAAATTTGCTAAAATTACCCTTACAAAATTATAAATAAGCCCTTTGGTGAGGTAACTTTTAAACCATAACTTATAAAATCCTGGTAATTGTCATGGGTTATACGATATCACAACCAACCACCGGAGTTCGTCATTGATCTCCAAAGATTCTCATCAAATACTGCGGGTCATCGTCAATCGCCAAGAATAAATTTTTTTTAGCCATATTACGACTGTTATAGCTATTAACTAGAGCTTTTGTAGCTAATAACGACTCTTATAGCCTCCAACTATTACTTTACTAGCTTTACTATAATTGTTATAACTACTAAGTATAATTTATGTAGCCCACTACGATTGTTATAGCCATTAAATCAGCTTCTATGTTTAAATATGACTTATGAGTTATTATGACTGTTATAACTCTATCATGACTGTTGTAATCAAATTACATCAGTTACAGTCTTAATCACCCCTGTACTATCATGTATATATTAGGTTATTTCAAAACAGTTGAGATTTTAACATCTTATAATCTCATTTCCCATAATTTAAGTGAAGAGTGAACTTTTGTACTCGATTACATAGTGGAGTATTTTAATTGAGCTAGATCATGTGATTTTTTCCTTCCAGAATTTTTATGTAATACTAAGATGTTAAATTATCACTCTATCGTCATAACTTCTCTACAATACAACAACAATAATAATAATAAATACTTATAATGCTTCTAGGTGTATGTCTAGTTGGCTGAACTTGTATTTGCCTGAGAGAGGACTTGACTGTTTTATTTTAATTTAATTTATTGAGCAATTTTAAAATATGGCATTTGCAAAAACATACCTCATAATATTTATATATGTACATATCTAACCCTAAAACTTCTTGCTAACAAATTTAGCTCTAAAATCTCTAATCTTATATAAAAATATCACTATTATTAATTTTTAAAATCAAAATACATATTTTTATGTATAAGTTACAATACTAAAATGTTATAAATATAAATATTAAATTGTAAGTATTTAACATACATAAAATTATGTGACATGAATAAAATTCTCCTCAAAAAAATTAATGGAGTCTATAAAAATAATTTTTAGTCATATAGAGATTTGGAGTTAAATTTCTCGACAATTTCAATTTTAGTAGACATGCTATCTTTAAAGAAAACTAAAATTTTGAATGAAGATAATATATTTGTAAGCAACAAATACTTAAAATTCAAAAATAGCAGAAAATTATATGCCAATAAAATATTCACCTAATCAAACATATGTCCTAATGGAACTTTTGAATTGAGAAAATTTAAAATTAAAGTTAGGATGGTATGAACTATAACTTTTAACAAACTTATAGATGAAATAAATGTCTCAATTAGATATTTCAAAATAGTAATTGAGTTTGACTTCAAATGATCTCAAATAAAGTATTTGTAAAGTTATTGGAAGCTTTATGAAACTAATTGGAATAGCATACAATAAACTTGCATGCTTATCAAAATGTCACTTTAGATAATATATGTTATCTCCAATGTAAAGTTGAGGTTCCGGCCCGCTTTTGTATGAAAAAATAATTATTGTCACCCATTTATTCTCATTCAATCAACATCTCCTAACCATTATCACATTACCATTATCGTTTAATCTCGTTTAACTACATTCTTTTTTCTTGCTCATTTCTAATGCATGCCTACAAATAAATGTTGAAGTACGCTACCCATAATTGTTAAAGATGTAATTCACTATATTGGTTATAATGTCAATACATATATATTATTGACACCAACTCCAATGTCTACAAATTTCTAGAATGCATAGAACGATAATGCACGCCGATGCATGCCAATATCTTGAACGCCAATTCACGCCATTGACATAAATGTTGATTCCCTCCAATTGTCGCACATTTTAGGCAATTATATCATTACACATTGTTATCTATACGGCCATTGAATTTTGTCAATACCAACAATATCAATAATATTGACACGCGGCTTACTTATAAATTTGTTGAATGCCACACATGTCACTAATGAATCATCATCTTTGTCGCCCACTATCATTAACAATATCAATGAATGCAAATTCCAATAAGGACAATGCACACCATCGATAAAAATGTAAAAGCTCATCAATTTTAATGCTCGTCATCATTGATAAAATCAAGATGCACCTATAAAGTTGTTGTACTTTATTGACAAAAATATATTGGTGCCACTAACCTTATTATCTGCTATCTTTAATAATGTTGATGCATCCTATCATTTGTAAGACCAATGCATATTATCAATATTAACATCTTTGCTAGCCACCATCAATAACATCAATATATGTAATCACCCAAAAAACCGGTATATATTATTGATATTATTTTAGCTTTTAACATCAACACTAAGATATATACTTTATTTCTTAGTTCATGTTCCTCCCTTATCAAACGAGATACTAAATAAATTATAAATATTCTAGAAAATATAGCCCCAACGCTTTAAGACTCCTCCAACTTACACATTGAAATTTATCGTTTACAGTTCATATTTATTATGTATTACTCTGTCCTCCTCTGTTATGTGGAATGACATCATTTGTAATTAATTAAATATATTATTAAAATTATTTTACTAAATTAGGTTTTGAGATTTTAATTTTTTTCAAATTTTATGCTTAAACATATTAGTTTCTCTTATAATTTTTTGAATTTTTTTTATATGTATGTGATGAATCTTCAAACAAACAAAATCATTAAACTCTGAATATTCTAACGCAAAATATGTTTTAGTCAATACATAATTATTTGTATCACAAGTGTCATTAATTTCACTCATTATAAACCATTCATTAATATACCTAAATTATTAGATAAATATAGATAAACTAAGAGATAATATAGTAAAATTATTACAATTCCTATGCATACCCATGGCAAAAAAATATTGGGACTGTCTATTAGTTTAGGTCTACTGTCTAATTATTTAGGCATACTTATTTATCATTTCTAGTTGTTTAGTCTAACACTTTAGATGTATTGATGGATAACTCAAGAAATTAAAAAAAGAACTATTGGAAGGGTATCATAAATCATTTGATAGAAAATTTGGATTTATTTTATCTCATATCAAGCAATTTAAAATTCATAAGTTATGTATTCTAAATATATATAATACACTATTAGTACTGGCGACCAAACAATACGTAAGTTATTTCTTAGAGTTTATTTGGAAATGCTAAAATACAAAATATTAAATACCCCAAATTTTTGTATTTAATTCTTTCACGTTATCATTACATGATATCCAAATAAAATACTAACTTTTAAATATTATTAGATGGGTTTCCTTTCTCCACTAAAATTAAACATAGGCTTATAAAAGCGTTAGGCGTACGGAAATGTTCATTAATTTGTAAACTTTGCAATCACATTCATCAGCAACATTTGGTGTGAACCATCAGTTTAGAAACATGACCCACCAACCCAACCTATGAGGCAGCTCCTCTCATAACCGTTAAAAGTATAACATCTAATTAGGCAAATCTTACTTACGTTAGGTTGAAGGAAGGTCCATCCAATCCTTAGAATTCCACTTGTCTGCCTCAAAGCCTCAAACTAGGTTTTAATATCAGATGGGTGCTAGAAGATTCGTCACGGTAGATTAGGGGATTATCGTCTTAGCGTTGCACAAAAATTCATAACACACTCATTTAAAAGAAAATAACCAGCATAAACACTATAAGTTTTTATGTGAAAACTCGTAAAGAGAAAAAACACGGGGTTAGACTCAGTTTAAGAGATTCACTATAAACTGAAGATTACAACTACAGTTTCTTGCCCCACATGCGGGAAAAAGTTACACAATCTTTCAAGCTACAAAGTCGATGAACTTATTGCCAAAAGAGGGAAGCGACCGATATTGATCGACGGTAGCCGGCTAGTGTGGATCAGCGAAGGGCGGCAAAGTGATGTTGAACTTCAACTCATTCTTTAAACTTCAGTCTTTTGCCGGCTTAAGACTCTCTCTCCTCATGAGAGGGGTGAACCTATATTTACAAAATCTTGAATGTAGTTAACGGAAGAATTTAAAACATCAAATCAGATGGTTCAGAGAGATTCCTTCGATCAAATAGAATTTAATGGATATTAATTAGCTTAACGATGTCAGAATTGAGCAACCTTGGGCTCGTTTGATTCGTTTTGTCAAAACACTCGATTAAACTATATGCTCACCATATTCAACATCATTGACCTTCTAGATATGCCCAAAATGCTTATAAAGCTGGTTTAATGGCTTGATCGGGCCTTGATTTGGCTCAGATTGGACCAATTTTGGTATCATTGGGTCCATCTCATTGAATCAATCAGTTTGACTGTAAGTTTGTTGAAATTAGAGTTCATAATGACTTTAGTTGAACTATGAATGTTTCTTGCTCAAAAGGTTGTCTTAAGATCTGTGATATGCTTCGAGATCTGTGCCAGATGATGTAATTTGTTGAAGGCGTATCAGTTGTCCTCTATTTTAGTTTATATATATATATATATATATATATATATATATATATATATATATATATATATATATAAACAAAATTTGTATTTCTTCACTTCCTCTCAATAGTACAATAAATGGTGGTATTTATACATGTATTCTAAGATTAAGAATAGGAAAGTAAGTAAATTAATAGCATAAATTAAGCCTAGACATTACCGTATAGAATCAGTGTTATTACATCATATCAGAACAATTAATGTCATTACACCATATCAGGGCAATTAATACATATCAAGGTAATTAATGCTATTGATTCATATCAGGGCAAGTAATATCATTAATTTATTTCCGGTAATCATGCTAACTTAATTATTTCCGGTAATCATGCCCCTCAAACTCATGATGATATAGTGAATGACATCTTGAGTTTGCTCAGCGGATCTTGAAAACGTATTGGAAAATGAGTTTTGGTGAATATATCAGCTACTTAGTTCGTAGAGGAGACGAGAATTATGGAGAGGAATCTGAAGTCAAAGCCAAAAAAAAATTCTCGGGCCTTAAGTGCCGAAGCCGAGAGTGCCGAGATCGAGAGTGCCGAAGACGATAGTGCTGAAGCTGTGAGTGCTGACATCAAGAGTGCCGAAGCAGAGAGTGTCGAGGCCGTGAGTGTCGAAGCCGAGAGTGTCGAAGCCGAGAGTGCCGAAGCCGAGAGTGCTGAAACCATGATCTCGCCTGAGAAACACAACTGAAGACAAGATCTCCCCGGAGCCAAGATCTCGCCGAAGAAACACAACTGAAGCCAAGATCTCACCGATGCCAAAATCTTGCCGGAGAAACACCACTAAAGCCAAGATCTTGCTGGAGAAACACAACTAAAGCCAAGATCTCGCCAGAGAAACATACTAAAGCCAAGATCTTTCCGGAGAAACGCCACTGAAGCCAAGATCTCGCCGGAGCCAAGATCTCCCCGGAGAGGGAAGAGACCGAGCTGAAGAGGAAGACGAAGTATAATAAAGAACACACAGGCGTATAAATAATGAGACGATGAGCATACGTGCGAGAATCAATGCAAGTAAATAGTTCCTCCCTTCCCATCCGGCAAGTTGGTCGGCGGGAAGGGTGTCGGTGTTTATGATAAAAATTTGGCTCTGATACCATATATATATGTATATGTTGAATTCAGGTTTGTTTTGTGGATCATGCCTAAGGAATATAGTATGAAACCTGAGGGAAAGATAAAGAGATGGAGAGAAAGAGACAGATTTGACCCGTTGGGGGGAAAAGATGGGTGTTCCCCGAGCCCTTTGACCTGTTTTATTTAAAACAAAGTAAACGTTACAAGTAAGGGAAGAAGAACTATGACAGAGAACCTAAGGACTCTTTTACACATGCTAAAGGTCCTTTATTTAAAGAGAAAAGGAAGGAAGATGGAGATTACAATTATGTCTCTAATTTAAGTGGAAAAATGCAAGGTATTTTCATCCTTCGGTCGATTAGATCTGAAGTCCTGGAGCTTGTCCATCTATTGGAGCTCCTTGGCGTCGGGTGGCCGACCAAAAGTCACTAATCGGTTGGAAGTGGTCGACCGACTGGGGTAACATGGCCGGCTGACTGGGGCTAGCGGGGGCTAGCGGGCCAAAGTGGTTGGCTGATTAGAACAGGTTAACCGTCCCGGACCGATCCACATCACTTGAGCCTAAACCGGCCGCCTACACCCGTCACCGTCACTTTTTCCTCAACTAGGCCCCACGACTCGATTAACTTAGCACTTTCGTATGGCTGGCTGCCCTGGTCTGGTTGACCGCATATGGTGGTATGAATGGCCACCCCAGTTAGGTCAATTGATCAGGTTGGTCTGAACGGCAACCCTGGTCTTGTCGACTTACAATGTTGGTTCAATTAGCCGCACCGGCCTGGTCGATTTTCCATTGGCATGAGTGTATGTTTTGCATGTGCACGTGTCTGTTTGCTTGCTCGCATGACACACTGCATCCTGTATGTGCTTGTTGTCGGCATATTTTTAGGTTATGTGTTTTATTTTGAAAAGGGGGTCGCCTACAGAAATTGTCGGCGTATTTTTAATTTAATTTAAATAAATAATTTGAAAAGTAGTATTTGATTTTGAAAATTTTAAGATATGAAATCAAACTGATCTCACATCCCGAATAGTTTATATAAACGAGCGCCGCACCACAAACCGTGTATCTATCCCGAAGAATAGACACACTGCTTGATGATGGGGCTCGATTAAATAAACTAGAAAGGTTTGTGACATCCGTTTGGTCCGCGAACCAATTTTATAAGCCGACAAGTTCCCCGTTTAATATGAAAACATTAAACGGGGTTTATATTACTCAGGTTCTTAAAGTTCCCTATAAGGGCAAGCCCCTATAGTTAATTACATCTTAAGTGACGGAAATCACCTAAGAAAACTCTCGATAATAATCAGTAGTTCTGCTCTCAAGAATTTCAAATTTTAAGTTTTCAAAGGATTGAATCTTTGAATTTCAATAGGGAATGGATCAAATTTGGAACATTTTATTTTAGGAGTCCAAAGGAAGAAGGGTAGGAGAAATCACAGATCCAAAGCGAACTTTGGTAATTTCCCGACTATCCTATTGTTTGGCTTCGAATTTAGGAAGGTCCTAATGTTTATTTAGTATTTTGATCCCGCCAATTTTAATTAGTTAGGACTTATATTCGTATGATAAAATCATACAAATAGCCTCGAAGATGTGAGGGTTTATATCGTATCGGACGACTACCTCGGAAATCCTAAGACCGGTTAGGGCTTAATTTACATGATATGATCGTGCAAATGCCTAACGAAGGGTTGAGGACTTATGTTGCCCTAGGCAAACTACCTCGAAGTCCTATGGCTTGGTTATTTAATTATAAGAAAGTTTTGCTGATGTAGATTTCAGTTTTGCGACGACGATGGCCGTGCTTACCCACCATGCTCCGAGCTCCTTGTTGTTGCAGAGGTTTAGTTTCGAAGTCATAAATCGGGAGATGAGAGAAGTGTTTGGTTTTAGAGAAAGTCTTCATTTCCAAGTGTTTTTTTTTATGTTAAAACAAATCTTAAAGTTGATTAAACGAACCGATTAAGATCCCACGGTTCCGTCATCCCGACACCGTTATTTTCATCGAATTCACTTAGTCCGGATGAATTTGCTAAACTCAACTAAATGAGTTCCGCACTTTCATTTAGACCGTGGAAATCCCGTTAGCAATACGTGGGTTACATCATCCGAGGTATTCCCGATCATTCAATGAGACGTTTTAATTTAGTTGTAGTTGTAGTTTTGTTGTTCGTTTGTGATTAAATTTTGAGTTGTCTTATATTTTGAAATATTGTGGAGGTGAATTTTATCTTGTAGTGTCTTTTAATTTAGTTATGGGTTTCAGTTTTGGTTTCGATCCTAAAGGTGTAGGTTTTCATGCAACTTGTTGTTTATCATGCAAGAAAGGTAAAGTGCAACGCGATTAAATAAATTGCCGTAAAGTAAATCGCAATAAAATAAAAGCGTACCTGAGAGGTCTTCCCGTCATCCCAAGTCGCACTTAAAACACCGTTAGAATATTTAAGCATTTAAAGTAAGTTCCTAGGTAAAGCTAAGGGAAGGGTTATGGTTTTCTACCAAGTTCCTAATCCTATAGCTAGTCATCTCCTATGACGTCTAGGTTCTTGTGTTTTAGTTTGAGGACGATTTTCTTCATCGAAGAACAACTAAGTCAAATTGTTCTTATAAATATCCTATCATATTGAGGAAGTGCTTAAGACGAATCTTAAACATCTTTTTAATATTTCTAGGATTGTTTTAAGTCCAAATGGATTTAATTATACAAATGATATTAATCGTCCGAGAGTTTAAGTTTTGTTGTCTTGCTCAGATGAACCGGACATTTGAATATCCTATAAGTGAAGTGTCATTTCACTTGATACTCCATTTAGGAGTTATACTTAGTAAGAGCTCTAAGGGCAAAAATGATATTCAATGATTTGTGATTCGAATTTAAGTTCAAATTAGTGATTTAAGTTTGGAATAGTGTTCAAGTTATTTTAGATTTATTTTGAATTTTTCATGTCTTAGGTAATGTTAATTTTAGTTCAATTTAATTTAATTTAACTTAATTTAATTTAATATGGTTTAATTTAATTTAATTTAACTTAAGTTAATTTAATATAATATGGTTTAACTTAATTTAATTTAATTTGTTTTAATTTAATTTAATTTAGTTTTAATTTAATTTAATTTGATTTAATTTAATTTAATTTAATATAATTTAATTTAATTTAATTTAATTTAATTTAATTTAATTTAATTTAATTTAATTTAATTTATTTTATTTTATTTTAATTTAATTTAGTTTAATTTGATTTTTAATTTTTAATTTAATTTTTAATTTTAAAGGGATTTGTTTTAAATAATTTAACTTTAATTTAATTTAATGATTAAGCCTTTTAGCATTTTAAATCTTAAACTTGGATTATCATTTTAATTAGGAATTAAATATTATTGGGATGATTAATTTAGGGATTTTTAAATTAAAGAACAAATCTCCTTCTAATAATATCCCTATTTTAATAATTCCAATTTTATTATTCTTCCAAATTTAACTAATTATTTAATTAAAGTTTATTTCAAGTATTTTAAATTGTTTAGTAGGTTTCTACCCTTTAATTATCTAAATTTCAATCATCCAAATCAGATTAAAATCAAATATTTTACTTATTAATTTTATTAAGCCTAAAGTTTTAATTACCATTTTGCCCTTCAAGCCTAATAATTTCATAACTCACTAAATTGAGCTCAAATGAATTTGAAATTTTTATGTGACTTCACTCATATGTCAATAAAGACATAAGAGGAGAAAATGTGATTTTTCTGTATTTAATTTATTTATATAATTATTTTTGATGGAAAATAAGGATTTCCAAGGAAAATTCAATAATATGACCAAGGGAAAGTTTCTGTCCTTAAGAAAATTATGGGACATTCCTAATGACCAAAGGACCTCTTGGACCAATTTTTGTGATTTTTTGAATTATATTTTATTTATTAAAATTATTTTAAGTTCTGGAGTATTAATTAATTTAAAAATAGAATATAAGTTGAAAAATGAATTTTATAATTTTTAAAACTCTCTCTGATATCAAGGATTCCAGAGAACCAAATTTTACAATTTTTTGATTTTTCTTTGATTTATTATAATTATTTTAGTGAAAATGCTAGAAAATACATTTTTTTAATTTTAAATTTACCCTAGGGCTTTAAAATTTAATATCTCATTAAATAGACCTAAAAAAATATGGGGTTTGTTCCTAAGTGATTAAATTTCAAAATATGACATTTTGGTGAATTTTATTATTTTTGTGATTTTTATTATTTTTAATTATTAAAATATTAAAATAATGCTAAAAAATTAACTTTTTTAGAAAATTGAAATTTTAATTTTCTTAAATTCCCCTGATATCAGAGAGGCTCCAAAACCAATTTGGTGAATTTTTGAAAGGTATTTTGAAAATTATGAATTTTTAAAGTTTAAAATGACTAAATGGCTTAATCAACCCATTTAGTAGGGCTAACCAAGTCCAATTGACTTCAAACTTTTATGGTGGGTTCCTCTGATCCTAAAGGTCAGTGGAGAATTGATTTCAAGTCAATTTGATGTATGGTTAGCTCTAATTAATTAGGGGTCTATTTTGGGTGTTTAAGCCAATTAGGGTTATTTTGAGTGAATTAACTCAAGTCCTATTTTTCCTAGGGTTCTCTGGTTATAAGGAACATCACCAAATTTTTCTAGAATTTATTTCACAACATGCTAATTTTTGGAATTAAAATACTCAAAACAACTACATGCATTTGAAAAATCAATAACTTTTCACAGAGATGGCCTCGACCTTGGAAAATTCAGGGAATGTTCCCAAGTTCGGAGGCTTCAAAGCCCTATGGTCTCATGCCATGGTGAATTGTATGAATGCATGGAGAATTGAAAATGTGCAGGGAGTAAATAATTAATTAAAAATAGAATACTTGGACAAAATTAATTAATTTCTTTTCCACATTATTCTCCTCTATTCACTCGAGCAAGAGGGTATTTTTATTTTATTTTTGTGATTTTTCTACACAAAGATATGGATTTTTAAAGTTCGGTATTTAAATAAATCGGAAAAATCCCTAATTTCCTACTTATCCACGCGGCGCCTCGTCATCCTCGGCATCTCCGAACGACCACGCGGCGCGCTCCCATTCGATGCCGCCATCTGACTCGGCTGCCCGGGGCCCCGCGGTTCACGCACCATCTGCTGGTCCGACGCAATCCAAGTCGTCCATCCGATACACGCGCGATCCGATGGTTCCTGGTCATCGTCTACGACCGAGTGCGATCCCGTGACCGTCCACACTCTAACCCTAAGAACTCACTCGATTCTCGATGGATTTTCGTGTTCTTATGCTCTATGGATTCGTCTTGAAGAGACGAACACATCCATACGGTAAACACGCATTTAAATTGACTCAAATTAAAATGAGAATCTCTCGGAAGCTCGGGAAGAAGAGGGAGTCCATACCTTTGCTCGCAGAAGTGAAGCTTCGATCCGAGAGTTAGTGTCACCTTTGATTGGGTCCAAGTAAGCTCCGGATGAAGTCCCTTGGCCCAGTGAATCGTCTCAGCTATGAAAGTGACCACGCGCCGATCACAAAGCTTGGAGGCTGGAGCAACCGGGTGGCTCGGAAATGGGGCTTTCAGTGGGAAACTTCTTCCTTGGTCCAGTGAAGGTGTAGGACCAATCAATTTGGGAATTGGCTCACCGTGAGGAGATGTCCTGGTTTTGGGTGAAATTTCGGCTGAGAAATCGGATTCGTCGAATGGGGATTAGGGCAAATTGACACCTGGGATCAACTCGCTCTAAGTGTGGAGTAGGGTTTGGAACAATTTTGGCGAGTTTCGGCAAGGTTTTTGCAACTCTCTTTCATGGCCGTGAGGGGTCGGGTTTAAATAGAGGTGGCCGGAGAGCCTCGCAGGGATGGCCGAGGGTTGGGATCACCAGCTCTGCAGGCATGGGAAGAACAGTATGGTGGCCATTGGGCATGGGGCAGCTCGAGCAAGGTGGAATTCCAAGGTTTGGCTCCTCCCCATGTCTCGGCCATGGCGTTTTCCGCGGCCCAGGTGGTCGGCCGGCGAGCGAGGGTCACCCTCGAGGCCGGGGAGGTCGGGGATTGAAGTTAGTGAATTCGATTGAAGCCTTACATGTGTAAAGTGGTTGGATCGAAATGGCATGAGGAGGTGGCTTCTTTTGCACTTGGTTTGGTCAACCCATTGAAAATGGGCTTGGTTCACCTCCCCATGGTTGATTTGGGCCGAGGGAGGATCGGTGAATCGGCTAGAAAAGGGTGGAGAGGTCACCATCCATGAATATTTTGATTAATCATGGATTAAGGTGAAGCATTAAAAGGGTTAAAACCTTTTTAAGGGGGCTTAAAAGAGGCTCCTCCTTTTTCCATTAATGGCTTGATCACATGTCAAACCTTCCATGGCTTCATGTGGCTTGTTCATGGCTTGCATTTGGCTCCATTTGGCTTGGGAAAAGTTTAATCAATTTCATGGAAATAGAATTTAGGAATTTTGGTATTTTGGTGGAGAATTTTCATGAGGCTTGATTTGGAATGGCTTAATGATGATTTTAGGACTTAGGTATTGAGTTTAATTGAAAGTATGATGAGGGGAAATGTCATGTGGGCTTTAGGATGATTTGGGCTTATTGAAATGGTTTTAGATGGGCTTTTAAAATGGTTTAGGAAAGTGGGCTTTTGAATTTTAAAATGGATTTTGGGATGAAATTTTGGTAAAGGCTTGGGCCAAATAATTGTTGAGTTTGGTTTAGGGATGTGTCATGAGTGGTTTGAAACAAATTTGAGGTGATTTGGGTTTGAATTGGGTTGGATATGGGCCTTTTGGTAAAGAGGCTAAGGTGGGCCAAAATGGGCTACCATGGGCCAAAGTTGGGCTAGAGTTGAAATTGATGTAAAATTAATGTTGGGAAATGTTTATGGGAGTGTTTCAAAGAGGTTTTGGCTTAGGTTAGGTTTTGATTTTGAGGTTTGGGTCTATTTGGGCTAGGTTTAGGTTTAGGTCAAAATTGGGCTTTTTGATTTTGGGTTGAATTTGAGTGGGGTTTGGGTCTAAATTTTGGGCAAATCATGTTAGTTTTTTGTTTATGGGGATGTTAAGGAAGGTTTAGAAAAGATTTGGGGTTAATTGGAGTTGAATTGGGTGAGTTTGGGCTAAGTTTGGGTCATGGGTCCAAATCGGGCTTTAAGGCCAAAAGTGAAATTGGATCCCAATGCCAATCAAATTGGGCTTGGATTGGGTCTAGATTGGTGTTGGGGATGTTGAATTGAAGTTTAGAATTGAATTGGACCAGAATTTGGGTCAATTGGGTAGGTTAGGTTTGACATTGGGTTCACTTTGGGTTAAAATGGGTCAAATTGGGGGTTTTGATAAAAGTGGGGTAAATTGACAAAATTGGCCCATGGTGTAGTTGAACAAAATGAAATTGGGAATATTTGGGATTTTCTGGAATTTTCTGGGAATTTTCTGAATTTTTGGATTTTTGGGCTAAGAGGGGTATTTTGGGTATTTGGAGGGTATTGGGAGGTATTTTTGGAATTTTTGGTATTTTTGGCTATGAATGATCAATTTGAGTGATGTGGGAATGTTTAGGATTGATTTTGAGGAATTTTGGGTAATTTAGATGATTTTGCAAATTTTGGGTGGTTTCAAGGGTTTTGGGTAGGTTAGGCGGGTGTAGGGTCCCGGGGTCAAAAATTGAAATTTTGGAAAATTGAAGATTGGGTGAATATAAGTGGAATAAAATCATTTTGGTTGAGCCATGAAGCCATATCAAACCCACATGAGCCATGAAGGGACTCATTTGAGGCACCCACTATGTTGTTCCTAACCCTCTTAGCCAAGGGCTTAGGGGTTAAGGACCATCCATGTGAATCACCTGCATGAGTCAGGAGGTCAAATTGAGTATGGGTGTGTTTTTAGGAGGTGTGTGAAAGTGTAGTGTATAGGTGTAGTGTGTGTGTAAGTCAACCCTTCACAAGACCAGGCCACCCAGGGCAGTCCTAAGGCCAAAGAGTCCTATAGGAACTCATCCTTTAAACTTCCATACTTGATTTCAACCCTCTAGGTGATTAGGGGTCTACAGTCAAGTTTGTGGAGTTTGCAGGGAGTTAAGAAGTGGTTTGAAATTCTAGATGGTGGATCCCAATTCTAATCCTCTAAGATAGTCAAAGGAAAAGCCTAAGGCTAGATCCTAAGTACTAAAGAGAAGAAGAGAAGACCTCATCAAAAATGAGGTCAACAAATGGACCCCCAATAGGTGTGGTGTGCTAACCCAAGCACACCGCGCGTATCAGCGTTGACCGAAGCGATCAACAAAACCAACACGGATGTCCAAGTGGCAAACTTGGGACGAAGTAGAAGAGTTTCCGCTGGGGAGTGTCAAGTATATCTCTAAGACTGGAGATTCCTGAACTCTCGCTGGGGAAAGGAAAAGGAGGTGAATTCCAAATCACAAGATCCGGGGAAATTTCGATTTAGATTTTCGTTTTGTTTTAATTTAAGTTTTGATGTGTAAGTTTAGATTTTGAGTTTTCATTTAGATTGAAGTTTTGTAAAGATTAATTTTGAAGGGATTTGATTTGAAATGAAAATTGAAATTTTGCGGTTTTAGATGTAACATCCTCAACCTCAAAAGAAAATTGAATTGATTGGATTGAATCATTACAATGATGAGAGATCTCAGAGCAATGCGGTATTGGATGTAAAATCCTTAACCCCAAGAGCTCGATTTGGTGTGCTTCATTGCAATAGGAAGAGAATCTAAAGCAATGCGGTAAAATCCTCAACCTCAAAAAGTTGATTTTGATGTATTTCAGTGCAATAAGGAAAGAATCCTAAAGCAGTGCGGTATCGGATGTAAAATCCTCAACCTCAAAAAGTTGATTTTGATGGGTAATTGACTTTGCAACGATTTGTAGTGTTGACTTGAAAAGTGTAGAATTTTGGTGTTTTGGGAATTTCATGAAAGTTGTAAAAGACTTTCATGGAAGGAAATAGATTAGGAGGGAATATGTAGATGTTGCATATCCCATTCAGAAGAGTTGATTGAAAGTTGCTGGTTTGGATTGAATGTGATTCCTCGCCATCAGATTCGATCCGTGTCAATGGAATCAACCGCTTCCTTCCTGCACGAGGAGAGAGTAGAACGGGTTGGACTTCAGATTTGGAAGGGTAAGTTTGAATTTGACTCGAGGTTTGATGTGAGATCTGGAAAGATCGAATTTGAAATTTGAAATTTGATTGAGATTTGATTTGAAATTTGGAAAGATTGAATTTGAAATTTGATTGAGATTTTGTGGTCATTTTGTTTGTCTTTTATCGATTCAAATTTTATTTTATCGTGAATTTGGAGTTTATCATTTTTTAGATTTTAAGGAAAATTTTCTTTTATTCTTTTTGTTTCTTTTCTGTTCTTTGTTCGAAGTTCATTTAACTTTTAATGGCGTTTCCCAGTCAATTTGCAAAAAAGAGGTGAAGGCCAAAATTGTGACATGGTCACTTTCATTCCAATCATGCTGAAGATACATCGTACAACTCGATCTGGAATACGTCTCATACAATCCATATAGACTCAAAACGGACTATGTATGATCTTTGTCGATTCATCCAAAAGGGTATCCGTCAAAAATCCATGTCCGAATAAGTGAGGTACATGGTCAATAACATCACCTTCCAAGCCATCCTTGGCAAGGATGCCGTATGGATGTACGTTGGAGGTGTGATATTTTCCATGTAGCTCACAACTCGTAAGGCCGGAGGCTCTCTAACTCCGGGTCCGGTCGGAAGTGGTAAGGTGCTTTCCGTCGTCCATCCTTCGAAAGTAACCGAGATCCGCTTCACCGGTACTCTCGGTATACAATGCTTAGCGATATCCGCTCCGTTGCCCTTCGGTATCATGACGGAACCTACCGGTAATGGTATCTTTACTCGGCCCTCGGAACTCACCCGGGCTCGCTATCCGAAGGTCGGATCCGAACATGATATTACACTCGTTCGAAAAGAAACCGTGCAGAAGGTCCGGCAAAGTCGTGGTGATCTATGTGCGGGGGTATACGATCACCCTTCTTGTAAATGTTGATGATGCAACTGTTGGGTATGCAATCTGCCGGCAATACCCCCCATGTTATCATTCTTTTTACCATCTTTTTAATGACTAATGGCATTGGATCCACCCAGCCATGACGGAGTATCCCCAGTGGGTTACCTTTCCTGTCCTCTCGCGAAGTTATAGCATCATCCACATTGTATTGTAATTCTCCCTTTCCCCGGCATCCATCTCCGGGGTTCCGAGTAAGTGTTTTCTCTTAAGCGACTCGCCCGGCCCATCTTTTTCAAATCCCGGATGCGATCCACGACTTGTTGTTGTTCATATTCCGAGAACACGTCCGTATGTAGCTCGAGGCCTTCAAGTATATTGATCCTCCCGCCTCGATTCTCTCGAAGTATTCAAAAGTTTTCTTCGGACATTCCGTATTCTTTCTAGCTCGTATTCGGAATAATTTGCAAATGGCGAGGCTCAGTGACGTACTCGTGGGATATATGGCTTAATCCCTTCACGTTCTCCTCGCATACCTCGGCTCCTCGGGGATGATGTCCGTCGGGACATCCTCGGGGGTTGCTTCGCAACAAGGTCATGCATTACCGGTGGCTTCATCCGGTGGCGTAATAGCCTTCTTTCTTCGTTCTTCTTGAGATTTCTCCGGTCTTTTCCGTCGTCCCGGGAGCCTGGTCTCCTTTCTTCGAGTTCTCGGCGAACCGGTATCCTCGAAGTATATGTACTGGCAGTAGCAACTTCCTCGTCGCGCTGGTCCGCTGCTAATTTAGTTAGCATATTGAGGATACGGTGATTTTTGTTTCTTCGTTGAGTTGCTGTGAGAGTAGCTCTTCGTACTTCCTGAGTTTCTGTGGGCGCGGCGCTGACAAGCCTGCCCTCTGCTGTAGCGACTACGCATTTGATTCTCTTGTCCTCTTCGAGTGTTTGTTTTTCTTTTCCTCGTCGTTGGATTGGTGGCTTGGGCCACCTACTTTCATTATCGTCTGACCGGGCAATTCCTCTCGGTCAATCGGGACCCGACCACTTTCCTCGTATTGCGGAGCTGCTGGTGCGAAGTCCGAGTCGATCTCTATTATCGCTCCATCTTTCACCCTCTTTTCATCGAGTGCAAGGCTTACGCCATTTCTAAAGTTCGGGACCAACCGTCCGCTCGACATTTCCTCGCGAAAAGACAAGGGAAAGGATCGGGGGCCGTACTAAGAACAAGAACATTAAGAAACCGTTTATTAAAGACAAAAATTTTTATTACTTTTGTATTTTCAATTCAACGAGAATGAAATGGGATAAGATCGGGAAAGAGATTTTGATTTGGAAGAGAGAAAACAAAGAAAACTTTATTATCATGATTTTATTTATTTTAGCACATTTTTGTTATTTTTGGGTTCGGACCAAGTCATAAGTAATTACTTCACCCGTGCTTCAGGGATGGAAAGTTCATTCCTTCGAAACATCGGGTAGCGTAATACTTTTTCAAGTATCGTCCGTTGATCGGAAGCATATGTCGTTCTCCTTGGCAATTCACTAGCTGGTAGGAGCCTCCTGAGTAGACTGTCTCAACCACAAACGGTCCTTCCCAAGTGGGTTCAAATTTTCCTCCTATCTTGCGGTGTGCAAGAATAGGTCTTTTGAGAACGAGAACTAAGTCACCAACTTTGAAGGTTCTTGGGCGGACCCGATCTGTCATGGGCTTGAACCATCTTAGCTTGGTATAGTTCTAAATCTCGCTCGCGCCGCAAGTCTCTTCCCTTCCGGGCTTTCCAATTCTTCTAGTCGTAATCCGGCATTCTCTTCCGTCGTGAGTTTGTTTGCAACCGCAATCCTAAGTGAAGGAAGCCTGGACTTCTAAGGGTAACACTCGCCTCGGACCCATACACCGCAGCATAAGGTGTAGCTTCGAGTAGGAGTTCGAAGGTTGTCCGGTAGGCCCATAAGGCTTCTAACAACTTCTCGTGCCAATTTCTCTTATTATCGTCCAAGGTTTTCTTTAAAATTTGAACGAGAGTTTTATTAAAAGCCTCGACGAAGGCCGTTTGCTCTTGGGTAGTAAATTGTTGAATATCGCCAGTCGATTCCGTGTCTCCTGACAAAATTGTTGATTTACGTGCTTCTGAATGCTGACCCATTATCTGAGATGATCCTGCGCGGCACTCCGAAACGGTAGACAACTTGGTTCTTGAAAAATTGTAGTACGTGATGTGCTTTCACTTCTCTAAGTGGAACCGCCTCGCCCACTCGGGAAAAGTAATCCGTAGCCGCAAGAATGAAGCGATGTCCTTTTGACGACGGTGGTTCTATTGGACTCACTATATCCGTGCCCCAACATTCAAATGGCCACGATGCAATTGTCGGATGTAGCACATTTGGAGGTTGGTGTAGAACCACTCCGTGCACTCGGCACCGATGACAGCCTCTTGGCGATTTTCATGCAATCGGTCATCATCGAGGGCCGATAGTACCCTAGTCTTTTAATTTTCATTTTCATCTTTGGACCCGACCGGTGAGCGCCACGTAGTCCCGAATGTATCTCTTTAACAATTTCACGGGCCTCGGACCCGCCGTCGGCATATTTTTAGGTTGAGTGTTGTATTTTTTAAAAGGGGTCGCCTACGTAAGTTGTCGGCGAATTTTAAATTTAATTTAAATATATATATAATTTAGAAAGTAGTATTTGATTTTGAAAATAATTTTAAATTTGAAAATTTTAAGATATGAAATCAAACCGATCTCACATCCCGAATAGTTTACATAAACGAGCACCGCACCACAAACCGTGTATCTATCCCTAAGGATAGACACACTACTCGATGGTGGGGCTCGGTTAAATAAACTAGAAGATTTGTGACATCCGTTTGGTCCGCGAACCAACTTTATAAGCCGACAAATTCCCCGCTTAATATGAAAACATTAAACGGGGTTTATATTACTCAGGTTCTTTAAAATTCCCTATAAGGGCAAGCCCCTGTAGTTAATTACATCTTAAGTGACGGGAATCACCTAAGAAAACTCTCGATAATAATCAATAATTCTGCTCTCAAGAATTTCAAAGTTTAAGGTTTTCAAAGGATTGAATTTTTGAATCTCAATAGGGAATGGATCAAGTTTGGAACATTTTATTTTGGGAATTCAAAGGAAGAAAAGTTGGAGAAATTACGGATTCGAAGCGAACTTCGGTAATTTCCCGACTATCCTATTGTTTGGCTTGGATTTAGGAAAGTCCTAATGTTTATTTGATGTTTTGATCTTGCCAATTTTAATTAATTAGGACTTATATTTATATGATAGAATCATACAAATAGCTTGGAAGATATGAGGGTTTATGTCGTATCGGACGACTACCTCGGGATCCTAAGACCGGTTAGGGCTTAATTTGCAATGCAAATGCCTAACGAAGAGTTGAGGATTTATGTTGCACTAGGCAAACTACCTCGAAGTCCTATGGCTTTGTTGTTTAATTCTAGGAAAGTTTTGTCGAAGTGGGTTCGAGTTTTGCCGACGACGATGGCCGTGCCGCCCACCATGCTCCGAGGTCCTTGTTGTTGCAGAGGTTTAGTTTTAGAAATCATAAATCGGGGATGAGAAAAGTGTTTTGGTTTAGAGAAGTCTTAATTTCCAAGTGTTTTGTGTTTTAATTAAAACAAATCTTAAAGTTGGTTATAACGACACCGGTTAAGATCCCACTGGTTCCATCCTTCCGCATCATTATTTTTATCGGATTCACTTAGTCTAGATGAATTTGCTAAACTCAATCGAATGAGTTCCACACTTTCATTTAGACCGTGGAAATCCCGTTAAGAACACGTAGTTTACATCATACGAGGTATTCCCGATCATCCAACAAGACGTTTTAATTTAGTTGTAATTGTAGTTTTGTGTTCTGTTTGTAATTAAATTTTGAGTTGCTTTATATTTTGAAATGTTGTGGCGGTGAATTTTATCTTGCAATGACTTTTAACTTAGTTTTGGTTTCAGTTTTGGTTTCTGTCCTAAAGGTGTAGGTTTTCATGCAACAGTTGTTTTATCATGCAAGAAAAGTAACGTGCATTTGCAATAAAGTAAATTGCAGTAAATTATGATAAAATAAAAGCGTATCTAGAGGGTCTTCCCGTCATTTCAAGCTGCACTTAAAACACGATTAGAACATTTAAGCAAGTTCCTAGGTAAAGCTAAGGTAAGGGTTATGGTTTTCTACCAAATTCCTAATCCTATAGCTAGTCATTTCCTATGACGTCTAGGTTCTTGTATTTTTGGTTTGAAGACGATTTTCTTCATCAAAGGACGATTAAGTTCAATTGTTCTTATAAATATCCTATCATATTGAGGAAGTGCTTAAGAAGAATCTTAAACATCTTTTCAATATTTCTAGGATTGTTTTAAGTCCAAATGAATTTAATTATGTAAATGAATCGATCGTCCGAGGTTTTCAAGTTTTGTTAACTTGCTCAGTGAACTAGGACATTTGAATGTCCTATAAGTGAAGTAACATTTCATTTAATATTCTGTTTAGGAGTTATGATAACTAAAGCTTTTGAGGGTAAATTGGTGTTCAAATGGTTTGTGATTCAAATTTAAGTTCAAATTGATGATTTAAGTTTGGAATAGTGTTCAAGTTATTTTAGATTTATTTTTGAGTTCTTTATGTCTTAGGTGATGTTATTTAATTCAACTTAATTTAATTTAATTTTTTAATTTAATTTTTTAATTTGATTTAATTTAATTCAATTTAGTTTGGTTTGATGTTACATTAAATTAATTTGATTTAATTTAATTTTTAATTTAATTTGATTTAATTTAATTTAATTTAATTTAATTTATTTAATTTAATTTAATTTTTAATTTAATTTAATTTAATTTAATTCTTAATTTAATTTAATTTTTTAATTTAATTTTTAATTTGATTTAATTTTTAATTTAATTTTTAATTTGATTTAATTTAATTTAATTTAATTTTTTAATTTAATTTTATTCATTTTAATTTTAATTAAAATTTTAAAAGAGTTCAATAATTTAATTTTAGTTTAATGATTAAGTCTTTTAATGTTTTAAATTTGAATTATCATTTTAATTAAGAATTAAACATTAATGAAATGATTAATTTAGGGATTTTTTTAAATTAAAGAATAAATCTCTTCCTAATAATATCCCTATTTTAATAATTCTAATTTTATTATTCTTCCAAATTTAATCAATTATTTAATTAAAGTTTAATCATTTTAAATTGCTTAATGGGTTTCTACCCTTCAATTATTTAAATTTCAATCATCCAAATCAGATTAGGATCAGATATTTTACTTGTTAATTTTTTATTAAACCTAAAGTTTTAATTAAGGATAAAAAAAATTTAATTACCACTTTACCCTTTAAGCTTAATAATTTCATAACTCACTAAATTGAACTCAAATGAACTTGAAATTTTTATGTGACTTCACTCATATGTCAATAAAGACATGAGAGGAGAAAATGTGATTTTTCTGTATTTAATTTATTTATATAATTATTTTTGGTAGAAAATAGAGATTTCCAAGGAAAATTTAATAACATGACCAAGGGAAAGTTTCTGTCCTTAAGAAAATTAAGGGACATTCCTAATGACCAGGGGACCACTTGGACCAATTTTTGTGATTTTTTGAATTAAATTTTATTTATTAGAATTATTTTAAGTTCTGTAGTATTAATTAATTTAAAAATAAAATAAATGTTGAAAAATGAATTTTATGTTTTTCAAAAATCTCTCTGATATCAAGGAAATCAGAGAAGCAAATTTTGCAATTTTCTGATTTTTCTATGATTTATTATAATTATTTTAGTAAAAATGCTAGAAAATACATTTTTTAAATTTTAAATTTACCCTAGAGCTTTAAAATTAATATCTCACCAAATAGACCTAAGAAAAATATGGGGTTTGTTCCTAAGTGATTAAAATTCAAAATGTGACATTTTGGTGAATTTTATTATTTTTGTGATTTTTATTATTTTTTAATTATTAAAAATATTAAAATAATATTAAAAATCAACTTTTTTAGAAAATTGAAATTTGAATTTTCTTAAATTCCCCTGATATTAGAGAGGCTCCAATACCAATTTAGTGAATTTTTGAAAGATATTTTTAAAGTTATGAATTTTTAAAGTTTAAAATGACTAAGTGGCTTAATCAACCCAATTAATGAGGCTAACCAAGTCCAATTGACTTCAAACTTTTGTGGTGGTTTCCTCTGATCCTAAAGGTCAGTGGAGAATTGATTTCAAGTCAATTTGATCTATGGTTAACTCTAATTAATTAGAGACCTATTTTGAGTGTTTAAGCCAATTAGGGTTAGTCTAAAATGAACTAACTCAAAACCTATTTTTCCTAGGGTTCTCCGGTCATAAGGAACATCACCATATTTTCCTAGAATTTATTTCACAACATGCTATTTATTGGAATTAAAATACTCAAAACAGTGACATGAATTTGAAAAATCAATAACTCTTCATAGGGATGGCCTCTGACTTTGGAAAATTCAGTGAATGTTCCCAAATTCAGAGGCTTCAAAAGCCCTATGGTCTCATGCCATGGTGAATTGTATACATGCATGGAGAATTAAATGTATGCAGAGAGTAAATAAATTATAAAAAATAAAATACTTGATGAAATTAAATGATTTCTTTTCCACATTATTCTCCTCTCGTTCATCGAATAAGAGGGTATTTTTATTTTATTTTTATGATTTTCCTACACAAAGTTATGAATTTTTGAAGTTTAGGGAATTAAATAAATAAAAAATACCCCTAATTTTCTACTTATCCACGCGGCGCCAGCCGAAACATCGGCAGCTCCGAAGGGGTACGTGTCGCGCCGTGATTGGGCGCCGCCATCCGAGTCGCCCGTCCCGGGCCCGCCGTATCGTTCCGTCTCCTCATCCGGCGCGATCCCGCCGTCCGTGCGCGCGTGTATTAAATGGACGCGCATCCGTTCATCGTCCCCAAGTGTCCTCACCCGAGAGCCGTCCACACTAAATCCCTAATATCTCACTCGATACTCAATGGATTTTCATGTTCTTATGCTTCTATGGATTCGTCTTCAAGAGACGAACACATCTATACGGTTATCATGCATCGAAATTAAAGCATTTGAAATGGAGAATCTCCGGAGGCTCGGGATGAAGAATTAGTTCATACCTTTGCTCCGAGAGGTGAAGCCTCGATCGGAGATGTTTGGCACGTTCGTTGGAGCCGCAGGAGGCTAGGGATGAAGCCCGGGATGTGGTGAATCGCCTAGGTGTAGTTTCCACCAAGGCCGATCACAACCTTTGGAGTCCGGAACAACCGGGTGGCTCGGAGAGGGGGCTTTCACCTGGAAAACTTCTTCTCTTGGCTCGGTGAAAGTGTAGGTGAGTTTAATTTGATTTTGGTGAAGGATTCGGGAATGTCCCGTTCGGCTCGAGAATCGAGCTTCAAAATTGAGCTCAATCAATGGGTATTAGAGCAGGAGAACAGTGGGGATCAATTGCTCTAAGTCTAGAGGGGAGTGAGGAGTGATTTTGGCAGAGTTTTGGTATGGTCTGGTTCAAGCACCTCTTCATGGCCGAGAGGTGGGGAGTTTAAATAGCAGTGGCCGGAGGGCCTCCCGTGGGGAGTCGAGGGTCGGGATCAGCTGCTCATGGCAAGTGAAGAACAGCTCGCAATGGCCACCGGGCATGGGCAGCTCAACGAGTGAGAATTCCAAGCTTGGATTGACTCGGACCTCTCGGCCATGGAGTTTTCCGACGACCGGGGTCGTGGCCGGCGGGCAAGGGTCACCCTCGTGGTCGGGTGGGTCGTGGGCGGGTGTTTGTGCAAGCAATCGGCAAATGCCAAGTGTAAAGGCTTTGATCCAAAGTAGAATGGGGCATGGCTAGTTTTTGGGTCTAAATGGGTCAACTCACCCATTTGGGCTTGGTGCACCCTTCAAGGTGGCTTTGGGTGCCGTGGGGATCAAAGGATCACTGGTTTGGCATGGAGAAGTCTCCATCCAAATATATTTGGATTAAATTTAGGTTTAGTGTGAATCATGATTAAGGCTAATGAGCTTTAGGGATTAAGGAAAGGGGCCCTCCTTCCTACCCAATATGGTATGGTGACATGTAAAGAGGCTCTCATGGCTTCCATGTGGCTCATGCATGGCTTCATGGCTCACCTTTCGTTCGGGAAAAGTCAAGTCAATTTCATGTAAATGGATTTAAGAAAAATTTTGATATTTTGATGTGAATTTGTATGGGGCTTGATTTGGAATTGTTTGATGATGGAATTATAACTTAGGGAATGGCTTTGATTAAATGGATGGCAAATGGAAATGTCATGTGGGCTTTAGGGCCAATTTTGGGCTTTTGTATTTGGTGGAAATGGCTTTTAGGAAGGTTTAGGGAAGTGGGCTTTTAGGTTTGAAAATGAATTTATGGATAGAAATTTTGTAAAGAGTTTGGGCCAAATAATTGTTGAGTTTGGTTTAGGGATGTGTCATGAGTGGTTTGGAGTCAATTTGGTGTGATTTGGACTTGAATTGGTTTGAATTTGGGT
This sequence comes from Papilionanthe hookeriana x Papilionanthe teres, assembly GCA_022702705.1. NCBI lineage: Eukaryota > Viridiplantae > Streptophyta > Magnoliopsida > Asparagales > Orchidaceae > Papilionanthe > Papilionanthe hookeriana x Papilionanthe teres. Next base: position 63,135,579 of record CM040425.1, on the reverse strand, counting down.
TTAATTGGTAAGTGGCCTATGTAGGTCAAATTGGGCTAACTTGGGCCAATGTTGGGCTAGGGTTGAAATTGATGTAAAATTAATGTTGGGAAATATTTATGGGAATGTTTCAAAGAGGTTTTGGCTTTGATGGGTTTTGATTTTGGGGTTTGGGCTCATTTGGGTTAGGTTTGGGTTTAGGTCAAAAATGGGCCTTTTAGCTTTGGGTTGAATTTGAGTGGGGTTTGGATCAAAATCTTGGGTAAATCATGTTAGTGTTTTGTTTATGGGGATGTTAAGGAAGGTTTAGAAAAGATTTGGGGTTAATTGGAGTTGAATTGGGTGAGTTTGGGCTAAGTTTGGGTCATGGGTCCAAATTGGGCTTTAAGGCCAAAAGTGAAATTGGATCCAAATTTCAATCAAATTGGGCTTGGATTTGGTCTAGATTGGTGTTGGGGATGTTGAATTGAAGTTTAGAATTGATTTGGACCAGAATTTGGGTCAATTGGGTAGGTTTAGTTTTGACATTGGGTTCACTTAGGGTTAAAATGGGTCAAATTGGGGGTTTTGATAAAAGTAGGGTAAATTGACAAAATTGGCCCATGGTGTAGTTGAACAAAATGAAATTGGGAATATTTGGGATTTTCTGAAATTTTCTGGGAATTTTCTGAATTTTTGGATTTTTTGGCTAGGAGGGGTATTTTGGGTATTTGGAGGGTATTGGGAGGTATTTTTGGAATTTTTGATATTTTTGGGTATGGATGATCAATTTGAGTGATGTGGAAATGTTTGGGAATGATTTTGGAGAATTTTGGGTGATTTGGAAATTTTTGAGAAATTTGGGCTATTCGGGGCTTTGGGTAGGTTGGCAGGTGTAGAGGTCCCGGGGTCAAAATTGAAAATTTGGAAAATTGAAGATCGGGTGGATGTAAGTGGAATGAAATCATTTTTGTTGAGCCATGAAGCCATATCAAGCCCACATGAGCCATGAAGGGACTCATTTGAGGCATTCACTATGTTGTTCCTAACCTCTGGCCTAGGGCTTAGGGGTTAAGGACCATCCATGTGAATCACCTACATGAGTCGAGAGGTCAAGCTCGGTATGGGTGTGTTTTTAGGAAGTGTGTGAAAGTGTAGTGTGTAGGTGTAGTGTGTGTGCAAGTCAACCCTTCACTGCACTGAGCCACCCAGTAGGCGATCCTAAGGCCAAAGAGTCCCATAAGAACTCATCCTTTAAACTTCCACATTCGATTTCAACCCTCTAGGTGATTAGGGGTCTACAGTCAAGTTTCGTGGAGTTTGTAGGGAGTTTAGAAGTGGTTTGAATTTCTAAAAGGTGGGTCCCAATTCTAATCCTCTAAGATAGTCAAAGGAAAAGCCTAAGGCTAGATCCTAAGCACTAAAAGAAGAAGAGAAGACCTCATAAAAAATGAGGTCAACACCCGCTTAGGCATCTTAGCCACATTTGATCAAAAGACCTTCTGTATAACGTATTGTTTACTAATGCGTAGGACAGAGTTCTTTTCTTGATCTGATGGGCTAACGACCTATCATCTGGTAGTTTTCCTGTTTGCAGGTAATCTATTAATGGTCGTCGCCAATCTTCCGTGTTTTCCGTCACTCGCCGCAATCGATCCTTTCTCTTTTTCGATTTGTGTATCGTGTCTATGTCGAGCCGTGATAGGACCCGACGTCCGTGAACCGACACTTCCATCGATTCATCTTGCAAACGAGCAAATTCTTTTGCGAGACGGGCTAGCGCATCCGCTAAAGCGTTTTCTTCTGGGAATTTTGTAGATCGTCACATTCGGAATCTGTTCCAACAACTTGTATGGCATACTCGGAAGTATTGCTCGAGTCTTGGTTTTAAAATTCCGTATTGTCCGACGATCCGTTGGATGATTAATTGCGAATCCCCGTAGATGTTGATGTCCGTTATACCCATTCGAATAGTTAATTCCGAATCCCGTTATGAGGGCTTCGTATTCCGCTTCGTTGTTTGTACACGGCTCCGTCAAGTGGTAGGAGTATCTTAACATCCCCCGCTCCGTGTTATAAAGATTAGTCCGATCCCCGCCTTACCGGCACTATCACTTGCGATTCTTCGTCTTTATGTGCCGAAGATGCTCCGTCGAAATATAATTCCCAACGTCGATCATCGGACCTTCTAGGTTCATTATTTGTTCATCCGGCAAGTCGTCATTGAGAGGCGATTCCGCCGCAGAAGGGTGTGTTGCGAGGAAGTCCGCTAAGACTTGTCCCTTTACGCGCACGAAGAGGCACGAAAGTTATATCGAATTGCAATAATATCATCGACCATCCGGCAAGTCCGCCGAAAGCGTTGGACGGGTCATCAAGTATCTGCAACGGATTAAATTTCGAAATCAGCCGACCCTATGAGAAAGCATGTAATGCCCGAGCTTTGAGCAGCGAAGATCGGGGCCAAACAATGCTTTTCAATTGCGGGATACCTTATTTCCGTCGGCGGTAAACGACGGCTTAGGTAATAAAGAGCATTTTCTTTACCCTCATCATCGACCCAGGCTAACAGGCTCCGAGAGAGTCGTCTAAAGCCGCGGTATAAAGTATTAGCGGTCTACCCGAGACCAGGGCTGCTAAGACAGGAGGTGTCATTAAGTATTGTTTAATGTCCTCGAAGGCCCTCCGGCATTTCTCTTCCCAAATAAATTTGGCGTCCTTTTTAACTAGTGCCGAGAAAGGCCGACACCTACCCGACAAGTTTGAGATAAAGCGTCGAAGATATGCCGACTTCCTCGAAAAGATCGTAGTTGTTTTAAGGTTCTGGGAGGTGGCATTTCTAAGATGGCTTTAATCTTTTCTGGGTCGATTTCAATTCCGCGATGTCGGACAACGAATCCTAAGAATTTCCCGGAGGTGACGTCGAAGGCGCATTTTAAGGGATTCATCTTAAGGTTAAATTGTCTTAATCGTTCAAAAACAATTCTCAAATCATACGTGTGGTTTTCCTTTACTTTGCTTTTGATGACCACATCATCCACGTAAGCATTCGACATGATTGTGGATGAGATCATCAAAAATTCTTGTCATCGCTCTCGGTAGGTTGCTCCTCGCGTTCTTCGGTCCGAATGACATCACCGTGTAAGCAATATACCCCGATCGGCGTTCGAATGTCGTAAGTTTTTCATCTTACTGGAGCCATTTTTATCCGGTTGTATCCCGAAGATCCATCCATGAATGAGAATATTTCATGCGTTGAAGCAATGTCGATCATTAATTCGGGATCGGTAGAGGGAATTCATCTTTCGGACATGCCTCGTTTAAATCTCTCGAAATCCACACAAATTCCCGATCCGACCATTCTTCTTCCCGACCGGTACCACGTTGGCTAACCAAGTCGGGTATTGTTCTTCACGGACAAATTTAGCGTCTATTAGCTTTTTAACTTCGCCTATGACTTGTTGTTCGATTTCTAGACGCATTCTTCCGGGACCTTGTCCGATCGGAACGTGCGGGATCCACCCCAGCTTATGGATCGCGACCTCCGGAGCTAAACCCGGCATCTCATCGTAGCTCCAAGCAAAACAGCTTTTAAATTCCATTAATAACTTAATTATTTCTTCGAATCTTTTTTATCGAGTAAGGAGCTAACAAAGGTAGGTCTAGGTTCTTCGCTAGTACTCTAAGTTAACTTCCGTTAACTCATCTATCAGAGATTTGATCTCCTCTTCGAACTCGGTGGAGCATCTCCAATTTGTAAATCTTCGGGCTCTTCCGTAGTTTCCATGCAAGCTTTCATTAGACTCGCAGTGACAACCAAGCAAAATTCAGCATCGTCAACCGATCCTACCGTGCCGAATCCGAGACCATGTTTTGAATTGGGTGGACGACCGGAGTTATTCCATAATTTTTCAAAATGTTGTGATCGACCTTTTGTCCATTGTCGAGGTAAGAAACCACGCCGAATTAAATTTTGAACACGAGGAGAGTACCACTCAAAAGGCAATTCCATTAATTCCGATGAAGTAGCATCTTCAAATTGTACATTATTTTCGCTTTGGAGGAAGGAGCACCACGGTAGAATTTGATTGGCTTTGCACCACCGCTACGTACCTCTTGACCTCCATACCCTCGATCTTATTAGAATGGATCGGGGTCAGGGTCATAGTATGTACATAGTGGTTAATCTTCTCGTACATCGATTTATATTCTTCGTTTCTTTTATCTTCAATAGGGATTTTGAATTGCGGCCTCTTTCGACTTATTGTCGCTGCTTCTTGTTTGATTTCTTTTTCTTCTTCGTAACTATCTTCCCAATCGACATTGATGGTCGGTTTCCTCCGTCCAATCGTCCTAACGTCTCTACCACGACCTCGTCCCCGGCCTCGTCCTCGGATGCGAGTTGTGGAGAAACCTTCACCATCTCGCCGTAAGGGAGTGGTGAGTGATCGTTGGACTAGAACTTCGGTGTTCTTCGTCGGCCCAAATTTCTTTTGCTTCATTTGTTATGGTATCTCCGGAGAAGATTGTTTTCTTCGGAGGTGCATAATAAGCCGCATCTTCATGGATTCCGATTTCATGTACGGAGAACGGTTGTAAGTCACCTTTAATACACTCGTTCCCCTCCGTCGTAGTATTTAATGCATTGATGTAGAGATGATGGTACCATCCTCGTTTTCATGTATCCATGGTCGGCCCAAGTAGAGCGTTGAACGACGTTTCGAATCAATTATGTGAAATTTCGCGGTTGTCTTTGCTAAGTCACCGGTCTTCATTAGCAAGTGTTATTGAGCCGAGGGCTCTTTCTCCTTTCTCGGTCGAATCCTCTTAATAACATTTTGTCCGCCTCGAGCTCGCGAGCATCAATTTCCAAGTATGCTAGCGTTCGAAGATTCATTTTGTTGATTGATGCTCCCGGATCCACCAATACTTCGGAGAGTGTAAACTTCCCAATTGTAACCGAAATGTACAACGGTCGGTCGTGGTCTCGTCGTCCCAAGTAGTAGGTCGTTGTCCGTGAAGGTAACACCTGTCGTTCCTTTAACGAGCAAATCTCATCTAAGGACTCTCCGGCCATTTGAGCTAAGTAAATTTCTGGATCAAGTAAGGCCTTGATCGAGCTTCTCTCATCTCCTTTCGATAAGATGAGAGCGTCGTAGATGCTCGGCTTGGTCGGTAGTTTCCTAAGATGGGCTAGCACGTTGTAATCCACTTTGTTTTCATGTGCCTCGTTTTCTTCTCGAATGGGTATTTTTTCTGCCGGGGTTGATTCTTCCTGAACAACCACCTGCTTTCCTTTGTCTTTTGGACCCATTCTCGGAGGTAGAACTCTTCCACTTCTTAAGTTGACTTATGTGATTTCTTTTAAGTTTAGCATTGAGTTTGCTGGTGTCTCCTTCTGAATTGGAATGACAGATTCTTCAGGATTAGCTTCGGAGTCTGAAGGCTCTAACTCTATCGTGATCGGAGCTCCTCGAAACTCGCAAATAGATTCGTTGCTTCGTTGAACTCTCGTAGCCTTCCCGGTGGATGTCTTCTTCATCATCGTGATCGTCGAGATTGTGTATGATTCGAGAATTGTTATTTGTATCGGAATCGACGTCCGGATTAGGTTGATTGTCGCTAGTTACGTAATTGTTAGAAACAGTCAAAACGTAGCCAACGCCATAACCCTCATCATTATAAGATTCCACCGAAGTGAGTAAATAATCATACAGAGTCAGGGGTTCGAGGGATTTCTCCTCCGAATCGGAAACAACTATCCTAGGATAAGCAGCCCCTAGTCTAGCCTTAGGTGCCTCGGTCTTCTCTTCTTCGTCAATTTTCTTCTTTTCTTCAATTATCTCTTGTTGAGGTTGTTCTTCTATCGCAAGTGATAGCGCCGACTTGACGAGTTTCGAACTCGAGTTGAAGCTCGCACCGAAGTGGTTTGGATGCGATCTAAAATCTTCTTCGAAGACTTTGTCCAAGCGGTAGTCCATCCATCATCAGTCGCATAGGGATCTATCGGAACAATGAGATCCGTCGAGATAACATTGATGGAACTTCCTTTCTGGGGTTCCTTCATGTACTCCTTCGGATCGTTATATTCCCTTTCCGAAGATTGTCGTTGAGCCAACTCTCGAAGGTAATACAATCTTCTATCTTATGCCCAAGCATCCGGTGGTAAGGGCAAAAGTCGGGATCACCTTTCTTGTCGACTTCTTCGGTCTTTTAGGCTCGCGCGATTGGAAATCCGGAGTCTTCATCAAACCGCGGAACATTTTCGCACCGCCTCATTCTTGAACGGATACTCCCTCGCTCGAAGCTCCCTTAACGTACGTTGCGTACGAGGCGGTTGTTCATACTGTCGAGATGACCGATAGCCGGGTCGGGGTTCGTCGGTAATTCCGTCGAGGTTGCTCGCGGCCGTTCGACGATATTTGTATTGGTTGCTTGCCTTTGTCGATCGCTCGCAACGATCCCGGACTTCTTTTCAAAAGTTTTCACGGGCTTCGTTTATCCGTTTTATCGGTGAAACTTAATTGCTTCGCCTCCTCTTGCAAGCTTCCGGCCTTGCTTAACAACTTCTCGAAAGTCTTAATAAGTAAATCCTCGAGGAGAAGTGCTATCGGCCATGGATGCTTTTTAGTAAAATGTCGATCGCATGCTCGTTCTTGTAATCGTGGCTCACACTTCATACTTAGGTTCCTCCATCGAAGTATGTAGTCCACCAAGGTTTCATTCGGCTCGCTTCTCTACCACTAAATCACCTATAGTGATGTGGTGCCGAGCTCCGGCAAATCGCTTGATGAAGAGGTTCTCTAATTCCGAAAATGTCTTTACCGAACCGTTTGGTAATTCCGCATACCAATCAAAGGCGATCCCCGACGATGCCGCCGACAAATTGTCGGAAGAGTAAAGCATCACTTCCACCGGCGTTGCAACAACTGGCACGAAAATGTGCAACATGCTGCCGAGGGTTTCCGGTACCATCAAAGGTCTTGAACAGAGGTGGTGCAAAGCCTTTCGGATATTGGACAGCGTCGAATTCTTCGGGGTAAGGTCTACCCGTCCGAATGGATGTTCCGCTCTTTGATTGTGCTAAGGCTTCTCGCACCTGCTGTTCTACCAAGCTCTTGATATCCTTTTCAGGAATCATACTTTGTGTTGCATCCTTCTTTAATTGATCATCCCCGTTGACGGATGTAATCTCCTTTCCTCCGTCTACAATGTGAATGACTTCCGGGGTGTTTCTCTTTGGGGTTGAACCCGACTCGGAGAGTGGCTAGGCTACAGCCCATCTCTTCCATCCTTTTCGCCATCCGGGCGATCGTATCATCTTTCTCTTGAAGCTCGCCTCCTCATTACTTCGGCTCCTCTCTTCTGCAACTTGCAGGAGCACCTTGTGAAGCCGACGAAGCTCGTGTTTCTACCATGTTAATTTCTCGCATACTCATCATCCATGAACTCGACGAGTCAACTTCATCTCCGAATTTCTCCTCTCTTTCTCTTGCTAGTCGCCGAATATCGGCTCTTAACTTTTCTATAAGCATCTTCTGAGGTCTTTTCCGTACATCCTTGCGGTTGTCATGTGATAATTGTCGAGTTTCTTTTTCATGAGTCCCCTTTATCGCGGTAGCACTTTCTTCGGATCGAAGTCTCCCGACGAGACTTTCCTTTTCCGATCGTTGTTTCGGTCTTAACCGGCCGGTAGTGGGACGCCATACCATCCTTCAGCGAGCGAAGGCCTGAGGACCGGAAGGTCCGTCACTCGAATGCCGGAAGGTGGTATCCTCCCCGATCCGTAAACCCGAAACAACAACAAAGTGGGCTAGCCTTCATTTTCTTATTTGGTTCTTCTCGCGGCGATAGCAGATTCTACTCGCGGCCCAAGACGAGATTTGGCCGGCACCCGCCCTATCCTTCTTAAAATTTCCGACACGAGGCATCTTTCCTTCTTCGCTAACTTTTCAATCACAGTCTGTAATCGGGCAAGTGGTGTAACCCTAGCCCTCTTCTTTCTGTTGTCGTTATAGTATGCGGGCCGAGGTAATGTAGAAGCAATCTTGCGGACATTTTCCTCGTCAGCTGCGGCGGAAAGGGGATGGAATATGCTCCCTTCCAAAAGGGGTTTATACTCAGACAATGGTATGTATTCAGGTAGTGGTGTGTACTCGGGAATTTCTTCTAGGAAAGCGACTTCGAGCAGCTCCGGCCTTCCCGGCAATCTTCCCGCCTCTATTTCTCCTCCGGGTCCGTGTTAGGGGTGGAACCCTCGAGCTGGACCCAATTTCAAAAACGTAAGGTCTTGCACGGAAATCCGTACCCTCCACGGTAACATGCTCGTTACAATTTTGAACTTCCTTCCCCTTTAGTTTGGCGGGAGCCGGGTAGGTGCGAGACGACTAGACCCAGTGGGGGTAGAGATAACGGTCCTTCTATGGACAACGGTACTCCTCTCGACTGGAACCCTTTGCAGAGGGGAAATTCTTGAGTTGATTTAAGGTTGAACTCAATCATGGGTTTCTCAGTTTCTGACACTTTGTCCATTAGTGCGAAGAGAGTAACGTCAGCGATCTTGACATTTGTATTCTCGAATCCTTGTCCAAACCGGATGATCCCATTGTCGGGCAGCTCATCCTTGTAAACAGCGAAGTCCAGTCCGTTGGTGAAGGAGAAAATCAGTTTTGGAGCTTCCATTTCTGCAAGGTAGATTCCGATTGTCAGTCCCAAGTTGTGCTCCCTCTCATCAGGACGAAAAGAAAGGAATCGAAAAGAGTTCGAACACATTCTTGTTCATATATATTTATTTAAAGAGTCATTCATTAGAAGGTTTGTTTATTTAGAACGGAAGGTTCAAAGGTGTAGAGAAGGTAATGAATCTGATTCAGAGTTGGAAAGGAAAAGAAGGTCTTATGCAAGACTTCTCGACTCGAAGGATCACTCCTAAACTAACACCTATTGGGGTCCACCCCACCTCGTAAATGAGGTAAAAGGATCTCGGAACCTCTCTGTTTAGGGGTGTCTAAACAGTGGCTCCTAAATCCGAGAGAATGTTAGCTATACTCGTTCAAGGTAGAAATGAACATAGTATTCCAACGGAAAGAAGGGTAGTTTGATCCATTTGGGACATGGATACACTATCGATTTTTGAAAGCAGAACTATTTGATGAAAATGGAGAGAGGAACTATTCCCCAGCGGAGTCGCCAGAAATTGTCGGCATATTTTTAGGTTATGTGTTTTATTTTGAAAAGGGGGTCGCCTACAGAAATTGTCGGCGTATTTTTAATTTAATTTAAATAAATAATTTGAAAAGTAGTATTTGATTTTGAAAATAATTTTAAATTTGAAAATTTTAAGATATGAAATCAAACCGATCTCACATCCCGAATAGTTTATATAAACGAGCGCCGCACCACAAACCGTGTATCTATCCCGAAGAATAGACACATCGCTCGATGATGGGGCTCGATTAAATAAACTAGAAAGGTTTGTGACATCCGTTTGGTCCGCGAACCAATTTTATAAGCCGACAAGTTCCCCGTTTAATATGAAAACATTAAACGAGGTTTATATTACTCAGGTTCTTAAAGTTCCCTATAAGGGCAAGCCCCTATAGTTAATTACATCTTAAGTGACGGAAATCACCTAAGAAAACTCTCGATAATAATCAGTAGTTCTGCTCTCAAGAATTTCAAATTTTAAGTTTTCAAGGGATTGAATCTTTGAATTTCAATAGGGAATGGATCACATTTGGAACATTTTATTTTAGGAGTCCAAAGGAAGAAGGGTAGGAGAAATCACAGATCCAAAGCGAACTTTGGTAATTTCCCGACTATCCTATTGTTTGGCTTGAATTTAGGAAGGTCCTAATGTTTATTTAGTATTTTGATCCCGCCAATTTTAATTAGTTAGGACTTATATTCGTATGATAAAATCATACAAATAACTTCGAAGATGCGAGGGTTTATATCGTATCGGACGACTACCTCGGAAATCCTAAGACCGGTTAGGGCTTAATTTACATGATATGATCGTGCAAATGCCTAACGAAGGGTCGAGGACTTATGTTGCCCTAGTGCAAACTACCTCGAAGTCCTATGGCTTGGTTATTTAATTCTAAGAAAGTTTTGCTGATGTAGATTTCGGTTTTGCTGACGACGATGGCCGTGCTACCCACCATGCTCCGAGCTCCTTGTTGTTGCAGAGGTTTAGTTTCAGAAGTCATAAATCAGGAGATGAGAGAAGTGTTTGGTTTTAGAGAAAGTCTTCATTTCCAAGTGTTTTTTTTTATGTTAAAACAAATCTTAAAGTTGATTAAACAGAACCGATTAAGATCCCACGGTTCCGTCATCCCGGCACCGTTATTTTCATCGAATTCACTTAGTCCAGATGAATTTGCTAAACTCAACTAAATGAGTTCCGCACTTTCATTTAGACCGTGGGAAATCCCGTTAGCAACACGTGGGTTACATCATCCGAGGTATTCCCGATCATTCAATGAGACGTTTTAATTTAGTTGTAGTTGTAGTTTTGTTGTTCTATTTGTGATTAAATTTTGAGTTGTCTTATATTTTGAAATGTTGTGGAGGTGAATTTTATCTTGTAGTGTCTTTTAATTTAGTTATGGGTTTCAGTTTTGGTTTCTGTCCTAAAGGTGTAGGTTTTCATGCAACTGTTGTTTATCATGCAAGAAAGGTAAAGTGCAACGCGATTAAATAAATTGCCGTAAAGTAAATCGCAATAAAATAAAAGCGTACCTGGAGGGTCTTCCCGTCATCCCAAGCTGCACTTAAAACACCGTTAGAATATTTAAGCATTTAAAGTAAGTTCCTAGTAAAGCTAAGGGAAGGGTTATGGTTTTCTACCAAGTTCCTAATCCTATAACTAGTCATCTCCTATGACGTCTAGGTTCTTGTGTTTTAGTTTGAGGACGATTTTCTTCATCAAAGAACAACTAAGTCAAATTGTTCTTATAAATATCCTATCATATTGAGGAAGTGCTTAAGACGAATCTTAAACATCTTTTCAATATTTCTAGGATTGTTTTAAGTCCAAATGGATTTAATTATACAAATGATATTAATCGTCCGAGAAGTTTAAGTTTTGTTGTCTTGCTCGAGTGAACTCGGACATTCGAATATCCTATAAGTGAAGTGTCATTTCACTTGATACTCCATTTAGGAGTTATACTAAGTAAGAGCTCCTAAGGGCAAAAATGATATTTAATGATTTGTGATTCGAATTTAAGTTCAAATTAGTGATTTAAGTTTGGAATAGTGTTCAAGTTATTTTAGATTTATTTTGAATTTTTCATGTCTTAGGTAATGTTATTTTTAGTTCAATTTAATTTAACTTAACTTAATTTAATTTAATATGGTTTAATTTAATTTAATTTTACTTAAGTTAATTTAATATAATATGGTTTAACTTAATTTAATTTAATTTGTTTTAATTTAATTTAATTTAGTTTTAATTTAATTTAATTTGATTTAATTTAATTTAATTTAATTTAATTTAATTTAATTTAATTTAATTTAATTTAATTTAATTTAATTTATTTTAATTTAATTTAGTTTAATTTGATTTTTAATTTTTAATTTAATTTTTAATTTTAAAGGGATTTGTTTTAAATAATTTAACTTTAATTTAATTTAATGATTAAGCTCTTTTAAGCATTTTAAATCTTAAACTTGGATTATCATTTTAATTAGGAATTAAATATTATTGGGATGATTAATTTAGGGATTTTTAAATTAAAGAACAAATCTCCTCCTAATAATATCCCTATTTTAATAATTCCAATTTTATTATTCTTCCAAATTTAACTAATTATTTAATTAAAGTTTATTTCAAGTATTTTAAATTGTTTAGTAGGTTTCTACCCTTTAATTATCTAAATTTCAATCATCCAAATCAGATTAAAATCAAATATTTTACTTATTAATTTTATTAAGCCTAAAGTTTTAATTAAGGGTTAAAATTTTAATTACCATTTTGCCCTTCAAGCCTAATAATTTCATAACTCACTAAATTGAGCTCAAATGAATTTGAAATTTTTATGTGACTTCACTCATATGTCAATAAAGATATTAGAGGAGAAAATGTGATTTTTCTGTATTTAATTTATTTATATAATTATTTTTGATGGAAAATAAGGATTTCCAAGGAAAATTCAATAATATGACCAAGGGAAAGTTTCTGTACTTAAGAAAATTATGGGACATTCCTAATAACCAAAGGACCACTTGGACCAATTTTTATGATTTTTTGAATTATATTTAATTTATTAAAATTATTTTAATTTCTGGAGTATTAATTAATTTAAAAATAGAATATAAGTTGAAAAATGAATTTTATAATTTTTAAAATTCTCTCTGATATCAAGGACTCCAGAGAACTAAATTTTACAATTTTTTGATTTTTCTTTGATTTATTATAATTATTTTAGTGAAAATGCTAGAAAATACATTTTTTTAATTTTAAAATTACCCTAGGGCTTTAAAATTTAATATCTCATTAAATAGACCTAAGAAAAATATGGGGTTTGTTCCTAAGTGATTAAATTTCAAAATATGACATTTTGGTGAATTTTATTATTTTTGTTATTTTTATTATTTTTAATTATTAAAATATTAAAATAATGCTAAAAAATTAACTTTTTTAGAAAATTGAAATTTTAATTTTCTTAAATTCCCCTGATATCAGAGAGGCTCCAAAACTAATTTGGTGAATTTTTGAAAGGTATTTTGAAAATTATGAATTTTTAAAGTTTAAAATGACTAAATGGCTTAATCAACCCATTTAGTAGAGGCTAACCAAGTCCAATTGACTTTAAACTTTTATGGTGGGTTCCTCTGATCCTAAAGGTCAGTGGAGAATTGATTTCAAGTCAATTTGATGTATGGTTAGCTCTAATTAATTAGGGGTCTATTTTGGGTGTTTAAGCCAATTAGGGTTATTTTGAGTGAATTAACTCAAGTCCTATTTTTCTTAGGGTTCTCTGGTATTAAGGAACATCACCAAATTTTCCTAGAATTTATTTCACAACATGCTAATTTTTTGGAATTAAAATACTCAAAACAGCCACATGCATTTGAAAAATCAATAACTTTTCACAGAGATGGCCTCGACCTTGGAAAATTCGGGGAATGTTCCCAAGTTCGGAGGCTTCAAAGCCCTATGGTCTCATGCCATGGTGAATTGTATGAATGCATGGAGAATTGAAAATGTGCAGGGAGTAAATAATTAATTAAAAATAGAATACTGGACAAAATTAATTAATTTCTTTTCCACATTATTCTCCTCTATTCACTGAGCAAGAGGGTATTTTTATTTTATTTTTGTGATTTTTCTACACAAAGATATGGATTTTTAAAGTTCTGGTATTTAAATAAATCAGAAAATCCCTAATTTCCTACTTATCCACGCGGCGCCCTGTCATCCTCGGCATCTCCGAACGACCACGCGGCGCGCTCCCATTCGATGCCGCCATCTGACTCGGCTGCCCGGGGCCCCGCGGTTCACGCACCATCTGCTGGTCCGACGCAATCCAAGTCGTCCATCCGATACACGCGCGATCCGATGGTTCCTGGTCATCGTCTACGACTGGTGCGATCCCGTGACCGTCCACACTCTAACCCTAAGAACTCACTCGATTCTCAATGGATTTTCGTGTTCTTATGCTCTATGGATTCGTCTTGAAGAGACGAACACATCCATACGGTAAACACGCATTTAAATTGACTCAAATTAAAATGAGAATCTCTGGAAGCTCGGGAAGAAGAGGGAGTCCATACCTTTGCTCAGAGAAGTGAAGCTTCGATCTGAGAGTTGTGTCACCTTTGATTGGGTCCAAGTAAGCTCCAGATGAAGTCCCTCGGCCCGGTGAATCGTCTAGCTATGAAAGTGACCACAGCACGATCACAAAGCTTGGAGGTCGGAGCAACCGGGTGGCCCGGAAATGGGGCTTTCGAGTGGGAAACTTCTTCCTCGGTCCAGTGAAGGTGTAGGACCAATCGATTTGGGAATTGGCTCACTGTGAGATGTCCCGGTTTTTGGGTGAAATTTCGGTTGAGAAATCGGATTCCGTCGATGGGGATTAGGGCAAATTGACACTGGGGATCAACTGCTCTAAGTGTGGAGTAGGGTTTGGAACAATTTTGGCAGAGTTTCGGCAAGGTTTTTGCAACTCTCTTTCATGGCCGTGAGGGGGTCGGGTTTAAATAGAGGTGGCTGGAGAGCCTCACAGGGATGGCCAAGGGTTGGGATCGCCTGCTCCGGGCATGGGAAGAACGGCTATGGTGGCCATCGGGCATGGGGCGGCTCGACGAGGTGGAATTCCAAGGTTTGGCTCCTCCCCATGTCTCGGCCATGGCGTTTTCCGGCGGCCCAGGTGGCTGGCCGGCAGGCAAGGGTCACCCTCAAGGCCAGGGAGGTCAGGGATTGAAGTTAGTGAATTCAATTGAAGCCTTACATGTGTAAAGTGGTTGGATCAAAATGGCATGAGGAGGTGGCTTCTTTTGCACTTGGTTTGGTCAACCCATTGAAAATGGGCTTGGTTCACCTCCCCATGGTTGATTTGGGCTGAGGGAGGATCAGGTGAATCAGCTAGAAAAGGGTGGAGAGGTCACCATCCATGAATATTTTGATTAATCATGGATTAAGGTGAAGCATTAAAAGGGTTAAAACCTTTTTAAGGGGGCTTAAAAGAGGCTCCTCCTTTTGCCATTAATGGCTTGATCACATGTCAAACCTTCCATGGCTTCATGTGGCTTGTTCATGGCTTGCATTTGGCTCCATTTGGCTTGGGAAAAGTTTAGTCAATTTCATGGAAATAGAATTTAGGAATTTTGGTATTTTGGTGGAGAATTTTCATGAGGCTTGATTTGGAATGGCTTAATGATGATTTTAGGACTTAGGTATTGAGTTTAATTGAAAGTATGATGAGGGGAAATGTCATGTGGGCTTTAGGATGATTTGGGCTTATTGAAATGGTTTTAGACGGGCTTTTAAAATGGTTTAGGAAAGTGGGCTTTTGAATTTTAAAATGGATTTTGGGATGAAATTTTGGTAAAGGCTTGGGCCAAATAATTGTTGAGTTTGGTTTAGGGATGTGTCATGAGTGGTTTGAAACAAATTTGAGGTGATTTGGGTTTGAATTGGGTTGGATATGGGCCTTTTGGTAAAGAGGCTAAGGTGGGCCAAAATGGGCTACCATGGGCCAAAGTTGGGCTAGAGTTGAAATTGATGTAAAATTAATGTTGGGAAATGTTTATGGGAGTGTTTCAAAGAGGTTTTGGCTTAGGTTAGGTTTTGATTTTGAGGTTTGGGTCTATTTGGGCTAGGTTTAGGTTTAGGTCAAAATTGGGCTTTTTGATTTTGGGTTGAATTTGAGTGGGGGTTGGGTCTAAATTTTGGGCAAATCATGTTAGTGTTTTGTTTATGGGGATGTTAAGGAAGGTTTAGAAAAGATTTGGGGTTAATTGGAGTTGAATTGGGTGATTTTGGGCTAAGTTTGGGTCATGGGTCCAAATTGGGCTTTAAGGCCAAAAGTGAAATTGGATCCCAATGCCAATCAAATTGGGCTTGGATTGGGTCTAGATTGGTGTTGGGGATGTTTAATTGAAGTTTAGAATTGAATTGGACCAGAATTTGGGTCAATTGGGTAGGTTAGGTTTGACATTGGGTTCACTTTGGGTTAAAATGGGTCAAATTGGGGGTTTTGATAAAAGTGGGGTAAATTGATAAAATTGGCCCATGGTGTAGTTGAACAAAATGAAATTGGGAATATTTGGGATTTTCTGGAATTTTCTGGGAATTTTCTGAATTTTTGGATTTTTGGGCTAAGATGGGTATTTTGGGTATTTGGAGGGTATTGGGAGGTATTTTTGGAATTTTTGGTATTTTTGGCTATGAATGATCAATTTGAGTGATTTGGGAATGTTTAGGATTGATTTTGAGGAATTTTGGGTAATTTAGGTGATTTTGCAAATTTTGGGTGGTTTCAAGGGTTTTGGGTAGGTTAGGCGGGTGTAGGGTCCCGGGGGTCAAAATTGAAATTTTGGAAAATTGAAGATTGGGTGAATATAAGTGGAATAAAATCATTTTGGTTGAGCCATGAAGCCATATCAAACCCACATGAGCCATGAAGGGACTCATTTGAGGCACCCACTATGTTGTTCCTAACCCTCTTAGCCAAGGGCTTAGGGGTTAAGGACCATCCATGTGAATCACCCGCATGAGTCGGGAGGTCAAATTGGGTATGGGTGTGTTTTTAGGAGGTGTGTGAAAGTGTAGTGTATAGGTGTAGTGTGTGTGTAAGTCAACCCTTCACAAGACTGAGCCACCTGCAGGCAATCCTAAGGCCAAAGAGTCCTATAGGAACTCATCCTTTAAACTTCCATACTTGATTTCAACCCTCTAGGTGATTAGGGGTCTACAGTCAAGTTTGTGGAGTTTGCAGGGAGTTAAGAAGTGGTTTGAAATTCTAGATGGTGGATCCCAATTCTAATCCTCTAAGATAGTCAAAGGAAAAGCCTAAGGCTAGATCCTAAGTACTAAAGAGAAGAAGAGAAGACCTCATCAAAAATGAGGTCAACACTTGTTATTTGCATATGCACCTCTTATGTAGTATGTCTCGTATGATGTCTTGCATGCCCATCATCATTTGCTTGAGACACATTTCTGAGTGCCTACCCGTACACTAATTACATTTGTGTGATTCTCTCCAGTGAGGACCATTACCCCTTTGGGTCACTGCCTCTAAGGCACACACATTCGTCAAGCCCCTACCCCCTCGACACACTCGCCCTTTCGAGTTACTGCCTCCACTGCACACTCATTCGTCGAGCTCTTGCCTCTTCGACACGCTCATCCTTTCGGGTCACTGCCTCCACGACACACCCATCTGTCGGCTCGCCCAGAATGAAGTGTCAAAGATGCTGGCCGCAGGTCGTAATGGAACGCATGTGTTATTGAAAAATATGGTTGTATTCATTTTCAAGAATAACATTTGACAACTTACTAGTTGTTGCTTTTGAATATGTTGTTCTTCCATCGACGGTATTTTTCACTCGAGCTTGTAAAATAGCCTATGTATTGAAACTTGAATAGATAAACCTTCTGATATGATTGAAGAACTCTAGAATGACGTGGGGCACTGAGAAAGTGTTATTTATGAAGTTGCCCCTAGTATGGATGCAACTCTTAAAGACTTGATGTCTGGATTAAATGTGAGATGACTATCCTGCCACAGTCGTGCCTGAAACGTTAACGTGAATGACCTTTCAAAACTACAATGAATGTTGGCTCTAGCCTGGAAGGAGTTGTGGAAGAATTTATGATTGAATAGGATGCGAGAAGACCGCCCTATTACAATCGTGCCTGAGACGATGTGAACAATCTTTCAAAATTACAATGAAGCTTACCTCCCATATCGAAGAATATTTCAAAGGCGATCTTCAAGATGCAAAGGAGGTTCTTTCACTAATTTGATGAGGTGAGCTTGCTACCTAAGAGTTGAAGACAGTGCCAGACGGGAGACGGAACTTCACTTCCCACAGGAGGTGCCAAATTGATTCGTACTAGAAGGTTCACGGTGGTAGGGTAAGAGATTATTGTCTTAGTAGTGCACGAGAATTCAACACACTTAAATGAAAAGAGAATAACTAGTATAAACACTATAAGTTTTTACGTGGAAAACGCGTAAAATGAAAAAAACTACAACCCTTGAACTAGCTGAAAAGATCCACCATAAACTGGAGATTAGAAGTACAGTCTTTTGTTCTACATGAGGGGAATGATTACACAATCTTTCGAGCTATAAAGTACGTATGTGGATGAACTTGTTGTAAGAAGAGGGTGGTATCCGATAGTGATCAGCAGCAGTCAGAGAGTGGTGGTAGGCAGTGGGGTGGCGACAGATTGTCAGCGACGATCGACGATGAGGTGATGATGAACTTCAGCTCATTCTCTAAGCTTTAGTCTTCTTCAGGCTTCAAACTCTCCCTCCATTCATGAGAGAGGTTAGACTCTATTTATAGAGTACACTTGCAATTAATGAAGGAATTTGAACACTTATATCGAACGGCTCAAAGAGATTCATTTAATCAGATAATGTTTCATGGATATTTGAATGCCTTAAAAATATCGAAATTGAGCGATCTTGGCCTCGTTGGATATGCCTTGTTGAGGCACTTAATTTGACTATAAGCTCGCTAGATTCGACATCTGTTTGACATTCCAAATATGTCAAAAAAAAATCTAGAAGCGATTTAATAGCTTGATCAAGGCTTGATTTGGCTCGAATTGAGTCAATCTTGATACCATTGTCCATGTCGTTGAACGAGTCAGTTTGATTGTAAATTTGTTGAAATCGAAGTTCTAAATAGCATTTAATTGAACTTTAAATATTTTTTTGGTAAAAAAAAAAGCTAATCTAAAAACTGTGCCGTATCTCGAAACCCATGCCTAATGATGAAATTTGTTGATGGCGCATCGATATGTATCCCTCTAGGGTCAACTGTCAATGGGGATTTCGCTATCTTTGGCTTTGTCATCTTCAAGTACTTTACGGAAAAATCCTCCTTCAGCTCTTAACTGCACTAGAAGAACTTTGCTTGCACATTTCCTTGTCAATCCAAGTATAAATAAGAGCAGTTGCTTCATCAATCCTGGGGACTTAATAGAAAAAATAAGAATGGGGAATGTAAGAAGAGCAAAGCTAGCCATGGACATGCTTCTGCTCGCGTCGATTTTGCTGGAAGACATGAGATGTTCCTCTGCAATGGTGCTGATCATCTTCGGCGATTCATTGAGTGATGTTGGGAACAATTACTATCTAACTAGGAGCTTGGCCCGCCCGGCTTTGCCATGGTATGGGATTGACTTCGGTGATGGACTGCCCAGTGGAAGGTTCACTAATGGCCGCACCGTTGCTGACATAGTCGGTAAGAAATTGCTACTTTATTATTATATTATATAAGATCGTTGGAACTTGATTCTAGGCTTTCATGTTGCTTGCTGGTTTAATTGTTTAAAGTTCATTTAGTGAAAATGTTATAAAGTGCTAGAGAGGGTGGGGGAAAAAAATTGGCCGGAATGATACCCTAATTGACAAATCTTTTTGTTTTTAATTAAATTTATGTGAGAATTTTGAATTTCAGGTGGTTTAACAATCTTCTTTCCATGTGAGGGATTTAGACGTCAATTATGGGAGTCCCCCCTTCTTAGATGGATGTATGCTTTCCAAAGCTAACAAAATTGTGCATATATAACGTAATTTTCGTTAAACCTCACAAGTAGAATGAAGTCGAACTCTTAAAAATTTATGCATCTTTTGGTGTAATTGTACAATTTTATTAGAAACTCTCAAGTTTAGTGTGCTCGCATCGGAGCACTCTCCTCTTGGAAAGTTACATCAACGAGACAAAATCATGAAACCATTTAGCCAAAGCGGATAATACTTGGATGGGTGAGAGTTTAGGTTGTTACATATAGTGCGGTCATGGGAGTTGCTTGCTTAATCATGTTAAAATTGTTAGCATGAACCATAAGAGATATAAATTTTATTTTCCATTTAATTTTTATGTGGATTAACAATATCTACTCATGTGAGGGTTCTTCACATGATCACCTATTTCTCTTAAATATAATCTCTTCAAATCATATAAAATAACATGCACCACAACACTTAGTTAATCATGTGGTATAGTTATTGAAGCACTCCCATTTATTTTTTCTCAATTGTTTTAGAAGTTATGATGTCCCATGAAAAGTATAATCCCTATAAACAATTTGACTATGATTAGATCATTGGCTTTGATAGCATTTAACAGAATTTTGGAAAAAAAGTGAGCCAACAAAGTTGTGCTTGATACATCAGGTATCCATTAAATTCATTTTCAACCTGAAAATGCTAGCTCGGCCTTCAATGAGAGGAGCTATCACTTGACCTTTGTATGGTAGCATGCTTATATTATACGGGATTTAATCCAATATATCTATGTGCTACATAAATTACTCTGGACTAATCCAAATCCTTTAGGTGAAACACATGAAAATTATTTTTAAGTATATTTTCTCCTAGAAGACAAACACAATATAAGCTAATTGCACAAACCAAGGGCAGTGACTGCTTTAACGTGGCAGCTGACGGCTACGACTGTCATTTTTGAGGTGGTAGGCACCAAAAACTGTGGAAGAAGGGTATAGGTGATAACAACTTTTAAAGCATGGTTGAGCACAACAATATTTTTGATCAATTTCAACCTTTGAAATATTTTTATATATAAGTATAAAAATACTAAGGAATTGGAACCCCTACTCTTTCTTCAACCAATTTGAAATCCTTATTTAGTTGTTTTTAATACTTTTTATTGTTGCAGGTGATAAAATGGGTCTCCCAAGGCCACCACCTTTCCTTGATCCTTCACTGAATGAAGATACTATACTTAACCAAGGAGTCAATTACGCATCAGGAGGAGCTGGAATCTTGAATGAGACCGGATCAATTTTTGTAAGCTTCAATACACATTTTTTATTGAATCCAATAAGAATAAACTGAAACATTTGTACTAAAGTCATATACAAATATTTGCGGTGCAGATTCAAAGATATTCACTTTGGAAACAAATTGAGCTGTTTAAAGGAACTCAAGAGATGATAAGAAGGAAGATTGGCAAGGAAGCCGCAGACAAGTTCTTCCAACAAGCTCTCTATGTTGTAGCCATGGGAAGCAATGACTACATAAACAACTTCCTCTTGCCTTTTTGCTCTGACTCATGGAAATATAATGGAGATACATTCACAGACTACCTCATAACTACGCTTGAGAGCCAATTAAGGGTAAATTATTAACACAAACTATATCAATGTGGTATGAAGATTATATATATTTTACTTATTGTTTCCATACACGTCAATAATTGAAGTATAATTCTTTCTCCTTCTTATATAGTTGCTGGTGCATATAATGCAGGCTTTGCACTCGCTGGGAGTAAGGCAGATGACATTATTTGGTTTAGGCCCACTGGGTTGCATCCCTTTGCAGAGGTCTTTTACTCAATCTGGGCAGTGCCAAGAGTCTACTAACCAGCTAGCCCTCAAGTTTAATAGCAAATCTGTGAATCTCCTTGAGAACTTGTCGAAAACTCTTCCAAATGTTACTTTTAAGTTTGGAGATGCTTATAATTCTTTTTATGATCTTATAAATAGCCCAAAAAATTATGGTTTGTATTTTATTCCGAAGTATATTAGATCAAATTATTATGATTTTTTTATGATAAATAATTGGTTTCTTGTTTGTAGGTTTTACCAACGTAACAGACCCTTGCTGCTCAATAGGAAATATAAGACCTTCTATCACATGCACGCCATTGTCAAAGTTGTGCAAAGATAGAAGCAAGTTTGTGTTCTGGGATGCATATCACCCCACAGACAGAGCAAATGAACTTATGGCGCACTCATTCCTCAAAATTCTGGGCATTGATCAGAAGCCAACTAATGGAACAAGTTAATGATTCATAACCTGAGAAAATCTCGACACATACTTCTTTGTTTGCTGGACTCTAAATTTCTTACTTGCTACAACATAAGTATTGTACAAAAGATTTTTCGGTGAGCATAGCTCAAGAAATTTTCACGCTTTTGTTTAATATTACGCCTGGAAGGGCTCAAGGGCAGTATGTACTGATTTTGAAAACACAATAACCTCTTGAATAAATGATAATATACTTCGGATAATGTAATAAATTATATTTTTCTTGTTTTTTATTGGTTATTTATTCTTTGAAAGTAAAATATGGAACTGTAATTCAACTCCATTGTATATAAAATTTGGACATGCTTTTGCGTTTGACCAGAGCTGCTAACCCACATTTCATTTGACATATTCTTGAGTTCGATGTACCACAATCTTCTGTAGGGGTGTGAGATTGGGTTTACAAGTTGGGTTCAGGTCTGACTCCAAATTGACCCAACAAGAAATTACTCAACATGAACCGACTCAAATATTAAACATACTTTCAATCCAAACAACTTGAATCTGACCCACATAATTTGTTTAACATATATATAATAGTTATCGGCCAATTTTGCTTTATATTTGGGTCAAAAATTTGTGTAGGTGAATCAAATTCGTGTTAACAGTTCAAATTTAGGTTGGGGTTTGAGCCAAACTACTAATATGAATCCCATCAAATATTAAACAAGAATCCAATTACCCAACCTATATAACCCATTTAATTTATGCATAATAATTATAGGTCAATTTTGAGTCAAATTTGGATTGGCAAGTCAAATTTCACGTTGACAATGGAAATTCTGGTTGGTAGCATGGCCCAAAATATTAAATGTGTGAAATTTTAACCCAAACCTAACTCAAAAATACCCAACAAAAAAACTAATCAGGCTAATTATTTACCCCCTTAATTCTCCCAAATTATTTATCACTTAATAGTGTCTGGATGCAAGAGGGGCAAGTTGGGTCCTGCAAAACCAATAATGAAGCTAGTTTGCAGTTGAAATATAAATTTATAAATAAGTACAAATTATTAGTTTTTTATAGAAGAAAATTTAAATTGATATGAACCATGGTAGTAAATACTAGATAAATGTAACCACTGTTTATTTTATTGGCCAAATATATCTAAAAGCTTGTTATAGATTAAAGTACCCCTTACTTTTAAACAAAAAGATGTTCATTTAAATTTAATTGCGACAAAAATAATTTGAATAAGATTTGAATTATATAACGGCATGGTTTGTGTCAATATTTTGAATTGAACATTGTTTTAACAATGTTCAAATATTGTTTGAATCATGTTTAAATTAAATTTGCTCATGGTTTGAATATGGATAAACAAAATGAACAGAGTTTGAACATGGCCTGATCATGTTATGAACATGGTTAGAACAAGATTCAATAAGATGTGAATATAAATTATATTGCAATATTTTTATAAAATTGATTGAATTAATATGGCAACTACAATTGAAACAACCTATTATAAATGTCAAATAGAACAAGCATAACACAATAAAATGCTTTTTAAATGGTATAACACTACATATATAACATTTAATTGTTCAGTATTTCACAAAGAGGATAATACACGCAAGAAGAAAACAGAGAAAGATGAATGCATATATTGTGAAACTGATAACTTGTTTCCATATTTCCGAGAACAAGTAAGAAGAAAAAGAAGAGCATATAAAGCATTTAAACACACACACACACATTTTTTCAGAGAGGTATTTGAGATTAAGTTGTTTTGTATTATCCATTTGTAATAGATGAAGGGTCCAGATTGACTATTGTTGTACGTAATGGTCTCGGTTTTGTTTGTTACAATTGATTTTAGATTGTTGTTATCCTCTTTGAAGTTGACGGTTCATAGCTGAACTATCAACTTGTCATAAAGATAATAAATTTTGGAGGTAGATGACGATTTGGTAGATATGTCAGCAATACATTCATGAGAGGAGACGTGGCATATTTAGCTCAAGTTTTAATGCGGTCTAAAAAAAATAATAACCATCAATTTTGATATGTTTTGTACAAGCATGAATTATTACATTATTTGCAAGTGTTAGAGATGCCATATTTTCATAGTAGAGCAGAGTGAGATGTTGAACACATGAAATTCTTAAAAATATATGGTACATGTTAGTAATTTCAATGGCGATATTAACAGGAGAATAACATTTTGCTTTCAATGAGGACCAAGAGATTGTTGTTTGATTTTTGACTTCTTAGGATATTATGTAATTATATAAGAACATGCAAAAGCTCATCGTAGATTTTCAATCTTCAATGTTGTTATCCCAACCAAAATTAGAGTAGTCTTGAAGATATAAAATAATCTTTATGATTGGGATAAGCAGTCACCACAATAGTGTTATAAAAAAATTGACCAGTTCATAAGAGAATAGGAGTACACGAAGAGCTAATATGATCATTATGCATATTTCAATAATATAGCCAATAATTAGTTCACTTGCTTTTTTATGTTGATGATATGTTGATCACATTTGCTAGTCATGTTGAGGTTGATGGTATAAAGAATGAATTGTTCAAACATTTTGAAATGAATAAGTTGAGTGAAGCTCGCAAATTACTTGACATGGAGATTCTCAGAGAAAAGACAACTGGAAAGGTTTGGTTTTCGCAAGGAGCATATGTTTGGAAGATGCTAAATAAATTTGGAGTTGATAACTCGAGCAAGGCAGTGAGTCTACTCATTGCATCCCACTTTCAATTAAGTTCAGATAAGTTTCCTAAAGACAAACAAAAAAGGAAAGATATGTGATATATTCCTTATGCAATATAGTGGCAGTTATATGTATGTTATGGTTTGTACTATACTAGATATTGCACAAGAAGTTGGTATTATAAGAAGGTTCATGCATGATCCAAGAAGGAAACATTGATGAACTGTTAATAGTATTCTGAGGTATCTGAAAATTAAAGTTGATGTTGGCTTAGTGTTTGAGAGGCAGTCATATATGAAAGATTGGTTTGTAGGTTACACTGACTTAGACTATTCAGTTGATATGGATATGTGGAGATCTATGAATAGTTATTTATTCACATTGGTAGGAAGTTCAGTCAGTTAGTGTTGTGGGAAAATTGCTTGGATAAATTTCTTGCAAGAGAGAGAAAAAACAATACAAAGAAATACAACCACAGGAACACAAGAGGATTACGTGGTTCGGTCTTTTGACCTACATCCACGGGAGGGAATAGAAATAATCCACTAAGGCAAGAAACAAAAGGAGTACTTAGCTTTACATAGATGAGCCCTCATCTTCTATGGCCTCCCTTCACGTCCAAGGCCTCCAAGATGCTCTCCTCACCCTTAACAAGTTAGCCCCCACTCCTTGAGTTCTTTTCACTCTTACAAAACCCACACAAAAGCCTCCCCTCCTCTCATCTATTTATAGTAGATTAGATTACATTATAATATTCTAGTATAAAGATGAGGTGGAACCTTCGAGGATCGCATGGCTTCCGCATGTCCTTCCACATGTCCCCCTTTTAGAGTCCTCCATCGCATGGTTTCCACATGTCCTTTCACATGTCCGCCTTCCATCGCATTACCTCCACATGTCCTTCCACATGTCCTCTTCTAGGGTCTTCCATAATGAGGTGGCACCTTCTAGAGTCATATGACTTACTTCTCTCCTCATATATTTATAATAGATGAGGCCTAAACAATAGAGGCTTAAAGTAAGGAGGAATTTACAAGAGTGGCACTTGTCTTAGTGACTAATTGGGGGTCAAAATAACAGTTAGATGTAATTTCTTTAGATTATTATTGCTTTGTCAACCACAGAGGATGAGTACATGACAGTCACAGAGGCGATGAAGGAAGCGATATGGATGCAAGGTCTATTGGATGACTTAGGTGTTGATTAGAAGTCTCTGATGGTGTTATTTGAAAGTATGAGTGTAATATTCTTGGCCATAAATCCAGGTCATTATGCACGTATCAAGCATATTGATGCGAGGTACCACTTTTTTTGAGTTTAGTTGATGACGACAATGTTATGTTGATTAGATAGATACAAAAGAGAACCCAATAGATATCTCATGCAGATACTGCCAGTTCAGAAGTTGAACTAGTGTATGAGTTTGGTGAACATATGAGCTCGGGGCATATTGCCCAATTGAGCATTTTGAAGAACTATATGAGGCTTGATCCCTTTGAGAAGGGGGTGAGTAGACAACAATCTTAGTGCAACTGAATTAGAACTTGAAGCTCATTTGGTTATCTCTCATTTATATGTAAGTAAGAGATGAGGTGAAAGTTGTTGTATTTAAGACTTTTTATTGTAATTAGGGTTAATTTGATCTTTTTTGCTTTATTTACTTGCATGCACTAATCCTACTCTATGAAATGGGACTTAGGTTTCATGAGAGTTGATGATGAGAAGTACCCCAAGCTATTTTTCTCTCTCCACGTCCGATGCTAGTTGAATCTCCCTCCCCATGGAAGTAGGCAAATCAATTCAACATCAAACCATGTAAATCTTTTGTGTTTAATTGACATTATATGAATTTCTTCGTTTTTGCATTGCTTTCATATAACACAAAGCACACTATCAATACTCACATTATTGCTAACCACCATCAATAACAACAATATATGTAATCACAAAAAAAGCTAATATATATGATTGATATTATTTTAACTTCGAAGTAATGTTGTGAAAACCAGACCAGATATCAAACCAGAAGAAGGAATGGTTCAATGTTCATTGGTTCGATAAAGTTTGAGTTGGGGGTTGAACTACGTTTATTTAAATTTGACATAAATAATATATTTTAAAATTTTGATTATTAAAATATAAAATAAATACATTATTAGTTTTAATAATTAATTTTCAAAAATTTAAATATGAAATATAAGAGTAGCATACTAGCATTAATATATATATATATATATATATAAGAATCTAAAAGAAGTAAAATCACCCAAGGCATGTTGGTTCCTCTTCCTCTCATCCCGAATCTGCCATGTGGCGTCGAGGAGATTTTTGCCTAACGAGTAATCTTCTTCTTTAATAAAACTCCATTTAAATATATGATTACCCTGCTTGACTCCATGTCCAGTTCTTTTCCTCTCCATTGGAAACTCCCCATATCGGTGAAACTCCTCATGTAGACCACTCCTACAATTCTAATGTCGCATAAATAATAAGCTTGGAACCGGTTTGTTGGTCCAAAGGTTGGCGGTTCAACCAATTTCGATCGGTTCACACCCAAAACTAATTTGTTGTTTGGTACACACCATATTGGCCACTAGTTTACGGTCAAATCGGTCAAACCGAACGGTTCTGTCCGGTTTTCTAAACCTTGCTTCTAACATCAAAACTAAGATTTATATTTGCAAAATCATTTCATCTATCAATACTTTAATTTTTTTCCCCAACTTTTATGCTTAAAAATATTAGTGCCTCTTATAACCATTTTTTTAATATATGTGTGTGATGAATCTTCAAATAAATAAATTCATTAAATCATCTCATTATGCTGTCACAAATGTTCTACACAAAATATATTTTTGTCAATATAGAATTATTCGTATTACAAGTGTCATTAATTTCACCCATTTCTAACTATTCATTAATATAACTAAACTATTAGATAAATATATATAAACTATAAGATAATATAGTAAATTTATTAAACATTCCTTAGCATACACATGGCAAAAAAAAATATTGCGAGTTCATTAGTTTAGTTTTATTGTCTAATTCTTTTTTCAAATTTAGTTTTATTGTCTAATACTTTAGATGTTTTGATGGATAACTCATGACATTAAAAAAGGAACTATTGGAAGTGTTTTATAAATTACTTGAGAGAAAAGTTTGGATTTATTTTATCTCACATCAAGCAATTTGAAATTCAACGGCTATGTATTCAAAATTTTGTATATAATACACTATTAGTACAGACCACCAAACGAAACCTAAGTTCGTTCTTAGAATTAATTTGGAAATGCAAAAATTAAAATCATCAAATACCCCAAGTTTTTGTATTTAATTCTCTCTCGTTATCATTACATCACATCCAAATAAAGACTGAATTTTATATATTATTAAATGTGTTTCCTTTCTCCGCTCAAATTAAACATAGGCTTATAAGATACGTTAAGGGGTACGGAAATTTTGATTAATTTTTATAATTTGCAATCACATTCATCAGCAAAATAAGTTGTCAACATGACCCACCAACCCAACCTATCAGGCAAATTCAACTCCTCTCGTAACCGTTAAACTATAGCCTCTTATGCAAATCTTACTAGAAGTTAGGTTGAAGGTAGGTCCATCCAACCCTCAGAAATCCACTTGTCTGCCTCAAAGCCTCAAACCAGGTCTCAATATCCATCTCTCTTAGGTCAACTTCCAATGGGGATTTCGCCATCTTTGGCCTTGTCATCTTCAATTCCAAGGAAAAACCCACCTTTAGATCTTAGCTGCACTAGAAGAACTTTGCTTGCACATTTTCTTTACAATCTTTGTTTAAATAAGAGCAGTTGCTTCATCAATCCTGGTGACTTAATACAATAGAAGCATTAAGAATGGGGAATGTAAGAAGAGCAAAGGTAGCCATGGCCATGCTTCTGCTCGCGTCGATTGTACTGGAAGACAGGAGATGTTCCTCTGCGGTGGTGCAGTTCATCTTCGGAGATTCGTTGATTGATGTTGGGAACAATAACTATCTCACTAGGAGCTTGGCTCGCCCGGCTTTGCCATGGTATGGGATTGACTTCGGCGATGGACTGCCCAATGGAAGGTTCACTAATGGCCGCACGATTGCTGACATAGTTGGTAAGTAATTGCTAGTCTCATTACTATATTGTATATGATCGTTGAAACTTGAGTCTAGGCTTTCATGAGGCGTGCTGGTTTAATTGTTTAAAGTTCATGTGGTTAAATCTTATGAAGTGCTAGAGAGTAGGTGGGAGAAAAATTGGCCGGTATAATACCCTAATTGTCAATTCATTTATTTATTTTTTTAATTTATGTGAGAATTTTAAATTTCAGGTGGTTTAAGAATCTTTTTTTTCTTGTGAGGGATTTAGAGATCAAGGGGGAGTCACCCACTATTAGATAGATGCTTTCCAACACGTAAAAAAAATGGTGCATTTATATATTGCTGAATCTGATTTTGTCTGATCATGTCGAAGGAATAGAATGGGTAAGTTGAGAGAGAGAAAAATAGAACCAAAGAGAGAGACAGAAGGACTTGCCCTGTCAAAGAGGTAAATAAGGTGTTTCCAGGCTCTTTGACCAACTTTATTTCACTTAAATAGCTCCGATTACAAGGAGAGCCAAAAGCCCTTTTACACAGAAGCACCTGGACCTCTTATTTATAGATGATAGAATGATCATAAATAAATTATAATGTTGCACTTAGTTTATAGATTTACAAAGAATATTTTAGCCTTTTTGGCGTGCTCGTACCTATGGTTCAACAGCTCTTCGCTTGATTATCGTTCGTCAGCCCTTCGACTAATTGCCTGACTTTTGTTCGGCTATGGCCGGCAGAAATGACCTTTGGATCAGTCGGCAGTTTATAGGTCCCGTGGAGTGAGCAACTGGAGATTCGCGAGAGCAAAGCGTCCATTTGGTTATATTTAAAAATGCTAAATCTATTACTTATATTATAATATCATCAACTTATTCTTTTAAATTCTGTAACCTTTATTAGTTACGATACCATTAACAATTAATTTAAGCTTCCTGCGCCCCGTGTAGATAGACAGCCAAGCCATCGATCGGCATTTGGGAGACTGTTGGCCGGTTGCTAGGAGGTGGTCGACTGGAAGTTGGGAGATGGCCGGCTGATGGAGCTAGTTCCGGCTGGAGTTGGAGAGGTGGCCGGCTAATATTTAGAGGGATTTTGGTGGTCGGTCGGTGGTCTGAGATGGTCCGCTGATTGGGTTGCTGACAAAAGGGGCTAGGTGGCGGACGGTAGGGTGATTGTCTGGCCGTGTGAGGATATTTAAGAGCCTGTAGGATTTCAAGATGCCTTTTTTGTTGATTAGCAAAGAATTTAAATTTGCATTTTCGCTGATTTAAGATCCTGTGACTGTTTGGCAGGATGAGATGGCTTTAGGAAAGAGTGGTGCGAGAGGAGGAGAAAGATGGGAATTTTGGAGGTTTCGTTCGACGCGATCCCATCATGGCCTACCATTCCAGATCTTGTCGCTTTCGTTTCTGCGAGCCTGATCAAATTGGCTTTGAGATGGAGGTTGTGTCCGGCGAGATTTTAAGGGATGCTGCACAGTATGAATATTGAGGTTTAGGTGCGAGATATGTAAGTATGTGCGGAAATCCCTCATATATATGAATTGAGTGGTATGCATGGGAGCTGCTGTTGTTATTCTTTTGTGCCATGTTATATTTTTAGAAATGATTAGGTGCAAGTTCGATTTTTAAATTAGTTTAGCTGATTCTGAGGTGGCCAACCAGTGAGGTGATCAGCTCTCGCTGATATTCGGCCCGCTACCTTCCTCTGTGATTGGTCAAGTTTTGAGCGGACATTTTTTGGTTATACAAACATATTAATCATATAGTATGAAATTCCTTAAGTAGAATGGAGCTGAACTTTTAAATATTGAGAGATCTTTTGTTGTAACACTGAAATTTCAATAAAAATAACAAAGTTAAGCGTGCTTGTATTGGAGCACTTATAGGATGGGTGATCTCTTGGAAGTTACACCAATGAAGCAAAATTATAAGACCATTTGGTCAAAGCAGATAATAGCTTGATGGGTGAGAGTTCGGGTTGTCACGTATATTGCGGTCATGGGAGTAACCCGCTTATTCATGTTAAAATGGTTAAAACAAACCATAGGAGATAAAAACCTTTTACCCTTTAATTTTTATGTGGATCAACAATATTAACTCATGTGATGGTTCTTCACACAACCACAAATTTCTCTTAAATATAAGCTTCTCAAATCATATTAAATAACATGCAACACATAATTAATCATGTGATATAGTTATTGGAGCACTCTCTTTTAATTTTTGCTTGATCACGCCTTCCATGAAAGTAGCAATCACTTGATATTTGTACACTAGCATATATTTTGCTTATATTATGTGGGATTTAATCAAATATATTTAAGTGTTACATATATTACTACAGAATAATTCAAATCCTAATGGGAAACACATTAAAATTATTTTTAAGTCTATTTTTCCCTAGAAGGCAAACATAGTATGAGTTAGTTACACTTGATATAAATAAAGCGTTGATGTCATCAAGGGCCGTAACCAACTTAAATTGGAAGCCGACAGCTACGACTGTCATTTTCGAAGGTGGTTGGTCACCAAAAGCTGTGTAAGAAAGGAATATGTGACAGAAAGTTCTAAAGCATAGTTAAGCTTGATAGTATTTCTCAATTTCAACCTCTGAAATATTTGTATATATAAGTATAAAAATACTAAGGGATTGAAACCCTATTCATCTACTTAATTAGGCTTATAAGCTCCATGTTTACTTCACCCAAATTGAAATCCCTAGTCTTGGTTACATTCAATTGTTGTTAATACGTTTTATTATTGAAGGTGATAAAATGGGTCTCCCAAGGCCACCACCTTTCCTGGATCCTTCACTGGATGAAGATACTATACTCAAACAAGGAGTCAATTATGCATCCGGAGGAGGTGGAATATTGAATGAGACCGCATCACTTTTTGTAAGCTTTAGGACACATTCTTAATTGAAAACAATAAAAAAAAACTGAAACATTTGTAATAAACGAATATAATTTTTTTTTTTGTGATGCAGATTCAAAGATATTCACTTTGGAAACAAATCGAGCTATTTAAAGGAACTCAAGAGATGATTAGAAGGAAGATTGGCAAGGAAGCCGCAGATAAGTTCTTCCAACAAGCTCGTTATATTGTAGCCATGGGAAGCAACGACTACATAAACAATTTCCTCTTCCCTATTTACTCTGACTCATGGAATTATAATGGAGAGACATTCACAGACTACCTCATAACTACGCTTGAGAGTCAATTAAGGGTAAGTTATTAACATAAACCACATTGATGTGGTATAAATATTACATATATTTTACATATTTTTTACATGCACGTCAGTAATTGAAGTATAATAATTTCTCCTTATATAATTTCTGGTGCATATAATGCAGGTTTTGCACTCGCTGGGAGTAAGACAAATGACATTATTTGGTTTAGGCCCACTGGGTTGCATCCCTATACAAAGGTTTTTTACTCCAACTGGGCAGTGCCAAGATTCCACAAACAAGCTAGTTCTCCGATTTAATAGCAAATCTACGAATCTTCTCGAGAACTTGTCGAAAACTCTTCCAAATGTTACCTTTAAGTTTGGAGATGCTTATAATTCCTTTTATGATCTTATAAATCACCCCAAAAAATATGGTTCGTATATTCTTTCAAAGGGTATTAGATCAACTAATTATGCTTTGTTTATAATAAATAATCACTTTCTTGTTTGTAGGTTTTACCAACGTAACAGATCCTTGCTGCTCAACAGGAAACATAAGACCTGCTATCACATGCACGCCATTGTCAAACTTGTGCAAAGATAGAAGCAAGTATGTGTTCTGGGATGAGTACCACCCCACAGATAGAGCAAATGCATTTTTAGCTTACTCATTCCTCAAAAAGCTGGGAATTAAACAGAAGCCAATCAACGGAACAAGTTAATAATTCATAACATGAGTAAATCTCTGACATATACTTCTCTGCTAGCAGGACTCTGAATTTCTTACTTACTGTAGCATAAGTATTGCCCAAAATATTTTTCAGTGAGCTTAGCTAAAAAAATTTCACGATTTATTTAATATATGCCTAGAAGGGCTAAGGGTGTATGTAATAAGCTACTTCTTGAGTAAATGATAATGTTGCTCATACTGTAATAAATTATATTTTTATTGCTTTTTATTTGTTATTTTATTTTGAATGTAAAATTTAGAACTGTAATTCAACGTCTATATATTTTGCCAAAGTCTTTTTGTTCAACTAGAGATGCCAACCCCAAATTTCATGGGAGGTATGCTCCAGTTTAATGTACCTCGGTCTTCTTTATGGGTGTGAAATCGGGTTTGTAGGATCCGTTCGCTTCATCCCCGAATGAAACTACTTGAATTGAGTCAAATACTAAACATGCTTTCCATGCAACTAACTTGAATCCGACCCACATAATATGTTTAATATATATATATATATATATATATATATATAATAGTTATTGGTCAAATTTAAGTCAAGTTCGGATCAAATTGAGTTGGTGAGCTAAATTATTGTTGACAGTTTAAATTTGGGTTTGGGTCTGACCCAAATGTAACCTGAACTACTTAATATGAATCCCACTCAAGTATTAAACATGAATCTAATTAACTCGAACCTGGCCAACATAACCCATTTAATATATGCATAATAGTTATAGGTCAATTTTCAGTCAAATTTGGAGTGGCGAGTCAAATTCGTGTTGACAGTTCATATTCAGGTTCGCGGGTCAGTTCAAACCGACCTGAAAAATTAAATGTGTTGGTCTTGTTAACCCAAGCCTAACTAAAAAGTTAAGTTGGCCAATTGTTTACACCCTTGAATGTCTCCCAAATTATTTATCACTTCATAGTGACTAGATGCAAGAGAGTTGGGCCCTGCAAAAACAATAATCAAGCTACTTTGCAGTTGCAATATAAACTTACTGATAAGGACATATTATTTGTATAGTTATAGAAGAAAATTTGAATTTATATGAAACACAGTAGCAAAGAATAGATAAATGTAACACTTTTTATTTTATTGGCCAAGTAAACCTAAAAGTTTGTTTTGGATTAAAATACCCTACTTTTGAATTAAGAGATGTTTATTTAAAGTACACAGGACAAAAATAAGTTCGAATAAGATTTGAATAATATATTGGCAAGGTTTGTGTCTATATTTGAACCTTGTATTAACAATATTCCAATATTATTTGAATCATGTCCCAATAAAATTTGTACATGGTTTAAATATGGATGAAAAAGAGAGAGCAAAGTTTGAACATGGCTATATCATAGTATGAACATGGTTAGAACAAGATTCAATAAGATGTGAATATAAATTATAATGCAATATTTTTGTAAAATTGATGCAATTAATATGTTAATTACAATTGAAATGGCGTATTATAAAGGTCAAATGGAACAAGCATAACATAATAAAATGCCTTTTAAAAGGTATAACACGACATATATAACACAATATAATTCAATTGTTCAAATTTGTAGAATATTATCAAAAGAGCATAATGCACGTAAGTCGAAACCAGAGACAGATGAATGTATATATTGTGAAAGTGAAAAGTTATTTCCATATTTCCTAGAAGAAGCAAGAAGAAGAAGAATAACATATAAAGCATTTACACACACACATACACACTTTCACAAAGGTATTTAAGATTATGTTTGCTTGTTTTATCCATTTATAATAGATGAAAGGACTGGATTGATTATTTTTTTACGAAATAGGCTTGGTTATGCTTGCTACAGTTGATTTTAGACCGTTGTTATCTTTTCAAATGTTGATGTTTCATAGCTAAAATATCAATGTAAATCTGTCAGCGATGTGATCATGAGAGGAGACATGGCATATATTGTTCAAGTTTTAATGCTGTTTGAAATAAAATGATAGTCATCAATTATGGTATGTTTAGTACAAGCATGAAATATTGAATTTTTTGGAAGTGCTAGAGATGCCATATTATAATAGTAGAGCGGAGTGGGTTGTTGAACACATGAAGTAATTTCAATGGCGATAGTGGCAAGAGAATGAAATTTTTCTTTCATTGAGGGCCAAGTGATTATTGTTTGCTATTTGACTACTTAGGATACTAGGTTATTGCTCAAGAATATGAAATAACCAATAATATTAGAATCTTCAATGTTGCTTGCCCAACTGAAATTAGAGTAGGCTTGAAGATATAGATTAATCTTTGTGAAGGGGAGAACAAAATAAATGGTGACTTGAATATTGAAAAGCACCCTTTGGAGAAATTAATAATGAGATAGGGGTGGTCTATGTACGTGTTAGCAAGTTTTGTTGACAACAAATGAAAGATTAGGACAGGTAATAGTTAGGTAACATTGCAATCTCACTAGGTGCAATACACGTGGGTTAAATAAATCAAAATTTGAAAAGATGATAGATTTTTTTTTAAATTTTTTGTTGTTGTTTTGGATTAAGGATATATTTGCAAGAGATCATAATGCCTCTACAGAGTTTCGCAAGCATAGAGATTTATTCAAATGAAGATCTTGTTATGTATGGTTTATTTTGATGTTAGGGAAGTGATGACTTTCTCCCAGGTTTCTCACATATAGTTTTTGTTTGAGAGTGCATATGAGTTTTGTAATGAATATATTATTATTTCCTACGACTAAAATGTCATCCCACATAAATAAGAAAAAATATGTAAATATGATCTTGATCATAAAGCATGAGTGAGGGTAGGGGTGTCAAAATTAACCAGAAACATCAGTAAGAATCATATTTCCTCACTTGAAAAAATTGAGTTCAGGTTAACCTGATTAATTTTTAGGTTGAATTCGGGTAAAAAAATATTTTGGGTTGATCAACCAACCTGATTTTGACTTAAAAACCCAAATTTGACCAAAACTTGATTTAATATAACCCAAATTTAAGCCAAATTTCTACATATGTTAAACAGGATATTTGGGTCAGGTTTGGGTTAGTCTGGTTGAAGGTTGGCCGCTATTGGGTTAGAATTTTTGACTTATTTAATATTTATGTCAAGTTTGAGACAAATAGTTTTAGGTCGGGTTATTTTTGAATCACACATAATTATGATATTCTAACCCGATTTGACATCCCTAAGTGAGGAGTCAGCTGAAATGAAATGAAAGCCAAAATGAAGCAGATTTGAGAGAGTAGCATATCTTTTTCATGATTCCTGTTTGCGTATGTAGATAGATTTACGATGATATATAAATAATTATGATGATTTAGACCAAGAAATCCCTTTGACTGGTGCATGTACACATTGTTGTGGAGCTTTCCATGAAAAATAACAGCTAGAAATGTCAAGCTTAGTGATGGGGTGTGAGTTGTAAAGAGCAAATGTAAGTATTATTTTCATTTTAGCAACCAAACTAAATGTATATTTTGTAATCAAAACCATGTTCCGATTTGAAGAATTTAACTTATGCAAGGTGTGCCTTATAATGAGTAACAAAGGCATCATGATTCAATTTGGTCTTATATGTCCACTTACAACCTAATATATTTAAATAAGATTGTTGTGGAATTAGGGTCCATGTTTCTTGAGCATGACAGTCTTAAAATTTATCATACACGACTTTGAGCCAACATTCAAATTTATCAGTTATGGATTAGAAATTAAGCTCTAGAGGTGATGCAATAATGTGGTGTAAATTAAGGATTTTCTTTGGTTTGAGAGTACATGTTTCCTCATTGTGAGCATTAGATATTTGGATGGTTGTGAATTAGGTAGTGAGATTGAAGCAAGAGTTTTAGATTAGTGTGTAGATGATGGGATGATAGAGTTTTGACAGAGGGATGAATTATAGGGGATGAGAGAGTGGAAGATGATATGTGAGTAGGTTAATGTTTAAAAGAATATCAATAAGAGTATTGATTAGTTTGCTAATAGATTTAAGTGTTGAGTGGGTGGATTGAAGAATGAGAGTGAGGAGAGTCATATGAGCAGGGGCATATGAATAATTTCTTAAGAGGGGTGGATTTTTATATAGAAAAACATCCTAATGGAAAATAACATGGTCGGAGAGAAACATTTTGCTAGCAGATGAATGATGACATTTATAACCTTTCTAGTTAAAATGATAACCAATGAAAACACATTGGTTGATATTAGAGAGAACTAATTTTTACAGTAACGGTGAGGCCATGGATAATAAGCACATCAAATATTTTTAGATAAGTATAGTTTGATGGTTGATTGTTTAGTAACTAATATGGGATAAATGTTTAGTCATTGGTGATGATAACCTGTTAATGAGGTAAATGATAGTTAGCAATGTGTACCCCCATATAGAGAGAGCAAAATTTGAACTTCAAGAAGTCTGATGTGTATAATTTCAAGATTGTGTCAATGCTTCAATTCGACACCACTATTTTATTTAGGAGTAGATGAGTAACTATGTTCATGAGGTATTTTGTATTAAGTGAGAAAAAATATTTAGAGCATATTAGTATATTCTCCTTCGTCAACAAACTGAATGATCTTTATAGATTTAGTTCTTTGATATTCAACCATGTTTTTATAGTTTCTAAATTTTGATGTTAATTCTGATTTATTTTTCATAGGAAACATCCAACAAAAATGTGAAAATTTCTCTATAAAGGAAAAACAATATTTATAGCCTTTATTTGAAGTGTGTTGGCATCAATTTTTTTGATGTCACATGAGCGTGATGTCTATCTGAGAATACATAACTTGTTAGGAGAGTGACTTGTTTGTTGGTCATGATACTTAAACGAGCATTACCCATGAGGATATCATAGCTTGCAATGTGAGTTTTTGCATCAAGAATAATAAAAAGTATGATTGTTCTAGGGATTTGAGGATTCTAAAGTACATCACTTAATTGCTCTAGATACGCAGTTAGAGGATTGTTATTTTAAAGTATAAAAATGGATATTTTTGTTATTATAAGTATTATCCACCTATTTTAAAATTATATATGTTTGGTCATACGTGAGGCCATCTCTTGTAAAATGTCACCCCCTTTCTTGTGGTTTGATTTAGATTTCTTTGATCTTTAGGACAGTTCCAATGTGGCGACCCCATCATACGGTAACTGGAGACTTGATCCTGCACTTAGATGTTGGTTAGAACACTTTGCTCTAGATGGTGTGCTTGGCTATGAACTAGGATAATTGGTAGTCTTTTTTGATGTCATAGCTATAGTTCTCTGTTGATTTGGTTGCCTTAGCCAGACATCACTTTTTGTGCTTTTTTTAGTATGTTTGCATGTTCATTGACTTTGCTATGCATGGTAGTATATTAGAACAGATTTCTGCAGAGAGTCATGCCAAAATATGCAAACACACATGTACAAAGAAGGAGGAGCAATGTAATGATTTATATACTAACCATTTTCTGCAGATGCTGCTTAGCTCCTCTCGACAGTCATGGCTGAGACACGTTGCATGTAGATGGATTTTTGTGTTAACATGTTTTTGTTGGATTTTGGGGATCATGCGCAATGGAAGCGAAATTAAACATGTACGCATATTAAAGTCATTTCCCCAAAAAACCACCAAGGATCTCATGTGCTCATACAAATCAAAAACATAAACCCAAAAAGAAGTGCAAGAAATCATACCATGCAAGAGTTCTACTCTTAGATTTCCTCGGATCTTTAAGGCGCTGAAACCACCGCCCTATACCAGTATCCACACTCGAACGGATTTCCAAATGGCTTCCAACTGCTAGATCGGAAACGGGGTTTTCTCCAAAACCCAAAGAACTCTCTTCCTCTCTTGTGGATTTCAAAAGGAAAATAATAATTGACTTCATAAGCCATAACCCCTCCTTTTAATTGAAGTGACACCGTTTCATGGCACCTCTTCATTAAAGAGGTCATTTTTAATATATATTTAAAAACTCCTTTTTAAATATATGATGAATTAAAACTCTTTTAATTCATGCTTGTAATTTAAAATAATCTTATTATTATAAATTACTCAAGTGAGAGAGTGTTCATCAACCATTCTAGTCCATTCAAATTTTGTGCGACCCTATAGGTTCAATTAACATTGCGTAGGCTTAAATCACCATTTATAAACCTACAAGTTATAGTTGGTCTATAAGCAAGACACTATAACTACCCAAGTTAGTATGAATAGTCTCAAGATCCGAGACAACCCGATTGTTAATGACATAATCCCTTTATCACATGATATCATGATAGAATATAAGGCATGGATTAATGTCAACCTTATATCTCTCTATCTTTAATTTCTCGACTCCCGATTAGATCGATTAAATAAATGCAATTGATCTCCATCAATTCATTTGAGTGTGGCCACACAATTCTCGCCTAAATCATTCGAGGGGCCCGAAGATATCTCTCTTATTATAAGAGGGATAAATTCCATCTTGATTACTCATATCTCACTACATGATTCACATTATGCCCAATCATAATCTTTATGGTCATCCGATCAAAGACAACGTCGGGTTATGTCAAAACATAATATTCCTCATGTCGAGAACCATGACAATCTCGTGTCAAAGGATTCGATGTCACTACAACTCGAGATTAACATATGACTTATATCCAT
This sequence comes from Papilionanthe hookeriana x Papilionanthe teres, assembly GCA_022702705.1. Classification (NCBI taxonomy): domain Eukaryota; kingdom Viridiplantae; phylum Streptophyta; class Magnoliopsida; order Asparagales; family Orchidaceae; genus Papilionanthe; species Papilionanthe hookeriana x Papilionanthe teres. The sequence goes on along the minus strand of CM040425.1, from coordinate 63,096,788 downwards.
GATTTAATCTCAAAGCGAGTCGATCCAATATTTATTCTCCAATAAATACATATAAATCGATGTGTATCCCCATACATATATTCATCTCATGAATATCCATCAAACTTTATATTAATCTTTATTTATTGTCATTCCCACAACAATAAGCGATTATGGATATTTAGAATAATCTTCATAATAAACATGAAACTATTCAAGGTTCTTCTTCTATCATAAACATGCTAATTAAAATAGAAAAATATTCATAAAAAGTTCAAAATACATATCCATATAATATCCATATAATAGAGCCTGTGGCACTATCACTAACGAGCCTCCCACTCGCACTAGGCCCATTTATCAATGTATCTAATACCCATGGACCTTACATGACCCTCATGTTTTGCTTGTGGTAGAGGCTTAGTTAATGGATCCGCAACATTGTCATCCGTCGCAACTTTGCATATTTTAACGTCACCTCTCTCAATAATTTCTCTAAGGAGATGATAACGCCCGAGTATATGTTCGGATCGCCGATGTGACCTAGGTTCCTTTGCTTGTGCTATAGCACCATTGTTGTCACAATAAATCTCAACAGATTTGTGATACTAGGAATCACTCCAAGGTCGAAACAAATTTCTTTATCCAAACCGCTTCTTTCGCCGCATCACATGTTGCTATGTACTCGCCTTCGTTGTAGAATCAAGCAATGATGCTTTGCTATTGAACTCTTCCAACTAATAAGCACCACCATTTAAACAAAACACATATCCCGATTGCGATCGATAATCATCTTTGTGTGATCGAAAGCTTAGCATCCGTGTAACCTCTTACAACCGGATCATCTTCTAATCCACCAAACACCAAGAACACATCCTTAGTTCTTCTCAAGTACTTAAGAATGTTCTTGATCGCTATCCAGATGACTTTCACCGGATCCGACCGGTATCTCGCTAGTTATGCTTAAAGCATAAGAAACATCCGGTCTAGTACATAACATGGCATACATGATAGATCCTATAGCAGAAGCATAAGGAATCTTACTCATACGCTCTCGCTCATCATTAGTGTTAGGACACCGAGTCTTGCTAAGCGTTATGCCATGTGACATGTGCAAGAATCCTCTCTTGGACTCTTCCATACAGTAACATTTTCGCATAAGGTCTATATATGTACTTTGATTTAGAGTAATTAGCCTTTTAGATCTATCTCTATAGATCTTTATCCCTAGGATATAGGATGCCTCTCCTAAATCCTTCATCGAGAAACATTTACCCAACCAAGTTTTGACATCGTGCAAGGTAGGTATGTCATTCCTAATGAGTAATATGTCATCGACATATAAGACCGTAAAAACAATAGTGCTCCCACTAACTTTCTTGTAAACACAAGGTTCATCTTCATTTTCGATAAAGCCAAACTCTTTGATCGTCTCATCAAAACGAAGATTCCAACTCCTCAAGCCTCGCTTCAAACCATAAATGGATCTTAGAAGCTTAGCACACTTTACCGAATTCTCGGGATGAACAAAACCTTCGAGTTGTGTCATATACACATCCTCAAACAAGTTTCCATTAAGAAACACAAGCTTTAACATCCATTTGCCATATCTCATAGTCATAATATGCAAAGAATGGCAATGAGAATTCTAATAGACTTAAGCATGACTACTCGGTGAAAAAGTTTCATCATAGTCAATACCATGAATTTGTTTAAAACCTTTTGCAACAAGTCTTGCTTTATAAGTATGCATATTACCATCCATGTCGGCTTTTCTTCTTGAAAACCCACTTGCACCCAATGGTCTTAATATCATTTGGTGGATCAACCAAGTTCCAAACTTGATTATCATACATGGATTGGATTTCAGATTTCATGGCCTCTAACCATTTGTTAGAGTCTTGATTTAACATAGCATCTTGATAGATAGTAGGATCACCATGATCCATTAACAATACATCATGATCATTATTCATGAGAAATCCATATCTCTCAGGCTCATAACGTATTCTATCAGATCTACGTAGTTCTTGTGTTACAACCGGTGTGTCAATAACTCCTTGTCGACCACCATCATCCAAAGGTATTTCAATGTTATTTTGTGACTCTCGAACTTCTTCGAGTTGTACTTTACTCCCACTCGATTCCTTTAGAAATAAATTCCCTTTCCAAAAAGAAACCATTTCTAGCAATAAACACTTTGTTATCAATGGGATTGTAAAAGTAATATCCTTTAGTCTCATTAGATAACCCACAAAAATACATTTATCGCATTTAGGTTCAAGTTTATTAGAATGTAAACGCTTTACATAAGCTTCACAACCCCAAATCTTAAGAAAAAGCAAACTAGGCTTCTTCCCACTCCATATCTCATATGGTGTCTTTTCAACCCTTTTGGATGGAACTCTATTTAGTGTAAAAGCAACTGTCATAAGTGCATAACCCCAAAAGGAAAGTGGAAGATCCGATGCACTCATCATCGATCGAACCATATCAAATAGAGTTCGATTCCTTCTTTCGTACACACCATTCCATCGTGGTGTTCCAGAGGAGTAAGTCGTGAAACAATTCCACAACTCTTAAGATGATCACCAAACTCTCGGCTCAAATATTCTCCACCTCGATCGGATCGAAGCACCTTAATTGTCTTACCAAGTTGATTTTGTACTTCATTTTGAAAATACTTGAACATTTCAAATGCTTCATATTTATGTCTCATCAAATGGACATAACCATACCTACTCGAAATCATCAAGAAAGGTAATGAAGTACCCGTAACCTCCTATGGCTTCTATACTTAATGGTCCACATACATCCGTATGTATTAGGGCCAATAATTCATTAGCCCTTTCACCGTGTCCAAGAAAAGGCTCCTTTGTCATTTTCCCCAAAAGACATGATTCGCAAGTATCAAATGATTCATAATCAAATGAATTCAAAAGTCCATCTTTATGGAGTTTTGAAATGCGTTTCTCATTTATGTGTCCTAGACGACAATGCCAAAGATAGGTTACATTCAAGTCATTTCGACTTAAATTTCTTGGTAGTAATCTTACATACGTAAAAATCATCGGATATTCGAAGGTTCAAAACATAAAGACCATCTAGTAAAACAAAGATTTGCATAGAACATATCTTTATGATAAATGGAGCAAATATTATTCCTAATAATAAAAGCAAAACCATCATTATCCAAACAAGAAACCGAAACAATGTTTCTACACATCGTAGGAACATAAAAACAATTGTTCAATACTAACAAAAGCCCACCGGGTAAAGAAAGTTCATAACTTCCTACGACCTAAAGCAACAACTTTTGCTCCATTGCCTACGCGAAGATCCACTTCGCCCCGTTTCAGTTTTCTACTCCGCTTTAGTCCCTGCACATTTGAACAAATGTGAGATGCAGATCCAGTATCCACTATCCAGGAACTAGAAGGAGTATAATTAATCCGTATAACATTTATACTCGAAGCACTCGGTCCCACCAGCTTTCTTGTTCATTAGATCTTCCTTATAAAGTTTGTAATTTCTTTTCCAATGACCAGGTTCATTGCAAAAGAAACGTACATCATCCTTCCGGGATTTAGCCTTGGAACTAAGATTGGGCTTAGGTTTAGGATTGGAATTTCCACCCCAACCTTTGCCTTTTCCTTTTCCTTTCTTCTTAAAACTCTTACCCTTTCGCTTAACCATTAAGATTTGCCTGTGCTTGGATTTTATATTTTGTTCAGCTAGCTTTAAGCATCGTATGCAACTTCGATATTGATTTGTCCATCTCATTCATATTGTAGTTCATGACAAACCGGTCATAACTACGAGGAAGTGAATTCAGAGCAAATCAGCAGCCAACTCTCGGCTTAATGGAAATCCAAGCCTTCGCTGTGTGCTCCATGTAACCTTTCATTTTCAATACATGAGCACTAACCGAACTACCTTCGACTCATTTTGCAAGAATGCAATGCCTTGGTAGTTTCATATCTTTCTTGCCTTGCTTGTTGTTGGAACATTTCCTTTAGGTTTATGATCATATCATAAGCCTCCATATGTTCTAAATCTTTCTGGATCTCAGAACTCATGGCAACTAACATCAAGCAAGCAACATCTACAGAGTCACTATGATGCTTCTCATAAGCATTCTTTTCTGCTCTGGTGGCATTATCATCTGGTTTTTCAAGGTGAGGTTCATCTAGGACATATAACTTCCTTTCGTGTTTGAGAACAATTCTCAAATTACGAAACCAGTCAAGGAAGTTAGCCCTCGTAAGCTTGTCCTTCTCAAGGACCGATCGCAATGAAAATGCGTAATTGTTATTATTGTTGTCGGCCATCTACAATAAATGCAAAGTTTAAGTATATTAATTATGAAAAACTCCCACTAAATTAATAATCCCTCTTTTAAAATTATATTAACTTTAGTGGTATAAGATCCATAATTATACTTAATTTTAAGTCACTTTGGCATGACACTTAAAATCAAGTATATTTAGGTAGGTAACTATTACCAATTGCATCAAATGCAACTCTTAATGGGATTTTTGACATCTTATGTCGTAGCATGTTTAAATCTCATCTCATGCCCTTAGGCCCAAAACCATTTTGTAAGCCTAATTAAGTTTTACCATTTTAAACACATGAGTAAGCACTCATTACTCATCCTCGTCATGCTAATATTATCTAATGTACTCCTACTTTGGTAGAACCCACATCATGGTGATATTAGTTTTCGATGCGTGTTTAATAATAATGGATGGCATGAAAAACTTAAAATTTCAAATGAGGGATCGTTATGCATTTTAAATTATAATGATGTTATGATTTATTTTAAGTATCATATACTAAACCACATCACGTAAAATATCAAAATCGAAGCATAATTAAGCGTGTCAAAATATGGCCCTCAAAACTAGAATGATCTTCATAAGCCAACTATGAAGATCAAAAGTCCAATCTAAGGGTAAAAGGTAACTTCTAAAGTCTTCGAGATCACCATCTCCTGCATGAACTTCTAGCTCCTCCATCACCATGGTGGATAGTGGACTTCAAGTGCCTTGCTTTGTCTTCCCACGATTTATCTCACCAAGAATAAATATATGTAATATAAATTACAACAAAGCAAAATGACACGCGTACCATAATTAATAATTACATCTCATCGCAAAAAATTAAAATATTACAACCATGCAATTTACGTAATTCACTTGGCCATATTATGTGTCACGCAAGTCAATACATCATGTATTAATCTAATTAATACATCCATGTTTGACAAACTAAAAAAAAAATAATAAAATTACTTCGATAATCGTCTCGATGTTTCTAAAACAATTAAATTTATGAGGCGTTAGGAATAAAAACGGCGGTTCCGCTAAAATTTCTTAATTAAAATATGTACATCGCAATACTAAAATTTTATATTTTTTTGCCAAAAACAATCCAAAATTTCATAAATTATTTAAAAAGAATTTCATGCAAAAAAATTATAAATATTGCGATATAAATTCAACACTTTAATCTAATTAAAATTTGAATCCAGCATTTTAAATTCGCATTAAATCATAATTTAATTAATCATATTAATTAATTAATGCGAATAAAGTGCCATTCGAACGAATAGTACACGAGGGAGTCGGCCTTACAAACCAAGAGGTGCCAACCCATTGGACACCTATCGGTGTCAACTCCACATCGACCGCCCGCCATAACCGCCTCGCCACCGGCCAACCGTCGCCGTCGGCCAACCGCCGCCGTCGGCCAACGACCACCGTCGGCCAACCGCCGCCGCTGAATCCGCCGGCGGCCATAGCCGCCGCAGCTCGACGTCCAAAAACACCGTTAAATCGATTTCTATGAAAACACAAGTTGGCTCGATACCACCGTTGGATTTTCGGGATCATGCGCAACTGAAGCGAAATTAATCATGTACGCATATTAAAGTCATTTCCCCATAAACCACCAAGGATCTCATGTGCTCATACAAATCAAAAACATAAACCCAAAAGAAGTGCAAGAAATCATACCATGCAAGAGTTCTACTCTTAGATTTCCTCGGATCTTTAAGGCGCTGAAACCACCGCCCTCTACCGTATCCACACTCGAATGGATTTCCAAATGGCTTCCAACCGCTAGATCGGAAACGGGTTTTCTCCAAAACCCAAAGAACTCTCTTCCTCTCGTGGATTTCAAAAGGAAAATAATAATCGACTTCATAAGCCATAACCCCTCCTTTTAATCAAGTGACACTGTTTCATGGCACCTCTTCATTAAAGAGGTCATTTTTAATATATATTTAAAAACTCCTTTTTAAATATATGATGAATTAAAACTCTTTAATCTCATGCTTGTAATTTAAAATAATCTTATTATTATAAATTACTCAAGTGAGAGAGTGTTCATCAACCATTCTAGTCCATTCAAATTTTGTGCGACCCTATAGGTTCAATTAACATCGGCAGATAGGCTTAAATCACCATTTATAAACCTACAAGTTATAGTTGGTCTATAAGCAAGACACTATAACTACCCAAGTTAGTATGAATAGTCTCAAGATCCGAGACAACCCGATCGTTAATGACATAATCCCTTTATCACATGATATCATGATGTAATATAAGGCATGGATTAATGTCAACCTTATATCTCTCTATCTTTAATTTCTCGACTCCCGATTAGATCGATTAAATAAATGCAATCGATCTCCATCAATTCATTCGAGTGCGGCCACACAATTCTCGCCTAAATCATTCGAGGGGCCCGTAGATATCTCTCTTATTATAAGAGGGATAAATTCCATCTCGATTACTCATATCTCACTACATGATTCACATTATGCCCAATCATAATCTTTATGGTCATCCCAGTCAAAGACAACGTCAGGTTATGTCAAAACATAATATTCCTCATGTTGAGAACCATGACAATCTCGTGTCAAAGGATTCGATGTCACTACAACTCGAGATTAACATATGACTTATATCCATGATTTAATCTCAAAGCGAGTCGATCCAATATTTATTCTCCAATAAATACATATAAATCTGATGTGTATCCCCATACATATATTCATCTCATGAATATCCATCAAACTTTATATTAATCTTTATTTATTGTCATTCCCACAACAATAATTATTATGGATATTTAGAATAATCTTCATAATAAACATGAAACTATTCAAGGTTCTTCTTCTATCATAAACATGCTAATTAAAATAGAAAAATATTCATAAAAAGTTCAAAATACATATCCATATAATATCCATATAATAGGCCTAGGGCACTATCACTAACAGTTTTCATCCAGGTCGAGTTATTTTTTTACTTGCCCTATGTACCTTTTAGTTCTTGAAGTGTCTTGTAATCGAAATAAGATACCAGCTCAGATTCCGAGGCATTTGACACAAGAATCACGTGACCGGGGACCAAGAGCAGCAGCTCGTGTCCCGTGTCTTAATTTCGCATTTGACATTGATGTATAGCGTTACACCGGACATGTATATGCAGAGTCCGGTCGCATTTTTTCATTTCTAGGATGAGTTGTCAATCCAACGACACCGACTTTTTGTTATTTTATATTTCGCTTGATTTCTTGTTTACTTGCATGATTGTATGCATGAATTGGATTCACCCTTTTTGGATTGTGCTTCTGTATGGTATGTGCGTCGCAATAAATGCAATATAGGCTCTTTAGGATTTAAAATTCTAAATTTGCTACAAAAATTCTATTAAAATATTAAAGATAATTAAAATTATAGGAATAAAATATCTAGGAATTTAAAATTTTCACTCTTACATTCCTGCATGGCCTTTGAGTTGGACTTTAAAAGAGCTGTAAGCATGACTATCACCCCATCACATTTAATAAGGCCTCCACTTAGGATTGTAGTAGATAATTGCTTTCATATTGCATGTATCGAGGAGAAGTCTCTGTGCTTCTCTAACTAGACTGACCCAACATAGATTTCTACTTAAGTAGTCGTCTAGTCCATTTATGGTGTTAGAGGCCTCCCGACTCAGACGGGCGTAAGTCCTTTTATTGAGAGTTCTAATTTTGTAGTTGAACATCTCTTTCTCTTCCTTCATGTGGCGTCCTTGCCATTTCAGCAGGTATAAGTCCCACCACCTGGAGTTCCATTTGATTGTCATAAGATAGAGTTTGGTTCATTTAGCCTTAGGGTTACTGAGGTTCCCGAGGATGATACAATCCACGAATTTCTTATCGAGAATATCTGTATGTATTTGGTCAACTACCTTCACGACTAGGTAGACTTAGAGTCCTAGTAGCTTAGAATGACGGGTCAATGATACCCTAACCTAGCTACCTCTACCTTTTATAATTACTCCACCCTTCCTTTGTTGAGTCCCTTTAAGCTCTATCATCCTTTGCAACTTGGTTGATGTCTTCTTAATGAACATCTATTGTCGATGAACTTTGAAGCAGAGAGATGTTTTTGTCAATTCGACATGGTTATTCTCCAACCTCGCTTATCGGTGGGCTGGTGTCCATCTTTGGATTTAAGGGACTCACCCTCTCCTATGTGGTTCGGTACACGCTCCCGAAGCTGTGTGATGCTCCTGATTAAAATAATCCTTATTTGATGGTCTATTCTACAGGTTCATGATAATATAAGTGAAACTTTTTTAATTGAGAGTATTCTTAGGTATCCCTTAAGATGTAATTAACTAAGATACGTTCCTATGGGAGACTCTTGACCACCGAACAAAAGATGTTTCTTTTGATTATTTGGTTACGAGTGGTTTATGTAGAGATTCTCTTCGTGTATATTGTGTTTCAAGGTACTTCGATCCGATCCTGTTTAGGCATATATTCTCTACCCATCATACGGGGATTACCCATATATAAGCCTTCCGCTTGTTTCTTTTAATTGTTCTTCTATCTTTTGTCATATTTCTTTTCTTTTTGATTCATCTCCTCTTCGAATCATTTATAATGATATGTAAGGGAGATTTATTCGAATAAGTAAATTTTACTACGACATATAAATAAACAAGCTAACGACATCAAGAAGTTAAAAAGAACTAAGAAAAACAAGTAGTGAGATAGGGATTATGTTCATCAGAGTGAATAATATATATAAAAATTAAGCTGCAAGTGATAGAAATAGAAATTAGTAGTTTGTGAAATTTTGCCAAATTATAATGTATACATTTAAAGTGGTTGCTTAGGGGACATATATTTGATTGAGAACTGTTAGAGTGTGGACAACTAATCTATGAGGTTTGTCCCAGACAACTAAGCCACTTGGATCATGAGGATAGTTTGGAGAAGGCACTGTGAATGGGAGGCTATTTGAGACGGGAGTCGCACTTGATAGAGTAGAGTCCATTATGGGTTGAGCTAGCGCGAAGAGGTTGCTAGCAGTTACAGTCCATGACTAGGAATCCATTCGAATCAAAACTTATAGGACATTGATTATCATGAGTTAATTTGTCTATTGACATGATATTATGAGAAAAATGAGGTCCATCTGAAATTTTAGAGAGATGTAACTTACAAGATAGAGTCGAGAGAATGCAATTATTGTTATGAGCAATGGGTAGTTGCTGATCATTTCACACCATGAAATTGAGAACTAGGGTAACTTGTGGGTTAGAAATATTTCGATGTCAGGAGTTATGTGGGATGAAGCACCTAAGTAAAAAGTCCACGTAGAATATGGAGTCCGATATATGAATCAAACCTTTTAAATCATAATAGCTACACAATTTGTCCCTTTTTTTTATGACTTAAAGAATGAAGCAGCATTCACTATTTTCTTATTTATCGCGTACAAAAGACTAATCTCTTGCTTTATAAATAAACAAAATACTTTTGTTTATTTTCTTTAATTGATCTTTTAGCAAAAATCATTTTATAATATTATTTTATAAAGCAAACGTATTGTAGGATATCATCAACTTGCAATCTAAATAAAGTATGGTATTTTTTTTCTGCTGATCTGATTCAGTACTGCAACAAATTGGATATTATATTTTAAGAAAGAAAATAAGATGATGGTGTAAATGAGCTGAGCAAGCTCGGGCTCGGCTAGTTAACAAGCTCACGAGTCGAGTTTATCGAGCTAAGAGCTTAAACTTGAGCTGTTTATTAAACAAGCTCCAACTCGGCCTTGCCCGGCTCATTGGCTCACAAGCCAGCACGATTAGCCTACCGTTATTCATTTTGATGCATTTTCCGGTGAGTTGTTGCTACATCCAACTTCTCCGCCCACCAATGCATTCTTCAGTGAGCTCCTGTAAAAATTGAATATGTAGTTCGAGTTCGAGAGCCAACTTATCAAAATTTAACAGACAAGTTGAACTCAATGATGACATGACTTGAGCTTGACTCAACTCATTTACACTCTTAGTGATGCTCTGCAATATTTAGTGCTCTCCTATTGAAGATTTAAACATTTTAAAATATTAAATTTAAAAAATTAAAAATGATGTATCATCGTCATAAAGAGTTCAGGTTATTGTAAATTCTTATAGATTGTATAAAAATACATATATTGTGATTGCATAACTCTAAGATCATGACTTTATCAAAATTGGCTGCATGATTGATACTTTTGTTTAAACAATGATGAAAATAAGATATTCTTTATTAATCCTGCCGTGAATAGCGAGCACTCTGATAATTAATTGTTTTAATAATAATAAAAAAGAAAAAATTAGAAGGTATATATAAAAAAAATGTCAGCACAAATCTCGAAGCAATCTAACGGTCAAGTGAAATGATAAAGAATAGGGGGATCAACTAATTGGTTGACAATCTCATGGTAGTAAAAGTTCCCCGAAAAAAAACTTAAGTATTGAGTAATTTAAATGTATAACAATCGATCTAAAGCTAACTGGTTGAACCACAGGGTGAAGACCGACTGGAAGCCAACGAGGCGAAACAACGAAAAATGATTATCTGTACATCCACCAATCGTCGGGACACATGCCGATCCGACGAAGCCACTTGTCATTTAATATATCAGACACATGTAAATAGTAAAGTACTAAAAGAACCCCCTCAAAAACTAATGATTAGATGTCAAACTTGTAATTCTAACGTCCATATTCCTATGTCTATAAATATGGGGTGATTTTTTTATGAAAAAGGTTACACATTTTCTATTGCTCATTACTGTCTTTCTCCCCTCTCATTTTCTCTGTGTGACACTCTATTTCTTGAGTGTGTTTCCTAGACATTGTTAGATTTAACATCCTTTTAGGTTCGATGAGCGTGGAACCATGCCGTCAAAAAGACGAGCAGCAGGAAGTGACCACATGACGAGACATTATAGAAGCACGATGCACAAGAGAGTTTGTAGAAGAATTCGTTCATCGAGGACTGCAACACTTGAGAGCCCAAATCATGAACCAGATATCGGGACAGTTTGTAGATGTCTTGAGAGCGGTCACAACCCGAGAAGTAGCCACCATTTTGGTAGTTGAACGTGTTCAACGAGAACTACATAATCCTTCTTGAGAGGGAGCACAGATGCATAACAAAAGAAAAATGAACCATGCCCCTTAGAGACTCGAAGATGTGCTATTGCAGGACAACGTTAGATTCATACCGATGGTGGAAAGGCAACAATTTGCATGAGCTGAAGTATTGCAGAAACTAGAGAACACCTTCTCTCCTCAAATCTTGGGAGCTGAACCCCTAAAGAAATTCAAATGCCCAGCTCTAGAATCCTATAAGGGATGGTCGGATCCCAACAATCACCTAGCATCTTTTGAATCACCGATTTGTTTGCTAATGATCTCTGATGCATTTAACTATAAACTATCATTCATTACATTGAGGTCATCAACTCTGAGGTTGTTCAATGCGCTACCAGTTGGGGTAATTGTCTACTTCGCGAAATTCAAGAGACTTTCTAGCGCAGTTCGCCAGTGCTCAGAGACCTATGAAGAGTGTCTGGTCTCCATGGCAACAAAAACAAGGATACAATCAGAGTTTGGTTGTGACATAATTTTTTGTATCAAAGCAATGAATTTTGAAGAATTGATTTATAACTAGAGGAATATAATTATTAGTAGATGAGTGTGAGACTTTTGGATAGTTTAAGATTAATATTTTTTACCCATTCTCTTATGTATGTTTTATTAAGTTATTCCATGTGCATATCACGTGTAGTATCTGAATTCCTAAGTCCAGGATGTGATAGATGGATAACATTTTAGTATTTGGGGTAGTAAAGAATATAGTAGTAGCACTTTCGAAAGATTTTATGACTCAATTTGCTTATTTTGGTGGCTTAATTGATAGGTGATGCTCAGAGCATAATGTCTATTTCGAGAATAGAGGAGGGAGATAGACACTTGTAGCTATTATTGATATTGAAGTTGCCTCATTTTAAGGGAGCAATGGAGCCTCAAGTAGCTGAGGATTGGCTATAGTGACTAGAGAAATTCTTTGATAACATGTAGTTTCAAGAGAATCGTAAGGTACCCCTGACAGTATTTTTACTTGATGGTGAAGTTGAGTGCTGGTGGCTAGGCCAACAGAGGGAGAAGTTTCAATGTAACCTGAATGTTAAGATTGCTTGGGAGTAATTTACTAATACATTTAGAGATTGCTTCATACCTTCATCAGCCAGACAATAGATGTAGGAGTCATTTCTGAGGTTGGTTCAAGGTAATGTGATGACAACACAATATGATGTTAAGCTTACTGCATTAGCAAGATATGTTCATAGTTAGTTAATACTCTAGTGGAGAAGTGTCATAGATTTTTTAGAGGACTCAAAGAGAACTTAAGGCATTTACTTGTTCCATTCAAGATCAAAGATTTCTTCGAGTCATTGGAGAGTGTGAGACTGATAGAAAATGATCTGATGTCTACTTAACAACATATGAATGTGAGAAGAAAATGATTTAGAGGGAAGTTTTTTTGAAATGGTGTTAATGGGAAGAAGAGTCGATTTGGGTCGCATGACTCTGTGAGAGGTTCTAGAGCTATTGGTGGCAAGGGTTTATCTTCTTGGTGAGTAATGCTTCAGTTTGTACTTCATGTGAAAGAAGATATCACAACCAATGCTATTTATTTTTTGGGCAGTATTTTAAGTGTGATTAGCCGGCCACAAGATAACACATTATCCTCAAAAAATATTTAAGAGTGAATTTGATGCTTAAATAGACCAGAGGGTTGATAGTCAGTAGAAGGAGGTCCCATCGCGAACTTTCATGCAATGATTATCTGATAGAGGTAAGAGAGATTGTTTAGAAGGCAAATCGAAGAGAGTCAGAGATGGCTAGAGGTATATAATTTGACCCAATAGAAGGCTAAAGCTGCCTCCGACGTTGTGACAGGTACAAATTTCATTTCTGCACAATATTATAGAATTTTATTTGATTCAAGAATTAGTCATTTATTTATATCTGAAAGTTTTCTTATTATCTTAAGCATCTTCCTATTTCCTTAGCTTTCAATTTTTTGATTCTTTTGACCATTAGAGTTTATTTGATAGTTAATCAAGCTTGTATCTTGGATATTGAGGTTTTAGATAAGAAGTTGGATTTGAGTTAATTATATTACTTTTGACTTAGTTTGATGTTATCCTCGGTATGGATTGATTGAGTAAAGATGGAGCTTTTATTGATTGTAGTAAGAAGAGATTGGCTTTATGTTTTGGTAGTGAAACATTTTATTTTCAGGGTATCAGAGTTGTCGCATCTTCTTTGACAAGTTATTTTAGGAATTTTGTTAAGGCCTTTTCACATATTATTGTTCCACTGACTCGATTGCCTTAAAAAGTGGTTCCTTTTAACTAGACACTTGAGGGTAAAGCTAGTTTCAAAAGTTAAAGGATTGCTTGGTATCAACGCTTATTCTGATAATTCTAAGTGGTTGTTAGTGTTTTCAGTTGTTCATAGAAGCATCTTTGAGATGATTGAGTTGTGTTGCAGCAGAATGAGAGAGTTTTTGCTTGTGCATCCAAATAATTGAAGTTGCAAGGGAAAAATTATCCTACTCATAATTTGAGCCTGGCAGCTACTGTATTTACATTGAATATCTATAGATATTATTTGTATGAAGTGAGATGTGAGATCTATACAAATCATCATAGCTTTAAGTATAACTTCACTCAAAAAGAGGAAAGCTTGAGACAAATGATTTGGTTAGAGTTGATCAAATATTGTGATCTCAATATCTTTTAGCTTGGTAACTAGGGGTGTGAACGAGTTGAGTCGAGCTCGAGCCACCCTCAATTGGAGCTTGAGCTTGATTAATTTTATTGAGTTCGAGCTCGAGCTCAAGCCTAAATCTACGAGTTTGAGCCAGCTCACAGGTTGGCTTGTATAAAAGAGATGATATAATATTAATTTAAGGTGATGTTAAAATAAAATGAAAAATTAGGAGAGAAATAATAGGAAAACAATTGATATAAAATACAAAATATAATTTTTTTTGTAAATTTTTTTTATATTTTAAAGAATTTTTTTTTTAAATTTAACATATTTTAAATATATTTTTTATTTATTTTTTTAAAACAAGCTAACACACAGGCTAATAAGTCAAGTCGGGCCAGTTGAGCTTGGCTTATTAGCTCATCGAGCTCATTTCAATGAGCCACTTATTGAGCCAAGCTCGAGCCAGCTCACGAGTCGGCTTGAATCACATACACCACCAGGTCTAGAAAGACAAACATCGTAGTTGATGTTTTGAATATAAAGTCTATTAGTGCAACAACTTGTTTAATCACATCTGATAACATTCTAATTCAAGAGATGAAGTGATTAGTGTCTATTAGTGTGACCATCATCACCTACATTCTTTTTTCTATTTATAACTGGAAAAGATTTAACTCGCCTGATAATATTTCATACCTCTAGATTTTTTATAGATACAAGTTTTCATTACTAGTTTTTTTATTGGGAAAATTGAGGGTTGTACCCAGCTTTATTAATAAAAAATAAAGCTGCAAATATATACCAAATATAAAACAGGAACCTAAAGAAAAACAAAAATGATACATAAAAAAACAAACTAAGGCAAGGACAGAAAAACTAAGACGAATTCCACTATTAAAACCAAACTAACATAAGCAGAGAACGACGCCAACAAGAGGGCTGAGCTAATTTGGAAAAGTAGAACTCAGCAATCAGCCCCGACACCTGTGATGCCAAATCATAAATAACTGAAAGATTCAAATATAAGTTGATTG
Organism: Papilionanthe hookeriana x Papilionanthe teres; assembly: GCA_022702705.1. NCBI lineage: Eukaryota > Viridiplantae > Streptophyta > Magnoliopsida > Asparagales > Orchidaceae > Papilionanthe > Papilionanthe hookeriana x Papilionanthe teres. Next base: position 63,081,640 of record CM040425.1, on the reverse strand, counting down.
AATCAACACCAACACCACCAATCCACCTCCAATTGAATTTGTAAATAATTACAAGCATCAGCCTTCAGTCACAAGAGAAGTCGTAGCAATAAAAAACGCAGATGTTCATATCCAAAGAGAACCAAGATAGATCGTAACCTTATTAACAAATTGGCAATTTAAATAAAAGAGAAAACAAGGAATATTTAAAAGAGAGTTAATTCATAGAATAGTGGTTGAGAAAAATAATCTTCTATCACGGAGTTGAAAAATATTACGTGCATCCGTAGTCTAATAGTGAGACACCTCGTATCAAGGACGCCACAAATTTTAACACTGATCAATATAAGTGTATAACGATGGGGCTCACTTGACTCCCCCACCACTTGACTCCGACCTTCATATGTAATATATGTTGGTGAGTTTAGCGTTATCCTTTATGTTAACTACATTAAAAAAAGAAAAATCTCAAAAAAATTATTTTTTAACTCAATTCACAATCAGAGTTACATTAATTAATAGTTATAAAGTTTTTATCTATAAGACACCTGGGTGTATGAGATATTTTTACGTGGCTTAAATTTAGTTCATTTGAATTTCTTCAGCTCTTCCAAAAAAATGATGAAAACGCCATTCACAACTTAATAGGACCGCAGTGACTGCGAGTGGCGACCTCTCTGATCGACATCCCAAACATCAGCATTAAATTATCATTACTATAATCCCAAAAAAATTATAAAAATTTCCCAAAGCAACAAACCCAACATCAGCATTACATTATCATTACTATAATTCCTTTTGGCCTGTTTTGAGGTATAGTATTATCTAGCATTATCTAGATAACCAGGTCGATCAAGATAGTTCGTCGATCAACAATTGATCCGAATAGTTTCATTGAACTCGTTTGATTTGTGCGTATTTAAAACAGCTGATTTGCAGTTGTTTCTAGATAAATGACAATTTCGCTTCTGATCTAGATAAACTGTTTTGGTGGTCAGTTAATTGCATACTATTCGCATCGAAATAAACACAAAAGAAATCCAAAGAGTGCATACACATTTATTTATGCACCTGTTCTGGTGGTCAAGTTATTGCACAATATCAAATTGAGCGAATAAATCCTCACTACAATCATAAAAATGCTAGACAGAGCAAGTAGTGAAGGTATAAATAATGAAATTGTTTATATGAAGGAAAATTTACATAACACACAATTCTCAAGCATTTACATACCTCAAATCTAAGCTTGCATATGTACATACATAGCACTTCGATGCTTTGAACATATTTATGAAAATGTGCATAGGAATGGGATGTATGAAATTGTGTGGTATGTGCGTAAAAAAATTGAAATTTAGGTGTCCTATATGTAAAGAAAAAGTTAAGTTTCACCAGAAGAGCAAAATGGACATAAATTCCTCACTAATCCATGATAAAGTAGATTCACATCTGCATTTCACATTTAACATTGGTCAGAGCATAACGGTGGGGTTCACTTGACAATTGACACTCCACTATTAGATTTTGAAGTTCGTATGTTATATTTGTTTGTGAGATCAAATGACACGCGTAATCCTTTATGCTTAACTACTTAAAAAAAAAAAAAGAAAAAGCTCAAAAAAATTATTTGTTAACTCAATTCACAAATCAGAGTCATATTAATTAATAGTTATAAAGTTTTTATCTATAAGACACCTGGGTGTATGAGATATTTTCACGTGGCTTAAATTAAGTTCAATTGAATTTCTTCAGCTCCTCCAATACAATGACCAAAATGCCATTCAGAATTTGATAGGACCGCGGTGACTCCGCGTGGCTAGCTCTCTGATCGACATCTCTAACATCAGCATTAAATTATCATTACTATAATCCCAAACCATAAGACACGGTCATGAAGATGAAGTGGATCCGCTGCAATTTGCTTTGGAATTAGTGCTTTACAGAGAATTCCTCCCTGAAAAAAACGGTCGGTACACTGACAATGAACGGCGAGCTTGATATGATGTTAGCTTTTATCGACCACTAATACCGCCTGGACTAGAATTTTATTTCTTAGGGCGGGCGATTGTTTTGGCCGAACATTCTAGGACTAGCGATTTATCTTCATGTCCTTGTCACTATAATTATTTGGAGCTTAAAAGTTGAGTACACGCATTTTTGGCCGTATTGCGTATTCCTTGAATTAAATTTAACATATTTGTTTTGTGGTAGGAAAATTCACGATAATAAATTAACAAATTAACATCTTCGATCTGGAGTCAATAATTATCTCTTAGAAATACACGTCTCAACAATTAGAGCCAAGAAGAGAAAGAGAGAACGTGTTAGAAATTTTTTAGTAGAAAATCAAGTCTCTTTATTTATCATTGACCTCCTATGTATAGGAGATTTTCTTGTACAATTATTGAAATGAGAGTGATTATGGAAACATCCCTTAATTTCAAAAAGAAAAGAGTGATTATGGAAACCATATTTAATGCAATCAATATGCCGATTTAATACTAAAGTTATATTACAAATTGAATTCGGATAGGGCGGTAATCAGCCGGTCGACATATTCCGGTTAAGTCAACCAAAGCAACAGGCTTAGTGGAGGTTGATTCTGCAAAGGTACGAGCAATCAGTTGGCCGGTTGCGATGAGCAGTACTCTTTAAACTAGAGTTTTTGGCTTTTCAAAATAATTTCTCATCAAGCTTCCATGTGGGTTTGATGCGCGGTAAATTATTACTCAACACATATACTTTTGTTGTGCGGTCAACTTACTTCGCGGTAAGTTTTGGCGCGTCAATTGGCTTCGCCTAAAGTCTCGTGGTTGATAGAAGCTTTTCTTGCACCGGTCGAGAAAACGGGCTGATGTTGAGTCGATGGCAAACAACGTCGATCGAGACTCCAGACATCTTTGCGAATGTCCAAGTAAACACATCCCGATGTTGGTGAAGGGTATAGATAAGCATATTCTTGTGTCCTGCATCAAAACCTTCACTAATTAGAAAAACCTTATCAGGTTCTCCCTCATTGATGTCAGGCACTCGAAGAATGGCCTCACTGGTCTCAAGACCTCATTCCCTCTGTATTTGAATGTCTAACAGTTCATGGTCGATGCCGGTGACTACTCACATGTAACAACTCCTTGATTATTCTAAGTTGCATCAGACTATAATCATCTCTTTATCCCTAAGAAATTTTACGACTACATGGCATGTTCCACATGATCGATGTTCAACAACGACCGGCTGAAGATGGCATATACCCCAAAAGGCACCTTTCTCTCACTTGAGAATCTGAATGGTGGACTGGCCAGTGTTGCCAATAGGTCAGTCCTGAATCCCATTCTGTCGAGCACCATTTTGAATAGATTGTTGTCTGAATTTCCAGTGTCGACAATGATGCTTCCCACTTGGTAGTTGTTTTTGAATGCTAAAACGAAGATCACCCCACTGTAAAGGTTTCTCTTCGATGGGAGATCTGCATCTATAAAAACAATTAGAGGCGAGTACGAGAGTTAGAGGTGACGGAACACACCTCCCCTGACTTGAGTCTTTTTATACTAGACACCGGGGCAACCCTCGGCCTTCGCCGAAGATAGCTAGGATGAATCAAGCTAGGTGGATTTCATTCACATGCACTGATCCGTTCGTGGGTTCCTTTGTTGGAGCCTTCCCTTGTCACTCCGTGTTCATTTCGACGACAACAAACACTTTCAACTTCCCAGCCTTAATGAGCTTCTCCACCAAATTTTGGAGATCACGACATTCGACAGTGTTGTGTCCATGGTATTGATGGTAGGCACGATGTTTATTTGGGTTTCTTAATGTTAGTGTTGTCTTCAGTGGAAATAGTTCTTGTTTTAAATGACTTGGACTAACTCGACCATTGACATTTCTCGATATACATATGTTCGCTCATAATATTGAGTCGATTATTGGTCAAGATGGTATCGTTGACCCTTGCTTCTCCGGTCATCCCCTAGACCACCCTAAGATTGAGGATTGTAGATCTGTCAGTTGTCAGGGGCTCGATCACCTTTCGGCCTTTTATTGTCATCCAGACCCTTCCGCTTCTGCGACAAGTGGTCGAATGCTCTCAATTTAGTTTCCGAGGACTCTACAAGGTCTTCTTCGACAACAAAGTTGTTATTTGCTAATTCTAAGACCTTCGGGAAGGTCCTTAGCTTGAGTAAGTTCAGGTCATACTTGAATCACTTGCTAGATTTCTTATTTCAGGGTGGTTCGAGCGATGAGGGGCTCCAGGTTCTTCTCCTCCGGTATTTTTTCTCGAAATGAGTAATGTAAGCCCGTAGGCTTTATTCTCCCCATATCTGATCTGAAGCAAGGTCATTGTGTCCATCGATTTTTGTAAATTAGAAAAAGTGTGAGGAAGAGTTTTCGGAATTCGAAGAAGGAAGAGATGATCCCATCTCGCAGGTTGTTAAACCATAGGAGCGTGGCTTCTTTCAGAGTGTTTAGGAGCAGTCGACACTTCATGTTGTCATCGATCTGCAAGACTCCGATTGTTGACTCAAAAAAAGCTAGGTGATCGACCAGGTCACCCTTTCCTTTACAAGGATCGAAGTGAAGAATCTTAAGCTTTGCTGGTGTTATGGTTTCCAAGAGTCTTCGGGAGAAAGCACTACCTATAGCCGACCGAGCAAGCGTTCCCACTCGGTTCGTGCGAGGTTGGGCAGCCAGTGTAAATGCTATACTGTCTGCTGGATCGAAATCTCTTGGTTCTTCGATTGGCCGATCATCGAGCCAACTGTGGTGTGTTTGCAGATTATCAAGGGGAGCCTTTTGAGGGTGAGTTCCCCGAGGCCTTCAATGGGCGGTGGATGGGCGTTCTGCTGGATCATGGCCGCCCGAAGAGCCTCAAAATAGTCCATTATTTTTTCTTGCAATGCTTGGACCTCTTCTTGTGTGTCTCACGTACTGTCATTATATTGAAATTCATGTGCGCTATTTCTCTCTATAAGGATTCTACTTCATAGTTGACTCTGCTTCTCGTTTGGGGAGTGTCCACTCTCATCAAACCACCTTTCATAATGTTGAATCCGAAATTGTCTTTTGGAAATGCACGCCTCGAGAGTTAGAGTTGAGAGAAGGAGTAGAGAGAGAAGAAAGTGTTAGAAAATTTTTAGTATAGAGGCTTGGAAAATGTCCTCAGACATCGGGTCCCTTTATTTATCTTTGAGTCTCCTATTTATAGGATGTATTCATGTACAATTACATAAATGAGATGATGATTATGGAAACAACCCTTAATTATATAAATGAGAGAGCGATTATGGAAACCACTCTTAATGCAATTGATGTGTTGATTTAATATTAATTTATCTTACAATTTAAATTCAGATTGAGTGGTAATCAGCCGGATGTAGTGCTTCGACCAAAAGCGATAGGCTTAGTTGTGTGTTAATCTTCCAAATGATCGATTCGGCTCATGTTTCTTGAATGTAATGCTTCGATTGTTATGTCATCATCCTTAACCGCTCAATTATTTTGAGAATTGTGCTGATAACGTTGATGCGTGTACATGAGTATTCAATAAAAATTTAGCACACATAAATAATTAAGAAATAATAAGAGAAGTCGGTCGGCCGGTTGCATTCAACCGACTATTAGGGAGCTTCGGTGGTTGAGAATTGGCTCCGTAGATAGGCCCGCCAATCGAATTGGCCGAAGGTGGGCTTAATCAGTCTTTTAATCTTCCAGATGATCGGTGTCATGCTCAATGTAATGCCTCGATTGTTATGTCATCATCCTTAACCATTCGATTACTTTGAGAATCGTACGTTGGAGTGTGTACACGAGTATTCAACAAAATTTTAGCAGATATAAATAATTAAGAAATAATAGGGGAAGACACAAATTTTATGCAAAAAAAATTGAATATAAAACAAATTTATAACAATCATTATTTCTAATTATGTTTATTTTTGTGCATGTAAAGCAAAATTTTCCAATAAGAAAATGTTAATTCTATTAATTATCGGCGGTGTGTCTCTTTCACATAATTGAATCTCTTGTAAAAAAAATTATGAATAAAAATGTGTAAATTTCATCTCTTTTGGTTACATTGAACATTAACACGTGAATTAATTAATTAATTCATACGGTAATTAATTATTAATCCTCCTTTTCGTTCGGCGGATATGATTTGTGAAGAAACTTCGCCGAACGAAGCTCACCAGAAAGCTGTAAGCGGTGCCGGACACTACACGTAAGACGAGGATTAAAAGGGTATAAAGGTAATTTCAAATGACAAGTTTTGCGGCTCAAAGCATCGTGTTGAATAATAAGAAAATATGCCGACTCTGCTGACTGACGTGGTGGATTAAGCTGGCAAACTTCTAGACTCTTCTACCACATTCCACCATCGCCCATTTTATTCCCCTTCCAATTCATGTCGAATTCCTTCATTCATTCCCAAATCAATACACTCTTCATCCTCCTCCTGCTCTTCCTGCTTCCCTATTCTCTTCAATCATGGCTTCGGATTCGGATAGAGAAAGAGAAGCAGCAGCTTTCTTCTCCCACATCTTCAGAGCCACAATCTCAGCGGACAACATTTCTGAAGAAGCACAGATCTTCAACCCGATTATCGTCGGCCTTCTTAGCGGCCCTATTTCCCAGGACCAAGGATCTCCTTCGGAACGTATTCTGCTTGTTCACCCGATTTCCCGTCGCGTTGCGGTTCTACGCGGCGATCCAACTCTTTTGACCGAGTTGCTGTCCGGCGGCGCCGGCCGGAAAGGGCCGCCGCCGGCTACTAAGGCATCGATTGAGGCGATGCGGACGGTAGATATGGTTGATTCTGGGGAGGAGTGCTCGGTGTGCTTGGATGAGTTCGGGCAGGCGGTGGTGAAGGAGATGCCGTGTAGGCACCGATTCCATGGAGAGTGCATCGATAAGTGGTTAGGGCTGCACGGGACTTGCCCGGTGTGCAGGTATTGTATGCCGGTGGATGAGAGCGAACCTAAGAAAGTAGGCAGCGATGTAGATGGCCAGGGGGAAGAAAGGGCAATTTGGTTCGAGATTACTTTTGGAAGAGGAGAGGGAACAGGGAATCGAGATCAAGAGCAGGAACAGGAAGGAGGAGAACAAAATGTTGATAGAAATGGTTTTTGATTTTGTCTTTCTTTTCTCTGCGCTATCTTCTGCCTACTTCTTTCATTTGGTTTATTTGTTACATGGGGGTAGCTAGACTTTTGTACAATGAATTAATTTAGAAATAAGAAGATGAATTCTTTCTGAAATTCTTGCTAAATATGGGTACAGATCGAATATGTGTTATGATTCTTGAATCCATTGCTAATGCTGAAGCAGTTGCTTCCCATAGTAAAGCTATTCGCCCTACACTAATTTCAGTTAGCGGGTATTGCTGTAGGCAAATTACAGTCGAAGGATGAGTTGCCAAGTCAAAATCCGAAGATGTTGCGGTTTGATATTGGTTTATAGGCGTCTTTCAGGTTCAATTTTTTTCACTAAGTGCTACTCTCAAATGATTACTTGTATGGACTATATGCAAAATTGATTATTTCATGGGGGTTTTGCATACATTCAATCAAACAAAAAGCCCGAAAATTCATTTTGGGGAATATAGCAATACCTTCAAAATAGAAGGTCATCTTCCAAGATAGACCTTCTGAGCTTGCTAAGATAAATAGTTTGAATTTAATTTGTAAAAAAATGAAAATTATATTAGATTGTGGTAGAATGATGATTTATAGATTATAATTAAGTGTGATTGTTGATGATGTGATGATCTACTAGTCAGATGATGGTGATAAAAATGGAGAGATTTTAGTTAAGACTATGTTAAATGAGATATTAAATCGAATTTGAGAGATAATGAGCAAGTCATGGTGCCCAGGTAAAGGTTATTGTCAATATTGTGTATCGTAATTTTAGGCTTATGTAAGCAGTAATAAAACTGTATATTATGCTCAATTCTCGTATATGATAGACCATGATGAAGCCAAAGGGGATTTTCATTGAGCAACATGGTTTGGATGATAGTCCGGTGGCAATGGTTTGGCGATTGTTAGCCAGATGATGATGATCAACAGGAAGATTTTAGTTAGGTAACGGTATTTGCAATGTTAAACCATAGTTGTGTGTGATAGAGAAAAAGTTATGGTTGGTAATCGAGAAATAGTGGTTACTTGGTGGCTGTTGTCAACATTCTGTATCAAGCAGAGTTTTAGAATTATTTGAGTCTTAGGAGTTCTATCTGTTTAAATCACCATCATATTTGAAATTATGATTTATTTATAATATTTAGAATAATGTTTTAATGCTTTTGACCATTGTCTTAAATTATATTGAATTGATATTGAGTAAAAGCTTGAGCTAATTAAATTTAAACTTTTAATCGTTGAATCTTGATTTTTCTATGCATCACATTTAAAAGAATAGAGCATAAAAAGAGAGAGATAGATAAAAATAGGAGTGAAAGAGAGAACATGGTTAAAAATAGGAGTCAATAGTAATGAAGATTAGTATGTCAAAAATGGTTCTCCTATTTATAAACAAGAGTGTACACTATCATATTTTTGCATTTTTACCTTAGTTTTAATGGGGTTCGCACTATGGTTGCTTGATGAATGAATGCTTGAACGAGGGGGAAAAAAATAACAGAAAAGAATATCGACACATGAAAGTATTAAGAATTCTCTAAGGATCACCCGATGAATGAATTTTTCTAGAGTTGTTATAAAGAAATAAATCTAGACAACTGAAAATTATAATAAAGTTTCAAAACATCTATAATGAAATTACTGTTAATATTAGGTACTGAGACTAAATCCATGTAATGATCGTTGGGCATAAATTAAGATTCATAGCTTAGTATCTTACTCGTTGGTTTGATGGTTAGACTTGTCATCTCACCTACTTGTTATGCCTTCCAAGTAATCTGTCACAGTACAGACTTGGATTTTGATGGTAAAATACGAAATTATTGAAATTCATAGAGGATGATTCAAAGCGTATTTTCAACTTGCTTTGGTCGGTCATTGGCGGAGCATGTTATCCTGATCATTTGGAAAGTCTATATTTCTGAGAAGACAACAGTAAATCTTTGAATAGCATAATTTCAACTCTGTTGTGGCATAGGTCGCAAAAATTAGTCTGTGAGAGGGAGGAAACAGTAAAGGCTTTTACGGACAGAAAAGATTTAGACTACTTATTGTGGGCATCTCCGAGCTTGTGACATTTTCTGTACATGCTCCATATTGCAACATGATCAAATGGGACGAAGATGATAGAGAATGACAGATCTGCTGAAGCATCACACGAATCAAGGTCAAAACACATAATACGAAATGAATTCAACGTATCATTGCTCATTCCATGCAAAATGGGCTATGGCTAATGAGTTTGAAATGTTGCAAAAAACTATGGTCAGTCACATTATGTGTCCATCGCATAGTGAGAAAACATAAAAAATTATATGAGGGACATTTCATCAACAATTTTGATCAAACAAGATGAAAGTAATGGATGCCAAACGCGACGCTGTGAAAATGTTGCCACATAGCCTCGACCATCATTGAAGTAACTAAAAACATTGGCACTGGACGAAATGGGTACCAAGCAAGCTGTGTATGTAATTATCCCCAAAATTAAAATAATAATAATAATAATTATTATTATTATTTTGAGTGCTGTGTATGTAATAATCTCTAAAAAATAATAATGAAACCTCAAATTAACCCAGCTTGAAACTGGCTCAGTGACCCTATTCCCATTTTTCCTTCGAGCTCATTCGTCCTCCAGCCAGTCCTTACTCTCTCACGCAAAACACCCAACTGAAATCTCCTTCCTCTATTCACCGATCTCTGCAGTCCTAAGCCAATCGCTCCACTTATCCTACCCTCCACAGCTGACCTCACCGCAGCTTCTCCCTGCCTGCATCCAGAACCTTCCTCTCCGTAAAACACTGATACGCCACAAAAAATTTACACATTATTCGGGAGACAAGTATGAATCTCATGATCACTGTTTGAGCTAGAAACATGCAAAGTCATCTAGAAATTTGATTTTAGCAAAAATTACATTCAAACTGATTTGATGCGATCCGAGTCAAGTTAAATCCAAATCAAGCAGATTTTTGAAAGTTTTCAATGCATAATTAGAAAGTTCAATTGATTCTAAACTTGAAATCTTAATATTCAAATCGAGCGTCTAGAACAGACGAATCCAAAGAACTCAAGATCATTCAACTCTTGCATCATTGAAATACTTAATTTTTCACTGAATACCGTTCAATCTACCGTTTGATTGAGGGAACCTCCTGAGGCCATCCTATCAGAGTGGTCCAAATTCCTTTTATTTGCAAATAAAGCCCTCCACTTTCTTGGAAGAGGACTGAGACATTGAGTCATAAGAAGACTTAAGCTTAGAGGAGGAGCTAAAGTCTTGCATTTCTTCTGCACCGTAGATCTGACGAATGCCTCTCTGTATTGTTGATCACTATCGGTCACTACTTGCTTATTGTAGTGAAATTTCTTGTGGAGCCACAACGTGCATTGCAGAATCCCAATGTATGTTGTAGAACAATGAAGCACTTGACAAAGCAGTACATCATCCAATACATTGTGTAAAGACACATATTGACGATGGTGTAATAACACACCCCACACACGGTGCAACGATACCATCTAAAGATGGTGTATAATATACCGCAAAGTACCGTGTTTAGATTTTTTTACAATACTAAGACGATAATTCATTTCTCTATCGCGATGAACCTATGTACACGAGTGCACTCCTTAGGCTCTGTTTGGCTGTAATGCAGAATTCTCAGCCTTTTCAATCAGTAGTTGCTCTGCCACATGGCTCGTTGCGAGAAATTGACTGTCTGTTTGGTGCAGCTGTGCGAAAATAGCTTTGTGGCAGCTGTTTCTGGAAAAATGACTATGTTGCCCCTGTTTGGTAAAACTGTTTAAAACAAAATTGTGACGACGATTTTTTTGATACTTCTGAAGCAAAATTTCACTTCGAAATAGTTCAAAAGACATATATGAGGTAAACATCTAAAAAGTAGACTTCTGCAATTGATGGTCATCCCAAAAGACATATATTTAATACTTTTAAGTTCTGCAATTTGATATCCATTCCGTATAAATTACATTGCCACATAGAGAAAAATCTCTCTAAAACCCTTCTCAAAATCCACTAACAACCAGGTGAGAAAACATGCATACAGATCCCTTCAAGATCAGAGTGTTACAGTTCCAAAAGGATGCCTTTCAGATGAATACAATTATTTAGATCATTTATATATTGATATTTTCACCAAGAGTCCAACACCTCAATTTCATACTCTTCAGAGCAAAATATCTCTTCCTATGGACTATCAATTTGAGGGGCAGTAACAAGACAATCAAGTATTTTTGCCCGTTCATCATAACCACAGCTTCAATGCTTAGGCTGCCTGCAACTCTGCAGCAGGGTGCAGATGTATCGAATGACATCAGAACATTAGTCTGTCCTCTGCACAAAACCAATGCCCGCATTCTGTTACAAGGAATATACTCTATGGGTTTGTATGGAAGCTGTGGCAATTAACAGGTGAATGAAATAACAATTTTGAATCCATGCCTTATTCTAATTTATGTGTATAGGATTGCAGGCAGGAAATAAGCTTTGCAGGTTAAAAAAATCATCTGGCTGGAAGTATTCCTTCCAGCTAAAGGTTTTTAGTTATTGGTGGATTACTATTCATATATGACTTGACTTTCTTCAGGCGTTTAGGCTTTGTCAAATACAAATTTATTTTTCTCTAAACATTCTTAAAATTCTGCTCGAATCCCGTTACTTGAACAAGCCCAATAAAACTTTCTTCAATTCCATCAAATATTGTCATCAGCCCGAACATCATCAATTTGGTAAGGTCGTTATCTCATAGCTTATATTCAGATGAATACAATTATTTGGAGCATTTATATACATACCAAATAATTCTTATGTATTTACATAGCTAGCATGTACGCATTAATTCATATGTACACCCAAACCGAATTTCCTGACATTAGTTTTTATAAAATAAATTGTACGAAATTCATTGCTTTAGATAGAGGAGAATGAAACAGTACAAAATTCAAAACCCTAGAATTAGAAGATACCAATTGTGAAGAAGCAGTCACAAATATGCACATTAATGGTCTTTTAAGGGCAGCTACAGCTTATCCAGCTTATCCAGATAAACAACTTATCCTGATAAGTTCGTCGATCAACAACTGATCCAGATAAGTTCGACCTATTGTTTGATTTCATGCATTCGTAAAACAAATGATTCAGATCTGTTTTGGATAAATGACCATTCTATCCAATGTCTTATTCTTCAAAATTTTCTACACAAGGCAATACACAGATTGATCCAGACCAAACAAAAAAAAGAAGAAAACTAATCTATATCAAAACAGTAAAATATCTACAACCAGACAAGTAACGATCCAACTTTGAATATGCACAATTAGATCTTAAATCCATAGCAGCATAAACAGGTTTAAGATTTCCAATTTTGGCATGGATTTGCGGATTAGAACACTCCCTTAGAAATTGGAGAATAGATGCCTCCATTCTCAAATTTCTCTAACTGGAGAATAGATGCCTCCATTCTAAGCAGACTAACGGAGAAGAAGTAAGGCGTGAGTAGGCGGTAGAAGATCAGGGATCCAATTTATGTTAGCCGCAGTTCTTCTGCGAACAGGATCCATAGCAATTCACGCAACCAAAGAACGTGGATACCTGCTCGCTTGGCTCGCCTCTGCTTCAGCGGTTCTTCCTTCGGCTTACCTTCCTAGCAGCAAGCGCTTCGCTTTCCTCCCTAGGGCACCGATCGGGTAGCAGCGGAAGGTTCACGAGGGTAATTAGTGAAGGAAAACTCAAACGAAAAAGCGGCTCACGGGGGTCCTCCCTCGGGCCACATCTAACACAAAATAAAAACTCCTTTTTCAAAAACGCACCTAATAAGTGCAATCCAAACAGTGCGGCGGTGTTTTTGAATGCGGCCACACTTATAAGCTACCCCAAACTTGGCCTAAGATCGAGAACGGGAAGCAGAAGCCGTTGGTAAGTTTATTGTGCGTATTCAAGTTATTTTATGATAACATTTATTGCATTTCTGTTTTTTTTGGTGGCGTGTAATAAATATTTTCAACCACTTAATATCATTCTATGACTTAAATGTGCATAATACATTTCAGCTATAATGAACTCAGTTTTTTTTTTTTTTTTCTAGGTTTTTAGCAGTCTTTGCACACTACAACTGTGTTATACTTTGACTTTTATTAAATTTTTTGTGTTTTTGTTATCATTCAATCTTTGATAAGTTTCTTAAAGTTAATATATTCCTTTCTAGGATGAGTTTGAATGTTGTTAAGTTAATATTCAGTAATATTTATTTATTACAACTTTATTGTATCTCTGTTTTTTCTCCAATACAAGGTTTGATTTCGTTCTTCTCACTATAGATAATTACTAAGATGTGTGTAAATTCATTCAACTAATCATGCTACAAGGGATTTAATACGTTGTAGTGTACATATTGATGACTAACAACTGTTTCTATCTCTGTTTTGTTTAGTAAAACAGAGTTTTTTGATAAGCTATCTATTAAAAATATATTTTTTATGAGTTAATTAATGTAAATTATAATATTGTAAGGTCTCTTTAATATTTTATATAGATATACTTGGCTACAACAATGAGTTCCCATATCTTATTCAATACATGTCTTTTCAATCACCATGGTTGAAAATCTTTTACTTGAGTCTAAACTGTGCAAAGAAATGTTGCACTTACATTTTTCCTCCAGTACAATTAATGCTTTATTATTCTACAAGAGTTAATTTGTTATATGTGACAAGATTGATTTGACTATTACATTTTTTCAAGGGTTTCAATAACTCGTGCATTTACTAAGGCAAAAAATGACCCTTTTGTTTTCTTCGTTTATGAACAGCATAGCAATATTTTTAAATAGTTTTAAATATGTTTCTCATAATTGAATTTATGTAAGTAAAAATATCATAGATTTCTATTACTACAATCTTACTTTTATTCATATTTTATGTTGATCGATTGGTTTAATTCAGGATTCAGTTGAAGATTATTCAATTGTTAGCTACTCGCCAAATACAAAGAACATAAAGTTATAAGATTATTTATGCACCAAATTTGGTTTTAAGAAAACAGTAGAACGCAGTAGAAACATGAAGTTCTAGATAGCATAAACTAGGACTAACTATCCTGCAATGATAAAGTTTGTCGTTGATTCTGATGGTAACTGGAAGATTAAGAAATTCATTGAAAATCACAATAATTCATTAGCCTAGCCGAGTGATCTTTATCTTTTGAGATCAAATCAGAGTGCCAATGAAGTCAAAGAAGCTGTGTTGCATTCAATGACATAAGCATGAATTAGAGCGATTGATGCATTCAACTATCTTGTTGAAGAAGTAGGAGAAGCTCAATTTTTAAGATTTTTAAGAAAAGATGCGTATAATTGCGTCCAAAAGGAAAGAAGATCACGAATTGAGAACGAAGATGCAGGTGCTATACTGTAAATATTCTCGGAAAGACAGGAAAAAGATAATTTGTTTACCTCAAATGGGCAAGTCAACGAGTCTGGTGGATTATTGAATTTTTTTTGGAGCGATGAAATGACAAAGATTTACTATGACTTTTTTGGAGATGTCATAGTCTTTGATACAAGTTATCATCTTAATAAGTACAATTTAGTTGTGTGTCTTTCGTTGGAGTAAATTATCGTTAGCAAAATGTTTTATATGAGGTAGCATTTCTTATCAAAAGAGACCATTGAGCATTTACATGGCTATTCAAAACCTTCGTACACGTAATGTACGATAAAAATCCCATAAAATTATTCACTGATCAAGATCAAGTGATAAAGAAAGCTATAGAGGTTTCACTGCATCATTCTCGACATAAATTATGCCAATGACATATTTCAAAGAATGCCCATTCAAAAGGGCAAAAAGTGTTGTACCATTTAGTTCTCTGATACAACCATGTTTTTTTGGATTTTTTTCTTAAATTAAAATGTCAAAAGGCATCTTTAAATCTGAATCATTGCATTAGTTTGAAGATTTTTTTATAAATTGGAAATCATATGAGTAATTTGTTAACAAAAGCCATGTGCAAACCACATTTTATTGAAGAATTTTTCGAGTGCAACATGGTTGTTCTTGTTATTTATGTTCTTAAGCTGCATATTATCTAAGGAAAACATCGAGGAAGTTAGGGACAATAAAATAATATCAAAACAAAGGCATGTTATTAAATCGAAACAAATATTATGTGAACACATGATTGTTCTGGTAATTTAACTAAGCTAAATTTCACATAATAAGTTTATTTCGGGTATTTACAATTAATAAGTTCAACAACTAAATTAATTCCAACATTTTTGGGCTCCATGATCCTTAATGGTCATACAGTACAATGCATAAGAGATTCAAACCTAAAGATAGGCATCTTTTCAGCCTAGTCCGAGTGTTTTGCCCATGATGTGTCAACTCCCTTCGAAATCACAGTATCCAAAAATTTACTGAGATACATCCCACAATAAAAAATGTTAGTTTGATGTAGGATGCCATCAATTACTTGGATTGGCCTCTCAGTGATGTTGGATTCGAATGCTCCACCAACATTCTTGTGGACAAGATCAGTATGTCAATCAAAAGTTACTTAAAATCAGCATTTATATCAAAGGCATAAAATCCAATGGAATATTTATTAAGGAAAACAAATATACTATTTTGGGGAGCACTGATTGATGAAGGGGATTGGGCAATGAGTCATAGAAAAATCATGTCTTCGTCTTGATGTCCCCACTAACAAAATCCAGTGATAACTATTCATGATGGTGATGATGACTAATTCAGAATTATCCACATTCTGTTTATTTATATGGCTCACAAAGAGTTGAACATCTTTAAGTAAATTAAAAGATATGTGGTGCTATAAGAAAAGGTTAGATTACTGTCAAAGGACTGTATACTTGTAACATTACAAGATAAATACTCACACTTAGTGTAGATCTGAAATATACAAAAATTAAAATAATAATCCTGCACGGATTTTATTCTTCTCTAATAACATGTGGACGCATGCATCAACTTGAATATCAGCCAAGGATGCGTATGTGAGGATGTCATCAGTTTGGCTCTGACTTATTAAAATATTGTCGTGGTAAAGAAAAAATTCACTCCCAATAGTGAAGAAAATAAGAATCAATGGAGAAGAAGATGTAAAGATGGTTTGATTTTAATTAAATAAAGATCAACCAATTAAAGAACACAAAATTTAATCACTTGTCATTGTATCTAGTAGAGCAAACATCAATAAACTCTAGCCTATCTTTTGGAACTAATTCCTTAGTCTGGAAAATAAGAACTGTTGGAGCTGGTTTATGATGCAATGAAATATCATATCAGTAAATTCAATGAATAATTTAAATTGATATAATGTAACTTTAAAGTCACGAAATCACGATTGATCTTTTCTTTGACCTTAACTTCTTTTGTGGGATCATCCTTGTTTGGCACCTTTTTTCGAGCCTATTATCATTAAGTAGCCTATGCCTTGTATTTATCTTTTAAACAATATTTTAATTGAGAGGAGTTAGTTTAGTACCTTGAGAGATCCCTCTCCTTGATCCTTATCCTTATCTTCTTGCTTTCCTCTTTTATCAAGTAGAGCAAATGAGGTTTTGATCTCAACCCTTTTTCTTGTTTTCTCTTTTTACATTCAAACTATGCTCCGGTCCTTGTTTTTCACTTAAGTATGTGATGTTGAGAGATAGTGTTTGTCGTACTATCTTTGCTATTGATTTTGACCTTTCTGAAATTATTTCTTCAGCGGGGGATTTGCTCACTGAAAGCGATTGCTGTGATGAATCTACTAAAGGAGGGGGCTTAGGAGTTTCACGACCACCAGCATCATCATCCTTTTTTCTGGACATCCTCTCCACTTTGAGCTTCAGTGGGCTTTAGAGATCATGTGTCTCAGCAATTTTATTAATTCGGGCGAACAGAAAGGTTTTAATGAAAGTGATGCTTTCCTCAGCCAAGGTGATCCTGTCGGTAAGTGATTACACTTTCTTCTAAACAACCTCTAGTAAATGGTATATTTCGTTATAGTAGGACCTTCTGTCTTTGGAGTTGTAATTGCTGGACTCTCATCCAACAGCGGAACATTAGCTTGGTGTGGCTTAATCTTACATCATCTAACCTTTCTTGTAGAAGAGGTGTGCTGGTATTGTCCTAGTAGATTGTTGGGGTGGGGAGGAAGAGAAGGTAGATCAAAAAATGTGTAAGGTGTGATGCTTGAATGAAAAGGAAAATCTAACCTTTCTTGTAGAAGAGGTGTGCTGGTATTGTCCTAGTAGATTGTTGGGGTGGGGAGGAAGAGAAGGTAGATCAAAAAATGTGTAAGGTGTGATGCTTGAATGAAAAAGAAAATCTAAATCTTTATAAAGTAGAATTGTCTCTTTAATCCTTATTTCTCTAAATGAATAAAAAACCTTTAAAAAGGGAACGTTATTTTTGAGACCATTACATAATTGATCGAGGTGAGAAGTGAATAAATTGAAAGTACATATCTGATGATGTTGCAAGTATGATAAAATGAAGCTACAGCCTCACTTCTCACCTGCAAATGACATGGACCATTGCTTGATCGAGGTCTCATATGTGGCATGGTGGGGTAGACAACAACAAAATGTTCAAAAAACCAAATTTGCAAAACCAATAAAAAAGAACATGTCTACTCCAATGTCAGGACTAATTAAACAATTAAAACAAATTCTCTTGTCGTAAGAAAGGTCACAAATCTACTCCTGTACCCAAAAGCGTCTTGACTCTTGACCTCTCTACTTCTGTGTCAAGCTGGTTTATTAAAAAACTCTATACTGCAGCAGCCCAATTTATGTACTAAATTTATTTACATTCTTAGAAAAAAAAGATCTCTAGATACTTTGTAATTACTATATGGAAAAAGAACGGTTAGAAAGAAGAAATTTTATAAAAGTACAAGCTAAAATTTCAAGATTTTCTAAATATTTTTTTTATTTTTCATTTTTTTTTTTGTAATTCTAAAGAGATGAATTTAGAAAGTGGTTCCATGCTCCACTTGACCTCCACTCCTTTACTAGGCAGGCTTGTCATAAGGGCGACTTCATCAGCTGTGAACGGTAGCTCATGCTTGCTGAAGACATGCTTCTCAACACTCCAGCACTCCAGGAGATTCATAACAAGAAGGAATCTTACTGGAGTGGAGGAATCCTTGTGAAGTGCTCGATGTCTAAATTCCTCAAAATTGATGTGGCATCTTCAAAAATATATGGTGTAAACTCATCAACACAGATCATAATGGGGATGTCTGCACCAGAATGTAAGTTCCCTCTTGGCTTTTTGGCCATATTTTTTCTTGGTCATTTTACTTTTATAATGATAAGTTTGTAAGATAAAAGCTTAGTGTAAGATATGAACTGATGTAGAATAATACATAATTCTTATATTGTATTGAGCAAATCAAAAAATAAAAATCCCTTAAAATATTTAGGATTCCTCCTATTGAACATAAGCTATGAACCCTTTGATTCAAGTCATCTATTTAAGAACTTTTTTTGTCTTCCTTATATCTGATCTAGGAAATATTTGTATGTTTTTTCCATGCTATGAACTGTCACATTCAAATTATTTATTTTACAATCATTTTATTACTCATTATATCGGATTTATGGATTATTTGCATGTTTTAATCAGTGAAACACGGTTGTATATGCGATTTTTCTTCAGTACAATCGTGATTTACACGAAGTAATGAACTCTTACAGTCAATTCGTTTGTTTCATAAATATTTTGACTTCGTTATAATGAATTTATGGATTATTTTATAGTTTTTTATCAATACAATTAATGTATGGCCCCTTCAATTAAAATCAATTATTTTGGAACCATTTTTATCTTCCTGATAACAGTTTTAGTTATTATTTACATGGGTCGTTCTTTAAGACACTGTTGTATCTGAGTTTTTTGCTCAGACAACTGATAAAAAACGGAAAATTGAGGATGATGAAAATGTCGCGAATGGAAGAAACCCTAAGAACCGGAGCCTGTCATGTGTTTCAAATGCG
The DNA here is from genome assembly GCA_022702705.1 of Papilionanthe hookeriana x Papilionanthe teres. NCBI lineage: Eukaryota > Viridiplantae > Streptophyta > Magnoliopsida > Asparagales > Orchidaceae > Papilionanthe > Papilionanthe hookeriana x Papilionanthe teres. The sequence continues at coordinate 63,062,493 of CM040425.1, read as the reverse complement.
ACACTATGAAAGCATAAATTATGTGCTAGAGTCAGGTTGAGTAAAATATGCCATTTTTTATCGAAAATAATTAAAATTTAATATATATACTTAAAACAATTCTTTATTGTAGTTCAGACATAGAATAATGTTCGAGAATTGTAGTTCAGACATAGAATAATGTTCGAACTCTACACGTATTATTGGAGTTCAGATATAGATGAACAGGCCTCTATCTCTTCCCCTTTTTCTCTCCCATCTGTCTCTCTCTTTGAACATAAACAATTCCTCTATTTTCCCTCTAAAACAGTAAGCAAATTCTCCTCTTCCTCTCTCCCCACTCTCTCTCTAACAAAAAAATCATTATCATTTACATAGCGCACAATTCTTATATATTTACATATCTCACACCTAAACTTTCACATATACACAAATAACAACTAATTTTAATATCACATCAAAAATAGCACTATTATCACTTCTTAAATTTAACTTTTGGTACATATATTTAAAGCACCAAAGTGCTATGTCTCTAAATATGAATGTCTAGGTGTGAGATATATAAATACATAAGAATGTGTGCTACTTATGTAAAATTCCCTAAAAAAATATCATTCCCCCTTTTGAAGATATAATGGGAACCCCAACTCCCCGAACAACCAAATTAATTACTCGTATGCGATTTTTTTACAAGACAGAAAAAACCCTATTTTGTGTTTGCATTTCTTTATCAACCTGTGAAATCCTATACATTTTCTTTTCAGCATGGTGAGGGCAGTGATGCTGATTCAATAAAATAAGCATTCGTTCATGTTGTTCTAACATAATCATGAAAGCCCATTATACTTTTAGTTTGCTTTTATGCAAGTCTTAAGACACATACAAATGATTCTCAGTATTCGCTTGGAGCGGCACTACGGCGACAGTATAGCATCGTACTATAATTTTATCTGTTTGGATAAATTGTGTTTTGGATATTTTTTTCAAAAAAAGTTGTTAAAATCTATATTCTTTCTTATCATTAATGACTAAATGCGGTGACAGCTATCTAATTCGGTTTGACTTTAAAAAAAATTGTAATTTCCACCACAGCTTTTTGAACATCAGATTATTTTTCAACAGCTTCACAACTGTTTTTTAAGAAGTTGCAGTTGCCCCAAACAAACCGAGCTATAAATATTTTTTCTGGGCGTTGTGGGCAATGTTTTAGCCATAGCACATCCCTACTGGGCAAAGCGATGCTGGAATGTTGTTAAAATTTTGGGTCATGGGACTTGCAATGAACCAAAATCATATGAATGTTTGGATTTAGTAACACGACAATTAATAATAGAAAAAGCAAAATAGTAAAAATAAAAATAAAAATTTTAAATGTAACACATGTTGCGATGAACGAATTGTAGAAATCATAACTAAACAGAAAGCCATGTATATAGAGGGCTTGTTTGGGGCAGCTTATAAGTGCGGCGACAATTTTGAAAACGCCGACTAACCGTTTTGTTCGCGTGTTTTTGAAACGCCGTCTACTGCGATTGAATTTTTTACACTACACGTAGGCCACGGGTCAAACCCCACGGTCGACCTGCGGGCCGCGTTTCAAGAAAAACTGCTTATCCTGAAACGAGCTGCCCCAAACGTACCAGAGTTAGACAACAGGTGACTCAAATAGCTTGCCAATGAGCGCAAATGAAATGTGTAATGTGTTCAAAATTGTTAAGCATAAAATAGAAGACTTGACAGCTTCTCAATGAGCAGAAATGAAACATCTCAAAAACTTAGTAGCTCCCCTACAAACACGAACATGACTTCTTATTGACTAATCAAAATTGTTAAAAGTCGTGTTCTAAAGTTGTGGGTTAATTTAAATGTTACGTGAAAACAAACTGAAGATTCAAAATATAATATACATTTCTTCAAATCGGCTGCAATGATCAAACCTACTCATTTTGCAATGAATTAAGGGGGCTTGATGACTCACTAACAAGACATAATATGATTTGAAATGGACTTCAAACAAGAATATGTACTGAATACAATGTATTACAAAGAACTGAATGCTCGTCATTGAATACAAACCAAATTTTATTGAGCATTTAAGAAATCAATAGTTGGAAGATCAAATTCTAATATTTGGATATCAATTTTTAAAAGTACAATAAAATTTTATAACATCTAATTTGCCATTGGATCCGCAACACTCTTATGCGGGCGGACGGAAGGTGAGGCTGGGGCTTAAAATGGAATACCTGGGTGTAACTTGATAATGAATCACTCACGCACACACTCAATATTGTGGATGATTTCAGAATTGGCATGAATTTCAGACAATTCTTAATTCACCTTTATTGCTACAAAATTCATGGAGGCATTGAAAAGTGTAGAGACAATAAAATTTGAATAATTTTTCTTAGATGTGTCGCATTACTTAATAATTCTCAAGATGCTCTGATTAGCGTACATCTTACAAAAGTATCAAAATTTGTGCAAGTGTATCAACTCAGGTGCATCAAGATGCATGCAAATTATCAAGACTGGATGCCTGCATGTACTCTAACATTGCCAGAAATATCTAAATTTGAATGTTTGAACACACTGCACTAACTAAAAGATAAAATGGGCTCTAACGAGAAACATGCACATATTATTAAACTTTGCAAAAATATATTTTTAAAAATTAAATTCAAAATCTATGAGCAATACATGTTCATGAGTGACCTGTCCTCAATCCTCTACTAGCAAGAAGTAAAGTTGATCATATTCAAATGCATTTGAAGAGAGACAATTCAAACACCCTGATGATAGCTGTGTTTAAATTAGATTTCTATATTTTCAAAATAGTATTGAACTCTAAGAAAGTTTATAATATTCATAAAAAAATGATTACAATATTAAGTGACATTAATGACTAATAGCTAAAGAGAAAATCTCATCCACCGTCAGTAATAGTTTATTTAAAATAATAAAATTAAGATCAATTAAAATACATAAATAGCCAATGTTGTATTAAATAACTCATATTCATTTTCAAATCAACCTACAATAAGAACGTCATCCGAGTCTTATGTTCATGTAGTTTGGCCATTCGACTCTAAAATATAGTGGTTCCAACCGAAGTTCTCTGACAGATTGGTTTCATTATATTACGGTCACGATCGTAACCTGTATGTTCTCTACTGATATCTTTTTAAGGACATGAATCAGATGATGTATTTGATAAGGCATAAAATTCTTAATTAGCTAAGATGATGCATTTGCAGGTCTATAAGATCCTTTTGAATGAACACATGGCTAATAGCAAAATTTTTTTGATATGTGTTGACTCAACTACATCCTTTGACTAAATAGAATAGAAATCATGAAATTCAGGATGACAAAATTATAGGATATGGACTGGGTTTATCATCATTCCTCCCGCTGTGCACTCAAAGCTAATGGCGGTAAATTTCAGTAATCTCAATCTCTATTGTTACTATAAATTGATCAATAGAATCTCCAATGACATCTTAATTAAAAGTGCTCTCTCAATATTGAGAGAGGTTAGTTCTTATGAAAAATCTCGAACCGCAGGTATTAAAATTCCTCTCAAAATAAGGGAAAAATCATTGGGCAATGCATTATATGCAATTCAACAAGTCTTCTGAAATTTGACCCAGAACTTAACAAAATACTTTCTCATTCATTTTGAGGGAGGCCAGGGTGATAATTATGGAGCTTGGGAAAAATCTTTAGGCAGTGCCTTACATGCAATTTAACATGTCTTCTGAAATATGACCTCAAACTTAACAAAACTCTTTCTCATTCATTTTGATGGAGGCCAGGGTGAGAATTATGGAGCTTGGAGGTGTTGCATGGACAAACCCTTCATTAAGCTGATGTGTACATTTCATTCTGGGCCTCACATAAACGAGAGATCTAGCCACTGGCTAACTACTTAATTTAGCATTTTGCCAAAAACAGTTTAATGAAATGCAAGTAGAGTAAGACCTAGCACTTATCATCATTCATGTTTTAAGTATTGAGGATCCTCATTATCACATTGCATATAAGAAGGATATGTGCAAGAAAAAGGAGTGTAATATCTATATTCCACGCCATGTCATCATTCCTTGATGATAAATTTACTTCCTTTCTTTCCAGCTCTTTGAATTGAAAGGGAAGAATCCTAACTATTTTAGAGACGAATAAAAAAAAGTTCAAATGAGAGGGAGAAGAGGAGGGAAAAGCAGAGAGCGTGCTTTACTTTATTGCTGTTTCCTCACTAGATTATCTCCTTTGTAAGATAGCCCCGCCATAATGAATAAACAAAGCACAATCAAATAAGCTACCGATGTCGAAGGGCACTATTGCCTCTTCATAAGAAGTGAATAAAGAAATCTAATCAAAATATCAGAAGTAGGAAGAAATATAAATCATTGTGGCTATTAGTCCATTAGTTTAACAAAGAAAAAATAAGCTTTATTAGAAACCGAGTCATTTTCAAAATCAGCAATGATTAAAGCCTAGAAAGATGGAAACTAATGTCCATAATTCAATTCTTTTGTTTTCAATTTGAATTATGTTAAGAAAGGTAGAGGTAGATCTTAGAAGACTTTGGTATGTTGTATAAAAAATGATCTTAATTTATTAGAATTAAATGAAAATATGACACTCAATAGGACTCAATAGAGAAAAAGGATTCATGTAGCCAACGGATAAAGGTTTGTTGTTGTTGTTGTAACTGTTACACTGATTTAATGGAAACTTGATGGTTCAAAACTCCATATGTTTTTTGTGTGAAATTCTTAGAGCAAGAACACCAAATATAGAATTTTGAACGATCGAGAATGGAAACAGTTTCTGCTGGCTTGAGTTACATTTCAGAATGATTGGGGAGTCGGTACTCTAGAGAAAATATTTTCGTATTTATTTTTAGGTTCATAACTTCATGGTTTGTGGCTATGTTGAGCCTTGTTAGCTTTTCAACGTAAGACAACATGGAATGCACAAAAGTAGGCACAAAAAAATTGCACTCCACTAAATTTTAGCTTAGGCAAGGCTTTCACCCTTTCGGTGCGAATTCATAAAATAAAAAAACTTCTAACAAATGATAATTAAAAGGTGCCCTATAAATTTTGTAACAATTCTAAAAACATCAATGATTAAGACTTACATCTCAAAGAAAATATTAAATTATAATAGATTTGACAAACTCTTAGTCATACAATAAAAAAACAATTACAAAGGTACCTAACTGAAAATGAACATGGATAAAGTGACCAAGGAAGATCTAGATCATAGTGGTACACTGAGACCGAAATTTATCATTAAGACTTGCACTGTACTAAAAACATTTGCGTCGAAGAAGCAAAAATAAAGTTTGAGAGGAAAAAAGAGATCTATTGCTGACCAGGAGTCCTATTATAACCAAAAGACCAGTTCTCAAGTTCCTATTCAAAAAGTGGATAAATATTGCAAGTTGATTTCTAATAATACCAAATTTTCAGACGGCACAACAAATTTTCAATCTCAACTAGCACAAGTAAAGCATTTTTCCATCTTCTAATACGGCCATCCAATCTTCATAACTTCGTGGTTTGTGGCTTTTTTAAGAAGCCTGTACAGGAAATAAGGTATTTCATTTACGTTTGAAAGGTTTTGGTTACTTCTAATATGCACTCATAGATAATAATGAAGGAGAGAAACTTGAACAAAAATCAAGGATGTGTTATTTTATTGCACATGACTTTCAACTATAAATTTTGGGATGACAAAAACAAGAAAAAAAATCAAAATTAGTAACGCTATCTTTAATGAAATTGAAATGTTAAAAGATAGGTAAGATTAAAAAAGAAACCTACAATACATAACAAATTGAGTTAAAAGAGCCAATTAAATTTGATAAAGGAATGGAGATGCCAGAAAATGATCAAAATCATTCTCAACCAATCAGTCCGTGTAACAGAAGTTAAAAGATGATAAAGAACTCTAAAGCTTGTAAATCATTATTCTCTTTCTCGATATTATTAAACCAGATACTATCAAGCAACAATACAAGTTAAAGACTAATCTAAGTGGGGGTTAGGAATAACAAAAGAAAGATTATATCTACAAAATAATATATGACTAGAGTGCCAATACAATTAAAAAAAAAGTATAATAAGAAAAAAGGTACATGGTGAGGTTATTAGTAAAAACTTCGAATAGAAGAAAGAATTAATGTCACTAAAATTTCTCTCCTATGTTTAACCAAACAACTATACAAGTAGTTTTGAGTATTATAATTGCAGAAGACTTGCATCTACGGCAAATAAATGTTAAGACTGTTTTTCACCATGGAAATCCAATAAAAGAAATCTATATTGTTCAACCTAAAGGCTTTGTCGCACAAGGATAATAAAATTGAAATCTACGATTTTAATAAATGCCTATTTTCATTTAAAGCAAACTCCACGATAATGGTTAGGGCAGTGAATTTAGCTCAAAGAATATTAATTGCTCAAAAATTGATTTGAATTTTAGCTTGGATTGAAATAAAAGAGCCGAGATATGAGCCAAGACTTTGGATCAAATTTTTTTAAGCCGATTTAGAGCCATACGCAGATCGGCTCGAACTAGCTTGAGATTGGATTAAAGTAATTTTTCTTTTTTATATTAAAATTATATATAATGCTAAATAAAATCGAATGCTATATACAAGCTGATTTTGAGCAGAAGTGGATCCAAACAACCAAATTTAAGACATTTTATTTCAATTTCGAGCCGGATCGAACCGATTTCGAGTTGGAATAGATCAAGATAACCCAAAATTGAGTTAACTCATTTTGATTTCGAGCCAGATTGAGCTTGATTCAATTTCTAGCCGATCTGAAATCGGTTAAAAGCCCTAGTAATGATATAAACAATTTGTTAAATTTTGCAAAAGATTAATTTTCATATATACAATGGTTTGTTATAGAAGGACAATATTGTATCATACTGTTTTTGAAAGTTGATAATATCTTAATTGTAAGAGTTAAACATTGCAAAAATCAATGATATTAAATAACAATTTTCAAAAGAATTTGACATGAAGGAACTAAGTGAAGCCAATAAAATTCTTGAAATGAGAATAGATCTAAATAAAGCTACAAAAATTTTGAACTTATCACAATCTCAATATATTGATAAAGTGTTGTATAGGTTTAATATGATAGAAACAAAAAATGGTGATTACACTAATCACAATCCACTTCAATCACAGATGAAAAGAAAGACTATATGGCTAAAGTCACTTATGCATCAATAATTAGCCATACACTACATGGAATAGTTTGCAAAAGATTAGATATTGCACATGCAATGTTGACAATTAATCAGTATATGCCAAAACTAGGAAAGAACCATTTCGAGTTTTTGAATAAGTTCTTCATTATATAAAATCTACAATTAATTGCTTATTAAAATTTTAAGGGGCTAGCTTGAAATTACAAGGTTATCTTGATATGGATCTGAAAGGAGGTCTAGAAACATTAATTATTATATAATACATCTACTCCTCAAGTGACACTTACATCAGTTGGTTGTTACATTAAAGAAGATTATTAGATTATCAACAAGAGAAGTCAAGCATGTACTTGGCACTAAAATTAGCAAATAGATAATTTGCCTAAAAAGTACTTTAAAAGAACTGAGCTGATCACAAAAACATCTCTCCATGTAGTGACAATCAAAATATCATTTACTCGATAAAATATTTTCCTCGCTATTTCCAGACAAAACATATACAACTCAAGTACCACTTCAAATGCAAACTGCTTGATAATGATGTTACAAATTTAACTAAATCAAAAGAGCAGAAAATCTCAGTGATTTGCTCACAGAAGTGGTACCCATTAAAAAGCCAAGGCTTTGTAAAGCCCCAGCGAACCTTCATAAATGGTGATATGAAGGTGCTGCATAGAGAGATTTTCAGACATCAACCACTAAAAATTTATATAAAAAAATTTCTCTCCAAGTGGGAGATTGTTAAAATAGAAAGATACGATCAGTATTATCTCACTCATCCAATAGTTTTACCCACCACCTTCCATCTAACTCCTATAAATTAATCACCTACCATCATTTACCTAATATTTATATTATGATACCTACCGCCATCACCTAATAAATTGAAACTTGCTATCTATCACCTCCAAGCAAGATATAAGAAGATGACTTCAACATGTTAGTGCATCCCACAAATAACGAAAAATATGAAGAAGAGGGAGAAAAAAAGAGGGATTTAAAGTTTTCAATCATGGAATGGAGAGCCTCTTACAATAGAAAAAGTAGAGGAGGTCAAGAAGTGAAGTTGATAACATCAACAATGATGAAATTTTCTCAATTTTCTAATTCCCTGTCCTTTTCCTGTAAGTATGAAAAGAAATCTTTGATGAATTCCTCTTTAAAATTTATTAGAATATTGAATCTTTTGCACAGACATTTCACATAGGTAAATATCATCAAATTAGGTAAACTTAAGCTTCTTGAGATCATGATCTTTATTGTGCTTATTCAAAATCTTCATTTAATTTCTTTTGATGTTCTATCACCATCCTGAAATAAAATTTGTGAAGTTCCATCCATAAATCAGTCTATATAAAATACTGAAAAAGTAAAGTAGATTCTGAGAACGGCTGAGTGGGAAATAAAAGACTCCACCCGTGTACTAATCTCTTCCTAACCATTTAATTGACTATACTGGAAAGCAAAATGATATAGCTCATGAACTTGCAAGTTCTCTTAACTACTTATGATAAATTTAATTGATGTCATCACCCCTCCAAGTTAAATACTAATAATGCAAATCGTCAGTTCAAGAAACTTGTAAAGTTCTATCATTAATCAATTAAATAACAGAACATAAATGATAGTGGCAGTGCTATTTCCTAAGTATGCTACAGTTACAAAAACAAATTGTGTACCTAAACTAACCAATAAATAATGACGGACAATTTAGACAATAATCACCAAATGAAATGATAAATAAAAGATAAAAATTATAAAAGGAAACCAAACATTCACATATCTTCACCTAAAAATGGGAGTGAATTCCTAAAACTTCAATCATCTACAAATCTATTGTACATTGACAATGTCTAGCGATTTATGAACAAGTTGGATCATCAACAAATCATTTTCGAGTTAGTTTCATAATCAGGTCATTTCTGATTTGCTAAACTATAATCAGGTTCAAAATTGACCAGAACCTTTAATTTATTTGTAATATTCTCTGTGGTTCACCACTATGGTGCTTATAAATGAAACATTGTGTTTTAATTTAACTTTTAGGATTTACATTCACGATTTCAGTGAAACGGCAAAGAAATTGATCATAGTTCAATCCAAATTTATAGTGTATGATAAGCTGATGATGTCAGTTCTAATGATAAATAAATGAGCTCACTAAAAGTGAAGATTCGAAAAAAATGCTCTAATTAAATAGAATTAATGCCCTAAAATAATATCAACGAGTAGTGACGTTTCAAATTGCATAGTAAATACCTTTTAATGCAGCAGTAAAACTGTCAACAACGACCCCTTCCTTATGTAGGGACCTTCTGCATTGAGTAGTACGCCCCACGCACCACACCCCACACCCCCATCCCACCCATTCAATAAATTTAAGGAAGAATTACATACATACCACTCAATTCTTATGTAGTTACATGTCTAATTCATACATCCAACTACCTACACTTGAAAAGTTGTATTTCACATTTTAAAAGCTAAAATGGTGATAATTTTTTTATAAGATATGAACGATTTGGTTATTATTGATCGAACAAGTAAACTTTAGGTATTATATAAATATATAGAAATTGAGCGGTTTGCATGTAAATGCACCAAAATTTACATAGCATGGAGATGATAAATAAAAGACGAATGTCTTAGCGTGCATCTTATCCAGCTGAAGACTTGCTTAAAAATCAATGAAAGGAGGGAGAAAATCTAGTCTTCACATTAGCTAAAGTTTGACGGGCGATAAATATTATTAATCAGCATTCAAACACAATTAAGTAGGGCCAATATAAAAGCCATAATTTATCCTGTTTGTATCACCTTTATAAACAAATGCGTGCTGCAAAAAAAACAGTTTACTGAAGTCCCAAAAAAAAAGAAAAAAAACAAAGAACTCAAAATATGAATCAGACTCCATAATAAGCAACTACAAGATCCTTCATGCCCCTATAAATCATCCCACCAGAGCATTTAAAAAGCGAAACAATTAGAATAACAGGGGCTCTGAATCACAAGCTAAACTTACTGCAGCTCCAATGCATTTATCTCTGCATGGGAGCAAGAAGTAAATCCTAGAATAAGTAGAGCGCACAAGATATAAAACTAATAAATTGCAAATAATGATAAAAATAGTAGATAGAAGAAGGTCTTCACTGTGTTTCAGAATCAACAATTTTTGCCTTCTATCCATCAATAATGATACTGCTTTCAACAAGCATAAGGAAAATTTGGTTAGCTGAATTAAGCGTTTTTGTTAATTTAAATGGAGGAAAAAAAAATTATAAAAGCACAATCATTTGATCATAATAGTAATTAAAATTTATTGTAAAATGTTCAGGTACAAAACGGCATAATCTAGCACAAACGTTGTTACACCAACTTATTCATACCAATAAGAGTAGTGTATTTTATAAAGATTATATCTCTAAAGGCTGTGATCCTATCATCCTATCTCTTCTCACAATAGATTCCTCATTTATCGCCTAACGTACCTTCTTTTGCCCCCAAACCACCATCCTACCAGCACAACAACCACACTTTGCCCGGAATATAAGCACGGCTCTTCCATTCAAAGGTGCCATCTTTTTCAATTCAGCTCCAAATTCTCTATTGGAATCTTCACTCAACTCAAAGAAACCTTTTTCCCCGTCATCTCCTCCGGCAGAACTATGCAAATTTTTTAAGTAATCCTCCGTCTCTATCTTGATGTCGAACTCCGGAGCATTCCTTAGCCCCCGACAATTTGGATTATCACATTTTTTCCCAACACAACAGCTTAAAAACGAGAGTATAATAGAACAAGCAACCATAAATCCAAATCCATTCACTAAATAAACACCACTACCAATACCCAATTCCCTGTCCACTGTAGCGACCATCCTTTTCCAGAAATCAGAGAAGCCATAGGAGAAGAACTTGACACACGGGAACAACAGGAATCCGCAAGCAAAGAGTACGGCGATCAAGATGGAAATATTGGCGATCGCTGATGTTTTATTAGGGCATGGCGGAGTTTTGTTTGGATTCTGAGAATTCAATTGGGCCTTCTTCTTATGGGAACGAGGGTTTTGGGTACCGGCGGCGGGTGCAGAAGCAGCCCGCATGATGGCGATGATGCGAACGGAGGAAAAGTTGGATCTTGTTCACAATCTACAGATTACTGATCTGATTCAGGAGAAAAAATTGAGGAAAATTGGAAGGAAGAGAATCAAATAAGGGGGGCGAACTTTCGCTGTGTTTCTACATGAAGACCTACAGTCAGCAGTCCTCTCTTCGGGTTTGATGGGGTAGCAGTGGTGCTTGGGATATTATTTTTAAATGGCCGACATGCTGTGTGTATCATCCTTTTATTTTTATTATTATTTTTTAAGAGAGATCCAATGCGAAAGGAAAACGAGGCCCTGCTATAATTCAGAGCATTTAATTGAGGGAATATTTATCTTTAATTTATTTAGCTTCAGACAAACATCTCATAAATTTTTAATAATTGTATCATGATATGTGCAAATTATAGGTTTGGTAACACAAAAAATCTTGTAAATATTAATGTCTTGGTGCTTTTTATGTATTATCCCTTTTTTTTACCGAATTTTAAAATTTTTTATTAATTTTAAATTAACGAATTGAATCCATATTGTATAAATTTGAGCACTAAGGGTCTGTTTACAGCAATTACAGCTTTCGAACTGTCAGTATATAATATGCTACTTGCAGAATCCATTATGGAAACTGTTTGTCTGTTTGATTGCAATTACATCGAAAATAACTATGCAGGTAGCTTTTTCGTAAAAATGATCATTTTGCCCAATTCAATAAAACTGTGTAAAACATAATATTTAGGTAGTTTCTTTAGTAAACAAATTACTTCTTAAATAATAAATTTACATTAATTAATAAGTAAAATAGTAATTACAATTTAATTACTATTTAAATCCCTACCACCGAAGCCTTCGCACGATCGATCACGTCTGTTGCCCGTCTGTTGCCTTCCCAGCGATCCCGTCTGTTGCCTTCCCAGTGAGCCGCGATCCCATCGTTGCCTTTCCAGCGAGCCGCGATCCCGTCATTGCCTTCCCAACGAGTCGCAATCCCGTCGTTGCCTTCCCAGTTTCGGCTGCTCCGCTACGACGAAGCAGAAGGTACGCTTCGAGTCGTCATCGCTTGCGATGAGCCGCGATCCCGTCGACAACCACGGCGAGCTGCTCTGATACCATTAACGACAAAGAAGGAGTAGCGGTGCAGGAGTTGTTAGTAGCGGCGAAGGATGTGATGGAGGAGAATGCTCTCGGTTTCGTGAGGCAAGGTAGAAGCGGAAACATTGCCCTTAACGCGATCCAGGAAGCGAGCCGCGGGGTAGAAGGAGCTGCCGGCTTTTCGCCAAATTCGCGGCCCGAGGCGAGCGGGACGCCGAAACAAACGGGAAAATGGCTCGCGGATTTGCGGCGCTATGCCGCGCCGCACCGAAAAAGCCGGTTTCAAACATGCCATAAGTAAAGGAGTTTTGACTAACAATTCAATGAAGAATAATTTGCTTCTAAACTTTGACTTTATAAAACTTCCAATATAATGTTTCAACCTGACTTTGGATGGTAAAATCTTTTAACGAAAGAACGTTATGTGAAATAATGTGAAATATATCACTGGAATTATTTGATTGAAATTTTTTAGTGAGAGAAATTTAATGTGATAATAAACATGATGAATGAAATCAGAAGCTTGATATGCTGCTGGTGCTGAGTAGCAAAAGCAGCTGTAACATCTAATTGGTAATATTTGAAGTTTGGAAGATTTATATGCAAACAATTTAATTATTATGTTTTTACATATCTAACAACTAATCTTTCATTTCTACATATATGCCAACCTACTATGTAGGAAAATTTCACATTTTAAAAGTAAAATAATGATATTTTTAATGTGATATGAAAGATCTGGTGGTATGAATGTAAAAATAATTTAAGTTTAGAAATTAGATATCAAAATACAAAAGAAGTAGGGCGTGTTTGGGATCCCATTTTTGTGACTTTTACGTTGCGGAAAAGGACAAGTGGCGTTTTGGAACCTTTTTGATTTTGAGTGTTTCGCTGTTTGGAGGCCACAACGAGTCGAACACCAAAACGGGAAGGGGAGAGAGCGTTTCGTTGATGGAGCTCCATTGCGAGGTGCCTTTGATGTCATTGCCTCTTTCAATTTTCCGGTAATCACGCTCCCTTTCCTCGCATATACCATCGTCTCTGCCCTTCTATGTCACTAGTATCGTTAGGGCTGAAAACTGGTTATGCTACTCTCCCTCCGTTCGGTGCTGACGACTTGCTGCAATCTTCCAGTAAAGTTTTCTCCTCTATGAATTTTTATTTTATTTTTTATTTTTTTGTTATTCATTCATTGTCTACCTATATATTTCTTGTTTTTCTGTGAAGTTTTTTGTGTTCTTGATCTGCATATGTATCCATTGATGTTCAATGGTCGATTAGCTTGCTCTTTCTCATCCATATGCATAGATGAACACATTGTGTGCAGTTTTCTAATCACCGATTTGTTTTTCCTTCTCGTATTGCATATGCTTTGATATAAAGTTGAAGTTTGCAAGATAAATTAATTAGTATAACCTATAGTAATCATGATCAACCAGTAGAAACTATGGAATAAAAAATAGATGAGTTTTGAAAGATTTGTTTTTTTAAATATCCTGACCATGGAATAATATTTTGAGATGAAGAATGTTGAGCACTGTTATCATTTTTTTGTTTTCTTCCGCGGAGATATTTTTAGATAAAATTGCATATATTTTTCTGCACATTTGAATTTTGCTTAATAGATAAGTTAGCAGCATCTTTACAAGTTCCGAACAATAAGCAGATTTAGTGAGATGAAATATATATGAGCAATGCTCATCTATTTATTTTAGTTTTTTGGTTGATTAATTTTTTTATAAGTATATGAGCACTGATTTTATGTTTGTTTAACATCTTTTGCTAGTCAAAATATTTGCACTTGCCTCCTCCTCAGTGTGGAGTAATATTTTTTGGGGAAAATATTGAGCAATGCTTCTTATATTTAGTTTATCTGAGACTTTTATAAATAGAATTACATATTATTTGTTGCACATTTGATGTGTGGATCATAGCTAAGTTAGCAACATCATCAACTGTTTTGATCAATTAGTAGAAGCGATGAGATGAAATATATATGAGCATCGTTCATCTATTTATTTCAAATTTTTTGTTGTTTTATTTTCTGATTGATATATGAGCACTGATTTTTCAATTTGTGTGACAAATTTTGCTGGTTGAATTGTTTGTTCTTATCTCATCCTCAGTGTGGAGTAATATTTTGGGGGGATAATGTTGAGCACAACTTATTTGTTTTTAGTTTATCTGATACTTTTTATAAATAGAATTGCATATGCTTCGCTGCACATGTGAAACATGCATGATAGATAGACTAGTAGAATCCTTACCTGTTTTGATCAATCAGTAGAAGCAATTAGATGAAATATATATGAGTGATGCTCATTTGTTTATTTTAGATTTCTTTGTTAGTTTATTTTGTTTTAATAGATATATGAAACTAGTTTTTAGTTTTTCTGACAACTTTTGCCGTCAGAATTGCTTGCTCTTGTTTCCTCCTCAACGTACAATAACATTTTAGAGTGAAGAATGTTGAGCACTGCTCCTTTTTTTAGTTTTCTTCTACTAAGATTTTTATAAAGAAAATTGCACATGCTTTGTTGCATATTTGAAGTTTTCATCCTTACTTATTATGAATAATCAGTAGAAGCAAAGAGATGAAATATATATGAACAATGTATGCTCGTATGTTTATTTCAGTTCTTTTTTGTTTGTTTATATTTTTAGATAGGTATATGATTACTGGTTTTCAGTTTTTCTAACATATTTTGTTGGTCGAATTGTTTGCACTTACCTACTCCTCAGTGTGGAGTAACATTTTCGAGGGAGAATATTGAGCACTACTCCCTATTTTTAATTTATTTGAGACTTTTATAAATGTAATTACTTATTCTTTGTTGCATATTTGAAGTTTTGATGATAGTTAAGTTAGTATCATTCTTAACAGTCCTTATCAATCAATAAAAGCAAAGTGATGAAATATATATACAAAATTACTCATCTGTTACTTCAGTTTTTTGTTGGTTTATTTTCTTTAAATTGATATATGAGCACTAGTTTGGAATTTATCTGTCAAATTTTACTGGTCGAATTGTTTACTCGTCTCCTCAGTGTAGAGTAATATTTTGGGGGGAGAATGTTCAGCATTACTTCTTTTTTTAGTTTATCTAATACTTTTATAAATATAATTGCATATGTTTTGCTGCACATTTAAAATATACATGATAGAAAAGTTAGCAGAATCCTTACATATTCTGATCAATCAGTAGAAACAACAAGATGAAATATATATGAGCAATACTCATTTGTTTGTTTCAGATTTCTTTATTGGTTTATTTTTTTGGATAGATATATGAGCACTAGTTTTCAGTTATTTTGAAAAATTTTGCTGGCCGAATTAATTGTTCTTGCCTCCTCTTTAGTGTACAGTAATATTTTGGGGGGTGAATGTTGAACACTGCTCCCTTTTTTTATTTTTTTTACTAAGACCTTTATCAATAAAATCACATATACTTTGTTGCACATTTGAAGTTTGCATGACAGATAAGTTAGCAACATCCAAAGATTGTTATAGAAGCTATGGAATGAAATATATTTCAACATTTGAATGTTGGGCAGTGATCAAATAGTAGAAGTTATGGATTGAAGTACATTTCAGCATTGCTATTTTGTTTCTTTCATAATTTTATTTATATTTACCGTGCATATGCATTCACTGAGGATATATGTCAGATAAGATATCAAATGGAGGATGTCATTCAAATGTTATTTAGAGCGTTGATGGAAAATAACTATCAAAGGCCTCATCCTTTCACCACTCGTTAATTTTAAATTGACGAGGTTTTTTCTCACAAATACTGTCTATCGCCAGAGAACACGTTCAAATGCTTATTCGATTTGGCAAAATGATGATTATGGATGAAGTCTTCTTTGGTTAAGAGATCTTACTGAGCTATCATTATTGCCTCAAAGCCTTGATTTAGATAGCGCGATAAAAACAAAAAGAAATTGATTATGAGTATTTTATCTGGCATATAATCTGAGTGTTTACATTAGTGCATGGATATGTAATACGCAAAAAATTCTGAAAGAAAAAGATGGATACTGCTCATATATATTTCATTTTCTTGCTTCTACTGATTGGTTAGGACAGATAAAGATGTTGTTAACTTAACTATCATGAAAACTACAAATGTGTAGCAGAACATATGCAATTTTATTTATAAAAGTCACAATAAAAGAAAACTAAAAAAAAGAAGCGGTGCTCAATATTCTTCCCCTAAAATATTACTCCACATTGATGAGGAGGCAATAACAAGCAAATCAGCCAGTAAAATTTGTCAGAAAAACTGAAAACTAGTGCTTATATATTTATCTAAAGAGAGATATGTTGAGGTGGTGTGGATTTTATTAACTTATCAAAAATGATTCTTGAGATTTATATAAACTTATTATTATTGTTGAGAATTTTAGGGCAAAGCAAACAAGAATCGACACAATCCAGAAGAACACAAAGAGATTTAACGAGGTTCGGCAAAGATGCCTACGTCCTCGGGAGCAGAGCGGCGACTTTCTTTTCACTAATCAGAAAAGAGTACAGAATACAGAATTTAGCCTTCAGCATAAGTCCTAAGGTTACAACAGGACCTATTTATAATCATAAAGTACAATATGTAATTACCAAATTACCCCTCTACTAAACCGCGGGGCGTAGGCCCCACACCCCCAACCCACATAATAAACTCCCCAGATTCGCTCGCTCCGCTCCAACATTTATTCCTTATTAGGTATATGAGTCATACCTAACAAATCTCCGCCTTGGCGAATATCCAGCCCTCAGGAGATAAATACTCAGGAGTTTCTCATGCACCAATGTGGGTTGGGCCACCATGCTTCTCTAAGCATCGTGAATGCTCAACAAGTCCAAGCAATGCAAGAACTTGTTGATAGTAACTGGCTTGGTCAACATATCAGCTGCATTCTCATCAGTATGAACCTTCTGCAACAGTATCTCTCCAGAAGTAATCAATTCTCTGATCTTGTGATACCTGACATCAATGTGCTTGGTCCTCGCATGGTACACCTGGTTCTTAGCCAAGTAAATAGCACTTTGACTATCACAATGCAACTGAACTCCACCTTGCTCAACGCCCAGTTCCTTCACTAGCCCAGTAAGCCATAAAGCTTCTTTAGTAGCACCAGCCGCTCATGTACTCTGCTTCGATTGTAGATAATGCCACAATGATCGAACTCGTTGATTTCCAAGCATATCGGCCCTCCACCAAGAGTAAACACATACCCAGTTGCAGACCTTCCGCCATCCAAATCACACCGCATAGTCCGAATCAACGTACCCCACAACTCGAAGGATCATTCTGCGATCGCCAAAGATAATTCCTTGTCTACGATGCCCTTCGGATACCCGAAAATCCACTTGATCGCTTCCAATGTCGCCTTCCGGTTTAGACATGTATTTGCGGACTCGACTAACGATATGAGCCAAATCAGGACGAGTACATACCATTACATACATCAAGCGACTAACTCGCACCGGCATAAGGAACCTTTGCCATATCTTTGATTTCCTCATCCGTCTTCGGACACTCGTTACGAAGAAAGCTTGAAATGATTTGCCGATGGAGTGCTTACGAGGCTTAGCATTGCTCATCTCGAACCTGTCTAAGCACTTTCTCAACATAGCCTCGTTGAGATAGTACACGGTCGTCTTGAGCCTCTATCCCGCTGAATCTCCATTCCGAGAATCTTCTTTGTAGGACCCAAATCTTTCATGTCGAATTCCCGGCTTAACAAAGCTTTCAAACCACGGACATCATTCATATTCTTTGCGACGAATCAGAATATCATCAACATACAGTAGCAGAAAAATAAATGTACCATCATCAAGACTCTTAACATAAACACAACAATCATACTCACATCGTTCGTAGCCAATCGGAATCATGTAGGAGTCGAACCGCTTGTACCATTGTCTCGGAGACTGCTTCGACCCATACAACGATTTCTTTAACTCGCAAACCGGATGCTCCCGTCCGGGTTGAGTGAACCCTTCCGGTCGCTCCATGTAAATCTGCTCCTCCAAATCACCATGTAAGAAAGCCGGTTTTAACATCCATCCGCTCCGGATGCGGATCCCAAATAGCTACCAATGCAAGCACTCGCCCGATTGAAGTATGTCGACTACGGGGAGAAGATTTCATCATAATCTATCCCCTTCTGCCGAGAAAATCCCTTTGCTTACCAATCGAGCCTCGAACTTTTCCCCTTCTTTTTCGATCTTGCTGGCTTCCTTTTATAGACCCACTTGCACCCAATAGCCTTCTTTCCATCGGAAGCCGAACTAGCTCCCAAGTGTGATTCTTCGCAAAGACTCCATCTCCTCAACCATTGCACCCATCCACTTCTCTTTCTCCTCGATCGGTAACGGCTCCTTGAAAAGTGGTCGGATCGTCACTGTCGGCGAGAAGTGCAAAAGAGACCAAGTCTTCGTAGCCCAATCTGCTAGGAGGCCTTATGCTGGGTGCGTCTCCGTCCATCTCCGGCTAGATTGTAATTCCGCAGATCATCCGGAATGGAATCACCGGTGTCGGATCCGAACCTTCGACTCTCTCGACTGCTACTGAACGCTGCTCTAGATCCATCTGCACTGTCTCTGAATTGGAACTGTTCCCTGACACCTTGTCTTGATTGTGCTGCAACATGGATTGCTCATCAAAGACTGCATCTCTACTAATCACCGCCTTCTTTGCAATAGGATCCCAAAACTTGAATCCTTTCACACCTTTCTTATAGCCGGAAAGATGCACTTCTTGGATTTTGGATCGAGTTTCGATCTTTCATCTTCGAGTACATGCACATAGGCGGGACAACCAAAAATTCGTAAGTGATCAAACTTAACTGGATTACTCGTCCATACCTCTTACGCAACCTTGCCACCTAATGAAGCCCGAGGTGATCTATTGATGAGATAGCATGCCATATTCACAGCCTCTGCCCAGAAGTTTTTAGGAAGCCCTGCATTCAGTCTCAAGCATCTTGCCCTCTCAACTAAGGACCTGTTCATCCTTTCTGCAACACCATTCTGTTGTGGTGTCTTCCGAACTGAAAAATGCCTTTGAATCCCATGCTCCTCGCAAAACTTCTTAAGCGTGAATTTGTGTACTCGTGCCATTATCGGATCTCGGATACTTGATCTTTCTACCGGTTGGTTCTCCACCTCGGCTTTCCACGGCTTGAATTTAGAGAAAACTTCGCATTTCCGCTCAAGAAATACACCCAAACTTTCCTAGAAAAATCATCGATAAAGGTAACATAATACCGAGATCCTCCCATCGATGCTTCCCACGGTAGGGCCCCATACATCGGAATGCACATAATCAAGAATCCCTTTAGTTTTATACTCTCAGGTCATAAAACTCACTGCAGTCCGTTTTCCGAGAATACGGAACTTACGAATTCCGACTTGCGGCTTTTCACACTATGCAACAAATTCCTTTTATGCGATTCTGCCATCCCACGTTCACCGAGATGACCCGGACGCATATGCCATAGCTTTCGTACTATCATCATCCGACTCAACGGAATGAACTCCACCTACAATTGTATTCCCCGACAGTTTGTAGATATTACTGCCGATTAACTTTCTTTTCATCACGATCGATGCACCCTTCACGATCCCGATGGTTTCCTCATCCTCATCCGCCTTAGGAATAAAACCATTTCGATGTAGAGTGCCCAAGGAAATCGGATTCTTCTTCGAATGCGGAATATGTCCGACATCACATAAAGTTCTAATCGTGCCATCATACATCTTAATTCGACTTCTCCGATACCGAGCAATATTGCGGCGATCTATCATCACCGAGATAAAGCGAGCGAATTAGTTGACTTCGTATGAAGTAAACCACTCCTCGTTAGGTGTTATGTGATAAGAGCATCCTGAATCAAGAATCCATGCATCCATGAACTGAGTTGCTGAAACTGAAAGCATATCACCATCACTGACATCTGAATTTTCACCCTGCACCACATTCACAGAATTCGATGATACATCACCTTTCTCCTCAGTCTGTTTCTTCAGCTTTGGACAATCCCTCCTCATATGACCTGACTCCTTGCACTTGTAGCAACGAATCGTCTTCTTGCCTTTGGACTTTGATCTGGAATTTCGCCTTCCAGATCCCTCCTTCTCTTTCTTCCTTCCACGATCCTGTTTACCCTTAACATATAAACTGACGCCATGAGAATTTTCCCCTGCATTATGCTTCCGCTGGTTGTGAGCCAACAATGCTGCAGTAATCTCATCAACTTTAATGGTTTCTTTCCCATATGTCAGAGTAGTCACCAGGTGTTCATAGGAAGAAGGCAACGAACACAACAAAATCATCGCTCGGTCTTCATCCTCAATATTCACATCAAGCCTTGATAAATCCGTGATTATTTGATTGAAACCATTAACGTGTTGCGCCAGATCAGAACCTTCCTGCATCTTCAGCCCATACAGCTTTTGTTTCAGATACAATTTATTCGTCAGGGATTTCGCCATAAATTGAGTCTCCAATTTCTTCCAAACCTCCCCGGAGATTTTAGATTCATCACGTGGTACATAACTTCATCCGCTGGACATAATCGTATGGTTGCTTGCCGCTCGTTGTTGCAATTCCTCCCGATCTTCATCCTCCAGCGGCATCTGGTTTCGTTGCCGCAAAGCTTTCGGGATTCCTTGTTCTGCCAACAAATCCTTCACCCGTGTTTGCCACAGCCCGAAGTTACCAGTTCCATCGAACTTCACCACCTCGAATTTCGCACCAGAAATCGCCATTTGAAAATTGATTCTGCAACAAAAAATTTTCTTGCAAGAATGAAAATTACAACGATTTTTTTTTCTTCAACGAATTCTTGAAATCATTTTTTTTTTTTTGTGCCTCAAACAGAATAATTTTCTGATTAAGGAAATAATTGACGTTTCCCAGCAGAAATTTTTTTTCTTAATTTTTTGCTCTGATACCACTTGTTGAGAATTTTAGGGCAAAGCAAACAAGAATCGACACAATCCAGAAGAACACAAAGAGATTTAACGAGGTTCGGCAAAGATGCCTACGTCCTCGGGAGCAGAGCGGCGACTTTCTTTTCACTAATCAGAAAAGAGTACAGAATACGGAATTTAGCCTTCGACGATAAGTCCTAAGGTTACAACGAGATCTATTTATAATCATAGAGTACAATATGTAATTATCAAATTACCCCTCTACTAAACCGCGGGGCGTAGGCCCCACACCCCCAACCCACATAATAAACTCCCCAGATTCGCTCGCTCCGCTCCAACATTAATTCCATATTAGGTATATGAGCCATACCTAACAATTATGGATATTTTGTGGACCCATTGGCTGCTTGATTTTCGTTTACGATGATGCATTTAGAATGCTATTTGGTGGGCACATTTCACATTTCTTTGAAATGTTTAGTAGGACGATGATGGAAAACTCAGAACAGAAGGCTCAATCGATTACTAATTGTGAAAATAAAAATAAAATGAACATTCTAATTTGACACAGATACTGACTGGTCTTTATGTTGGGATAACACAATTTGTGATCCTGGATGGAGCTATTTTTGAATAAATTGATTTTGAGCTCTAATTTTACTTTTTATTTGCCATATTCTTGTTTTAGGTTCATGTATTATTGCTTTACATGTCAAATTATACTGATGTGTTTCTTTTTTTTTAATTAGATCTCAGACGTGTAAATAGAATGAATGTAAGATATCCACTATTTACGATAGAGAGATGAAGATAACTTTCTATGATTTAGTTTGAGAGAGGTAGAAAAGGGCAATAAACCAACCACCCATTTCAATAAGGAATAATGACAAAATCTAACAAAGCTCTTTCATGAAATAACCTGTAGACTGTATGACAAAACCTAGCTGAAAAATAAATGAGATCAACTTAAGAAGGACTGCAAGTTGTGAAAGGAGCTAAAGAGAGGGACCACTGGTTTAGGATGGGAGCCTATTAGGAAAAGAGTTGATGCACTTGAGGTATGATGGCATGAGAAGATATCAGTAAGTCTACATCTTAAATACAATATTGCTTACTTTATATTATGCATCTTAGAAATCAATTTTATTAATTGTAGGTTTTACTTATGTAAAAAAATTTATACTTGCTGGCATTGACCCGTAGTTGGAGGAGGAGCTAGATGCTATGTTCCTTGATGTTGTAGCAACATGGGTCAACATCTGGGCTACAATAGAAGAGCCCACTCCTAATTTAGTTGAGCCAAAGTGTGTTCATTCCAATGAAGCCAATGAGGAATAACAAGATGAAAGAGACTAGGGGAGTCCATTCACTCCAAGAGATCTACACCCTCGACATCAAAGGGAAAAAGAAAAGTAAATTTGGGGCAGCTCATTTATTCTAGCAGATATCACTGTTGGTGACAAACTGCATCAGTATTACTTCAAATGCCCACACTGCTCTCCATGCATACGCAACAATGGTAGATGTTATCAAGCTACTCGACTCAATCTCATAATTTTTTAATGATATGGTTCTCTACTTTTTTGTCGTAAAACTTCTGGAGGATCGAAAAAAGCGAGAGAATTTCTTCACGTTGCTCTCTGAATGGTGGATTCCCTTCCTCCATTATTTCTTAGAGAGACAAACTAGTTAGATGACATGCATAATTTTTTTTTACTTCTTGATACTGAAGTAGGGTGACTATTTATAGTATTTGACCATTCTATACTATAGCTTGTTTGTATTATTTCTGACGTTTCTTTTTTTATAGATTTCAGTAGTTAAACTATTTTCATTGCAGCAAGTTAAGCATTTACCTGCACTGAAAATAACATGTTTTTTGAAATAAGATTAACATTATTCATTCAGTCAAATGGAGCCAACAATGAAGAGGAGATTATAGAGATAGTTGAGCAAGCAACATTCCTTACCAGTACAGTTTGACTAATTCATGAGTATTACCATAGACATATTTGTAAGACACCTTTTGTTTCATCGTCATTTGTAGATGACAAATGGATTGGTGAACTACTGGAAGCTTATCCAAGTTGGATTCACAGCATGTTCCAAATGTCAAAAGTTATTTTCTGTGATTTATTAGATGAAGTGCAATTCAAATATGATTTGCATGGATCTTTGATATTTACATTTTGAGAAGTCCTAGCTATCACACTCTCATTATGTCACATAATTAGTACATTCGTTCTACTTCTAAGCATTTCCAGCACTCCATAGAGATGATCTATAAGTATTTCCACGTTAGGGTTAACTCTTTGGTTAAAATGGCTACGGACATCATCAAACCATTGGACCCATCGTTGGCTCAAACACTTCGTGAAATCTATAACAATCCGAGGTACATGTCGTTTTTCATGGTATTGATCTCACTCTCCATCCGCACTTCATTAAATTAAACAAAATTTATAAAAAACCTATTTTATGTCATTTTCTTAATAATAAGGACATCATTTGAGCAATTGATGAAAAACATGTTGAGGCATGCACGGGCAATGAGGAAAAAATAACCTACGTCGGCAAGTGTGGAGCTGCTACACAGAATATATTAGTAGTATGTGACTTCAACTTGTTTTACATTCATGGTGACTGTTTGGGAAGATAGTGCACACACTAACCGAATATTCAAATTTGTAATCTAGGTGGCCGAATACAAATTCTCGATGCCTCTGCAAGGTTGATGCATCTAACTAATCCATCACTATTATATTTCCCTTTGAACAAATCCACCAATGTTGTAATTATTTAAGAAAGTATTGTCTCATCGATTTGGGATATCCACTGTAACGAGGTTTTTTGAAGTCATTTCTCAACACGAGATATCACCTCATTGATTTTGAGCGCAACAACCAAGTGATTTGAGGGAGGATTGAGTTCTTCAACGAAAGATACTCTTCATTATGCAGTGTCTTCGAGCGAGCATTTGGTGTATGAGTCATTCTCCGAGATATGCTTACATATTCTATCAAAAAACATGTGAAGATAGTCGTGACAACGACTGCACTCCATAATTTTATAGGGAGGCATCCATCCCGACATTATATTGATTTCAGGGTCTTAGATGATAATCCTACCTGCATGCCCTAGGAAACTAAACATTATCAAGAAGGACCTTCAGTGTAAGGAGTGGGCTTTAAGACAAACGAGTACAACACTTCTGAGGGAGAAGATGTAGAGAGATATTAAAATTAAGAGAAAATATTACCGATGCGTTGATGAATGCAACATTTTTACTTATGTAGCATCACCTAATTATTTATAGTTGACGACTCATAATTCATCTCTGGATGAATTTTTTTTCAAAAGATTTGCTCCAATCGGTATTGTATTTTTTTGTGTACCGACAAACCTTAATTCATAATTATAAGATTGCTTATATATATTTTTTAAATATATGGAATGTTGTATCTACTATTTTTTTTTTTAAAATTAGAGCAATTCTATATTATTATAACATGAAATATGAGTTCAAGATCATCAGACACTTGAAAAGTTCCGCTCTACTATTATGGCGACAAGTGTTTTTTAGTACAGGTCCAAAAGGGAAGGCAGCTACGGGAGAATATTCTATTTTTGTCTCAGAAACACGAATCTTGTAGATTGCGAGACATGATGAGGACCCTATAGAAGTGATTAGTCGAGGAGAGATGCAAGGATAAAGAGGAGGTTGTCCCGAAGACTTGATCATCGGGATGTCAAGACAATCTTTATTCCAAGCTTGCTAATTATTGTTGTTGCCCTATTATTGCAGTCTTTTGCTTCAAATAACTTCTTCTTTTTCTATGTATTATAGCAATATAGGTTGGACTGTTAGTTTTTTTTGGGTAGTACTAACTTCATTTGTTATTTAGTTTTGAATATTATGAAAACTACAACTATTTTAATTTATTACATAAATGAGGACAAAACGATCTTTCTTATCAGAAACAATAGCATCACAGCAGATTCCCCAAACATACACATGCTTCTTCATCAGCAACTTTTTGACAGCTCCTAAAAAGCTGCTTCTCTAGGAAGCAGCTTTACAATAACTTCTGGGAAAATCAGCAATCGCCCCCAACGCACTCAGGTTGTATGTATTTTAGTGTCCCTTTTGTTTTCTAATTTGTAGTTTGCTATGGTGAGTTTTTGTATTTGTATTGATTTTTCACTTTAATAATATGTCTGTTGTGACTTTTCAAGGAAAAAAAAAATTATGATTTTACTTAATTTTTTTTCAATTTTATAAAATAAAGGTAGCTAATATAAAATATTGTTTATTTTGAAGTTATTTTTTAATAGTTTTTTAATTATGTTGGTAAGACATTCTTTTTGACAAATCATATTTAAAATTATGATTAAAATGTGCTTCTAAAAATTAAAATAGAAAACATAAAAAAATCCCAAATTAAGCCTATATCATTTAAATTTAAATATTGGCCTAGTATCAGAATTGTGGAAATAGGATTAAATCATTTCATAAATGTTGGTAGGCTTCAAATAATGAATTGCCTAAATCGAATCAATTAGGTTACATTTTATCATCAAGTTTTATCCATGGTTTTAAAAACTAGACTGGGCTGGTTGATCAGATTGGTCAACCATGAATGCGAGATTCAATTGGTCCAGCTCAAACTAAGAACTATTTTTGCATGTTGAATTAGAGAACTAGTGAACCAGTCCAATTTTTAAATAACGACTCGCTTCAGATATTATCTAATTTTAGTGTTAATTTATGTAATTTAAACATAGAGAAAATATTTTGTCTTAATATTTTGATTTAGAATTGATACGCCATCAACAAAATTTCATCATCCGGCACAAAACTTGAGACAATATTATAAGCAAGAAATATTCAAATTTTCATAAAAAAGTCATCTAGGGCTCTGATTTTAGCAAATTTATAGTCAAACTGACCACCGGCTCAATGAGAGGAACCTAATGACATTAAAGTGAGTCCAATCTGAGTCAAATCAAGCCCGAATCGAATCATATAACCGCTTTTAGAAGATTTATGGACATATTTGGAAGGTCAAACAGATGTCGACACTATGAGCCTATACTCGAACCGGGCTCTTGACAAGACGAATCCAATGAGCCCAAGATCACTCAATTCCGACATTGTTGAGGCCATCAAATGCCCTGTAAACACCGTCTGATCAAGAGAAGCTCTCTAGATCGTCCAATCAAAATGAATGCATTAATTGCACCCAAAATCTTATAAATAGATCTCCAGCCTTCACATGAGAGGGGTAAGAAGCATAGAGAGAGAGAGAGAGAGTCAGAAGCCTTGAGCAGAAGCTCCAGCTCAACATCACCGCCGATCTTTGTCGACCACCACCATCCTCCGTCGACCAGTGCTTACTGTCGTTGACTACCGCTAACCACCATCTTCAATCACCACAAACTAGACTCTGTCAATCGATACTGTAATTTGAAGAATATAATTACTCTTTCTCGTCTGTGGAACAAGGGATTTTTGTAATCATCAATCAATAGTAGATTTCATAATTGGGCCAACCCCCGTGGTTTTTTCCTTTACGGTTTTTCCACGTAAAAACTTCTGGAGTCGTCACCGCTTATTTCTTTTTCATCTGTGTGTATGTTAAATTCTTACACAACGCTAAGAAGATAATCAGTTACTCTACTGTCGCGAATTTTCTAGCACACATTAGTTTAAGGCCGTATGTGGGAAGCTCTTTATCCCACCACCGAAGCACTTGCTCAATTTCATACATGGCAAACAGACAAAATGATCAGGACAATGAAGCCCCTCACTCCAACACCTATCATTCCAGGGAGCAGTCACAAAGTCAAGGGAGACATGTTTCTTCATCTTCCCGTCCTGGAACACGCTATCTTGTCAATGAGGAGGTTTCATGTCTTTCTATGGAAGAACACGTGCAAAGAATGTAAGAGCCTCAACTACATATAATACAACTCCTAAGTGGGACCCAACAAACACCGATGAACGAAACTCGTTTACCATTAAATATGCGACATACGAGAAACATGCCCAGAGGAACTCGTATCGACCCTCCTCCTCAAGAAGGAATACTTCTTGTGTCAGGTCATGATGTTAAACTCCTAGTCACTGCAAGTTCCATTCACCAATCTCATGCAGCTCACCTAGCATTGCTACATCTTCCTACAGTTCCAAATGATGTTATCCATAACGAACTACGTTGCTTCGTCCGGAAAGAGTTCCCCCTAGAGAAAAAGGATCGCTTTCACACTCACCATAACATCAATGAATCCTATCCCTTAGTGAATGCGGTTCTCCAACACCCCATCCTAACTGGCTTCAAGCTGTTGAACATTGATGCATATTAAGGGATAATTGACCCCTATGAACATATTGATTATTATTGAACTATCATGCGCCTTCAACATGTTTCTGACGCGCTTCTCTGTTAGGTGTTTCCTGCCACTATTAAGGAACAAGCTCGAACCTGGTTCTACTCTCTACCAAGGGCACTGTAAACACCTTTAATGAGCTGATCATACTATTTGTTGAGCGGTTCATAGCAAATCGATGAATCATCAAGGATTCATCCCATCTGTTAGGAATTTGTCAAAGTAAAGGAGAATCGCTCAAGGAGTACTTCCGCAGGTTTTCTACTGATGTCTGACAGATTCCGGGTGTAGATCCAGAGATACTAAGAGGAGTCTTCCTTGGGGAGCTCCGCCCAGGAGCCTTCTACTCATCATTGATGCGGAAGACAATTCATTCTTATGCAGACCTTATACACCGTGTTGAGGAACAAATCGCTACAGATGAGACCATCATTGCTTACAAGGAACAAATTAAGCGATTGGAGAGCAAGCGCAAGAATAATGCTAAAGATACCAATCAAATCTCACAGCGAAAAAAATTTAGACCACAGGGGAATCGTGAGCAACGATCAGAAAAAGAATACACACCACTCAACACGTCACGTGTTAGCATCTTAATGGCCATCAAGGATGAAGGGATTGTGGCCAAAGCCATTAAGAAATCCAAATGGTGGAGACCAGTCTCATTATTGTCATTTCCACAGTGCAGAAGGACATTCAACAGAAAGATATTTTCAATTAAAGAAAGAAATTGAATGTTTGATATGCCAAGGTCACCTAGGTCGCTACTTACAAGAACAATGTAAGGAGAACCAGAAGAGGATCGTTGGAGTTATCGAATGAGATGTATAACTCTAACTCATCTTATCTGAGTAAAAGACTGACTCATAAACTCTTAATTTTATTTTAGCAAAATTTTCATGTTGCTTTAAAATTTCATTTTATTTAAATTTTCTTATTTTCTCATGAAATAATTTTGTGTAGAAAGTCCCCTTGATGAAAAGAGGTACCATGTCACTAGAAGTCGAGCCCAAGAGGTAAGACTCTACAAGAAGATGCGCTACTCTTGAAAGTCAAGCCCAAGTGGCAAGACTCGATAAGAAGCTACCGTGCCCCTGGAAGACAAGCCCCAGAGGCAAGTCTCGATGGAAAGCTAGTAGTGAGCAGGGTCCTCACTAGAAAGACTCCATGAGAGCAAATGGTTGACAGGGTCTCCACTCAAAAACCTCATAAGGCTAAAAGTCTCAGAAGGCACAGACACATCAAAGACCTCAGAAGGCTACAAGCCTCAGAAGGCACATGTAAACTAAATGACCTCAAAAGGCTACAAGCTTCAAAAGACACATGTACACTCAAAGACCTCAGAAGGCTATAAGCCTCAGAATGCACAAATACATCAAAGACCTCATAAGGCTACAAGCCTCAGAAGACACAAGTACATCAAAGATCTCAGAAGGCTACAAGCCTCAGAAGACACAAGTGTATAAAATTCCTCAGACGACTACGAGTCTCGGAAGAATTTTGAACAATTAAGAAACTACAACAATTGTGGAAGAAACAAAGAAATACATTGTTATCATCAATAATTATCATATAAGATGATTAAAAGACTACAAATACCAACATATACTTGTACAAGAGCTACAAAAAGTCAGTTCATCTTCAATTAGAGTCGGCATTGCCTTCCTAAAATTCTAGTACTTCTGATGATCGTCAAGGGGACTTCAGATATCGCCACCACATAAGAATGAAAATCCCCCCTCATGGCACGGTGAGAAAATTACAGCATTTATTTATCACCTTCAGAACGTGCAAGCGTGGCACAGAAATCTCCTCTGGAATATGCAGCATTAAGTACACGATCCGCAATGCTCTGCTGCAACGCGTCACTGCAATGCCCCGCCACAATAATTCACCGTAACACCTCGCCTAGATGCTCCGCCGCAACGCGTCGCTGTGAAGCTCCGCTGCAATGCGTCGCGTCGCAGCAACGCTTCACCGCGACTCACAGACGTCATGCTTCACCACGACGCTTCGACGCAACGCTTCGGCGCAACGTCGGTGCAACGGTTCACCTTAACTCTTCGCCGCAACGCTTCCTCACAACTCTTCGCCGCAGCTCTTCTCCGCAACTCTTCGCTACAACTCTGCAACTCTTCGCCGCAACTCTTCTCTGCAACCCTGCGCCGCAACTCTTCTCTGCAACGCTTCCCTGCAACTATTTGCTTTACTGTAACGCTTCACCGCAACTCTTTACTTCGCCGCAACTTCACGCAACGTAGGATAACTTTTTTCTTCTCCTCACTTGTGATTTTTCCCCTCATCCACGACATCTATTTATAGGCTTGAAATGAGACATAACATAAAAAAACAAAAAATTGGTTCTCATTAAAAAAAAACGACAGCTTATTAAAAAAAAACAACTGCTCATTTAAAAAAAATGACAGCTCATAAAAAAAACAAAAAAAAAACGGATGCTCATTTAAAAAAAAATGAAACAGCTGCTCATAAAAAAAATGACAGCTCATTAAAAAAAATATCGCACCTCATTAAAATAAAAAAAATAGCTTTAGCTATTAATTTGGTTTCTTCTAGACACTATTTTCAGTTTTTGGCCAGATAAAAATTTTAATTATGTCTCTCAAAGGATTTGAACCCCAAACCTCCCATGTGAAAAAAATGAACAACAACCGAGTTTAAAAGATTTTTATGTATATATAACGGTTTATTTTTCTGTTATTTATAAACAAATAGTAAGAATATTACTTTTATGCAACAAAAATGAAGTAGTTCAAGATCTGAATATTTTCGGACGACGAATATAATTTCGCCCGAAAATAGAGGGGCAATTGATATGCCACCAATAAAATTTTATCATCCGGCACAAATCTCAAGGCATTATTATAAGCAAGAAATGTTCAAATCTTGATAAAAAACCATCTAAAGCTTTGATTTTATGAACTTATAGTCAAACTGACCGGCTCAATGAGAAGAACCTAATGACATTAAAGTCAATCCAATCTGAGTCAAATCAAGCCTGGATCGAATCATGTAACCTCTTTTGAAAGATTTATGGACATATTTGAAGGTCAAACATATGCTGACACAAGCAAACCTATACTCGAATCGAACGTGTCGACAAGACAAATCCAACGAGTCCAAGATCACTCAATTCTGACATTATTAAAGCCATCAAATGCTTCTTAAACACTGTCTGATTAAGGGAAGCCCTCTGGACCGTCCGATCAAAATGACTGCATTAATTGACGCAAGCCCTATAAATAGACTCCACTCCTCGGATGAAAGTGGGAAGAAGCGCAGAGAAGCCATAAGCGTCGAAGAAAGCTGCGACTTCAACATCACCATGACCATCGTCGACCACCGTCAGACCGTCGTCAATCATCACCGATCCTCCGTCTACTGTAGTCTTCACTTTCGATCGATTATCGCTAACCACCATCGTCAATCATCGCCAATTAGACGTTGTCAATCGATATCTATGTCTGAATAATATAATTATCGTTTCAAGATACGTAGGACAAATGATTTACGTAATCGTTAATCAATTGTGGATTTTCATAGTAGTAGAACACATAGTTTCTCCTTTATGAGTTTTTATTATTCTATTGTTTAAATTAAATTAAAATAATTTCGATTCCACTCTTATTAAATCATTGATCATTAAATATTTTCTTGGCCTAATTAGATATTTTTTAAAGAATTATGGATGAGATTATCATGACTCATATTTAACCATAATTAATATTTTAAATAATTATTTTAATTTTAAGTAATAATAATCCATGATTTATTGCATAAAATTTAAAGCATATTTATCCTTAAAATGTTTTTCTAATTATAGAATTCATTAAATTTGATTCAAAAAATATTTTTTTTCTTGTCGCGAAACTTGATGTGACGCAGCCCATTTTGATCTAAGCATTAGGAGCTTGAATTGGTATTAAATTTGATCAAGAAAGGAAAAAAAAAGGAAAAAGTTGATGTGCATCGAAGGCGCTCCCTTATTTAATTGCAACCGATCTCTGCCATTTTAGGACAAAAGATTTTTATTTGATAGCCTTTTGACAAAAGTGCCTGTCCTTGCACTCATCCTGCCAAATAAATAAAAAAAGTCAGTGCCAATATAGGCTCTCTAAAAAAATATGGAGAAAATATTAAAAAAAATATATATATATACGGACAGAGTTATTTGGCATATGAAATTTATTTTTTATTATAACGCTCATCTGGATGATTGACTTGTGTATATTTCACCATATATGATACGATGGAAAATGTTTGGGGCAGTTTTTCTGCGGCGGCAATATTTTGAAAATATCGTATTATAATTTAAAAATTATGTTTGAACAGCTTATTTGAAAATGCAGTTGATTTTTTATATTAAATGTGGAATGCGGGTCGAATCTCGTGGTTCGTGTTTCCAGATAAATGACTTATCTGAATAAGTACAAGCTGCCCAAAGCACTACTCTTAATCTGCCATCTACTATAAGGAAAACAGTTTGTTTTACAGGTCTATTTATGAATACTTTAAAAATAATAAGTACATAACAGTCATATATATTTTTAATAAAGATTTTCATATATTATGTGTGATATATAATCATATCTGAAGGCGTTAGTCCTACTCCCAACCAGCTGCTATAAAAAACACTTAAAACACTACTTCTCCACCTCACAAAATTTGTTCCAAGTAGCCGCCTTCCCCCACGATGAAATTTTAGGTGTGGATTCGGAGTCAGTAGTGAGGCGCACGTGGCAAGTGGGCCCCGCCATCATTAAAATTGGCCAATGTCAGTGTATGGTGGCGGGCCGCTTGCTACGCGTGTCTCCTCATCACCTGAGCTCCGAACGCAAACAACTTTCGGATTCGGACCTAAAAAGCGCTCCTTCCCCCACCCGACATCCTTAAATAATGATGTAGTGCCTTTCAATTATAATAATATAGTGTATTATTCATTTTTTTAACTTAGCAATTAGATATTTAGGGCCCCTCAGACAAGAGAAAATATTATGTAGGATGGACCACACCTCTGGATGATGGTCTAACGCAGGCACATCATAATATATAATACGAGTGCCCATTCGGACTATTGTCCAAAGGAGTGGTCATCACATGTGGTCATCACATATAATATTTGCTCCTCCGACATGTGCAGAATGGACTTTTCTTGGGTCTGGCCACATCAGTTGTGGTGCTAGTGCTACTCTTCCTAGTGGATGTGGGCAACCTCCGCTTCACTTGCGCACACGGGAGCTGTGAGCTTTAGCTTGGCTAGATCATTTTTTATATTTAGCATATGGGTCGATGCAATTTATTGCACTTCATCACATGGATTTTAACGATTTGTTGAGATTTTGATATATCTGTGATATCTGATCTCACTAAAGTAAAAAATTGTCAAATTTAACAAGGGATAAATTCAAGTCTAAAATAAATTTTTATTCAAGTGTATTTTAGATTAGGAGTTGTTTGGGATAGGCATTTCATTAATTTAATTTTGTCGTTTCTCATAAATTTTGTGTTTATAAGTTATTTTTGGAATCATGATTGTTAATTTATGATAAACATAAGATAACTTTTACTTGATTATCTCAAAAATTAAAAAAAAAATTACTCACATAGGATTTTTTTTTGGGGTATAATTACCTTACAATCTTCTTATAAAATGCTACACCCTCTACATGCATACCCTAAATCAACATAATATTATAGTTTGAAGCAAATCAATTTTTTTCTTAACTTGATTAGATTCAAGTTTCAGATTTTGGCAAAATATAGTTATCTATCAGTTGCCTTTTGAACATTGACATTTGATATTTCAACATTTCATTTTTGTTTCATGAGTCTATGGTTTTCAAGTTTCTCTTTTCCTTAATTTTTTATTCTTGGTGAAACCCTAATTGTCATCCCTCTCGCTATCGTCTGAGATTCTCATTTTGTTTAGGGGCCTTGCCCTTTATCTTCTAATGGGCATCCCATATTTTCTTCCTTAACATGTCGAACTTCCTTGTATGATTAAACATTCAATCATCACCATTCTCCAAAAAAAAAACTGGTGCCAAGTCTCTTAATAACTTTAGACTTATTTCCTTGTTGTAATACCATTAAAAGATTATTTCCATACTTTTGGCTAAATGGTTCAAACTTCTTCTTCTTATAATCATACATCCTACTTAAGTAGCCTTCTATAAAGAGATGTGACATTGTTGATAATATCATTATAGCTAATGAATTTCTCAATGAATTTAATTTTATAAGTTCTATGAAAAAAAAAATGATTCTAAAATTGATTTGATGAATACTTTTGACAAAGTAAATAGATTTTTTTTGTTTTGCTAAATGATAGAATGAATTGTTTGGGATTTCTTCTCACTTTCATTCACCAGATGCAAGCTTGCACGATTGATGTCAATTTCTCTAACATCATTAACAGTGAAATTAAATGTTATTTTCCCTCTTCTTTAGTGTACGTTATGGATGCCCTTTATAGCTATAATTTTTTGCTATTGCAATTGATGCTTTATCATCCCTTTTAGATGCTCATGATGTTGGCCTTAGTAATCCTACCAGATTCCAAGAGTGTGAGAATTTTGTTCATCTCATTTTTGTCAATGATCTTTTGAACTTTGGAAAAGCTAATATTGATTCTATTCAACAATTATCTAACATTTATAGCTTTGCGTCAAATCTTTGTGTCAGTGCAGCTAAATCTATAATTACCTTTCCAAAGCAATTAACTCTAATATGCGACACAAATTTTTGATGTGAGTGGTTTTATTTTTAAGCATTTGTCTTGGGATAATTTCAATCACTATTAAAACCATCCAAGTTACTTGTGGTTGATTGCCAGAAGCTTATTAATAAGCTTTATTCTTGGTTGGCTAGATGGAAGCGAAAAATTCTTTCTGCTACTGGTAGATTCCAATTAGTTACAGTTATCATATAGATTTATCTTTATTACTAGTGTTGTTCTATTACTCTTCGTAGTGGTCTTAGAAAGAAGATTTCTTCCATGATTAATAATTTTCTTCATCTTAACAGTGTGGATAAAAAAATGAATACAATGCTTGGAAAACTATCACTTTGCCTAACCCTATAGGCGAGGGTTGGAATTCCATTAGAAATCTTTAATCTCATATGTAAATCTATCTTAATTTGGAGACGTTATAATTTTGATTCATGTTTAGCTAAATAGTGAGGTGATCATTATAAATCTATCTGGTTTAATGTTTGGTCTCGTAACTCTTTCTTATTTCTTATGAATCTTACTAAAGTTGTTGCTAGAATAAGGGAGTTGTTTATCCTTTTAGGTGACCCACAATAATAGTATATTTTTCAATTATGAAAATTGGTTGAATGGTCTTTCACTATATGAAAAGTTTGGGGAAAATATTTTTGGTTGGTGTAATTTTCCTAAACATACATTGTTATGTGATGTCTTGTCAGATGGTAAATGGTTCTTTAAGAACCATATTATTGTATTCAATCGATTTTTAATATTACAATAGTTGATGGTTCTATTTCATGTTGCTTGAAGGGTTTGATTTATTTCTTGAATAAAATTGTATATAACTTCGTGCATTGCATTTTTCCTAAATATGCTGGGAGTAGGCTATTTTGGTTTACAATTCTTTCCATTAAATTGGTCTTACATACTTGGAAAATTATTCAAAATGGGTTAAGTCTCTGAGATGTGTTTTATTTAAGAGGTAGCACAGTTAATAACAATCATGTTCTTTGCCTTACAGGTTTAGAATCTCATAACCATTTTTTTTTTGAATGCCCTTTTTCTCGTAATTTGCTTAGGTCCCAAATGACTACTTTTTTATTGTGGCCAATAATATGTTTCAGGTTTTGTATCATTCTGATAAGGTCACTTGCAAAATTCACCAAGAAATTTATTTGTTGGTTGTTCAAGCTGCTACTTACTATATTTGGTTTGAGAGAATTTTAGAAATTTAAAAATTGCTTCTACTACTTTTGAAGCTTTCATTCAAAATATACATTGGATCATAAAGAATAAAACCAGGAGATGAAAATTCAAAAGAGATATTTCGGGCCCTATTTTTGCTTTTTAATAAGATTTAACATTTTGGATTTCAGTTTCATTTCATCAATGCATGTTTCGTTTAATTTCAGGTTTCTATGTACGTGTTTCATTTCTCTCCTCTGCATCTTTAAACGATGTCCACTGAATGGTTTGGTTGGATTGAGTCTGTAAGTTTTCTTAGGATCGAGAAGGTTATTTCTCCATTCATTAAATGGTGATGGTGTGACATACCTTTGTGGAGCAATTCTAATGGATAAAAAGATTCTTCTGCTGGACTAGAAATAGTGTGATTAATTACTCCAATTTTCTATAGCATCTTTTGCACCAAAACTACACTTGATGATCTATTTAAAATGGTATTTCGCATATACTGTACTTTATTTTTCTTATTCAGCTATGATGATATCTAGAAGTTACATGGAGATTCAACCATTTTATGAAATATATCTAATGTGCAACTTCATAAGTTTGGTTTTTCCTGGTTGGATCTGGTACCTAGTTTTGATATTTTTCTATTACCTGGATGGAGTCCTAATTGATGTTGTGGGTGGATTATCTGAGCTCTTCCTCTTTTCATTTTATAGCCCTTCTCTGGATTTTTTCTATTTTGAGGAATATTATCATCATTTATTAGATTTTCTCTCTTTTGGTTATTTGAAGTTTGGCTACTCTTCTAATTTGTATAATTAATAACTTGAATCAGTATCAAACCAGCCAAATTCAGGTTATTCTTCGAGTACATTGATTCAATCATAGCCTTAATTTTATACAACTAACTCTACATAAAAATCTAAGTTTAAATTAACAAATAAGCTGATTTAGTTTCAGAGAACACTCGAAAAGAAATAACATTAGTAATAAGAAATCTCCTCCGATTAATGCAAAATGTCATTCTTCAGCAATTTTCTAAACTTCACTGACAGTCCCAAATTTTCTTCATAAATTGAAATTCAAGACATAAACCAACACTGAGCTCTTATTTCTAGAGAACCAGAACACAGAGCAACAGTATCGCTTCACTTTTTCTCTATCTAAAGTCCTTTGAAAGCCATTTTTTACAGTTCTATCCATCTCAGCAGGTCAAATAGGGTCTTCTAGTTTCCATCTGTAGGCGGACTATGGCGATTATTTGCTCCAGATCCTGGGTAATCTTCGATGTCTAATACTGTGTCATTTATGCTGACTTTCTCCTCGTCCGCTTTTAATTCACTGTTCACCTGCGTGTAATTGCCAAACTATAAGAAACAATTTTACTTGATTTCTGTGCAGCTTATAAACTGCTTCTTCTATGATTTTTCTTTTCAAAATTTTTCATTGGAAACTGTGAACTTTGCCAGGACTCAAACAGATCAGCACTCAAAAATATTCATTTAGATATTTATACTTCATCATTAGAGAATATCGATTTGGTAAAAGAAAATTAAAAGCTTTGTATTTGACTGACAACACTGTCAAGGTACAAATTATAATTCTTCAAAGTATATTTGTAATATAATATAAGAGCTATTGCATATTTAAGAGTAAATAAACATAAGTAATATATGAGCTTTTGCAAAACCAAGGAAAATATGATGTGGCCCTGCCAATGATTCAAAGGATTATATTCTGATAAGCTTCTAAAATTAAAAAAAAAATCATTTTTTCACATAACAGTCAAGACCTTCAACAAAATAAACCAAAAAAAAAGACAAATAAGGAGTCAACTGTAAAATTATTTGCAGAATCATATGAGATTGAAGTAGAATAAGTTCCACTACCTGTACTGTTTCTCTGTGAAATGGCGTCTCTTTTACTCCTTTCAAAACTCTTCTTATCCCTAATAATAAAAATAATCAAAAACAAAGAAGCAGCTTAGGACAGAAAGAAAAAACAGAAGAATATTTACTCCATGAAGAATCATCAGCGGTGGAGGAGATGATGAGCTGAATGAATGCAAATAAAAGCAGAAGCTGAAGCAGACGAATGGATCTGCTTTCCATATCTGCCCAAAATCAAATTTTTTTTTTTGCTCCAATCTGCTGTTGGCTCCGTTCCTCCTTTGCATTTACTGCTGCCAGTTAGTGCCCCACCGTTCTCTTCTCCAAAATGAACAACATGATTACATATCACATGGCTCCTCTTATATATACAATAAAGTTCTTTTTTTTTTTTTTCTTTTTTTGCTCAGCCTTTAAAGTCAAAAATGGTGGAAGGTATATCATGGTTTGGTTTAAAATGGATTTCTACCTAACTGAAGCACTTCCTCTCCAACTCTGTAATAATTCTTGCTGTTCACAACTCAAAACGAAGTGAATCAATTTTTTACATTGTAATATCATTTTTTATTTTTATATTTAATGGCATATCCACCGAGTATTTTATAACTACTGATATATCGCATAAAGACTTTTATATCACAATAATTTGTATCTGAGATGACTTATAAATACTAATTTAATAGAACAAAATGATTTATCAATAATTTGTGTGCGCGCGTGTGTATTGCAATTATGCCTTATTATTATTTTTATTGTTTTACATTTCTTCATTTTGTTTTGTAAATGGGGGGATTTGTAGGTGAGAGAGTGGGAAGAGCAAAGAAGTCAACTTTATACAGAGAGTACAATTCATACTGGATTAGTGGTGCTTTTAAATTGGCCTTTTAGTTGGCACTTAGCTGTACGACACCAACTTAAAGAGGACCACTATATTATAGTGGTTTTTCTCCCCTCACCTTCAAGTTGGATATTTTTTCTTAAGATCCACTCATAAATTGAAGTAAGATTAATAGTTTATATAAAAAACTTCATGATCATCTTCAATAATCAGGACATTTACACACCAACCTCCTAACTCCCATGTATTAACATTTAACATATCAACTATCTTAAATGTAGAAGTTATATATTCTTATTCTAATTCCTGTTACTAATTCTTGAAACGGCTATAATTTTTAAATTATATATAAGCATAATCTGCTTCTTTTAGCATTTTGAAATGAAATTTGTCAATGCAAGAGTCGTTGAAATTGCGTCTACTGCCTTTTGGCCCATCTCCTTTCGCTATCGCAGCACTTCAGCGAGATTTTGAAATTTGCATAAAACTTTGAGCCCCGAATTTGCTTCGAATATTTGATTTGAATTAAGGTTTGGATTTCATTGGAGAGAATATTATGTACGAAATTCACAAACATACAATTTTGTGCACAACATTGATACACTTTGTAGTC
Organism: Papilionanthe hookeriana x Papilionanthe teres; assembly: GCA_022702705.1. Lineage (NCBI taxonomy): Eukaryota > Viridiplantae > Streptophyta > Magnoliopsida > Asparagales > Orchidaceae > Papilionanthe > Papilionanthe hookeriana x Papilionanthe teres. Next base: position 63,023,491 of record CM040425.1, on the reverse strand, counting down.
ATAATTACAATACCATACGATACTGTTGTATAAATAATTTACTTCATACCTACTGTTTTCAACTTCACAAGGGAACGTAGAGGTCACTATCTTGAAACGGAAGTTAGAACGTTGAGGACGGGAGATTTGACTGACGCTCGCTCTAATGGAACCGAACCGAAGTTTCGGAAGAAGAAAGAAGGGAGCGAACTTTGATTCGTAGTTGCCTTTCGTATCATTCTTTTCTTTTTTGGTGCCTTTTGATTTTGGGTTTCGGTGGAGCCAAAAGGTCTCTGTCCTTCTGTGGATATCATTTACAGGTGACCAATAAAATCTTTTCTGTTAAACAAAGAAAAAAAGGGTGATATTTACATAGATGCCACCCAAGTTTGTACTTATTTACATATTTAACACTAAACTTTATTTTATATATATATTCATATAGATAGATTTTTTATCACTTTGTGTTAGGTATGACTCCTATACTAGTTAAGGGACGATGCTGAAGTGGAACGGAGCGAGTCAGTGAAACGGAGCGAGCCAGCGGAGCGGAGTGAGTGAGGGTAGTGGTGCTTGCGAGCGGAGTGGAGCGGAAGCATTTGTTCAATCAGGGGAGTTTGGTTACGTGGGTTGGGGGTGCGGGGGCAAAGCCGCCGTGGTACGGTACATGAGTAATTCTGTAATTACATATTGTACTATAAGGTTATATAAATAGGTCTTGTTTGTAATCCTAGGCATTATTGTACTCTTTTTTTGGATTAAAGAAAAAGTCACCGCTCTGCTCTCGAGGACGTAGACATCTTTGCTGAACCTTATTATATCTCTGTGTTTTCTTTTGAATTTGTGTCGATTCTTGTGTTTCTTTGCCCTAAAATTCTCAACACTTTGTCTATAAATGAAAATGTTATTCACTTTTTAAAATTTAAATAGTGATATTTTTGATGTATTATGATCGATTTGAGTGATATAAGTATAAAATTAAAAATATGTTAAATACTGTTGATATTATAAAACCATTTATAATTATTGATGTTATTAAGTAAGTTTAATTACACTTAATTAACATTATGTTAAATTTTGAACATTTCTGCAAGCTTTGAATTGTGTTTGTTGTAAATGTTCCCCCATACACTTCACAAAACCTCCCAACCAAGCTCCTCGCTTTCTCTGTTCTTTCTTTTCCTCTAATGCGCACGAAACAGAAACTGTAGGCGCCTGTTTTCTATTTTCCTCTTTAGCTTAAAGCCCTTGACTGCCGAGAAAAAATTCTGTACGGAGTACACACACAGTTCTGCGTGTGTAATAAGCCCTCAATAACCTTCATTTCGGGGTTATTGAAGAGTTATTGATAGATTATTGAGGTATTAATTTCAATAACCTAATAACCCCAATAATCTTTGCGGGTTTCATTTCAGTGTTATTCATAGGTTGTTATGAAGGTATTGCAGGGTAATTGAGAGTATGCACACAAAGTTGTGTGCGTACTCCGCATGGAAATCTTTCTCTTGACTCCCTCGCCTCTTTGTTCACACAACTCACCCACGACGAAAGATTCCCTTGATGTTCGAACCGAAGCCCCCTATCTCCCTCTCTCGTTCTTTTGTTTTCACGCAGATACACGCAGAAACCCTTCTCTATCACCTCCTTACTTCAGGTCGCACCCATCTTCTCCTGCTCGAGCAATACTGTCGTGGCTAAGGCTAACGGGGAATAAGAGACCGGATCACAATGTACAAAACCCTCTGAAATTTTCATCTTTCTAATCATAGAAGAACTATGGTGACCATGATATTTGTTTTGATAGTTTGATCTCCAAGCATAATAATGTTTGAACTAATTCGAATTAAGATACAAGTGAAGTTCAAATTAGGTTCAAACCAAATCTGAAAATGAGTTTGAACCTGTTACAAAGGAGAAGGTTGTAAACACAGTAGATTATCCCAGCATGTCATTTGCATTTTGTTTTTTTATTCTCAAGATGTTGAGGAATTTTAATTAATGAATTTGCCTCATATACTGTTTATTGACTGATTTCTTGTTTGTGTTAATATTGTCGTATTTGCTTATAAATACACTAATTTGAGTAAATCGATTTGTTTATTATTAAGTGCGGTCATGCGCATTTGAGTTCTGGTCTAACACAAAATTGCATGATCCGGATGCGACTCAATAATTAAATGGGTCAAAAAATCGAATTTGAACTTCACCCACCTTCAACCAGTTGACCCAAACCCGACACACATAACCTATTTAACATAATAAATAAAATTATTTGGGTCAAATTCACACAAATTCCGAGTCAATCCATAGTCATTTTTTGGTTGGTGGGTTAATCTCATGTTAATTTAGGTTCCGTCGTATCTAGAAGGACAGCCTTGAAGATCTTAGTTGAAGTTCACCTATAAAAGTGAACTTTGGAACCTTAATCTAAAGGATGAAAATCACAAAATGCAATGGACTTATAACCCTACGTGGAAAAGGCAGCCATCTAAACCACCTAAACACTATTAAAACCATGCACGATTATTTTCAATGATGCAAGATAGGGTATGTTGTTGTTTTATTAAGAATAATAGACCTTACAGCTTGATTATAAATTAAGTTTGTCTAATCATGTATGGTATGCAAAATGTCTTAAGACTAATGCAAATATATTTTTGAGACTTCAAGTTTAAATGTTTTATGTCTTACCACATTCAAGTGTTTAGTTGTGTTTGATTTGTGTTGAGTTCATAGAAGCAGATTGTGTAATGGGTTATGCAAGTCCTTGATAGTGAATGCATAGAAGATTTATTTGAAAGGCTAATATGTATGCATAAGCAGAACTCACTTTACTCATTTCCGTGCAATGAGTGAGCGCCTAAAGACAACAAGTAGAAGCAAAATGTTATGCCTATGCCTACCGATTATTTTTTCATTCATATTTCTAGATAGAAAAAGAGATTTATGCTCAATTTTATTTAATGTCAATCGAAGTTCTTTTACATGCATGATGTATTCATAGTTGTGAAAGCAATAATTTATGCAGTTTGTTTTTAGTTATGAGTTTAGTTTTGAAAAATTAAGTTGAAGTTCTTAATTTGGTTGGGGTAGAAAATTTAATTCTTAAAGGAGTCTACCGATAATCTAGAGAAAAAACAGAACTGTAAATATCACTTAAATGTGGGTAGACCTATCGAATAGACGTGGATAAACTGACAATATGGGTGTCAATCCTAGACCTACACCAGACTCATTAACTGACATCATCCGAGCTATCATTGTTGGTTTAGTTGAGATTCATCATTCGCTTCGTGTTCTGTCTTATTTTTTTGGATTGTTCAGATGTTTATAGTAGTCTTCATAACACTTCCTAACTCGATAAAAGAAAAGAAGACTCAAAAGGTGGATCCTAGGTTACTACAAAAGCTTATTTAATTTATAGTAGCCCCACAAAACAAAGTTAACACAACCTAATAACATGTAAAGTAAATCTAAGATGGCAGTTTATCTTAGTAGCATGCAAAACACAGTTAGAATGTTTTATCACATGTTAATGTAAGAGAAATAAATGTATTTATTTAATTTAATTATTAATGAGTTAATTCTTTCATTTTAGGACAACTCTGTCAAAATGTACATGGATGTTCGTCGTCCCAGGGTGTCAGTTTCCTTAATCCGCCTAGCCCAAAGAGGTGATTAAACCTGCTCTAACCAGAAGATTCTTGTCAACAACTATGAGTTGCATCGTCTAAGAGATATTCGTAGACCTGGGTAGCAAGGTTAAAGTTACGTTCGGTGATCTTTGTTCATTAAACTTTCATTTAAGTCTTAGTGCCTTCTTTGGATTCTAAGTGGTTGAAAATATTTGGTTGGTTATGACTTCTTAGACAATTTAGATTTTTTTGTGATTTTTATTATTTTATTTTGAGATGACCCGATCAAGATCCCATAACTCTGTCATCACAGGTTCATTGAGGTTTGTAGTTTGATTAGTCACAAGCGATCAGAAGGATATTTGTTAGCAGCCATGGATCGCCTTATTCAAAGTTCCTCCTCAAATGATACTGTAGGATTAGTTTGTAGGACTTTAACCCAATCTAAGTTCTTGGCTAAGAATGAAATCAGTAGTCCTAAGTACAAATTCAATCGTTCCTTGTGGGATTGACATTCCATACTCACAAATCTGATAATATTGATACGATATGCGCACTTACGTGAGACCCTAGTATGTTGTTGCAAGTGGAAGTGGGTATCAAGTTTTTGATATCATTGTCGCGGAATCGACAGTGATTTAAATTATGAGAATTTTAGTTGAACCACCAGGTCTTAGACATATAAATCTGAAGTGTTAAATGTTTGTGTTTAATTGTGAGCTTGTTTGTTTTAAAAGAAAATTCTAAAAATATTTTTTTGTGTTGTTTATTTGAATTATTTGTGTGTTTGAATCTTACTAGTAGAGCCTTTAGATTGTGTATGTGTAGTTTAGGACCAACTGGACTTGAACCAAACGACTCAGAGCTAGAGAGAACTGTTAGGAGATCAGAAAACATAAAAGACTTAAAGAACTTGTAGGCAAAATGGTGGATAAATAATCCACAAAACAATTTAGAAACCCATGCACCAATTCATGATGCACATTGACCATTAAGGGACTATGTTACTCCTACGGTAGATGAAATTCCCTTAAGAATTCAAACTCCTACCGTAGAATCTAACATATTTTGAATTGAAGCCTGCTATCATCCAAATGGTGCAGAACAATCAGATTGGGGGAACCCAGTCTGAAAACCCAAACTTACACTTAGCAATTTTCTTAGAACTCTGTGCTACATTCCACTATAATGGTGTATCCAACGAAGCTCTTAGTCTTAGGCTTTTTCCATTTTCCTTAAGGGACAAGGACAAAATATGGTTAAATTCATTAGCAGCTGGATCAATAAGAACGTGGAGTGTCGTATCCCAGAAATTCCTAGCTAAATATTTTCTACCTTCAAAAATGGCTAAACTAAGAAATGATATTACTTCATTTTTCCAATATGAAGGTGAGTCAATTTATGAAGCTTGGGAACAATTCAAAGAACTTCTAAAGAAGTGCCCCCATCATAAGTTGCCTGATTGGCTGATAATTCGGACTTTGTATAATGGTTTAGTAGGATACCTGAGGTCTATTATTGATGTTGCCGCTGGTGGATAACTTATGTCGAAGTCATTTGATAAGGCTTATCCTCTGATTGAGGAGATGACTACTAACAATTTTCAATGGTCATCTGAGAGAGTGAACCCTAAAAAGGTAGCCAATGTACATGACAATGATGTGCTTTCGATTTTAACTTCTCAGATAGCTATAATTTCTAGCAAGTTAGACCAATTTGGGATGAAACAACCTCAAGGACCTTAAGCGATTGAGAAAAACTCATTCGAACAAATGGTTGTTGCTAACACTTCATCTTTTGAGACCCTTAATGTAACCAATAATAGAACAAACAACTACAATCCTAGATGGAAGAATAACCCTAACTTCAATTAGAATAACAATCAAGGTGTAGGAAACCAACAATGGGGGAGTACTAATAATCAATCCAACCCTTTTGTGCATTAGAAAAATCAGGGTAGTTTGAACCCGAGACCTTCTTATCCTCCAGGATTTAACACTCAGCCACAATTCAAGGAGAAGAAATTGTCTTGGGAAGAAGTTGCTTTGTAGATGAGGAATTGTTGACCTCTTTTTTGGTGAAATCTAGTTTTTCTCTTAGACCTTAAGATCTAATCATTGGGTTTTCCCTAGTGACTATCCTATAGGACAAGTAATGGGACCGACCTCATTTGAAAATCATAACCACTTCTTGACTCTTTTTGTGAAGTCTCACATGGGTAGTCTCAAGCCCTCAACTTCTATTTGAGATGGTTAGCACCAACATGTGAAGACTCAAAAATGAGTTTCTGTAGGATCATGAGGCTTTAGGGCAACCCTCTATGGCTTGGCCATGCACACCCCATTACCACCTCCATGCACATCCACTCTACGCTTCACAACCCATCACCACCTCCATAACCCTAAATCCACCTCAAATTTACCTAAATCCAAAATCAGGTCCAATCTACCCAAAAATAAAATACAAAATGACCAAAATCCCCAAATTACCCAATTTTCCATCCAATTAACCTCTTTACAAGTATATTTGTCCAACTTGATACATTTGGATCATACTTTTAAATTGGTATGCTTACTCTAGAATTTGAAGGAAAATTTTATAAATATATTCTTTTTTTCAATTAATTAATTTCTAAACTAGAATCTTGCTATTAACAATCCTTTGTTGATAATTAATCTTGCTATTAACTAAAATATCACTGTTCATGTTCGGCTCGTTTATATATATCAAGCTCAAAAATTGTGTTCGTGTTCGGCTCATTTGCTTAGCAAGCCGAGCACAAGCTGTTTGCGAACAACGAACCTTTTTGATAACTCTAATCATGCAATCGCAGGATTTTTAAGGTAATGGCGAGATTTAAATATTTTATTTATATTAAAATATTCATTTAAATAGAATTTAATATAAATTTATTCTATTTTTAAAATTAATAAGTTTAATTGATTATAAATCTCTTTAGATTCAAAAATAATACTCATCAATCATACATCTGTATATATTGATTGACGGGCGGAATCACTGATCAACTCATAACGCGGTAATTCCCGTCAGGTCTGGGAGTCAAGCGGTGTGCAAATAAATTCTAGTGCCACCTGCCTTAAAAAGACGCTGCACTAGCATAGGATTTGAACTCGAGACTTGAGGAGATTTACGACCTTCAAAGAGACTGCTCTACCGAGTTTTTTTATGTTTGGCTCATTTATATACCGAGTGGAAAAAAATTGTTCATTTTCCACTCGTTGGCTCAGTGAACGAATCAAACACGAGCTACTTTAAGAGACGAACGAGCCGTTTTGGCCGCCCTACTTATTTCGATGTAAATTCAATAATTTTGAATTTTGTTTTAATAGAAAAGATTGACCAGGACATTATGAGCAAATTATTTTTCTATATTAAAAAGGTTAATATCTGGTGTGACTAGTTCAACAGCATAAGGCTGATCCATTTGGCTAAAATAAGTATGTAGATTGTAAATGGCCATTTGACCTAAATAATAATTTATTATATTAAAATGTAATAAATTGTTGTAAAGGTTACGTTAAACTATTTAAAAATAAACAAGAAAATCATGAACAAATTTAATAGTAAATTTCTTTAAGAAATTTGAATTTATTTTGATGTCAATGCAATGAATTAAAATTTTTAATTCTTGGGGCATTTACATACATACCACCTCATTTAGTCACATAACTAACACAAAATCTAATTTTTACATTTATACCACCCAAATCTTTCTTTTCACATAAAAAATACTGCACTTTTTATCTCTTAAAAAGTGAAAAACACCTTTCATACATCGGTAAGGTGGTTATATATGTAAAAATTAAAGTTTTGCAGTTAGATATGTAAATATAAAGAAATTGAGAGGTATGTATGTAAATCTTTCCTGAATTATTTATATAATGACACTCACTTAAAAAAGAAAATTTTTACATTTCATTTTTTATGAGATTAATTTAGTATTAACTTTGACTGACTATCTATACATTTCATTTTTTTTATTTTAATTTACATCACATTCATATTAAAATAAATTCAACAATTTGAAATTTATTTTGATTAAATTTAAGTAGGTGGAATATGTATTATATGGAAAAAAATATTGTGTCTGGATTTCCGCACGTCCGAACAACAGCTCATATATGACCACACCGTCGTGTATTCACAGATGCCCGCCTTATTTTTTAACATTTCGCTATAAATTTTATCGGGGCAACTACATAAATAGTACCCGACACATTGCTGTTTACTAATCTACCACCCTCGTTCCTCCATTTCTCAAATTCTTACTCAAATATCAAAAGTCACGATAAAAACTCAACTCATTTCTTTATTTTTATTAAATTCTCAATGATTTGATCGTGACATGCGTAAATACATCGATTTGATAGTCCAAAAATATCTGTAAGTGAACAGTAATATTTAAGGTGCTATGCATGTAATTATCCCAATAAATGATAAAATTATAATATTACATATTTGATTAAAAAACTTATGCTTAACTTGACCGTTTTCCCATATATTAAAGAATGCCATTAGATTACGGCAACCTAAAAAAATATCTATATTTTTTTCTGCCAACTTTTTGCTTGTCCTCAACCTTTAAGACGCGAAACTTAAAAAAAATCTCACATTGATATTTCTAGAAAATATAAAGAACTACTTATAATGAAAATCGCAGTTTCATTTGATTTGGTTTTAAAAGTCAAAAGTAATTTATTTAATTTTATTTAAAATTTTCAAAAAGTGAACAGATTTAAGTTTATTAAACTAAACCGAAATAGACTAAACCAAATTGAATTAATTAAAGTTAATCAAATACCGACTTAAATTAGATAACTTATTTTTCTTCTTCTCTTAATTTTATCCAAAAGTGAAACTAATTTAAAAGATTTGATTTAATTCGATTTAATTTGATTTAATTTGAAGGGCCTGTTTGAGATAACCTTCTGTTTGCTTAGATTTTCAGACCGCCAATAGACATCTATTTGTGGAATTGTTTTCCTGTTGGTTTTTAAAAAATTCTGTGGTAGAAAGCCGTATTTTTTAACCTGTTCTGTTAAAGTGTGGTGGCTGCCAGAAAATTGCGGCTTAACCTTTTGAAAAAAAAAATTAAACTTATAATAGCCACAGTTATTTTTTTCTTAAACACTCTCTTATATTTCACAGTTGTTTTTTCAGACAACTGCAGCTGCCTCAAACAGACCCTAATATTGAGTAGCTGTTGTATACATAAATTGTTGAAATATTTGACAAAATTAACTTCCTTCTGATTTCTTTTTCGAAAATGATTTTATATTTAATAAAATTCAATTATCCTAACACAATTCATGGCTTTATTATGAAAATATATTCTTTGATTTGAACTCCTTAACCATTGCCTCAAAAAATGGAACTGATTTTGGAACTTTCTGTACGATTAACTATGGATAAGCTTTAATTTTCAAATAAATTTATATAAAATTATGATAGCACTTTAATATTTCATCCAAAGCTAATGCAACAACACTACAACAATGACGGCTAATTACTGTCTTCACAGTAATTCGCTACCACATTTGCAGTCCGCTGTCACAGGGAACTACATTCATTATAGCCTGATTACGACTATTATACATGAACTACTATTGTATATTTAAAATGATCAACTTTTTATCTCTATCTTCTCTAATTCAGAAGAAATACGATTTGCGTACTCATCATTCATAGTAAATTATTTCAACTGAGTTAGTCCCCGTAATTTTTCCCCTTCTTCGGGGTTTTCCTAAGTAAAAAATTGAGGTAAATTTAAAATTTTCTATACAAATTTAAAACTTTTAATATTTAAAATTTACAATTTACTTTTCTAGGGATTAAATTAGTAAAATATTAGCACTTTTGCTCCTAAAAACTAATTGGTTAAAAATGTAGCTCCAACCCTTGCCACACATGTGGGAACATAATACATATTGGACAACGCTCTGCAATAATTGCGTATTAACTACACTAACCACCCCGGTAAATATGGATTAGCAAGGGAGATTAGCCATTATTTATATTAACTAAATCGAAGTGGCTTAAAGCGATGAAGCAAGCCGGCGCATTAATTTCCTCCTTTAATCGTGCTTTCGAACGTCCACGTCGATGATCGCCATGAACGCACTATCGTCTAATTTACTAATTATTTATATATTATTTTAAATTTAGATTTCATAAATATCTTTTAGCCATTATATTAAAAAAATTATATTATATTTTAATTTGATAGGCCCAAGTTGACTCATATGCATGAAACCAAGCTCAGAATTGCTGGGACCCAATCAGGCCGGATCAGAGATAATTGAGAATAGCTGGTGATATTTCGATGTACGACAACTAGACGGTTAGTCTTTTAAATAATACGAGCCCCCGAGATATCAGGCGAAGAAAAATTCTAAAATATCTGTACGAACGAAATCTTAAATCCTTAGATTTTTTTTGAGAAATTTAGAGACGTACCGCACATTTCTTATGTATTTATATGTATAGCACCTCAAATTTTATATTTACACCTATAGCACCTTGGGATTATAAAATTTTGCAAGAAAATGTGTATTTTACTTTTTAAAAGATAGTAACGATGTTGTTGAGTGCTAGCAGATTTGCCGTGTTAGAGTAGTAATTTAAGTGAAGAAATATTGGAATAGAAAAAACTGAGGGACCTAATCCAATCAAGGAAGCCTACCATATGGGTTTGCTCTTTTTCTGAGTTAGATAATATAAAATTATAATGCTAATAATCACATATGTACAATAAGAGATCATGAATAATAGTCATAATATATATAGTTATCAACTGTAATAAAAATAGTTCATCACAAAGGTCAAAGTTAAAAAATGTAAAAGTATTAGTTGATCATAAAGACCATAATTATTTGTTGCAATAATGTCAGTAGGCCACAAAAGTAATAGTTAGAAGTTGTGGTAATAGGTAGTCATATATGCCACAGTTGGGATAACACCAATTGGCCACAAAGACTATTATTGGAAGTTATAGTAGTAATTGGTCATATAGGTCGTAGTTAGTGAATGTAATATTGTTAATTAGCCACATAGGCTATAGTTGGTGACTACAATAGCGTCAGTTGACCATTGAGTTTATAATTCAAGTAGTAATTAGTCTAATAGGTCGTAGTTTGTGACTGCAAGTTTGCCGGCTCTTCGCTTAGGTCATAGTTGATGATTACAATAACGTCAATTAATCACAGAAGTAGTTGAGAACTATGATAATAGCCATAAAGATTTTAATTGGTGGCTGCAAGAGTAGCAGTCAGTCAAAGAGGCCGTAATTCGTAAGCTGGACCCCTTTTCTCTGAACGAGATAATAGTTTTACACTAGAAACTGCATTTGTCAGTATGCAACGTAGAGAAAAATATATGTATTAGGAAGAATCATCATATTTTTGCAACAATGATCGTGAGTAGTGGTTGTTAGTGGGTGATGGTTGGCAGTGAAAGGTGATGACGACCGATCAGTGGTCGATGATGGTCAGCAATTATGAAAACAAAAAGATATCGTCGAGTCTTCAATACAAATGTTATATGTTACGTCACTATTTGGAACACAACCTTAGTAAGCATAGATTAACAAGTGAGGTGAGCACGGGCGGTCGGCGTTGGTCGTTTGTGGCTGATAGTTGGTGGTTGATAGTGATTTAAGAATATGAAGGCTAGAAGTTATCAATAGATTTTTCAATATGACACTATACATTACGACCATATTTGTGATTTGATGTTAGCAAGAAGCGGATGCCATTGCAGGAGGTTGACGATGGTCGACGATGGTCGACGATTACAGATTTTGGAAATTTTCATTAGGTCTTTAGGACATTATACATTACAAACTTATTTGGAATATGGTGTAAACAAGAAGGGATCGCCAACGACTGCGGGCAGGGGTTTTCAACTGCATTCTATGGCGGTTGACGGACGGTGATCAATGATAGTCGGCGACTATGGAGGCCGAAAAATTATCACTGAGTCTACAATTCATAAAAGATCATAGAATTCCTTCCTTCCCCTATCAAGTGAAGAGGAGTATATTTATAGCCTCTAGTTCAGGATATTTTGGTCTTTTGACGAATAACTTCTCCAGTCATCTGATCAGACAACCTATATTGACCCCCTTGATCATATGTGATTTTTTAATGATTTGGGAATTTTAATGATCCCAAAATTAAACGAGCTTTAGCTCGTTGGGTTCCTCTTGTCGAGACGCTTGATTTTACTATTAATATTACAAATTTGGAGTTCGGTTGAAAATTTAATAGATGATCCAAAGCTTCTAAATGTGCTTTAATGACTTGATTAGACTCGGTTCGAACCAATTTTGGTATCATTGGATTTGTCTTGTCGGGACGACCAACTTAAATAAACTTGTTGAATCGAGGGCTTAGATGATCTAGAATTTAAATTTGCAACATTCATTGCTCTAAAAATGCATCTAGTTTTGTGCCAAATGAAAAAATTTTCTTCATTACGCGTCAAATTTTTATTGATGTGATATTAAAGATTTGAGTCCTACTGAAAAAAATACTTTTGACAGTGCTTATTTAAAAGCACTTGTAAAAAATGCCGGTAAAATATAGTATAAATATATATATAAATATTTAAAATCGTTGTTAAAAGCGTTTGCAGCACTAACAGTCGCAGCAATTTAAAATCCACTGTAATAAAAATAGCAAGAGTTTTTACTGCTGTATCTGCTTGTATAAAGTACTTTGAAAACTCAATGTTTTTGTCTATCAATGTAACTATGAATGTTTAGGTATTAGGATGTAAGTACATAACAATGGGGGTGATCTGTATGTACATGCCTCGTATTTTGTTATGTTTTTCACTAGACCTAGCTATTCAAGAAATTATGATCAACTACGGAAGAAACTATCAAACCATGTTAGTGGTGTAGGAAAGCATAAAATTTAAAATTTTTTGTTAGCACGTATTTAAGAATTTTAAGCATAATCATAAAGAACGTATAAACTCATCTTATTGCTCAACTCCTACCAAAACACTAAACGATACTATATATAATATTAATATCAAATAAAAATCAAAGCAAAATACTTTTAAAAAGTTGTGATTCAAACATGCAAGCGTTTCCCTTAAAATAACCTTCAAAATATATACAGGCCCCATTTGGGGCAGCTTATTTGGTGCGTTTCCGTTTTGAAGACGCATCAAGGTGTTTGTTAAGTGCATTTTTCTTGCTTATCTGAAAATGAAGTTCATTTTTTTTAATAAACGCGGCCCGCGTTCTTTCCTATGCTAATTGCCCGCTTGCTCTTCATTCCTCGTTCGACCTCTGTTCTGCCCTAGGTGGCTTTTCACTCGTCTCTCCCTCTCGAATGCTCCTATCTCACGATTAGCAGTGTCTTTCACTTTTTCCTTCTCCCTCCGACCTCTGGTTACTGTGCTCTGTAAGTAATTCCGATGGAATGCCTTTCTATAAGCAATTTGTGGGATTTTTCGATGGAATGGTAATCTCTATGCGGCTTTCAGATGAAATGACTTTCCTTATGTGATCTTTCGACTTTCGTATAATTTGGAGAATGTGTGAAAGTGAATTGGGGTTAATGTGGTTGTGTGTCATGTGGCTTTACCATAGCAACACAGCAAGACATGTGGCTTTACCAAATTTTTCAAGCCAATCCATCGGAAATGGCTTTCCTTATGATGATTATTATTTCTAAATAATGTAATTGACTATAGGTCTAAAAAGATGTATAATCAATTAAAATAATTAGTTTAAAACACATAAATAAGAATATATTAAATTTTATTTAAATGGATATTTAAATATAAATAATAAGATTTAAATCTCGATTGTGCTCTTGACATCTTGTTATTGTGTGACTAAGTTGTAATTTTTTGTGCTCAATGTATAAACAAGTCACTTAATTGATTATTTTTTTCAAGTATAGGAACACAAATTGAGCCTATGCCCGCTCCAACCGAACCCTTGCACCCCTAGATTTAAGGGACTTATCCAACAAAAAAATTAATTAAAAAAAAATGGAAAATTCACTTCAATCTCCACCCGAAAAGGCTCTCTCGAATCTAAGGGAAAGATGTGCTCGCTTGAACCTAGACGAGAATGGTAAGAGATTCAGTGCCGTACTAGCTTTCGTCTTTATTCATGCTAAAAATCCAAAATAGATGGCGCCATTCTCTCTTTCTCTCGGGCTCTTAATTATTATCCCTAAAATGTCATTCATCTCTGCTTCACTTCACCCCCTCGCATGCCTAGACGAACTCCTCCACTCTCAACGACATCCTCTCTGACGACACTCTCAACCTCAGTTCCCGCCGACAAGACCAAAACACTTCTTCTCCAACCCGAAAACACACACGGCACCTTCTCTGTTTCTCACTTTTACACGTGCCTGCTTCCACTGCGATCTGCTCCGCTCCATCTCCCGTTCATGCTGACGCGCCTCCTTCTTCGGCAATCTAAACTACCGGAGATCCACTACACACCCGCAGTGGCCGAACGACTCCCCATTCCCAACTCGCTGCCCTCGCCTGTCCTCTCTGTACGTACAATATCTCTGGTTACGCACACATTCTGAATAACCCGAGGGTCAGCGCCTTGAATGAAGAATTTGTTAGAAACTTTAACCGTAAAACTTAAATCTATCTTTGATCTTAAGGCGGAAGCGTACCTGAATCCATTTGATCGATTGCAAGCAATGATCATCCAATCTGCAGATTTTCCGGAGTTTTCCTTAGTCTCTCTCGTTGATGGGGAACAAGAGAAGTTTTTAGACTGTGCAGATCAGGGACCATTACCCCTCTATTAAATATAACCAATGAGTGGTTACAAGAATTGCTAAATTCCAATTCTGCCCCTCATCAAATCAGAATTTGCACTTATGGTATCCACACTTATAATTTCATGACAAATGTGTCTAAAGTCATAAACTTTACTATTAATTAGACCACAATAATTTTGACTTATTAAATAATGACCCAATACATTTATTAATTACATTGTAGTCCCATAATTAATCCAAAAATCTCCCACTGGACTACATATGTAAAAATAAATATGTCAACCTTAGAGCACCCAAAATTTGTTGTCATTATTATAAAGACACATTACAATCTCGTCCATAAAGCATATCAATATAGGATCGAAAGCGATCTTCGTTGTATTTGTCACAACTAAACCCATCAATGGTCACATATATTAATATAATTAAATGACATAGATCAATCATGAATGTGTGGAATGAAAATTACATGCAAGGTGGTCAGTTCATGTCAATTTTCAACTGGTCCTTTTACTTAAGTGAGATCAAACTTTAATTATATAGAGTGTACTGAACTGAATAAAATACCATATTTCTGATCAGAAAATATCCAAATATGTTTTATACATAAAATAAAACATATAACTAAAACATAAACTAACAAACTCCCACTGAATCTAAATTTTCTCAAGCTCTATAACACCCATACGAGTAGTATGCTCATGAAAGACCACAGGTATCGGACCCTTTGTAAGGGGGTCCACAATCATGGAGTTTGTTCCAATATGCTCTATGCAAATCCGGCCACTCGTATTATTTCCTTCACAACAAGAAATTTGATGTCAATATGCTTTGACTTGGATGAACTCCCGTTGTTATTGGAATACAATACTGCTGATTTATTATCACAAAATAACTTTAGTGGTCTTTCAATCCATTCCATAATGCGCGACCTAGTGACAAAATTTCTCACCATATGCCATGGTTGGATGCCTCATAACATGCTATATACTCTGTTGCCATAGTGGATGAAGCTATTAGTGTTTGTTTTGCACTCCTCCATGATATAGCTCCACCACTTAACAAAAATATGTAGCCTGATGTGGATCTTCTGCTGTCTTGGCATCCAGCAAAATCGGAGTCAAAATACCCAATGATCTCCAAATTATCTGATCTCCTTTATGTAAGCATGTAATCTTTTGTTCTCCTTAAGTACCTCATAACCCTTTTGGTCGCTTTCCAATGATTCATTCCCAGGTTACTTAAGTATCTGCACTAAAACTCCAACAATGTACGCAATATCGGCCGCGTACAAACTTGAGCATACATAAGACTCCCTATTCGTTGAAGCATAGGGAATCTTATGCATTTCCTGAATCTCGAGGTTTCCTTTTGAGCACTCGATTGAGGCCGAACTTGTCTCCTTTAGCGACGAGGTGTCGATTGGTCTACAATTACGCATGCCATATCTTTTAAGCACTTTATCAATATAGTCTCTTTGTGATAATCCAAGAATACACCGAGAACGATCTCGATGAATTTGAATTCCTAAAACAAATGAGGCATCACCAAGATCTTTCATCTCAAAATTATTTGATATAAATCTTTTGGTTTCTGCAACATATACTATATTATTTCAGTGTGAGCGATATGTCATCCACATACAAAATCGGAAAAATATGCTTTATCCCATCGAATTTATGATACACACAATCATCAACTGCATTCATTTCAAAACCAAATGATAGAATCACTTGATGAAATTTGTGATACCATTGCTACGGAAGCTTGTTTGAGCCCATAAATGGATTTCGTCAATTTGCAAACCATATTCTTTGGGTCTCCTATTACAAAGTTTTCTGGTTGCACCATATGGATCGTTTCATCAATGTCTCCATTGAGAAATGTCGTCTTGACATCCATTTGATGTAGCTCCATATCACAATGAGCAACAAGTGCCATGATTACTCTAAAAGAGTCCTTTGTTGAAACCGGAGAAAAGGTCTCTTTATAGTCAATCCCTTCCTTTTGAGTAAAGCCTTTAGCTACAAGACGAGCTTTATGTCTTTCCACATTGCCTTTTGAATCCCTTTTAGTTTTAAAAATCCATTTACAACCAATGGGTTTCTTTCCTTCTGGCAATGGAACAAGTTCCCAAACTTTATTGTCTTGTATAGATTTATACTCCTCATTCATCGCTTTCGATCCATTTTTCCGAATTGGAACTTTGCATAGCTCGATGAAAGTTGATAGGATCATCTTCCATCATACTAATATTTTCCTCATGTTCCCGAAGAAATACAATATAATCATCCGAAATAAGCATTTCTTCTTTCCCTAGTGGATCGTCGCAAAAGCACTTCGCTCTTGAAGTTGTTCTTGAAGTTGTTGAATTTGTTCCTCGAGGGTTCTCGATTTGCAACTTCGATCAATGTCGGAGTAAGATCCCGATCATTATCAAAGCAATTACAGGAATATGAACCAATTCCTCTTCAACAAGAGTAGTATGGTCCGATTCCTCCTCAAAGACAAAGTCTCTAACTCCGATTTCTCCCCCAAATTCAATATCCTCAAAGAACACCGTAGTTTCCGTCTCAAAAAATTATCTTTAATTTGGGATCATAAAACTCGAAACCCCTAGATCGCTCCGAATAACCAACAAAGTAAGCTGCTTCATCGTTTTAGGGTCTAACTTTTTCTCGAGTGGCTTGTAAGGCCTTGCCTCACTTGAGCAACCCCAAACATGAAAATGCTTTAAAGCTGGGTTTTCGCCCTGTCCAAAGCTCATAAGGTGTAATTGCGAATTGCTTTAGTTGGTACTCTATTTAGAATGTGAGGTCGTTGTCTTGAGTGCTTCTCCTCGAGTGAATTTGGTAAGGTAGAATGAATGATCATACTTCTTACCATGTCTTTAAGAGTGCGATTTCGTCTTTCACATACACCATTCATGCTATGTGAACCTGGCATAGTGTATTGTAGGACAATTCCACACTCCTCTAGGAATTTAGCAAATGGTCCCGGACGTTGTTCACTGAACCGTCAAATCTACCGTAGTATTCACCACCACGATCGATTTGACTTTCTTTATTCTTTTGCTTAGTTGGTTTTCAACTTCGACCTTATAAGATTCGAACACGTCCAATACTTGGGACTTCTCATTAATAAGAAATAGGTATGCATATCTTGAATAATCATCTATGAATGATACAAAATATTGTTGACCATTGCAAGAAGGTCGTAGAAAATGGTCCACAAACATCCGTATGTATCAATTCTAAGACTTCAGTAGCTTCATATGCACCTAATTTCTTCTTTTGGTCCGTTTTCCCTTAATGCATTCAATACGGACATCAAAGTCCGTAAAATCAATGGAATTTAGAATTCCATCCGACACAAGTCTTTCAACTCTATTTCTAGAGATGTGACCTAAACGCTCGTGCCATAATGCTCCCGAAATTTCATTATTAATTTTTTGCTAGTACTCGTGATTCCACATTCGTAGTTTCATTATAAGAAGCAACGATATCAAGCAAATAAAGATTGTCATATACCACAAGAGAACCAGGCTCCAACAATATCGGAATTAATGGATACCTGAAACATATTGTTTTGAAATGAACAACAATAACCTAATTTGTCCGGACAACAAATAGAAACCAAATTCCGTCTAAATGACGATGACAACAAAAGTATCTATCAAATCCAAATAAGTAATCAAGTACATAATAACAATCTAAAATGCCCAATTGCTTCCACTTCTACCGATTTTCCATCTCCCACATAAATGCATCTTTCAACATCATTTGGTTTTCGGTAGCTCGAGCAACCCCGCATCGAAACACTTATGTTAGTAGTAGCACTGCAGTCTAACCACCAAGTGTTTCTAGATACTGAAGCCAAATTTACCTCGTAACGTACCAAAGTTAGAAATGTACCTTTCTTTACACGCCAAGCATGATATTTAAGACATTCATTCTTCCGATGTCCTTCTTTGTCGCAAAAGAAACAACCGATATTTTCCGAATTTCGAGCTTTATTTTGTTTCTTTTGAGAAGGACCCTTACTCTTAGCAGCCTTCATTCTTTTTTTGTAGCCCCTTTCCTGTAGGTGTTTACCGGATGAGCACTATCAGTCTTTCCTTGCTTCAACCTTTTCTTCCTTTTGTACACAATGAGAAATAAGCTCATTAAGAGTCCATTTCTCCTTTTGCATATTATAGCCGATCGTAAATCGACCAACCGCGGAGGAAGAGAAATAAAAACTAAATGCACGAGTAAGTCATCCGTCAACTCGAGATTTAGTTTCTTTAATTTTAAGCAATATTAGACATCTCCATGATGTACTCCCTTATATTTTCCTCGCTTCGAACTTCATTGAAATCGGCTCTTTAAAGAATACCGGCTTCAGCCTTTATCGCTCTTCAGCAAAGCGTTTCTCAATTTCAAGAAGGAAAATTGTAAGCATCGTTGATCTCACTAGACACCGCACCTCTAAAGGCCTCGAGTATGCCGCGCTTTATGATCATTAGACTCAAGCGATTAGAATGGTCCCACTTCTCAAAGATCCTCCTATCCTCGGAGGAACTTGCATCCGTAAGAGGAGCGGGCTTATTCATTCTTAATGCTAGATCTAAATCCATGCAGCCAAGAACAATGAGAATGTTCTCTTCCAATCCTTAAAACTATCACCCTTAAGGATTGGAACCGAATCGAGATTAGTGAATATATTAGCAACTAACCGAAAAATGAACAAAAGATTTAATTAATAAAATGTTTAAATTCAATTAATGGTAAATCCTATCTCAAGATACCTAATGCAACATTAATATCGAAGTCTTTGGACAAGAACATTAATCATAGTAGTAATCTTGTTGTAATGATCAAACATTAACAATAACATATATCAAGTAATAAATTTATCTTGGATCGATTTATTACTCATATATTATTCCTTATAATTGTTACATGTTTATCATCACAAGTGTGTATGCATTTCGGCCAAGTATTAATTTTCCTTTGGGCCAATTAATACTCGCATGAACCTACATACACACAACATCCATCATTCGTCATGAACTATTTACACATGAGAGGTTACTTTGACAACATCATGTTTCAATAAGTTCATTAAAAATAATGGACAATTTTAAAGTACCATTTATTCGAATTTAATTCAAACATTAATTTAATTTTACAAAATCTTAATTTTATAAACAATGGACTAAATTTTAAAACCTTAAAGTCCATAATTTACAAAAATTGATTGATTTTATAAAATAATCAATCCATAATTTAATTAATTTAATTTACTCATTTTAAAATGAGTAACTTAATTAACTTATTTATTTAATCTACTCATTAAATTAAATGACTCATTTTATTTTCCAAATTAAAATGAGTTAATTAATTAATTAATTAATGAGTAAATTAAAATTTAAATTAAACAAAATAAAATAAAATCAGGAAAATAAATTTAAAACTAAACAAAATAAAATAAAATCAATTTTATTTTAATTTTTCTGATTTTTTTTTTCTGCGAACCGGGTCCGCGAACCTGGTCCGTGAACCGGGTCCACGGACTTGGTCCGCGAACCGGGTCCACGGACTTGGTCGGGAATCGGGTCCACGGACCGGGTCCGCGAACCGGTTCGCGAACCGTTTGCGACCGTTCGCGAATCGCGAACTGTCGCGAGCAGTTTGCGAGTTCGCGAACTTCGGCGCCGCCCGGCGCCACCTCCGGCGCCCCTCCCGGCGGTGCCTCCCTCCGGCGCCGTTTCCGGCGTCTTTCCTTTCGCCGCGTGTTTCAATTTCGCTGGATTTTGCCGCCGTCGGAGGACGCACCACCGCACCCACCGACGTCTCGCAGTCCTGCTACGACATTTCTTTCTCCGTAATCCCACCGCCGCAAACTTTTGCGGGCGAATCCTTCGCGGGTAAAGGCGAACGAAAGGGATAAAATTACGAAGAAGGAGGATGAATTTCAACAAGAACATGAACCTGGCTCTGATACCAATTGTTAGAAACTTTAACCGTAAAACTTAAATCTATCTTTGATCTTAAGGCGGAAGTGTACCTGAATCCATTTGATCGATTGCAAGCAATGATCTTCCAATCTGCAGATTTTTCGGAGTTTTCCTTAGTCTCTCTCGTTGATAGGGAACAAAAGAAGTTTTTAGACTGTGCAGATCAGAGACCATTAACCTTCTATTTAATATAACCAATGAGTGGTTACAAGAATTGCTAAATTCCATTCCGCCTTCATCAAATCAGATTCGACTTATAGTATCCACACTTATAATTTCATGACGAATAACGTCACTTAAAATCATAAACTTTACTATTAATTAGATCACAATAATTTTGACTTATTAAAAAATGACCCAACACATTTATTAATTACATTGTAGTCCCATAATTAATCCAACAGAATTCCGATTGAAGCCGGAAGCACAACGATAGAAACTCCATTTGCATCGGAAATATACTGGATTGTCGGGCGCTAATCGGTGACTTTTCTATACTGATCGACCCAAACTCTCGCTCACTGGCAACAACTCATCCGTCGATCCCCTTATTGCTGGCGAGCTCCCATACGGAGCCTTCCATCTTCTTCTTTTGCTACACCTCCAACCCGAAAGCCCAGTCCTAACACTCCTTCCCAACCCTGCAACGAACTCAACAGCCCACCTTCTGTAACTCCAGTGCCTTGAATCACCAAGCGCTCCCTTTTGCGGCATAGCCTACTGCTCATTTCTCTAGTTCTCTAGCTGAGTAGAAGATAAGTTTTCATTTTATCCCGCACTCCCTGTGACTGTTTACGTTTTTTGAATCATGGTTGGGAACCGAACAGGATTTCGAAAGATTTGGAAGGAGCGTTTCGTAACTCTGTTTCAAATCGGTTTCCATTTTTAATGGTAAAGCAATCCACGTCCCGTGGTTCGACAGTTTATTGTTTTCGGTTTACCCTAGCCTTTTGTTTGGGGGGTGGGGGGGGTGCGGGAATCTCACATTTTGCAGCAAATCGGAATGTTAAATAGAATGCATTTATTTATACACATCACAGAATTCTTATTTATATACTATGATACTTATCATGAATTATATGTAAAAGGATTATATATATATATATATATATATATATAATCCTTTTACATATAATTCATGGTAAGTATTATAGTATAGAAATAAGAACAAAAATTTAATATTTATATTATATATCGACACTATAAATAACTAGATCAAAATTTTATATAAATCTGTAAATATATATAAAAATTAGTGAATTCTCTTTTCAATATCAAGTGCATACAATTTTTATAGAACATAAAGAGAGAAGTATTCAGATATTTATCTACAGACAGTACTTCTAAAATTCAATTTTTAAAATAGTTCAACGGTTTAGCTTTTGACCAGTATATTTTTGTAGAATCTTCATAATTATTAGACAATCACTCTGTATTTATTACAAAATCCTCATAATTATTAAGGAGAAATTAGTAAGTAATTATTAGAAGTTATTCACCTAATAATTATTAACCAGTATTATGTCAGATTTTATTTATTTCCCTCTTTTGAAATTACCTTAATTTGTTCCATGTTTTAGGCTATAAATAGAGCTTGTAATCTGTTCCAATTCAATAGAAAATAAAAAGAAAAAGTTCTCTCAATTCTATCTATAATTCTTACATGGTATCAGAGCCCTAGTTCCCATCGCTCGATCGCGCCGCATCTCTTCGCCCCCAAACCCTCTCTCTCTCGGTAGAAGCTCATCGGCGAACGCTCGACCACCGCTTTCTCTCCTCCATGCCGAAACTCTTGTCCAAGGGTTCTTTCACGCGAGCTCTCGTTCTCTCTACGCGTCTCTGCCATTTCTTCGCACCGACCATCTGTTCTCGCCGACGACATCCCGCCGGTCCTGGCCCTCTCTCACGCGACCTTCTAGTGGGATCCCCAGATCCCTCCTTATGTTGCTCGCAATCGAAAGGCCTCGCCCCTCGGCTCCACCGGATCTCTCGACTCCTTCGGCTGCTCCTGCGTGCGATCCTCTCTGCCATACCAATCATTTTTCGGTATGACGACTTCTTCCTCTTCCTCCCAAGAAATATCCTCTGCCCATGTTCCAATTGGAATCGATGGCACTCCCTACCCCATCACCGGCCTGCTCGCGCAGCAATGTACTTTCTACAATGCCTTCAAAGTCAATCAAGGATCCCTCGGTCAGTGGATCATCGACTCTGGCACTTCTCATCACATGACTGGTGATGCTTCACTTCTCAATGACTATATGCCGTGCAGAGACAACTCCACCATCCGCATTGCTGACGGTTCTATCTCTAGAGTCACAGGCTTCGACTCCGTGCACATCACCCCAAACATTTTACTCTGATATGTGATTCATGTTCCTACTTTAAATTGCAATTTAATATCTATCGGAAAGTTGACTAGTGATCTGAGGTGTATTGTTAAATTTTTTCCTGCCACGTGTGAATTTCAAGATGCGGATTCAGGGACGACGATTGACAATGCTGAGTTGTGCTCGAGTCTCTACATTATTAACAATGCTTCACCACCACGACCTCACTACAGACATTTGTCTACCCATCACTCTGTCTTCAATTCCGGTGCCAATAAAGATTCCAAGATTATGTTATAGCATCATCGTCTCAGTTATCTAAATTTTTTGTATCTTTCAAAACTATTTCCTAATTTATTTATCAATAAAGATGTTCGTTCTTTTTAATGTGAAGTTTGTCAACTTGACAAACTTACTCGCATGTCATTTCCACGTGTTGGTTACACCTCTCGGCCCTTCGCACTCATTCACAGCCAGGTCTGGAGCCCATCCCGTGTTACAACACTTACCGAGAATCCGTGGTTTGTCTCCTTTGTTGATGATCACACCCGTCTAACGTGGATATTTTTTATGAAAGATAATTCTGTAGTAGGTCATATATTTGAAAAATTTTACTTAAAGATTCAAACACAATTCCAAACCTCCATCCAAGCACTCAAGGCTGATAATGCAAAGGAGTACTTTGCTTCTGTCCTCGGTTCTTATCTCTCCTCTAAAGGCATCCTCCATTTCGGTTCTTGCGTCGACACTCCTCAACAAAATGGGAGCGCCGAACGCAAGAACCGCCACCTTCTCGAGGTGGCCCGCTGCCTCATGTTTTCTTCTAATGTGCTTAAGGTTTTTTGGGATGACGCTGTATCCACTGCAGCCTACCTCATCAACAGGATGCCTTCTCGGGTACTCAAATTTCAAAGTCCAGTCCATCTCCTTCTCAAGTTGTTTCCACACACCAAGGTAATTACCGAAAATCTACCCACCAAAGTATTCAGTTTCTCCTCCTTTGTTCATATTCATTCACACAATCGAAACAAACTTGACCTTGAATCTACTAAATGTATTTTCCTCGGCTACTCGCCTCTTCAAAAAGGGTATAAGTGCTACTCCCCTCTCACAAGAAAAACCTACAACACTATGGATGTCACCTTATTTGAAGATCAGCCTTAATACCCCAATTCTAATAGTCAGGAGGAGACTCTAAGGGAACATCAGTCTTGGGGGGATAACGACTTCATACCACCACACACCGAATCCTCGTCCTTTGAACTGAACTCATCATCTTCCAATCCAGCAAGTTCGTCCAACTCACGTGAAAATGTACCTAACAATCACTCTCCGTCTAGTACTCAAGTGTTCAACCCATCACCCATTCTTGCACCACCTCCCACGCACAACAAGCACATAGACCACCCGACACATCCAACATCAGTCCAAGAGTCAGAACTGGATCCAACTCTTACAAAAATCTACTCAGGTACAAACACACTTGAACATGAATCTATGATTGATTACTCCGACATTCCAATTGCTTTAAGGAAAGATGTTAGGTCCATCCGACCTCCACACAAGTATGAACACGCGATACATCCGATCTCAAACTTTGTGTCCTATAAAGGACTATCTTCAACTTACCGAGCCTATGTCACCACATTCAACAACACACGTCTCAAACAACATTGAGTGAAGCTCTCAAACA
This sequence comes from Papilionanthe hookeriana x Papilionanthe teres, assembly GCA_022702705.1. NCBI lineage: Eukaryota > Viridiplantae > Streptophyta > Magnoliopsida > Asparagales > Orchidaceae > Papilionanthe > Papilionanthe hookeriana x Papilionanthe teres. Next base: position 62,999,060 of record CM040425.1, on the reverse strand, counting down.
CCCGAGGTGGAAAGCGATTGTCAATGAGGAGGTAAGAGCCCTACAAAAGAATGGTACATGGACTGTTTTAGACCAGCCAAAGGGAAAAAAAGCAATCAGCTGGATCTTCAAGTCAAACGCAAGGCATATGGTACAACTAAGAGATTGAAAGCACGTTTCGTAGCAAAAGGTTTTTCACAGTCTTACGGTATTGATTACCAAGAAACCATTTGCCCCCGTAGCCAAACTTAACACCATCAGAATTCTTCTCTCACTTGCTGCAAATGAAGACTGGCAACAACATCAACTCGACGTGAAAAATGCTTTCCTAAATGGGGATTAAGAAGAAGAAGTTTACATGTTTTTCACAGTCTTACGGTATTGATTACCAAGAAACCATTTGCCCCCGTAGCCAAACTTAACACCATCAGAATTCTTCTCTCAATTGCGGCAAATGAAGACTGGCAACAACATCAACTCGACGTGAAAAATGCTTTCCTAAATGGGGATTTGGAGGAAGAAGTTTACATCAAACAATCTCGCCGTGCATGGTTCGATAGATTTGCAAAATTTGTGACAAAACACAGGTATACTCAGTGTCAGGCAGATCACACACTCTTCGTGAAAATCTCTCCCAAAAAGAAGAATGCAATTCTAATCGTATACGTCGACGATATCATCCTCACTAGAAATCAAGAAGAATTACTCACAAATTTGACAAAGCTTCTCACTCGGGAATTAGAAATCAAAGACCTCAGAAACTCAAAGTTCTTTCTCGGTATGGAACTAGCTCAATCAGAATGAGGAATATTTGTGTCACAATGTAAATATACATTGGTCCTGTTGAAAGAAACATGTATGCTCGGTTGCAAACCCGTCGATACTCCAATGGATCCCTACAAGAAGATCAGCACTGAGAAAGACAGCGCACCTGTGGATAAGGGGAGATATCAGCGACTCGTGGGGCGACTCACTATCTCTCACATGCACGACCCAACATTGGTTTTTCTGTTAGTGTTGTAAGCCATTTCATGAACAGCCCTACGGAAGAACACATGAATGCAGTCCACAAAATTTTGAGATACCTCAAGATGGCTCCAGGCAAAGGGCTACTATTTCAAAGGAATAAGGATTAAGGTATAGAAGTATATTTAGACGCAGACTGGGCAGGGGATGTCTCAGACCGACGATCGACTTCCGTCTATTGCACTTTTGTATGGGGGAGCCTAGTCACTTGGAGAAGCAAAAAAACAATCTGTGGTATCAAGAAGCAACGCTGAAGCGGAGTTCAGAGCTCTTGCACTCGGGATCTGCGAAGGAATGTGGATTCGAAGAATACTCAGTGAACTTGGAATGCTAACTGAAAAAACTATCAAAATACAATGCGACAACCAGACAGCCATTAGCATTACAAAGAATCCATTCCACCATGAAAAAACAAAACACATCGAAATCGATTGACACTTCATCTCAGAAAACATTGAGAGAGGAGTCGTCGAACTCACATACATTCCTTCCCGACATCATACAGCAGATAACCTCACTAAGCCTCTCCCAAGAATCAACTTTGAAGAATTATGTAACAAGTTAGGCTTGTACAATTTGTATGACCCAACTTGAGGGGAGTGTAGAATCTTCGTAATTATTAGGCAATCACTTTGTAATTATTACAGAATCCTCATAATTATTAGAAGGAAATTAGTCTGTAAATATTAGGAGTTATTCACCTAATAATTACTTACCAGTATTAGGTCATATATTATTTATTTCACTGTTTAGAAATTACCTTAATTTGTTCCATGTTTTGGGCTATAAATAGAGGTTGTAATCTGTTCCAATTCAATGGAGAAAAATAAGAAAAAGTTCTCTCAATTCTATCTAGAATTCTTACAATTTTTAATAACTGCTCCTGAAGCGAGCTTTTCTACAGCCTCAACAGATACAAAAAAGTTTAATTCACTCTAAATGAAGAGAGAGAGAGAGAGAGAGAGAGAGAGAGAGAGAGAGAGAGTTTCATTTCCTTACACCTCTTCACATTCCAGAAATTAGAGAACCAAAACAGAAACCAAAATTAAAAATAAAAAGTGTGATCCTCCAAATCTATCCAAAATCTTTACCTCAATGAAGCCAACCTTGCACATAAGGTATAAAAATATTGTAATCTCAACCTCTTCAATTATTGTGGCACGGTTGATATTAGGAACATAATTCTATACATATTTCTTTAGTGTGACGGGACAAAACTTGTAAGCACCACTCGCTATGCAATAAAGTAATTTAAAACTATCAATACACATATTTTTTTGCATGATGAAAAAAATTTGCTATTGAATTGATAAGTCATTTTCATTTGCAGGTCATATCCCTATACGAGTCTTTCTTAGCAGGTAGGGAGGGCGACACCAAAGTGCTAAAATTTAAGTAATTTTATGCAGTTTTCTTTTGGATCATTTGGTTCGGTTACAACTTTTCAATTTCAGAATTGCAGTGCTGCTAGCCTGCAGAAGCTATCGCATATTGCTATCGTCCAGAAGCAATTATGCGGAAATTCGACGATCTGTTTGGTTAGTAATGTGAAAACAATTGCAGGCAACTTTTTTTGTAAAATGACCAGACCGCTCTTGTCCGTTAAAACCGCAATTTACGTGGTTCGGTCAAATTGACCTACATCCACGGGAAAGGAGTGATATTTATTTATTACTGTAATGGAAAACATGTACATACGCACTCTATATCGTCCCACAAACAACTATTAGACATCAAAACTATTGAAATTACAAAACTTGAAAATAAAAACAAAAACAAAAATCAGGCAGCTACCTACAGAGTGGATGAGAGATATCGAACAAAATCGCAAGCATAAAAAGAAAATAAAACAAAACTGTTTGAGACCTATGCATCTTGAGCCAAAATCTCCCCCAAAGTTAGCTTACCATGTCTTCTTTTCACATCACACTGGACAAAGACATGCAGAAGCCTCCATTAAAGTTATAAAAATTGCAAACATTAAACACTAAACTATCAAAATTACAAGCCCACGACAAAAGCAAAGCCCCTCCCATCGAAAAACTGCACCCAAAAATTCGCTTAAAATGTTATCTTAGGTCAACTTTTTCCCCCAAAATAAGCTTACAATGTAACTTAAGAAATTGTATCGTTTTCACATCTACAACGGAAAAATAAAAAACATCATATTTGGTAGTATCTTAATGAGCAAATTATAGCGCATTACCGATTTCCCTAAACTCAAAATAGAAAACAAAAATGCAGTTAACACTTACAGAAAGAACAATGCGATGGCGGATACCAAAGAACTCGCGTATTTGGGATGCTAGGTCACCAAAGACTGTGATGCCGGGTTTAAGAAGAAACCAGCAGCGGCGAAGTCCCAGTGAGCGCTGCGACTTGTCGAGGAGATGAGGATCGTCGAATATCAAGCGAAAGCGAACCATATTGCCCTCATTATGAGTTCTGGAGTTCCGAAGCGGGGAGAAAAGGAGTTCCGGAGCAGGGAGCGCAGCATAGCGAGCGAGGGCAACGAAAGGAAAAATACGCCTCAAAGCCGAGTGAAAGTCGAGGCCGCAGGGGTTATCCCGCGGTCTGCTTTCACGGAACTTCGCAGCAATTAGCCGCGAATCCGAGCCGCTTCGTCCACAATTTACCGCAAATTTGTGGTGCGTTACAGCGCCGCACCACGAAAAACTGAACCAAACGGGCCCTTAGTGCGAGGGGGAAATGCCTACTAAACGTATTTGTCGTGTAGATGAACCCCCCATACATGCATTGTTCATCGTGGTTGGATTGAAAAATTTAGGTTGTGATGCAAACTATTCATGCATGCCTTTCTTGGCAGGCTGGGAAGACCTAACTTTCACAAAATAGGGCCTTGACGCCAGGGTGCCAAAATTTCATCTAAAAAATTAATATCAGCTTTCAATTAAAAAAAAAAAAAATCTTCCAAAGCATAAGTTATTGTCAAAATTTGGAATTAAATTATTAAATAAGAAAGGATGGAATTAAATAAAAAACAATTTGTAGGGGCTCGAGAACTCATCAAAGAATTCGAATGCATCCAGTAATGAACTTGGCAGCTAACTAAATAAACTTGAACTCGATCTCTCACATGTCTCATAATAATAAAAATCATAAGCTATAAATTTGTCAAATGTGATTAAATAAAATATTTTCTTTGAAAGCAAATGATGATCATTATGAAGTATATTTTGAATATTTAAATAAACTTTGATTTGATGTTTGGTCGCGGTAGATAACTAATATCAGATTTTCTCAGTTCTACTGACCATTTAACTAATATACCTGATGCTACTAGTTTTTGTAAGATAGCCATCAATGGGAGTTGTGTTTAGATGCTGATAGTATGAGCTTGGGAGTACAGATGAAATCTCCTTGCTGAGAATACTAAAGCTAATGCAGTCTTATCCGCCATTGCATAATGAATTTCTATATCAGAGAGAGTCTTACTGACATAGTATACTGGTTTCTCGATTGTGTTTTAGATTCTAACAAGAAAAGAGCTTATTGTATGAGGTGAAATAGCCAAGTAGATATATAGCACCTCCCCTTGGACGAGCTTTGAGAAGAGGGGGGGGGCTGAAGCAAGGTATGCCTTAAGTTGTTCGAAAGTGATCTGACAGTCATCTCCAGTATTTTGAGCACCCCTAAGTATCTTGAAGAATGAAAAATACTTATCACCAGAACGAGCCAAGAAGTGGGATAGAGCGGCTATACGGCCATTCAAGCATTGCACCTCCTTGATGTTCTTTGGGGGCACCATATCTCTCAACGCCTTGATTTTCTGGGTTTGCCTCAATTCCATGATGGGTAATCATGAATCCCAGAAACTTCCCCGATGTGAACCTTAAGCACATTTAGCCGAGTTAAGTTGTAAATCGTATTGACGAAGGAGTTGAAAATACTCCTCTAGATGAGAAATGTGTTGGGATGCTTCCGGGCTTTTCACCAACATGTCATCAATGTAAACCTCCATTGTACGCCCGAGAAGATTTCTAAAGACCTTGTTCATGAGACGTTGATAAGTTATACCAACATTTTTTAATTCGAACAACATAACCTGATAACAATATAAGCTTTATCTGTTTGAAAAGAGGTGGCCTCCTCGTCTACTGAGCTCATCCTTATTTAATTGTACCCTGAGTATGAATCCATAAAGCTGAGCATCTGATGTCCGGAAGTGGTATCGACGAGTTGATGAATGCGCGGGAGGGAAAAGCTATTTTTCAGACAAGTTTTATTAAGGTATGTATAATCAACATACATTCTCCATGACCCATTAGCCTTTTTCATCATGACGACATCGACAAACCATGTAGGGTGGTGCACTTCTCGTATGAGTTTTACTTCAAGAAGTTTGTTGACTTCTTGTTCAATTGCTTGTAAGTGATCTGAGACAAAATTACGCTTCTTCTGGATGTCCGGTTTGAAGGTTAGATCAAACTTTAAGAAGTGCATGATATTTCAGGGTGTACTCCAGGCTTGTCGGTTGGGGTCCATGCAAAAATATCTTGGTTCCTTTGGAGGAGATCTACATATTCTGATCTTTGCACCTCAGAGAGTAAGGAACCAAGTTGCACTATTCTCGATGAGTATTCGTTAGAGAGCGGGATGTGAACCAAATCTTCCATGGTAGAAGCTCGTTGAGACACATCTTCATCTCGAAGATCAAAATTTTTGATGCTACGTGTCACTCACAGGTGTGACAGAGCTTGCCTGAGGTAGCATGATTGTGCTATCTGTTGATCTCCTCATACGACTCTGATCCCTGATGGGGTTGGAAACTTGAGATTCAAGTGTAGCACAGAATTCACAATGCCAAAGATGGATTGTAGGGGTTTCCCGAAAATAGCATTGTATGTTGATTCTGACTTGACAACGATGAATTGTACTGAACAAGTTATTTATCGAGGAAAATCTCCCACGACAACAGAAAGATTTATTGTTCCCTCGACCCTTACTACTGAATTATCAAAACCATATAATAGCCCGGATGCAAGTTAAAGTTTTTCTCATGTCAGCCCCAAACTAAGAAAAGTGGAGTAGAACAAAACATCCACAGTGCTTCCATTATCGATCATGATCCATTTTACTTTGTAGTAGGTTTCGCCAATTCCTTCGCTAATGACAAGTGAGTCTTGATGGGGCACTTGGACTCCTTATAAATCAGAATCATCAAAAGTGATAGGTTCAAGGCGTAATTTCTTATGTGCTGGTTCACCAGGTGTAGTGATAAGAACTTGATCAGTTAGCAATGGGCCTCCCACAATTATCTGAACTTCACTAACAACTGGGTGACCTCCATGTTGTTGAGTGTTGCCCCTCAGTAGGAGCATTATCATACCAGTAGTTTGTTTTGTATAAATCGACCAAGATATCCTTGTTGAATCAACTTTTCAATCTCTTCCCTGAGCTGCTTACATGCTTCAGTGGTGTGGCCATGACTTCTATGAAAATGATAGTATTGTTCTTGATTATCCGAGTTAGGTTTTAGGGGGTGATGCCATTTAATGTTTTGTTCATCTTTAATGGCCATCAAAATGCTCATCTTTAATAGTATACTCTTTCTTAGGTCGATATTCAGTTCATTGGCCCGCAGGTTGGAGAAGGAGGTCAAGATTCTTCAGTTTTTCGAACTTTCTCCGTTGCAAAGATTGATTATTATCTCTAGAGTTACCCTTGCACTTTCCCCTATTTTTCTCAAATTGCTCCTTATATGCAATGATGGCCTCATCTGCAGTGATTTGGGCCTTAACGCGGTGGATAAGGTCAGCATAAGAACAAAATGTTTCCCGCATTAGTGATGAGTAGAAGGGTCCTGGGCGGAGTCCCCCAAGGAAGACCCCATAAGTAATTCTAGATCTTCTCCTGAAATTTGACGAGCTTCAGTAAAAAAACTACAGAAGTAGTCTTCGAGAGACTCTCCTTCACTTTGACAAATTCCCGAGAGATGGGATGAATCCTTGATGATTCGTCGATTTGCTATGAATTGCTCAACAAATAGTCTGGCCAGCTTGTTAAATGTGTTTATAGTGTCCCCCGACAGAGAGTAGAACCAGGTTCGAGCTTGTTTTGTAAGAGTGGCAGGGAACACCTGACACAGAAGTGTGTCAGAGTGACGTTGAATGTGCGTGATGGTTGATCCACTAAAAATTTGATAGCTTTTTAATGCATATTTTAAACTTATTTTTGATAATATTGCACTTTAAGGAAGGATATTTTTCATGATTTCATGCAGGTACAATGATTTAAGGCCTTTGGAGCAAAATGAAGCAAAAAGGAGCAAATTCAAAGCAAAATAAGTCAAATTGGACATTTTGACCTAGAGCGTCGGACAACGCCCTCACTAACGCCGGAGCGCGCCCATATCTAGAGAGTTTGGACGGAAAGCTGAAAATGGTGCCGGACAGCGCCCTGTCGAGCACCGGACTGCGCCCTATCGTAAATTCAACCATATTCAAATTATTTGGCAGGATATTGGAGGGATGCTCGAGGAAACTCTTGGGAAAGTCGGTTCTACCCATATTTAAACTACTTTAGAGCAAAAAATAGGGATTCTCTTCAGTTTTTTTCATTTTTCTTGAGTGCAGAGTTCGTTAGAGAGAGTCTACGGTTTAGTGTTTAGTGTGTGTTCCCTACTAAGGAGTGTAGGAGGAGGGAAAAAGTGAGAGATTTTTTCTTCCTTACCATCTTAAGAGAGAATTGTGTGTTGTTGTGGAGAAAGAGGAAGAGTCAAATGAATTTCAAGAGATTCGCTTGGGGAAGAAATTGAGATAAGTTGTATTTACTTTTCTTTATTTGTATGACGTTGAATTTATATAAAAAATCTATCTTTCGTCGTATTTTCCTCCTGAGTCTTAAGTAGATTTCTTTGCTTCCTCCTTCATGTGATTGTCGGCGTATTTTTAGGTTGTGTGTTGTATTTTGAAAAGGGGTCGCCAAACAGAAATTGTCGGCTAATTTTAGATTTTTAAATTTAATTTAAATATATATATATATATATATATATATATATATATATATATATATATATATATATATATATATATAATTTAGAAAGTAGCATTTGATTTTGAAAATAATTTTAAATTTGAAAGTTTTAAGATATGAAATCAAATCGATCTCACATCCCAAATAGTTTATATAAACGAGCACCGCACAACAAATTATATATCTATCCCGAAGAGTAGACACACTGCTTGATGATGAGGCTCGATTAAATAAACTAGATGATTTGTGACATCCATTTGGTCTGCGAACCAATTTTATAAGCCGACAAGTTCCCCGCTTAATATAAAGAAATTAAGCGAGGTTTATATTACTCGGGTTCTTAAAGTTCCTACAAGGGCAAGCCCCTATAGTTAATTACATCTTAAATGACTGGAATCATTTAAGAAAACTCTCGATAATGATCAGTGGTTTTGCTCTCAAGAATTTCAAAGTTTAAGGTTTTCAAAGGATTGGATTTTGGAGAATTTCAATAGGGAATGGATCAAATTTGGAACAATTTATTTTGAGAATCCAAAGGAAGAGAAGTAGGAGAAGTTGAGAAGCCAAGTAGAATCTTGGCAACTTCCCAAACTATCCTATTGTTTGGCTTCAATTTGGGAGTTTATTTAATGTTGCAATCTTGCCAATTTTAATTAATTAGGACTTATATTCGTACGACATAATCATACAAATAGCTTCGAAGATATGAGGGTTTATGTCGTATCGAACGACTACCTCGGAGTCCTAAGACCGGTCAGGGCTTAATTTACATGACATGATCATGCAAATGCCTAACGAAGAGTTGATGATTTATGTTGCAATAGGCAAACTACCTCGAAATCCTATGGCTTTGTTTATTAATTCTAGGAAAGTTTAGCTGATGTAGAATTGTTTCTTTGACGACGATGGCCGTCTTGCCCACCATGCTCCGAGCTCCTTGTTGTTGCGAGAGGTTTGGTTTTAGAAGGTGACAATCAAGAGGTGAGAGAAGTGTTTTGGTTTAGAGAAAATCTTAAAATCCAAGTGTTTTTTAATATTTTAATTAAAAAAAATCTTAAAGTTATTTAAACGAACCGATTAAGATCCACGGTTCCGTCATCCCGACACCGTTATTTTCATCGAATTCACTTAGTCCGGATGAATTCTGCTAAACTCAGTCGAATGAGTTCCGCAATTTCATTTAGACCGTGGAAATTCCGTTAGCAACACGTGGGTTACATCATCCGAGGTATTCCCGATCATTCAACGAGACGTTTTAATTTAGTTGCAATTGTAGTTTTGTTGTTCCGTTTCGTGATTAAATTTTGAGTTGTTTTATATTTTGGAATGTTATGGAGATGAATTTTATCTTGCAATGACTTTTAATTTAGTTTTGGTTTCGGTTCGGGGACTATCCTAAAGGTTTTGGTTTTCATGCAACGATTGTTTAACATGCAAGAAAAGTAAAGTACGATGCATGTAAGTAAATTACAATAAAGTAAATTGCAATAAAATAAAAGCATACCTGAAGGGTCTTCCCGTCATCCCAAGCTGCACTTAAAACACATGTTAAGGCATTTAAATATATTTTTGCAGGAAATACCTAGGTAAAGCTAAGGGAAGGGTTTTGGTTGTCTACCAAATTCCTAATCCTATTGCTAGTCATCTCCTATGACGTCTAGGTTCTTGTGTTTTGGTTTAAGGATGATTTTCTTCATCAAAGAAAAATTAAATTCAATTGTTCTTCCAAAACATCCCGTCATATTGAGGAAGTATTTAGGACGAATCCTAAACATCTTTTCAATACTTCTGAGATTATTTTGAGTCCAAATGAATTTTTATTGTACGGATGAATTGATCATCCAAGGATTTGTATTTTTGTTTTGTTTCTTGCTCAGTGAACTGGGACATTTGAATATCCTATAAGTGAAGTAACACTTCACTTGATACTTCATTTAAGAGTTATAATAATAAGAGCTTTAAGAGTGCAAATCAACTTATTAAGTATTTTAATGATTTAAACTTAATGATTTAATTTTAATTTTGACTTTATTGTAAAAAATTTGTTTAAGTTTGGAATAGTGTTCAAATCATTCATGTTTTAAGTTTGATTTAAGTGTTTTGTTTAACTCTTAATGATTTCATTTAGGTGTGTTGTTAAATGATTTTAATTCAATTTAATTTTAATTTAATTTAAGTTTAATTTAATTTAATTTAATTTGATTTAATTTTAATTTAATTTAATTTAATTTTTATTTTAATGTAATTTAATTTAATTTAGTTTAATTTTTAATCTAATATTTTAGATATGATTTAATTTAATTGTTAAAGTGTTAATTTAATTTAAATTTTGATTTAATTTAGTTTAAATTTAATTTAATTTAATAGTTAAGTCTTTTAGCATTTTAAATTTTAAATTGGGTTATCATTTAAATTGGGAATTAAATATTATTGCAGTGATTAATTTAGGGATTTTTAAATTAAAGAATAAATATCTTCTTAATAATATCCCTATTTTTAATAACTCAAATTTCCATTACTCTTTCAAAATTTTAATTAATTAATTAATTAAAGTTTATTTTAATTATTCTGAAATGATTAGTAGGTTTCTACCCTTCGATTATTTAAATTTCAATCATCAGAATCGAGTTTAGGATCAAATATTTTACCTCTCACTTTTGATTAATCCTAAAATTTTAATTAAGGGTTAAAATTTTTAATTACTCTTTTGCCCTTCAAGCTTAATAATTCTATAACTCACTAAACTAAGCTCAAATGAACTTGAAATTTTTATGTAACCTCACTCATATGTCAATGTGATTTTTCTGTATTTAATTTATTTATGTAATTATTTTTAATGGAAAATAGGGGTTTTCAAAGAAAATTCAATAACATGACCAAGGAAATGTTTCTGTCCTTAAGAAAATTATGGGATGTTCCTAATGACCAGAGAACTAATTGGGCCAATTTTGATGATTTTTTGAATTATGTTTTATTTATTATAATTATTTTGAGTTTTGGAGTGTTAATTAATTTAAAGATAAAATAAAAGTTGAAAAATGGATTTTATATTTTTCAAAAATCTCTCTGACCTCAGGGAAATTAGAGAACTAAATTTTATATTTTTCTGATTTTTCTTTGATTTATTAGAATTATTTTAGTGGAAATGTTAAAGAAAATCATTTTTTTAATTCAAAAATTGTTTTAAGCCTTTAAAATTCAATATCTTACCCTAGAGACTTAGGAAAAATATTTGGTTTTTTTCTAGGTGATTAGAATTCAAAATGTAACATTTTGGTGATTTTTAATATTTTTATGATTTTTATTATTTTTTAATTATTAAAAATATTAAAATAATGATAAAAATTAACTTTTTTAGAAAATTACAATTTTAATTTTCCTAAATTCCTCTAATATCAGAGAAGCCCCAAAACCATTTTTGTGAATTTTTGAAAAGTATTTTGTGAGTTATGAATTTTTAAAGTTTAATTTTGGTTATGTGACTTAATTAATTCATTTAGTGGGGTTAAACATTTTCAATTGATTTCAATTTTTATGTGATGTTCCTCTGATCCTAAGGATCAGTGGAGAATTTTGTTCAAGTTAATTTGATGTGTAGTTAACCCTAATTAATTAAAGTTCAATTTTGGGTGTTTAGGTCAATTAGGGTTGTTCCAGGTGAATTAGTTCAAAACCTATTTTTCCTAGGGTTCTCACAGTGCATAGAAACATTATCAAATTTTCCTAGAATTTATTTCTCAACATGCTAATTATTAGAATTAAAATACTCAAAACGATAACATGCGATTGAAAAATCAATAACTTCTCATAGGGATGACCTCGACCTTGGAAAATTCGGGGAATGTTCTCGAGTTCGGAGGCTTAAGCACTATGGTCTCATGCCATAGTGAATTGCCTATGCAAATTGAGAATGAAAACAATGCAGAGAGTAAATAAATCATTAAAAATAAAATACTTAATGAAATGACTTGATTTCTTTTTCACATTATTCTCCTCTATTCACTGAGCAAGAGGGTATTTTTATTTTATTTTTAGAATTTTTCTACACAAAATTATTAATTTTCAAAGTTTCTGATATTTAATAAATACATTAAATACCCTATTTATCTACTTATCCACGCGACGCTACGCAATCCTCGGCAGCTCCGAAAGGCCACGCGGCGCGCTTTGATTCAGCGCCGCCATCTGACTCAGTGCTCCGGGGGCCCACGGTTCACGTAACATTCCCTGGTCCGGCGCAATCTGAACGTACACGCGGGATCCAACGGCTCCTGGTCATCGTCTACGACTGGTGTGCACCCGTGACCGTCCACACTAAAACCCTAAGATCTCACTCTATTCTCAACGGATTTTCGTGTTCTTATGCTCTATGGATTCGTTTTGAAGAGACGAACACATCCATACGGTTTATGTGGCATGAAATTAACCCAATCAAAATAGAGAATGTTCAGAAGCTTGGGAAGAAGAGAGAGGTCATACCTTTCCTTAGAGAAGTGTGGCTTCGATCTGAGAGTTGTGTCACCTTCGATTGGACTAGCGAAGCTCCAGGATGAAGTCTCGGCCACCGGGAATTGCTCAGACACGATTTCCACCGGACCCGATTTCAACCTTTGGAGGCTAGAACAAATGGGTGGCCTGGAGAGGGGGCTTTCATTGGGGAACTCCTTCTCTTGGTCTTGTGCAGGTGTGGGTGAGTTTAATTTGATTTTGGTGGAGGATTTGGGAGTGTCCTGTTTTGGCCTGAGAATTGAGCTCCAAAATTGAGCTCTATCAGTGGGAGTTAGGGCAGGAGAACGGTGGGGATGGATTGCTCTTGGGTAGGGGAAGCTTTGTGAGGAGTTTGGAGGGATTCTGTGAAGGTTTGGTTTAGCCAACCTTTTTGGCCGAGAGGAATGGCTGGTTTAAATAGCCATGGCCATGGCTTCGAGAGGGGAGTTAATGGTGGGATCGACTTGCTCTAAGCTAGGGAAGAACGACTCCCAATGGCCATTGGGCATGAGGCGGCTCGAGCGGTGGGAATTCCAAACTTTGGCTCCTCCCGAGGTCTCGACCATGGTGTTTTCCGGCGGCTGTGGTGGCCGGCCGACCGGGGTCGAGTCACCATCTTGACCAGTGAGGGCAGGGCTTGGCAATGGTGAAGTCAATTGGAGTTGGCCATGTGTAAAGGAGTTGGATTGAAATGGAATGTGGAGGGGATGATTTTGGCTTGATTTGGGTCAACCCCTGGTTTTAGGCTAGGTTCACCTCCCCATGGCTTGCTTGGGCTGAAGAGAAAGTTGTTTGGTTCAGCTTAATCAGTAGGGTCAAGTCACCATCCAAGTATAATTAGGCCTAAGCATGGTTTAGGGGAAACATGGGAGTGGTTAATCTCTTTAAGGGAATATGGAAAGAACCTTCTCCTTTTGCCCAAGATGGCATGGTGACATGTAAAAGGGCTTTCATGGCTCCCATGTGGCTTGTGTATGGCTTCATGGCTTGCCTATGGCTTGCACATAGCTTGGTTTACTTGTATGAAAATGGATTTTAGCATTTTTGATAAATGTATGAGAGGTTAACATGAAGCTTGATTTAGAATAAATTGATATTTCATTGGAACTTTATGGATGGTTTTAATTGAATTCATGATGAAGAAGAGTGTCATATGGGCTTTGGATGAATTTTTGGGCTTTTGGAATTGGTTAGGAATGGGCTTTTAAATGATTTAAATGGGTGGGCTTTTAGGTTTTGAAAACAAATTTTTGGATGTGAGTTTTGTAAAAGATTGGGCCAAGCAATTGTTGGGTTTAGTTTAGGGATGTGTCATGAGTGATTTGAAATCAATTTGGAGTGATTTGGAATTGAATTGGGTTGAATTTGGGTTTCTTTGGTAAAGGGGCCAAAGTGGGTCAATTTGGGCTTACTTGGGCTAAGGTTGGGCTAATGTTGGATTTTATGTAAAATTAATGTTGAGAAATGTTTAGGGGAATATTATGAAGAGTTTTCAACTTTGGTTGGGGTTCAATTTTGGGACTTGGGCCTATTTGGGTTAGGTTTGGGTTTAGGTCAATTTTAAGGGATTTTGGGTTTGGGTTGAATTTAAGTAAGGTTTGGGTCCAAATTTTGGGCAAAATATGTTAGTGTTTTGTTTATGGAGATGTTAGGGAAGGTTTAGAAAAGGTTTGGGGTCAATTGAGGTTGAATTGGGTTGGTTTGGGCTAAGTTTGGGTTATGGGTCAAAATTGGGCTTTAAGCTTAAAAATGAAATTGGATTCAAATTTCAATCAAATTGGGCTTGGATTTGGTCTAGATTGATATTGGGGATATTGAATTGAAGTTTAGAATTGATTTGGACCAAAATTGAGGTCAATTGGAAATGTTTGGTTTGACTTTTGGGAAAATTGGGGGTTTTGGCAAAAGTGGGGTAAATTGACAAAATTGGCCCATGGTGTAGTTGAACAAAACAAAATTGAGAATATTTTGGATTTTTTGGAATTTTATGGGAATTTTTGGAATTTTTGGGTCAAGAGGGGCATTTTGGTAATTTGGAGGGTATTGGGGGTATTTTTGGAAATTTTGGTATTTTTGGCTGTAAATGATCAATTTGATTGGTGGGGAAATGTTCAAGGTTGATTTTGGAAAAGTTTTGGGTGATTTGGAAATTTTGGTGGTTTTGGGTAGTTCCAAGGGTTTTTAGTATGTTTGGTGGGTCCGGGGCCCCGGGGGTCAAAAATTGAAATTTTGGAAAAATGAACATTGTGCAAGTGTGAGTGAAATGGAATCATTTTGGTTGAGTCATGAAGCCATATTAAGCCCATAGGAGCCATGAGAGGACTCATTTGAGGCATTCATTATGTTGTTCCTATCCCTCTTAGCCAGGAGCTTAGAGGTTAAGGACCATCCATATGAATTTCCTACATGAGTCAAGAAGTCAAGTTGGGTGAGAGTGTGGTTTTAGGATTTGGAATGTGTGTGTGAGAGTGTAGTGTATGTGTAAGTCGGCCCTCACTGCACAGGGCCGCCTGGGGTGATCCTGAGGCCGAAAGAGTCCTATGGGGAACTCATCCTTTAAACCTCCGCATCTGATCTCGACCCTGCAGGTAATTAGGGGTTTACAATCAAGCTCGTGGGGTTTGCAGGGAGTTAAGGAGTGGTTGAGTTTCTAAAGGGGGTAGGTTCCATCTCTAGTCCTCTAAGATAGTCAAAGGAAAAGCCTAAGGCTAGATCCTAAGTACTAAAGAGAGAAGAGAAGATCTCATCAAAATGAGGTCAATAGTGATATATTGATGTTGTGATGTGAAAATGATGTGCCGATTTTATATGAAGAATTTGTGATGACTTTTTCACTTTGTACTTCATTTACTCTTTGATCTGGCTAATTAAATTGTTAAAACTTGTTGTAAGACATACGTTCCGAAAGGACTATGAGTTCCACAACAAAAGTGAATGTCACATTCAATGTCCATGAATGAGTGACGTAGTTCATGGGGGTTGAATGCAAGTAAATAGAGAAATATATTTTGATGGGCATAAAATTGGAGATTTTAGAGTGACAGACTGAAATCCCCAATTTGGTCCTAGGTTTTGGAAACAAAAGCGAGAGTTAGCCTTCAAGCAAAGGGAAGTGGGAGCTCCATTGTGACAGTCGGTATCCTTCCAGCCTAACCACAGATTTAGGGACTAAACCTAGGATTAACTAATGTTCTTTACAGTGCTCGGAAGAGAGTAAAGAATATGAATGCTCCTATTTGGCACAATACAGTTGCATCACTGATCTATATCACTAAATCACACATTAACATTGGAAAGGAGGAGGATTCTTTCTTGCATTTGAACTTGTGTTATAAAATTTAGTCTTGAGTTTATTAATTGTGTTAGAGGAGTAGAACA
Organism: Papilionanthe hookeriana x Papilionanthe teres; assembly: GCA_022702705.1. Lineage (NCBI taxonomy): Eukaryota > Viridiplantae > Streptophyta > Magnoliopsida > Asparagales > Orchidaceae > Papilionanthe > Papilionanthe hookeriana x Papilionanthe teres. Next base: position 62,983,193 of record CM040425.1, on the reverse strand, counting down.
TATTTTAGTAGAATTAGTAACTGCAACTATCTGAATACCCTTAATTTTTTTTTAATTGCTGTAATTGTGCTGTGATTCGAGTAGTGATTTCTGTACTCCATTATAGAGTTTGCAAACCTTGTGGGATTGATAACCAGGACTCCATTAGAGCTCTGTATTACTTGAACGATACATATACTTGTGTTTTGAATGTGTGACTCACTAGAAATCTAAATCAATATATAAATTTATATATTTGAGTTAATAAATTTTGACATTTTAAAAAGTCACACCATGGTTCGATAATGATCAATATGTTCATAAGGGTTAGTTATCCCTTCATATGTGTCAATGTTCGGTAGCTTGAAGCCAACTAGGATGCGGTGTTGGAGGACCGCATTCGCTAAGTGAGAGGATTCATTGATGTTATGGTGAGTGTGGAAGCGATCTTTTTCTCCAGGGGGAACTCTTCCTGGACGGGCTACGTAGTTCGTTATTGATGATATCATTTGGAACGATAGCAAGATGTGGCGGTGCCAGGTAAGCTGCATGAGATGGATGAGTGGAACTTACAGTGTCTAGGAGTTCAGCATTATGACCTGACACGGGAAGTGTTCCTTCTTGGGGAGGGGGGCCGATACGAGTTCCTCCGAGCATGTTTCTCGTATGTCACGGATTTAATGGTAAACGAGTTTCGTTCATCAGTGGTTGTTGGGTCCCACATAGGAGTTGTATGATCTGCAGTTGATAATCCTCCATTCTTCGCATTCGTTCTTCCATAGAAGGACCTGAAACCCCCTCGTTGGCAGGATAGCGTGTTCCAGGACGGGAAGATGAAGAAACTTGCTGCCCTTGACTTCGTGAGAGCTCCCTGGAATGATAGGTGTTGGAGTGAGGTGCTTCGTTGTCTAAAATATTTTGTTTGTTTGCAATGTAGGAAATTGAGCAAATACTTCAGTGGTGGGATTGAGAGCTTCCCACAGACGGCGTCAAACTGATGCGTGCTAGAAAATTCATGGTGGTAGAGTAATAGATTATCGTCTTAGCATTATACAAAAATTCAGCACACACATAAATGAAAAAACAAACATGCGGTGTCGACTCTAGAAGTTTTTACGTGGAAAACCCGTGGAAAAACCACGGGGTCTGGCCTAGTTGCGAAAATCCACTATTGATTGATGTTTACAGAAACTCTTTATCCCATAGATGAGAAAAGGTAACTTTATGTTTCAGATTACAACGTTGACTGACGGTGTCTGGTGGTGGTGATGGACGATGATTTGTAGTAATCTACGTTGGTCGGTGGTAGTCAACGACGGTAGGTAATGGTCGACGAAAGTCTGTAGTGGTCGACGACGGTAAGCGATGATCGATGATGGTAGGTGGTGGTTGACGGAGGTTAGCGGTGGTGCTGAGCTGCAGCTTCTTTTCAAGGCCACATTCTCTCTCTTTAGGCTTCCCCCCTCTTGTGGGGGTCTATTTATGCAGGAATATGAATCATTTTGATCGGATGGTCCAGAGAGTCTCCTTTGATCTTACGACGTTTAATGGACATTTGAGTGCTTTAACGATGTTGGAATTGAGTGATCTTAGGTTCGTTGGATTCGTCTTATCGAGTCGCTCGATTCGAGTATAGGCTTGCTAGTGTCGGCATCTGTTTGACTTTTAAAATTTGTCCAGAAATATTTCAATAGTGACTTGATGACTTGATCTGGGCTTGATTTGACTAGGATTTGATTAGTTTTTATATCATTAGGTTTGTCTCATCGAGCCGGTCAGTTTGACTAAAAGTTTGCTGAAATCAGAGCTTTAGATAACTTTTTATCAAGATTTGAACATTTTTTCTCAAAAAATTGCATCGAGGTTCGTATCATACCTCGAGTTCCGCGCCGGGTGATGAAAATTTGTTAGCGGCTTATCAATAATCGTATGCAAATTAGTTGATAAAGGTAGCAGTTAAACATTTTCAACCGCTGAACCAATTTTGACAAGGGTTTTTCCGACAGAAAATTTGTTGTCGTATTTCAAACAGTAATTTTGATTACCGACTTAAACTCAAACTATTAAAGAATGAATTGGCAGTCGTTAATAATTGGTATTCTTGTTGTGTCTCTCCAGGAAGCAATCAAATGATCAACGCGAATATGGGAAACCCTATTTTATTATAGTATGACAGTAAGCTCACAGGAAAAAATGTACCCTGAGCATGCTGACAAATTTCTTTTTTTAAGAAATTTGAGAGCCATGTCCAACGGTTCATTTATAAGAAATTGGTTTACACATGTTTAAAAATAACCAAAAGAGTACATTGTGATCATATGATTTTACCCGTTGACCTAAGATAATTATAAATTCACTAGGCAATGCCACCTTTAAAAATAAAGAATGGGGGCACTCCAAAACAAAAATGCAAAAGAAAAGCAAAAAATAACAAATGTGAGAAATTTTTAGGTCGTCTAGGTAACAATTCACGAGCCGATACATCATCATACAATTGATTAGTGGGTATGGATGCACAGACGACAGGTCCTAATAATTTCTTGTTAATTGAGGCGTGCCCTCAAATGTCTCCAACGATGATCATATGTGAAGTCGGCTACTTTTAGAAGATAAAATGCTATACCATATCCCAAATTTTGATCTCTAAACATATACCTAACTTCTGATCTTGGAGTAAAAAGTTGAGTATAACTAATTTAATTAAGCGATATATTAGGACTCTTTTGTATATGTTATGATACAAATCAAGAATAGTATTCTTTTTTAACAGTAATATTTTTCCCTAATTTTTGCCTTTCACAAGGATATGATCATCTTACTAAGGGAGCATTTGGGACAGCTTGTGCGTTTCAGGATAAGCAGCTTATCTTGAAACGCGGCCCTCTGGTCGATCGCAGGTTTCGACCTGCAGCCTACATTTAATGTAAAAATTTAACCGTATTTTTGAATAAACCGGCAAAATGTGATGCCCACGCACTTATAAACGGCCCAAACAGGGCCCTAAATCGCCAGTTGCATTCTTATGCTTAGCTTTGTTTCAACTTCTCTAATCTTGATATTGTATTAATACCGCTAACATGCACGTAAATTATCTGCATTTAATATTTCCTCCAAATGGTAGCAGCGGTGCCCATTCAGTCTCTGACACAGCAAAAAATATCGAACCAATTAAATATAATAGATCAACATATAAATTAATGGCTTTATCTGTTTATAAAATTCTCAAAATCGACACTTGGAGATTCCAGCGGACACCTTTAACGAATGCAAGATCACAAAATAGCAGTCAGGAAGTTGCCGATTATTTACGGAAAAAAGTTTGGGTCAAAGTTATGGTCGGTCGGATATTTTTTATGTTTTTGAATTTATATTAAGATAAGTGTAATATTTAAATTATGATTAGCTAATTAAAAATATATTACATATGCTTCAATGCAAATTGAATGGTTTTAATTTTTCTTCAATTTTAATCTGATTTATTTTTTTAACTTTTTGTCATTTATTAATTTGCAATAGCTTATCCTTTTGCTAAAGCTATTTTCCGCATAATGTCCTCTTATCTAATAAGCTAAAAAATTCTTACGTATTAACATATCAACTTCAAAAATTTCATATTTACATGTATGGTACATTAGTTCTGAATCATTAATATTATATCGAGAATGCCACAATACTAATCTTTCAAGTGAAATATATTTTTTTATGAACAAACTTCTGATGCTAAATGCTAAAGTGGTACAAATGTAGATATCAAACTTTGGGTGTTAGAGATTTAAAAATGTTAGGATTATGTGGTATATATGTTGTTATAACTTGATATTAGATTGACGCGAAAAATAATGAAATAATTAAACAAAAAAAAGTACCAACAGATTTTACATGGAAAATCCAAGATGAGAAAAATTACGGTTAGATGAGGAGTATTCACTATATCAAATAAGAGATTATAAGTGGGTTGAATCTTAAACAAAACATAAGAGGTATATTTATAGTTTTAGCAATTCCTCTTAAAGGAAATGATTAAAAGAGGCCAATAAAACAATAACATACGAATTGTAATCTAAAGATCAGTATAAGTTTGATCTAACACTCAAAACCTTCAGTCCATATGCTCAAACTTTCATTCTGAAGTGATGTGGCCATAATTTCTTGATGAGAAGAAGCGGGACTTATAAAAATCGAGTCATAAATTTAGCAATCTCCACCTTGACACAAATTTCCAAAGAATGTAAAGAATAGAATTTTTTCCACATCTTCCACAAAGCTCTAATGATCAGAAATGAATACCAACTAGACTAAAGCAATGCTCAAACTTGGCTATTGGAAGTTTTTTAGTCATTATATACACAAGATTATCATATTTTTTTATCTTGCTCACAACAATATTGCCACGAGTGATAACTTCATAAACAAAGCGATAATGAACATCAATGTGCTTAGTTCTCTCAAGAAACATTTGATCTTTACTGAGATAAATAGCATTATGACTATCACACATTAATGTAGTTATTTTCAAATCTTCACTAAGCTCTTCAAATATACCTTTCAACTGGAGAGCTATTTTGCAAGCATCAATAATTGTCACGTACTTAGCTTCAGTTGTAGATAGTGCCACTGTTGTCTGTAAAGTAGCATTCCAGCTAATCGCATAGTTACTAATAATAAAGATGTATCTTGTAAGTGATCTCATTCTATCAAAATCTCCAGCAAAATTTGAATCAACATAGGAAATGTCTTTATCTGTAGTTACCCTGAACTACAAACAAACATCTTTTGTTCCACATAGATACATCAGAATCAGCTGAACTGCTTCCCAATGTTCTTCACTTGGATAACTCATGTATCTACTAACTGCACTAACTGCATAAGATAAATCTGGACGAGAACATAACTTAACATACATGAGAGATCCTATTGCACTAGAATATTCAACTAGAGATATATATTCATTCTCATCGTCAAATTGTGAACACAAAACTGGTGAAAGTCTAGAATACACAGCTAATGGAGTACTATTAAGCTTGGTATTTCACATTTTGAATCTATTTAATATTTTTTTAGAGTACCCTTTTTTACTTAAAAATAATTTACCAATGTTTATATCTCTCTGAATCTTCTCAACAAGTATTTGTTTGCAACTACCGAATCTTTCATTTCAAACTCACTACTATGTCGAGCTTTTAACGTTTTGATATCTTCTTTATCCTTAATAGATATCAACATAAATAGACATATAAGAGCAAGTAGATAAATGATCCACAATTATTTTTCTTGAATTAAACCCAACTATCATACTAAAACTCTGAAACTTATGAGCGGTCACAAATGAGTCAAACATCTTATACCACTTCCCAGGAGACTAATTCAAATCGTAAAGAGATTTTTCAACAATCAAATATGGTCTTCTTTTTCTGTAACCACGAAACTCTTAGACTGCTGCATGTAGATGTCTTTTTTAAGTAGCTAATCTAAAGTATAGTCTTCACATCAAACTACTCAAGCTTAAGATTATACTTAGCCACAATGCAAGGCAAAAACTCAAATTAAGCTATGTATGACAGTTTGAGAGAATACATCTGTAAAATCTACATCTAGAATTTGACTGAATCCCTTTACAGCAAACCTGGTCTTATATCGGGCTTCTTCAGCTCCTAGTGCAGCTTCATCTTTCTTAAACACCCATTTGTAGTGAACAATTTTCTTACCTTAAGGTAATTTCACCAAATCCAAAGTTTTATTTTTATGTAGGGATTCAATCTCCTCTTTCATAATGAACATCCACCTATCAACATCAATTGAGTTCATAGCTTTTTTATAGCTAGAAGTTTCTTCACCACACTCAATACCTTCAGCTACATTTAGAGCATAAGCAAAATAAAGCAGCCTCAACATACCTCTGAGGCGGCATAATTTCTCTTCTTATTCTGTTTTTGGCTTTGAATGTTCTGATGGTTGTTCTTGTGATGGTGGGAAAAAAACATCATAATGATTATCTTAACTTAGCTCAGAAGTTATGCCCAATGATGTATATGTATCAATATGAAGTTCCACTTGTTTGCTAGACATTTCTGTATAACATTCATTTTTAGATTATGCAGTAGATGTTGTATGTAACATACCAGACTCATGAAATATAATATCTTTACTGATGATCACTTTATTTATTTCTCAACACCATAACTCATAATCTGTAACTCCAATTTTATAACCAATAAATACACACTTTATAGATCTATCATTATTAATATGAGTAGAGCGAGACAAAAAAAAATTTAAATTAGAGTAATCTGTTGGTTTACCTGACCAAATCTCTTGTGGATTTTTATTGTCAAAAGCAATGAAAAGAGGGTGATTCACCAAGTAGCAAGTTGTAAAAGAAGTTTCAGTCCAAAATGACTTAGCTAGCTCGACATTGGAGAGAATGCAAAAAACCTTCTTTATTATTGTTCTGTTCATTCACTATGGCGCACCATTTTGCTGAGTTGTCTGTCAGACTGTGAAATTGCTCATATTTCCTTCTAGTTTATGAATGGCATTAAATTCTCTTAAAAATAACTCTAACCCATTATCAGTGTGAAGTAATTTGATCCACTTTCCAGTCTACTTCTCGATCAAGACCTTCCATTCCTTAAATGAAATAAAAACATCACTCTTCTACTTCAAAAATAACACCCAAAAATTTTCAGAGAAATTATCAATGAACAACAACATATATCTGAAACCTCCTTCAAATGGCACTGTAGAAGATCCCCAAAGGTTAGAATGTATGTAGTCTAATATTTCATTAGTATTGTTAATTCTAGTATTAAATTGAACTCTTTTTTGTTTTTCAAATACATAGTGTTCACAAAACGTCAATTTACTAATGCTTTGATCATTTAGAAGTCCCCTTCTGCTAAGTTCAACCATCTCATTCTCACTCATATGCCCAAGGCGCATATGCCAGTCTGGATGCTTCATCTTCTGACATGGAAAAGTAGTAAGTGTTGCATCACCTAACACAGTAGAGCCTTGTAAGACGTATAGCACTGCAACCTTATTCTGTCCCTTCATCATAATAAGAGATCTTTTTCCTACCTTCAAAAATTTACCTTCACCAAAGTACTTGTAACCATTAACATCAAGATTGCTTAAGGAGATTAGATTTGTTTTCAAATTTGGGACATGTCTCGCATCTCGAAGTGTTCTAATAAATCTATCAAACATCTTGACTCTAATATTATTGGCACCGATTATCTTACAAGGACCCAATTACATGGTACCCTTTGACACTATTTCTTCTGTTGAATGCTAATACATCTTGTGACACATATGAAATGTGTAAGTTGAATCAAGAACTCAATCATCAAAAGGTTCTCCGTCGGAGACAACTAGGAGTTCACCATCATTAGTAGCCTCCTCAACAACTATGGCTTCACCAGAAAGATCTGATTATTTTCTTTTCGAATTTGAAGTTGTTTTTTTAATTTTTATTTTGTAATTTGTAGCATTCAGATTTTGTGTGCCCCTTTTTCCTTGTAGTAATTGCATATCTCGTCCTTGTTTTAAAATTTTTATTTACTCTTTGTATCAATGATAGAAATCCTCTCTTAAGTTTTACCTCGAATGACAAGGTCTTCTTTTTGAGCAATAGGTTTAACCATAAGTTGCTTCATATTTTCCTTAGAAAGTTAAACATCATATACTTCGTCAAGAGTAAGATTCTTTTACCCATAAAAGATGACATCTCTAAACATTGTATATGATGAAGGCTTTGAGCATAATAAGATTAATGCCAAATTGTCTTCGTCCTACTTAACTTCCATGACTTCCAAATCAGAGACAATTTTCTTAAAGATAAGTCATCTATAATAGAAGCACAAGAGTGTAAATGCTTCTTTAGGTGCAAATTACTAATTAAATTCTTTTTCATGGACAATTGCTCTAATTTGAGACATAATGCAGCGACGATCTTGACCTTCAAAATGTTATGTAGAAATTGATTTGATCGATAAAGATGAATTTGAGAAAGAGCCATTCAATCTTTAAGCTGCTTCTTTTCCAACGTTCATAATAAATGCATATTTTCAAACCCAAGTAGTGTATTGTCTAGATCCATCTGCCCATCTGCACTAAAATTGCCGACATGTTAACCTACCAAAAAGAAAATATGTTGTTGCGATAGAAAAGAGGGATGTCATACTTTATTGTTGCCATCGTCGAAATCAAGTCTAGCTCTGATACAACTTGTTATAAATTCATATTAATGCAACAAATTATGAAATGAGGAAAAAATAAACACACAGATTTTATGTGAAAAACCCAAGATAGCAAAAGCCACGGGCACAGGAGGAGAATTCATTGTATTAATAAAGAGATTATAAGTGGAGTCTACCTTACAAAAATAAAAGAGGGATATTTATAGTTTTAGCAATACCCCTTTAAAGGAAATAATTAAAAGAGATACAATAAAAATATAACATACTTATTGCAATCTAAAGGCTATTAGAAATTGATCTAATGGTCAAAACCTTTAATTCGTGTACTCACATTTTCCTCCTGAAGCCAAAATACATGCATCCAAATAGCTACATCACTCATTGAAATTTACACTTTTAAATTTATTGATAAAATATTTGGGGCTTTACAATCAATAAGTAGCTCAATACCAAGATCATTTTTAAGAAAAAAATATAGTTAATTAAAAAATTATGTCTATTGCTGTCAATAAAAAATTCATCAAACTCAAAAAAAATTTAATGCATTTTTGGAATTGAGTAATTTTAGTATTACATCCGTGACCATTTGATCTTAGTTTTTGATAAGCTTATAATGAAAATAAACATCTCAATAAGATAAACTTAAAAGCACTAGAGTCACGTTTGGGGCAATTGCATGACTTATCCAGATTATCTTGACAATAGACGATCATCACATACGCTGCGTCTCTGCAGCTGATCTAGATAAGCTGGCAGGTTGTTTAGTTTGTGCGTTTGGAAAACAACTGCTTCTACATAAATGACCATTCTACCCCAGTTTCTAAACTAGGTAAATGCATTATAGTTTGACCAAATATTCTAACTTTAACCAGTAAATTCCTCACATCTATGATCATTTTTTTAATCATCTAAGCAGCCATCTTCCATCAACCCAATCCTAGACTAACTATAAAGCCATTTTTACAAGAGTTATTTCTAATAAAAAACAATTTAACAAATTTCAGGACAACTAACGAGAACAAGTTTCTATCTTGATTTCAAGTTATTCTATCAACATTCAAACAATCAAAGGGGTTGTTTGGTAAGAGAATTTGAGCAGAGTTAAATCCTGCCAAAGAGAAAAAATAACAATCAATCCTACAAAATCTGCATTCCCGGATTGAAAATCCAACTAGAATATGGATTTACGGGATTAAAGTAGTTGGAGCACTCAAAGGGCTAGTTGGGGAGAAACACAAAGCTTACCTTCACTTCTTCTCCATTGAAATCTTCTTCTCCTTCTCACACCGCTTGTCACATCAATATCTTCTTCAACTTGCTGCGGTCGCTACTTCCTCACTCCTACCCGAAGCAAAGGAGAGATGGAGAGTAGAGGTCACGGAAGGAAATTTCACTCAAACGCCAAATGAAGACGCAGGACGTGGGGCGGATCCTGCGTCCCCGTCTATTAAGGATCCCAAAACGCCATTTTGGGATAAGCTACCCAAACGTGCAAACCAAACTACGGCGAGGTTTTAAAAACGCCGCTCGCACCAAACACCTCCTACACCATCAAAAGTCATCATTGGCCATCAAAGGTAGTCATCGACAATTAAAGGTAGCATCAATCACATGTCATTGTCGATCACCGCCAATAATGGTTATATCTTACTACGACTATCATAGCCTGCAACTATAACTTTGTTCTATTACCGCTGTTATAGCTACCAACTATAATTTTATAGTCAACTATGAATTCTATAGCCAACTACGATTATTATAGTCCCACCACGACTAAATAATAGTTATAGTTTAAATTACTCTTATATAATTATAAATGTTGGGTTATCTCAAACTATTTATATTTTTAACATAATATTATAATCACATCTTTCCTAATTCGGGTAAAGAGTGGACCTCTATACTTTGGAATACATTGTAGATTTTCTCAACTCTGACACACCTTTTGATTTCTTCTCCCTTCTGAGGGTTTTTTTTTTTGTGAAAATTTTGGTTTCTTCTCTTACAATCTTTTTTTCTTATTATTTGTATGTGTGTTGGTTCTTTGCATAATACTAAGAATCAAATTATCACTCTATTAAGATGAATTTCCTAGCATGCTATATGATTGAAATAAGTAAATTGATATTTTAAGAAACTTATAAATAAACTCTCATTCTTTACGTGAGAATGGATTAAAACTAACACTAAACTTGAAATCAAAGAGAGATTGGAGATCATAAGGACACTAGTATTTCAATTGATGATTGACGTCGATGGCCATTATGATCATTTAATTTCCATCTCTTGATCGTTGTTGCTCGATCATCTTCTTTTGAAAATTGACGTGCCTATTGCCATTTCAAACCATCGCCATCTAATCATTATCACCAAACCAATATTATTGAGTTTCCATCATATTACTATTTTCATGCAATCACTATCAACCTTGTAATGCTATTTTTTTCAAAAGTAGAAAAGGATGGATTTCAATAACCACATATATATTGGTTTAATTTAACTAGATCAGATCCAATAATTTTTTTACTTCTGGTCTTTTTGTAAAAATAATATAATTTAATACAAACTTAAAAGTTCAATCCTCATACTAACTCCATAAATATTCTAGCACATAACAATTTGATGTTATTTATGGAAAATATTTCTATCCATCAAGATAACTTGATCTAACCAATGAAGTTCATTCAAGCTTGTCTTTGGAACTTTGTGTTTGTAGGACAAAGAAACATGAAGCAACAAAGAGCATTATCACAACTTAATAAATTTTGCTTATCATAAGATCAATAGCAAGTTAATTTTGATCAATTTGTTATTTTCCATGAAACAACTTATCGTCATTATGTTGAAGATCCCCTAATATAGCCTTATTATAAACTTTTGGAGATTGTTTGTTTAAACATTATTCATGACCTGGAAAGCCATAATATTCTGAAAAACCTTAAAAGATTTGATCCAAATATGTTTTGCAGAATAGCTTTTAAGACTTAAGCTATAGACAAAAATGCTTTGCATAAAAAAAACTTCCCTTGAAGGTATTGAAATCAACTACCACTTGCCATAGCTTTTAAGAGTTTTCATCTTTAATTGATTTAATGCTTTCATATTGTATTCAAAGGCATATCGCATGCCAAATAAATCCAACTGAATGATTTTATTTTTGGAAGAATTTGGAGCAAACATTTTCATGCAATTATTTACAAACTTTTCACATTAAACCTTTTCATTTAAAAGGATCCTCTATGTGCAAGTGAAAAGGATGGCCATTACTCCAAACCCCTAGAAGTCATACTTATACAAAAGCCTAAAAAAAATTTAGAAGGGATAGGATCCTCACTAAAAAGAGTGTGAGTAAGGTCTATATTACAATAACAAGTTTAAAATACATGCTTCCCAAAAATCTTAGGCGGAGGAAGCCTTAAAATGGTGGTATGTTGATAAGTTGGTAATTGTTATTATTTGTACATTTGTGTTTTGTACGATAAAACTACACTTTTTTGAAGGTATTTTGTTGTTCTTGCCGGTTCAATACACTATTCATCATCACTACAATCATATCAACATAAAAGAGTTTTAAATGTTTTCTATTGCCTTAAATCGAACTGTATCTTTCCTTCAAGTTTGTTACAAGAATATTACTTCTATATATCTTGGCTATAACATTTCTCAAATAATTTTATGGTATTGAAGCTGGCTCAAAAGCATGATAGTGCCTATGTTAACACTCGATGTTAATATTAAGCTGAAAAATTAAATTTCGATCTTGATAGTACTTAGAACGAAAGCATATATCCACATTAGATTTTTTACTATAGATTGGTAGAAAAGAAAAAAGAAAAAGATGATACGTGCACAAAAGTTATGAAAGGATATATGTCACAAAATTTAGTTTTTTTAAGGGCTTTAAATACATTATTTTTTTTGTTAGTTTAGTAAACTATTTTATTGTGATATTATAATCTCATTCTCTAAAGCCAATCTAAGCACCCACTTGAAGTTATGACGCATATGAATGATGAACTACGATTGATTGCTTGTTATGCATTGTTCTGTCATATGTATTTCCTATTGCTTTCATTAATTTGAATGCATTACTTACCCGTTCATAAAATTTCTAAATATAAATGAATATTATTACATTAAAAAATTTCTCAATATATTATATGAAATATACAACAACAGCGAAAACAACAAAACCTTTATCCCACTAAGTGGGGTTGGCTACATGAACATTTTTTCTCCATTGTTTCCAATTTAGTGTCATATTTTCATTTAATTCTATTAAATTAAGATCGGATTTTATACAATATGCCCAAGTCTTCCTAGGTCTACCTCGGTCTTTCTTAACATAAGTCGAATAAAAAACATCTACTCTTCTAATCGGATCATCAGATGGTCGACGTTTAATGTGACCAAACAATCTAAGACGACTATCTCTAATATTATCAGATCATCAGATGGTTGACATTTAATGTGACCAAACAATCTAAGACGACTATCTCTAATCTTGTTTGCCACTGGAGATACACCAACCCTATCACTGATATATTCATTTCGTATTTTGTCTCTAAGTGTAAAGCCACTCATCCACCTAATCATTCTCATCTCGAAAATACTTAATTTAGTTTTATGCTTCTCTTTTAAGGGCCAACATTTAGCGCCATAGAGCATTGCTGGTCTCACCACCATCTAATGCGAAATGAATATATCCGTGCTAGGGTTGGTGTAGCTCCAGTGACAGACAAAATTAGAGGGAGTCTTCTTAGATGGTTTGGTCACATTAAACGACGACCATCTGATGATTCATCTAGGAGAGTAGATGTTTTAGATTTGACTTATGTTAATAAAGGCAGAGGTAGATCTAGGAAGGATTGGTCTTATTGTATAAAAAATGATCTTAATTTCTTAGAATTACATGAAAATATGACAGTAAATAGGCTTCAACAGAGAAAAAAGATTCTTGTAGTCGACCCCAATTAGAGGGATTAAGGCTTTGTTGTTGTTGTTGTTTTAGTCTAAGCGATACTTTTCTGTCACACAATAGGCCCGAAGCATTCCTCCATTTCAATCAACTAACTTGAATCATACTAATAACATCCCCATCTATATCATCATCACTTTGAATAATAGACCCGAGATATCTAAATCGTTCAAAACTTTTAATAATTTGATCACCAAAAGTTACGCTACTGTCACTAGAGCTACTACTACTAAATTACATTCCATCTAATAGCTTTAGTTCCACTCAAACGAAGGCCTTTAGACTCCAATGTTTACCTCCATAATTCAAGTTTTTCTTGTGGTTTTTCTCTCGTCCTATCCACGAGAAGGATATCATCAGCAAAAAACATACGCCAAGGTACATTCTCTTGTAAATGTCGCAGACCATCCATAACTAAAGCAAAAATATATAGGCTTAAAGCTGATCCCTGATGTAATCCAACAGAAATAGACAAATATTTCGTCAATCCTCTTTCTGTTCGAACACAGATCTTAAATGACTTGAATATAAGTCATATCAACACCTTTCTTCTCAAGAACTCTCCAAAGGATGTCTCTTGGAATCTAATTGTATGCCTTTTCTAAATCAATAAAAATCATATGTAGATCCTTCTTCATACATCTGAACTTTTTCCATCAAACCTCTCAATAAATGTATAACTTTTGTTTTAGACATGCCTGGCATAAATCCAAATTGATTATGAGAAATCTTAGTAATACGTCTTAACCCATGTTCATTTATCCTCTCCAATAATTTTAAAGTATGACACATCAACTTTGTTCCTCTATAATTTGCACCCTCTTGTGCATCCTCTTTATTCTTAAAAATAAGGACCAAAATACTCATTCTCCACTCACACATTTTTTTAGTTTTTAAAATAATATTAAATAGTTTAATAAGACAATACACTCTCAAATCTCCTAAATATTTCCAAACTTCAATTGGGATATCATCAGGTCTAACAATCTTTCCACCCTTGGTTTTCTTTAAAGCCTCCCCAGCTTCTTTTTTACTAATGCGACTGTAAAAATGACAAGTTTTATTATTATTAATGATATTAAAATCACTAAGGCAGATCATATTTTCAAAAACTTCATTAAAAAGTTTATCAAAGTAACTCACCTCCATATGCTGAATATCTTTTTCTAAGAAAAACTAAAAAGTATTATAAAGAGCACTAAAAGTAGAATTTTTAGTGTTATAGATTGTTCTTTTAGACTTCCTGCAGACCGTTTGATAATTTTTTTAGTTATCTAAACTTTTACATTTAAACCAATTTTTATAACATAACATCTTATATTTTATCTTTTTTTTAACATTATTATTTCACCACAAACTATTATTATTATAGAAATTTTTTCTTTTGATTCTCCAAGTACATCATTTGCCACTTGTTTAATAGTGTTTGCTATTTTATCCTACATAGCATTTGTTTTTTTATGAACATCCCAAATTTTGAAATAATGAATTTTACTCGTAAAATTTTTTTATTTGTGTCGTTTAGCTACTCACATCTAATTCTATGAAGAAGAATCCTAGTATTCTTTTTTCTTAAAACTCATCATCTTAAAATCTAGAAATGTAATAATCGATGTTGGGTACTTAAATCATTAATTGGAATGATCTTCCAATCTTTACATTCTCTACGATCTCTTTTTCTCATAAGAAAACAATCAATCTATGTTTTATTAGATTCAGTCTTATAAGTAATAATATGTTCATCTTTTTTTCTTGAATAAAATATTAGTAATAATAAAATCATACCCTAAAGAAAATTCAATCTTTTTTTGAAATATATACGGGCAATTACTGATAATTAGAGTATTGAATACTATGATATAAAAATATTTTAAAATTAAATAAATATCTGTTTGGTTTTAACTGAATCAGACCAAATATTATACACCCTAATTAAACTCACCCTCAAATAAATTCTCAACTATGAGTGAAAAGGAGTCAAGAGTAATTTTATCAAGTTGGAGCCCGAGCTTTAGCTTGAGTTTACGAGTTCGAACTGACTCACAAACTAACTTGTTTAACATAAAAGAGAGAAATAATATTTATTCAAGATAATGTTACAAGAAAATAACAGATATAATGAGCAATTGTGAGAGAAATAATAAGAAAAAAATAATAAGAAATAAAAAATATTATTTTAATTTTTTTTTTTTTAATATTTTAAAGATAAGTCTTTAAATTGAATATATATTTAAGTATATTTTATATCAATATTTTTTAAATGAGTTAGATTAGGTGCTAGTTTGAGTTTGATTTGTTAGCTCTTTGAGCTCAATCCACGAACAACTTATTGAGCCAAGCTCTAACCGCCTGAGTAGACTTAACTCACTCACACCCCTAGCTCAACAATGGGCCATGTAATTCATTTGGCCAATATTTCGGGCCTAATCATACTTTCGTTTTTACTTTATTAAGTTGGGCAGATTATCATTACTTTAAAGCCACGGTATTGGCTGCTGAGTTGGAATGATCCTTTTAAAGACTTTCCATTCGGACCGAATCAAATAACGCTCTGTCGCGGCCACAACCTAACTTGTGGCCAGAATCCTCTTCTCCTTGCTGATGTGGCCATTTCCCCCCCTCCTCTATCTGTTAAACCAAGACCCAGAAGAAGAGAGAAGAGAGAAGAGAGAAGAGAGAAGAGAAGAACGACAGAGCCAACGCAAAGGTAACAAATCAGAGAGAGAGAGAGAGAGAGCAAACCCCCAACCTTATCGCTCGCAGGATAAAAGACAAGTGCTTGAAGAAGCTGGACAGAGAGCGGGAAGAAGAAGGAAAGAGGAAGCTTCAAAAGCAAGAGAAGAAACAGGGGAGATGACAGAGAGCAGAGATCCTGCCTTCAAGCTATTTGGGAAAACGATACATATTCCGCTTGAAGTAGTAGTTTCGGAGACTTTTGGAGAGGATATTGTCGGAGATGATGGGAAGGTAATTGATGACTGATTTAATCTCTTTTACAGTTTTTTTTTTTTGCATAGATGTTTCTGAATGAAACTAAGGTTGGAATGATTTATTTAAAATTGATTTCAAGTTTTGTTATTTTATTTTTTATTATAGTTAGCAAGTGAGCTGTTTTGACCTTCAAAGATTGGATCTTGATGTTCTGTTTTTAATGGAAAATTTTCTTTTGGGTTTACTAATTTCAATGATTTTGTTGGCCTTCATATTGGCCTTGAAAAGGTAGAGTTTCAGGATCTCAGATGAACTAGTAGATCTAAATGGATGGCAAGAAGTAAATGGCTGTTTAGCTGTTTATCTTTTTATTTCTAGTGTGAAAAAGTTTTTCGTTTGAGATAAATTCTTCCCCTTGAAATTTCAATCCATTACTTTCCAGTTCTCGGAGGCTTACTTTTCAATTTATTTTTTCGGTCTGAAACCTTTACAGCCAAGAGAAGAGGGACAGGTGTTCCCTTTCTCTAATATCTTTTCTCCAACGGAGAAGAAAAGTATGGAGCCAATATATTTTTTTATTCCAATAGTAACATGATGCACCAATTGTGGGATGAGTCACTCCTTTTAACAGTTGGTTCGCACAACTTATCTTATTAGATTATTCAAACACTATATAAATTCCCTTAGGAGATGAAGTTTGAATAACGCCATAATGATTTTGCCCCACACAAATCTAAAATCATCTAGTTTTGATTCTTTTCTCCAATCTTTAATTTTCCCCTTGTTCGCAATATCTTTCTTTCATTACAAATAATAATTTAAAAAAAGAAAGTTACTGCTATGTGTTAGGTGCACGAAAACTCTCTGCATATTAATAAATGAATGTCAATTGTTTCAATATATTAGGAACTTAAAATTTATTTCACTTTGGATACAATTTCCTCGCTCAATATGAATGCTAACATAAACTTAATCTGGAAACTTTCAGGTTCCCTCAAACAACGAAGCCAGTCCTGATTCTAAGGACAATAATGAAGAGGCCCCAACTTCAACGGAAGGAGAGCAGAAGAGTGATGAATCAAACGATTTGCCAAACGAAGAGAAGATGGAGCAGAAATCATCATCACCTGAGAATTCAAAAACTGATGATGAAAATAATGAATCAAACAACGATCCGCAAAACAAATCCCACAAAAAACCAGACAAGATCCTTCCTTGTCCTCGCTGCAAAAGCATGGAAACCAAGTTCTGTTACTACAACAACTACAACATTAACCAGCCCAGACACTTTTGCAAGAATTGTCAGCGTTACTGGACTGCAGGTGGGAGCATGAGAAACGTTCCGGTCGGTGCAGGCCGTCGCAAAAGCAAGAGCTCAGTTTCCAATCAACATTTTCGTCACATCACAATCCCCGATTTTGTTCGAGCCGAATCTGAATTAGTTCATCATCTTCAACCTCTTAAATCCAATGGAATGGTGCTCAGCTTTGGCTCTGACGGCCCTCTCTATGAATCCATGGCTTCAGTAATGAAGATTGCGGAGAATACAATAACGAATAAGAATCAGAAACTCGAGGAACAGTCGAGTGGATCCCCGAACTCAAATGAACAAGCGAAAGTATCATCCGATTTAAATTGCTATGGAATCCCTCCAAATGTTTCAAACTTCAGTGGAGGTCTTTGGCCTAACCAATGGACGCATCCTGCATTTGCCTTTCCTTTCTATCCAATTCCTGCGTATTGGAGCATGCAATGGATGCCCCCGCAGCAGTCAACTTCACCGAGCAGCGGGTCCTTGGGGAAGCATTCAAGAGAGGAGAATTTATTAAACCAGAATCATTCCGATAGGGGGAATAGTCCTATACCTGAGAGCTGTTTTTGGGTTCCGAAGACAATGAAAATTGATGCCCCCGAAAAGCTGCAGAGTGCTCAGTGTGGGCAACCATGGGATTCAGGAATGATAAAAACTGATTTGGTAGGTGGAGGAGGGGGGCTCTTCAAGGCCTTTAAGTCTGCTGGAGACCACAAAATCCATTCGACTGAGGTTCCTCAGTTCTTGCTTGCCAATCCTGCGGCACTTTCACGGTCTTTCAACTTCCATGAAAGATCATAGAGAGTTCCTGCTCATGGAGTGAGCGATTTGTAATTTGATAAAGTAGGTTGAGCTAGTTTTAGTAGAAATTGACTGAGGAAAGAGGAATTCTGTTGGGTTCCTCTAATGCTTGATTAGGTATGTTGTTTTGGTGCTTCTTTATATGCTTGTAAATAACTGTAATTGCTGAAAATATAGATCTTAAGGGAAGAAATAACCTGAGAGTTTTCTGCAGAGTGTATCTCTAAATCATAATGCAAGTATTGCCTTTATTTTACTGTTGATTTCGACTTTTTTTTTATAGTTCTTTTTAATCTCAATTCTCTTATCTTCTACAAATTAATGATCAGAGAAGATTGGTTATAATTTGGGTATCAGCTCTTAAATCAGAAGCTGAGATATGACTCCATCTATAGTTAGTAGCTGTACTGAAAAGGAATCACTTTCATATGTGTTTGGGATAATTGAAAGGATAGGAGGTGGTGTGGATACTTGAAGCACACGGTTGAATTCTTTTCCACTTGTGGGATGAATCATATATATGCTTATGCCAATCTTGAAACTTAAGTCACCTTAGAATAAGCCAAAGCCTTAGAAACAGGATTTAGTGCATTTACAAATCAGCCTATTACCGAAGGTCGAGGTTTTTCGGTCAGTATTGAACACTTTTTCTATAGTGGAAACTTATGCAAACATAATGAACGAGGCAAAGAAGAACATCATAAAAAAGGCACTTCATACTTTTATAAAGATTCTCTCATCTAATGTCTATATTTTGTTATCATCATTGTATTTTTCGCTATGCTTGATTGGGGGAGAATTTCAAATTTTTATACAGAAACTTTAGAATAATTAAAAATACAATAATCTACTTATCATAGTTTCTTTGTAACAAAAAAATAAGCTCCACAACTTAATATTTTTAGTAGTCCAAGCTCTCTTATATTGAGATATTGTCCGCTTTGGCCTAATGGTCTCACAGTTTTTGTTTAAAGAGTATAACTACTCTAACCGAAGTAAGTTTTATTGTGCATTGATGTTGGTATGGTCTCAACTGAACTCTCACCCGTCGAGATATTGTTTGTGTTGGCCTTATAGTCTCATCGTTTTGTCCAAATGGTGTAACTTCTAATTAGATCACCCATCCTAGGAGTGATCCATATGAGCATACTTAACTTTGAAGATTCTTTGAAACTCCAATTGTTATGTATAAATGTTCACCTTCATTTTACATAAGTGGTTTCATAGTCTCACACCTAAGTAACTAATGTCTTCTTTAGTATTCTAACCCAAAATCATTCACCAGGCATATATGATTCTAGAGGTGATTCTTACAAGTTCAAGAGGTGACTCTTACCATATAGCACTTCATTTCATCTTGGAATTCAACGAGTGTTGCCATATGAGCACACGTAACTTTGAAGTTTCCGTTGAAACACCAACTGTTACACCAAAAGACACTCGATGTATACAGATTTGGCTTCATTTTACTTCAAGGGTTTCACACTGAGCAGGTGGAGGGAAACACTTGAAGAGGTTTATTTCAAGTAGCTCATGATTTAAGAAAGGAGTGGTGTTGGTCACCCCTACCGGACTTCGTTGCCGATATTAATTGCCTCGTATTACTGGAAGAGTTCAAGTCCATTTCCCCCATTAAAGACCATTCAGAATTGATCAGTGCTTGCAAAACACTAGAGACCAATCAGAATTAATCATACTAATAAAAGAGGGAAACAAAGTCGGGAAGAGAGTGACCCAGATTTAATCCTTATAAAAAAGAACAATAGAAAATAATTTTCTACCACAAAGGGCTAAAGAATTGTCCTTTCCAAGAAGAAAAAAAAAAAAATCTAGATGCTTGGCTGCTGAAGTTGAAGGTAATTAGAAGATAACATTCAATCTTGTTTCCTATTGAAATTTAATAAATGGATGACATAAATCTTTAAGTGTGAAAGCGAGTTCAAATATAAATTTTCGCTTTTCCTGCGGCGTTGGGGCAATTTCAGCCAAGCAATGGAACCCAAATTTCGCAATTGTACGTTCTTGATATTACAAAATTATTTAAAATTGCTAGTAATACGCATATTATATTTAATAATGTTAATAGCATTAAGTAATGGTAACGAGTGATTTCTTTTATTTATTTCTTTATTATTTATATTTTTTTGTGCATGGGCTCGACGGCTGTCCTACCATTGGCGATTTATTTTTTTCCTCACCTAAGTTTTCGGTGGCTAGAATTTTTGGTGGATCGACGGCGATGGCTTCGAAAGTATCAGCAAGGAGGAGATTTTTATGTCTTTCGTTTTCTTATTCTCGGTGGCTTCTGCAATTAATTATCTATATTATGATATTCTTAGAATTCTGCTTCATTTTCTATGCATGTGAGTTTATTTGAAATTTCAACGAGAATTGGTGAATGCTATCGGCACGTTTTGCCATGTTAATAGCCTTTTTTTTCTATTAATGAATCATATATTATGCTTCGGCCATAGACTTGGACTTATTTGTAACTTGAAGCTAGTTTCATAAATCTCAATGTCAACATTTGAATGCTAAACCTTGAAGTATGAATGATAAACTTCATATAGTCTCTACATTCACTTGATCCCCTTTAGCCTAAACATGCTAATTTAGATGATTTTGGAGCATTTGTAAATATTTTTTTGACACTTGGGACTAAATTTTGACAATTTTAATAATTTGAAGCAACTTGGTAGAATTTAGTGGCAATGTATTGATAATTTTTACTCTAAATAATTTGTGTGTGTGTGTGTGTGTGTGTGTGTGTGTGTATTCTCCCTGTTCACTTCTTGGAGTAGAAGACCACATTGGTATCCAAGGGTTGAACAAACACTATAAATTGCAGATATAAGTTTTCATCACAATATTTTCTAAACTTGTCTAATCAAGTCTGAATCTTGACATAATTAGTAAAAAAATATGCTATAGTAACTGAGTTCAAAATTTTTAGACTTTAGAATAATCTGAGTTGTATTTTTAATATATTAATAGTTAAAAATAAATATTTTAATGTGATGGATCCTACGATATAAACGTGCTTTAAATTCAAGTCCAAATGAACCGTTATAACTAGTTAAAATTATAGATGGAGACTTATAACATCATTTAAAGGACCAAACAATAATGATTTTTATGTGCTTATAATCAAAACATGTATTTTGATGAGAGAAATCGAACAAGAAAAACATTGTGTAATTACAATGTAGTTATGGCATTTTAGTGCTTTAAGAATATAATATGATCAAAGTGATTTATATAGTCCATTTCATAGAGTATTTTGATTTTTAATCAAATTAACTTGAATTCCATCTCTAAATAGCAATTAGTAGACTTAGTTCGACCTATTTGAGGTGGTTAGGATGAGGAAATGAAAAGACTCTTATTCAAGGGAATCTTGAGACTTACATATGACAACAAATATGTTGACAGCTGTTGTCGAGAATAATGTCAATGCTTACTACTAAGCACGGTTTGTCATTAAAACTAATGATACTCATTATTGTCAACAAATGTAGCACCTAATATTAACAACAATAATGATGAAGCCTAACAATGGAATCATGGTCAATGCTGACTATCAATATTAATGTTGCCACTCGATGTTGAAACTAATGATAGTATCATATATAAAAAATAATATTGATGCCTAATGATGACAACTATATGGCATTTAACATCAACAACAACATTAACACCCACTGTTGTCAACAAATATATATATATTTGCTATCAACACTGACGTTGATGTCTATCACACTAATATGACCGACACTTGACATTAACATCAACTTTGATGTCTGGAAAAGACAATGTTTGATGTAGACACCGATATTGATATCTAAAGTGGACATTAAGGCCCAAGCACATTTATACTAACATTTATACCAACACTTATACCCAACATTTATACCAACACCCGCACTCTATGTGGACTTCAATGTTAACTGTTTTTTGTTATCCATTAGGTAAATCATTGTAACTGAGACTAATGACAACATCCACCATGCATCTGCAACATAAATAATGCTTGATGTTAACATCAAAATTGATTCCCTTTCCGAGAACTAAAGCTAAATGAGGTAATAAAAAGCAAATGCCCAAAATAGACAGCAACATCAAAGCCCGACAATATCATGCCCGCCACCAATCCTAACATTTACGTACATTATCAATAAAAATTAAGTTGAAGCCCAATAACAACATCATTACTGATGCTTGCCATTTCTACTAAGACTAAAACTCTTCATATTAATTTTAAACTTCTCTCATATAAAAATATGAATGAGCAGAGTATCAGAATATCGATTATCTCATAATAAAAGATTTAATAACTTAAGCCCCCCTCATACTTCACTATAGATGTCATCTTTTATAATCTTATATTGTATGAAAGGCAACTTCAGTTATTAGAAAGGATATTGTTTATAATATATAACACATAATAGTGGGCTCATTTTAAGGCTTGTGGGGTTTTCTCTTTGGATTTTTTAAGTATTGAATCATACATCTTTCATCAACTTCATTTATCTTATCGCCTGCACATGATTTTCATAAATTTATAAATTAATAAAATTTCTAATATTTTAATTATTTTAGGACATAATTGTTGACCTCATTTTTGTGAGGGTCCACTCACTCACCTACACATAACCCCCATACTAGGGTTATAAACCCTAGGGCCTTATCAGGACAAGCGCAAACCCTTAAGCGTTGGTTGAGCTGGTTTAGGGTTTTGGCTTGATGATAGGCCCAAACCACTCCCCCATAAGTAAGACATATCTTTGGTCCAGGGACCGCCATTACACTTAAATCCACAATAAGAGAAGGGCCTACCTAAATTGATCTCTGGCCTTACCTAAGGCCTCTCAAAACTCTAATAAACCTTAAAAACAACCTTAAATTCCTAAGGCATCCATTTTACCATAAGGCTTGATGGCATAATGGGTGGTCAAATCAAATTGACCCTAGCCAATTCTGATAAATATTTGAACAATTGACCCAATGGCCATACAATTGGTCCCCACACAATATGGTTAAGATATCAAAGCACTTAGGGGCCAAAATTGACACCATGGGGTCAACCCCCATAATTCACCTAATTATTTAATTAGGTCAATTATGAGAGGCCATTAGGGCTTGGACCTTTGGACCATTCCCAATAGGTTAACCTAAAATCTCAAAACCTAAAACCAAAGCCCATGACACATTGCCCATCTTCACCATGACCCAAACTCAACCCATCATGACACTACAACTCATACTAAAGTTAATTAAAATTAAATGAAGCATGGGACAAGCACTAAATGACAAACTTTGCACTCTTCACCTTGGGGAAGGACACACGGAACCCATGTCAAACCAAATCTTGAAAAACCAAATCAGACCTTGTGGAGCCAAGACCAGACCAATTTTTTGTCTAAGCCAATGTCTACCCAATCCAATTAAGCACAGTCCCCTGCCACCCTTTCCACCATTGATGCCATCATGGTCAAGGTATGGAAACTTGTAAAAGCTTCTCCCCACTACCAAAAGTCCCTGAAACCCCTCTAAAAATTCTCCAAGGAGCTGCCTGAGCTACCCCATGCTCAGCCAAGCACCACCCCAAGCTCCCATGGCTATATGTTGCCCAAACACAAGAGCCTCCATGCACCATTAAGCTCCATCCTTTACCAATGAAACCTCTTGCTTTCAATAGAGAAATTTCTCCTCCGACCAAGACAATCAATCCCCACTGTCCTCAAGCCTTCCCCTCCATTACGAAACCCTAATTTCACCAACCATGCCTAGGAAGTTTTTCAGCCCCGACATGAACCCCACTAAAACTTCAATCCAATCTTCCCATAAGCTTCCAAAAAAATCAAGACATCTTTTCCAATCGAAATTGAGCTCTCCCGCAGCCTCTAACCTACAACAACACCAAATTGTGGAATAACTAGCTCATAGCTAGAGCTAAATTCATCGCAAATTGAAGAAAGGAGGAGGTTTATGAGATCAAGGCGAAGCTCTCTGTCAGGCCTCGATCTGTCATGCCTAATTAAGGTCTCACATCTTGAGAAAATGTATGGATCAAAATACCTACATTTAGCTCCTTTTTTGGTCTTTTATGATTAGAACCAACATTGCATGTCCACCTAGCCATATAGATAGCTTCGCCTCGTCTAGATGAACATGTAGGAACAATCCCCATGTGATTTGGTTGAGAATTGAGTCAGGTCTTAATGTTTGATCAAGGAAGGCTCTCGTTCCTCTGTCCCATGGAGATGATGAACTGCTGTTGTCCATTTATGTGTATTAAAAATGGACGACGCGGATCTAACCAGACCAGAAAATGGCAGAGGGGAGCACCGGACCGCGGGACAGCGCGACATCTACGTGGAAAGTGCGTCCAATCAGTGGAGGATGCAAGGGCTTTCGACGATACCAAGATTGACGATGCGCCGAGTCAGATAAGAAGGAAATTCCTTTTTTCTATTTAACTAAATCAAGAAAATGCCAAAAAACTTTAAAAATACATAACTTAATGTAGAAAAGTCACAAAAAGAAATTAAAATAACTTTGGACTCAGAAAATAAAGGAGAAAATAATAAAAATAAAACTAAAAATAATTAACTTATATTTAATTTTTAATTAATTAAATACTCCAAAGAGTATTTTAATTATTAAAAATTAAATATAAGGTAGAAAATTTTAAAATTTTGAGGGAAATTTCCCTCTCGTCATTGGGAATATTCTCTGATTTTTTCAATGTCAAAGAGACTCCTTAAGACTGAAATGAAAATTTTTTTACCCAAAATGTAATTATTTTAAAAATTGACATAAAAACCAAAAAACTGCAATAAAGTGGGGATTAACAGGAAAATTTATGGTAGTGAAACTAAACCCTAAAATGACAATTTCCACCCCTAAAACTCAAAAATAAAAATTAGGAAGTTAGGGATAAAATATATAAAATTAAAATATTATATTTTAGCCCAAATTGCCCTCAAATCTATTAAAAAAAACACTAAATCTACCTTAGGGGCCTAGTCTTATGGGGTTATTAAGGGATAAACATCATGGTTATCCCTCTAACTATGAAGCCACCCTTAATGACCCAGGGTTAGCCCAAATTGAGCTTGTACTTGGTTTAGGTCTAACCTAACTTAGACCTAACCCAAGTAGACACACAACTGAACTCAATCCAATTGAGGTCAAGTTTGAGCTTCAATGAGATTTGACCTTGTCGGTGTATTTTTAGGTTTAATTTAAATATATATATAATTTAGAAAGTAGTTTTTGATTTTGAAAATAATTTTAAATTCAAGATTTTAAGATATGAAATCAAACCGATCTCACATCCCGAATAGTTTACATAAACGAGCACCGCACCACTAACCGTGTATCTATCCCTAAGGATAGACACACCGCTCGATGGTGGGGCTCGGTTAAATAAACTAGAAGATTTGTGACATCCGTTTGGTCTCGCGAACCAATTTTATAAGCTGACAAATTCCCCGCTTAATATGAAAACATTAAACGAGGTTTATATTACCTCAGGTTCTTTAAAATTCCTATAAGGGCAAGCCCCTATAGTTAATTACATCTTAAGTGACGGAATCACCTAAGAAAACTCTCGATAATAATCAATAATTCTGCTCTCAAGAATTTTAAAGTTTAAGTTTTCAAAGGATTGAATTTTGGAAATTTCAATAGGGAATGGATCAAATTTGGAACAGTTTATTTTGGGAATTCAAAGGAAGAAAAGTAGGAGAAATTACGGATTCGAAGTGAACTTTGATAATCTCCCGACTATCCTATTGTTTGGTTTGAATTTAGGAAAGTCCTAATGTTTATTTAATGTTTTGATCTTGCCAATTTTAATTAATTAGGACTTATATTTATATGATAGAATCATACAAATAGCTTGGAAGATATGAGGGTTTATGTCGTATCTGACGACTACCTCGGAATCCTAAGACCGTTAGGGCTTAATTTGCAATGCAAATGCCTAACGAATAGTCGAGGATTTATGTTGCACTAGTGCAAACTACCTCGAAGTCCTATGGCTTTGTTGTTTAATTCTAGGAAAGTTTTGCTGAAGTAGGTTCAAGTTTCGTCGACGACGATGGCCGTGCCGCCCACCATGCTCCGAGCTCCTTGTTGTTGCAGAGGTTTAGTTTTAGAAATCATAAATCGTGGGATGAGAAAAGTGTTTTGGTTTAGAGAAGTCTTAATTTCCAAGTGTTTTTTGTGTTTTAATTAAAATAAATCTTAAAGTCGATTATAACGACACCGGTTAAGATCCCACTGGTTCCATCCTTCCGCATCATTATTTTTATCGGATTCACTTAGTCCGTATGAATTTGCTAAACTCAACTAAATGAGTTCCACACTTTCATTTAGACCGTGGGAAATCCCGTTAGCAACACGTAGGTTACATCATCCGAGGTATTCCCGATCATCCAACAAGACGTTTTAATTTAGTTGTAGTTGTAGTTTTGTTGTTCCGTTTGTGATTAAATTTTGAGTTGTTTTATATTTTGAAATGTTGTAGCGGTGAGTTTTATCTCGTAATAACTTTTAATTTAGTTATGGGTTTCAGCTTTGGTTTCTGTCCTAAAGGTGTGGGTTTTCATGCAATGCTTGTTTTATCATGCAAGAAAAGTAAAGTGCATTTCGCAATAAAGTAAATTGTAATAAAGTAAATTGCAGGAAAGTAAATCGCGATAAAATAAAAGCGTACCCTGAGGGTCTTCCCGTCATTCCAAGCCGCACTTAAAACATGATTAGGACATTTAAGCAAGTTCCTAGGTAAAGCTAAGGTAAGGGTTATGGTTTTCTACCAAATTCCTAATCCTATAGCTAGTCATTTCCTATGACGTCTAGGTTCCTTGTGTTTTTGGTTCGAAGACGATTTTCTTCATCAAAGAACAATTAAGTTCAATTGTTCTTATAAATATCCTATCATATCGAGGAAGTGCTTAAGACGAATCTTAAACATCTTTTCAATATTTCTAGGATTATTTTAAGTCCAAATGAATTTAATTATGTAAATGAATCGATCGTCCGAGGTTTTCAAGTTTTGTTAACTTGCTCGAATGAACTTAGGACATTCGAATATCCTTATGAGTGAAATGACATTTCATTTAATACTCCATTTAGGAGTTATGATAATAAAAGCTCTTAAGGGCAAAATGATATTTAATGATTTGTGATTCAAATTTAAGTTCAAATTGATGATTTAAGTTCGAATAGTTGTTCAAGTTATTTTAGATTTATTTTCGAAGTTCTTTATGTCTTAGGTGATGTTATTTAATTCAACTTAATTTAATTTAATTTAATTTAATTTAATTTAATTTAATTTAATTCAATTTAGTTTCGATTTCGATGTTACATTAAATTAGCTTGATTTAATTTAATTTTTAATTTAATTTAATTTGATTTAATTTAATTTAATTTAATTTTTAATTTAATTTAATTTAATTTAATTTTTTAACTTGATTTAATTTAATTTAATTTAATTTTTTAATTTAATTTTATTCATTTTAATTTTAATTAAAATTTTAAAAGAGTTCAATAATTTAATTTTAGCTTTAATGATTAAGTCTTTTAATGTCTTAAATCTGAATTATTATTTTAATTAAGAATTAAACATTAATGAAATGATTAATTTAGGGATTTTTTAAATTAAAGAATAAATCTCTTCCTAATAATATCCCTATTTTAATAATTCCAATTTTATTATTCTTCCAAATTTAATCAATTATTTAATTAAAGTTTAATCATTTTAAATTGCTTAATGGGTTTCTACCATGTTGATTATTTAAATTTCAATCATCCAAATCAGATTAGGATCAAATATTTTACTTGTTAATTTAATTTATTAAACCTAAAGTTTTAATTTAAGGGTTAAAATTTTAATTACCATTTTGCCCTTCAAGCTTAATAATTTCATAACTCACTAAATCGAACTCAAATGAACTTGAAATTTTTATGTGACTTCACTCATATGTCAATAAAGACATGAGAGGAGAAAATGTGATTTTTTTTGTATTTAATTTATTTATATAATTATTTTTGGTAGAAAATAGAGATTTCCAAGGAAAATTTAATAACATGACCAAGGGAAAGTTTCTGTCCTTAAGAAAATTAGGGGACATTCCTAATGACCAGGGGACCACTTGGACCAATTTTGGTGATTTTTTGAATTATATTATTTTTATTATAATTATTTTAAGTTTTGGAGTATTAATTAATTTAAAAATAGAATATAAGTTGAAAAATGAATTTTATAATTTTTGAAATTCTCTCTGATATCAAGGATTCCAGAGAACTAAATTTTACAATTTTCTGATTTTTCCATGATTTATTATAATTATTTTAGTGAAAATGCTAGAAAATACATTTTTTTAATTTTAAAATTACCCTAGGGCTTTAAAATTTAATATCTCAACCTAGAAACATAAGAAAAATATGGGATTTGTTCCTAAGTGATTAAAATTCAAAATGTGACATTTTGGTGAATTTTATTATTTTTGTGATTTTTATTATTTTTTAATTATTAAAAATATTAAAATAATATTAAAAATCAACTTTTTTAGAAAATTGAAATTTTAATTTTTTTAATTTCCCCTGATATCAGAGAGGCTCCAAAACCAATTTGGTGAATTTTTGAAAGATATTTTGAAAGTTATGAATTTTTAAAGTTTAAAATGACTAAGTGGCTTAATCAACCCAATTAATAGGGCTAACCAAGTCCAATTGACTTTAAATTTTTATGGTAGGTTCCTCTGATCCTGAAGGTCAGTGGAGAATTGATTTCAAGTCAATTTGATGTATGGTTAGTTCTAATTAATTAGGGACCTATTTTGAGTGTTTAAGCCAATTAGGGTTGTCTAAAATGAACTAACTCAAAACCTATTTTTCCTAGGGTTCTCTGGTCATAAGGAACATCACCAAATTTTCCTAGAATTTATTTCACAACATGCTATTTATTGGAATTAAAATACTCAAAACAGTGACATGAATTTGAAAATTCAGGGAATGTTCCCAAATTCAGAGGCTTCAAAAGCCCTATGGTCTCATGCCATGGTGAATTGTATACATGCATGGAGAATTAAATGTATGCAGAGAGTAAATAAATTATAAAAAATAAAATACTTCGATGAAATTAAATGATTTCTTTTCCACATTATTCTCCTCTCGTTCACCGAGCAAGAGGGTATTTTTATTTTATTTTTCTCGATTTTCCTACACAAAGTTATGAATTTTTGAAGTTTAGGGAATTAAATAAATAGAAAATAACCCTAATTTCCTACTTATCCACGCGGCGCCACGCCATCCTCGCAGCCTCCGAAAGGCCACGCGTCGTCTCTCGATTCGGCGCCGCCATCCGACTCGCCGCTCCAGGGCCCGCTGGTTCATGCACCATCGCGCCGTCCGGCTCGATCCGGCACCGTCCGCTCGATACACGCTCGATCCGACGGCTCCCGTCATCGTCTACGACCGGTGCGATCCCGTGACCGTCCACACTCTAACCCTAAGAACTCACTCGATTCTCAACGGATTTTCGTGTTCTTATGCTCTACGGATTCGTCTCGAGGAGACGAACACATCCATACGGTAAACATGCTTTGAAATTTACTCAAATGAAATGGAGAATCTCTCGCAAGCTCGGGAAGAAGAATGAGTTCATACCTTTGCTCGCAGAAGTGAAGCTTCGATCCGAGGGTTGTTGCACCTTCGATCGGATCCTAAGCAAGCTCCGGATGAAGTCTCCCGGTCCGTGAATCGTCTCAGGCTGGACTTCGACCACGCCCGATCACAAAGCTTGGAGGCTGAGCAACCGGGTGGCCCGGAGATGGGGCTTTTGTCGGTGGACACCTTCCTCGTCCGGTGAAGGTGTAGAACCAATCAATTTGGGGATTGGCTCACCGTGAAGAAGTGTCCCGGTTTTGGGCTAAAGTTCGAGCTCAAAATCGGGCTCACCTGGAGGAATCGGGCCGGAATTCAGTGGGGATCAAGTGCTCTATGTGAGGGGAGTGGTCCGGAATGATTTTGGCAGCAGTTTCCTTAAGGTTTTGGTTCAAGACCCTTTCATGGCCGAGAGGTGGGGGGTTTAAATAGCACGTGGCCGGAGGGCCTCCTGCGGGGAGCCGAGGACCGGGATCACCGCTCATGGCAAGTGAAGAACACTCGCAATGGCCACTCGGGCATGGGGCGGCTCAAGCAGTGAGAATTCCAAGCTCGGGTTGACTTGGACCTCTCGGCCATGGAGTTTTCCGACGATCGGGGTGGTCGGCCGAGCAGCAAGGGTCACCCTCGTGGTCAGTGGGTCGTGGTCGGGTGTTTGTGCAAGCAATCGGCAATGGCCAAGTGTAAAGGCTTTGATCCAAAGTAGAATGGGGCATGGCTAATTTTGGGTCTAAATGGGTCAACCCACCCATTTGGGCTTGGTGCACCCTTCAAGGTGGCTTTGGGTGCCGTGGGGGATCAAAGGGATCACTGGTTTGGCATGGAGAAGTCTCCATCCAAATATATTCGGATTAAATTTAGGTTTAGGTGAATCATGATTAAGGCTAATGAGCTTTAGGGATTAAGGAAAGGGTCCCTTCTTCCTACCCAATATGGTATGGTGGAGTGTTCAAGGCTCTCATGGCTCACATGTGGCTCATGCATGGCTTCATGGCTCACTTTCGGCTTGGGGAAAGCTTCAGTCAATTTCATGAAAATGGATTTTAGGAATTTTTTGGTATTTAGGGGTGATTTGGCATGAGGCTTGATTTGGAATTATTTGATGATGGGATTATAACTTAGGGAATGGCTTTGATTAAATGGATGGCAAATGGAAATGTCATGTGGGTTTTAGGGCCAATTTTGGGCTTTTGTATGTGGTAAAGGATGGGCTTTTAAAATGATTTAGGAAAGTGGGCTTTTGAATTTTAAAATGGATTTTGGGATGAAATTTTGGTAAAGGCTTGGGCCAAATAATTGTTGAGTTTGGTTTAGGGATGTGTCATGAGTGGTTTGAAACAAATTTGAGGTGATTTGGGTTTGAATTGGGTTGGATATGGGTTTATTTGGTAAGTGGGCCTATGTAGGTCAAATTGAGCTAACTTGGGCCAATGTTGGGCTAGGGTTGAAATTGATGTAAAATTAATGTTGGGAGATGTTTATGGGAATGTTCCAAAGAGGTTTTGACTTTGGTTGGGCTTTGATTTTGGGGTTTGGGTCTATTCGGGTTAGGTTTGGGTTTAGGCCAAAATCGGGCTTTTGATTTTGGGTTGAATTTGAGTGGGGTTTGGATCAAAATCTTGGGCAAATCATGTTAGTGTTTTGTTTGTGGGAATGTTAAGGAAGATTTAGAAAAGATTTGGGGTTAATTGGAGTTGAATTGGGTGAGTTTGGGCTAAGTTCGGGTCATGGGTCCAAATTGGGCTTTAAGGCCAAAAGTGAAATTGGATCCAAATTTCAATCAAATTGGGCTTGGATTTGGTCTATATTGGTGTTGGGGATGTTGAATTGAAGTTTAGAATTGAATTTGACCAGAATTTAGGTCAATTGGGTAGGTTTGGTTTGACATTGGGTTCACTTAGGGTTAAAATGGGTCAAATTGGGGGTTTTGACAAAAGTAGGGTAAATTGACAAAATTGGCCCATGGTGTAGTTGAACAAAATGAAATTGAGAATATTTGGGATTTTATGGAATTTTCTGGGAATTTTCTGAATTTTTGGATTTTTTGGCTAGGAGGGGTATTTTGGGTATTTGGAGGGTATTGGGAGGTATTTTTGGAAATTTTGGTATTTTTGGGTATGGATGATCAATTTGAGTGATGTGAAAATGCTTGGGAATGATTTTGAGGAATTTTGGGTGATTTGGAAATTTTGAGAAATTTGGGTAATTCGAGGCTTTGGGTAGGTTGGCAGGTGTAGGCCCTGGGTCAAAAATTAAAAATTTGGAAAATGGAAGATTAGGTGAATGTAAGTGGAATAAAATCATTTTGGTTGAGCCATGAAGCCATATCAAGCCCACATGAGCCATGAAGGGACTCATTTGAGGCATTCACTATGTTGTTCCTAACCCTCTACCAAGCGGCTTAGGGGTTAAGGACCATCCATGTGAATCACCTACATGAGTCAGGAGGTCAAGTCGGGTATGAGTGTGTTTTTTTAGGAGGTGTGTGAAAGTGTAGTGTGTAGGTGTAGTGTATAAGTGTAGTGTGTGTGTAAGTCGCCCTCACTGCACTAGTGCCACCTGTAGGGCAGTCCTAAGGCCAAAGAGTCCTATAGGAACTCATCCTTTAAACTTCCACATTTGATCTCAACCCTCTAGGTGATTAGGGGTTTACAATCAAGTTTGTGGAGTTTGCAGGGAGTTAAGAAGTGGTTTGAATTTCTAAAAGGTGGGTCTCAATTCTAATCCTCTAAGATAGTCAAAGGAAAAGCCTAAGGCTAGATCCTAAGCACTAAAAGAAGAAGAGAAGACCTCATCAAAAATGAGGTCAACAGACCTAACTCTTGTTCAGCCTGGGTTTGACCTAGGTCTAACCTAAATTATACATAATCAAACCTAAACCCTTCTTGTTCTAACCCAACATAGACTTAGCCCAACCAAAATCTTTCTAAGTGTAACAGATACGCCTAAAATATATACGGTTTTTGTTATATAATTTTACTCATTTTTTATGGTATTACACTTTAAAAGAAACTATTTTGTATGTTTTTTTGTTTTTAGGTACAAGAAATAGTGATTAGAGCAAAAGGAAGCAAAAATGGTGCAATTTGGAGGAAAAACGAGCAAGAAAGAAAATTTTGTCTTGACACCTTCGATAAGTCTTTCTATGTTTAATCTCTTTTACACTTTATGCATATTTTTGAATGGGATTACAATTTAAAGAAAGGTTGTTTTTATACTTATTTTGTAGGGATATCTGTTAGGAACACAACACAACTGAAACGGGGCAAATCAGAGCTAAAACAGAGCCAAACGGAGACAAAATGGTAGAGCTGCGTAGAATGGGCTCCAGCGGCGCCCGATAGGGTGCCAGCGGCGCCAGAAATAGAAGGGTACAAAATTTGGGCGCCAGCAGAGCCCAAATACGGTGCCGGCGGCGCCAAGAGCGGTTATTAGCCATATACATTGAACCTGGACGCTTTTTGGACGGTTTGTTTGAGGACCTCTTGGGAAATTCGTCCCTACACTATTTTAAACCGAATTTGAAGCCAAAAAATGGGGTAGACGATAGGGAAAACTTGGAGAATGCTTAGAGATCTTAGAATAGGAGTAGAAATGTAGATTTCTACCTTTTTGGAGAGAATGGTGAGGGGATTTTGAGAGAATATGTAAGGGAATGTTTTAGCATTGCATGGATCTGCGGGAGACTTTGTGAGAGATATTTTCATCTTTCTTTCAAAAAGGAAAAAGCTAAGTATTGTGTTCTTCATTATCTTATAATTTTGTAAACACTTATTTTGTGGATTTTGCTTTGAAATGAAGTTTTCTATTATGTTTTCTTCGTGCTTTGTGATGTATTTCTCTTACTCTTTCTTCTTGTTTGGAAATAGTGGCATTAGAAGTTTATGTCATTATTTTCACTCTACTTTTCTTTTGCAATGAGTAGGATTCATGTTTAGAATATTGGGATGCTTGCTAAAAGATGTTTTAATTATAAATGTGATGGTTTTTACTTGCGCTTCATTTACATTACAAAAAGGGCCTCTTGTATTGTTAAAATTCGTTGTAATTGTGTTGTCCCAAAAGAGCGATGTAATTCTCAACAAAGTGGAACCACATTCAATGTCCATGAACGAGTTACGTAGTTCATGGGGATTGAGTGGAAATAAATAGAGAAATATGGTTTCATGGGCGTCGAATTGGAGGTTTCAGGGTGACTGGTTGAGATCCCCAATTTGGTCCTAATGTTTGGTAACTAAAGCTAGGGTTAGCCTTCAGGTGAAGGGAAGTGGGAGCTCTGAAGTGGCAGCCAGTATCCTCCCAGCCTAACCATGGATTTAGGGACTAAGCATAGGATTTGTCAATGTTCTTTATAACACTCTAAAGATTGGGTACTTGGAAGAGGGTAAAGAATAGGATTGCTCCTATTTGGCACATACAATATTTAATGCATCTCATTCCTAAACTTTATCCAATTCATTACATAAGAATAATATATTTTATTATCTCAAAATTCACCAAACCAATTTATCCAGAAAGGGTTATCTTTAGAAGTAATATTTGTATTTAGGAGTAGTTATTATTCTTACATATAATCGTCTGCATTTAGGAATAGTTGTTAAACACCACTTATATCACCATTCCAAACTAAGGTTGTTAGTAGTAGACTAGAATTTGACTAAGGACCACTTACCTCGCTTCCCTGTGGGATCGATAAACGGGACTCCATTAGAGCCATATATTACTTGATATGATACGTATACTTGCGTTTGAAATTGTGACTTTACAAAATCATTATAAATATATAAATCTGAGGTCATAAATTCTTACATATAAAAAAGTCGCATCAGTAACCCAACCAATACTTAGTCCATTCCAAACCCATATGATTATAACCTAACTTAGACCTAGCTAAACTTAAACCAACCCCAAACACTCTTGGTCTAACCCACATTAATCCTAACTAAACCTCATTCTTTCTAAGTCCAATCCGGCCTAGACCTAGTTCCCCTCAAACCTAAATAGTTCTTAGCTAACTTAGACTTAGTTCAACTCGAACCCTTACTAGGTCTAATTTAGCTCAGACCTAGTTTAACCTAAACTCTTTCAGGTCTAACCCAAATTAGACCAAATTCCGACATGAACTACTTTAGGTATAACCTAACCTAGACCTAATCCAACCTAAAACTCCTTAAGTATAGCCTAACTTAGACTTATCACAACTCAAATCTGATCAGGTCTATCAAACTTTGACCTGGTTTTACTCAAACCACCCAAGGTTTAAGTTAGACTCATTCCCAATTTAAACAACCTTTGGCCTAACCTAAATTAGACCACATCAACTAAATCACCGGGTCAACTCAACCTGACTAAGGTTAGCCCAAATCAACTGAAATCACCAGGTCAACACGACCTAAGTCGTGTTAACCCAAATCAACTAATTCACAGGGACAACTCACCCTAACTTGAACTAACCCAAATTTGCTAAATCACTGGGTCAACCAGACCTAACACGAGCTAACCCAAGTCAACTAAATCACTGGGTCAACTTGACCTAACACAAGTTAACCCAAATTAATTTGAATCACCAGGTCAACCGACCTAACTCCAGTTAACGCAAATCAACTTGAATCACTATGTCAACCCAATCTAACTCAGGTTAACCCAAATCAACTTAACCACTGGTCAACCCGACCTAACTCAACTGAAATCACAGGTCAACCCGACCTAACTCGGGTTAACCCAAATTAACTAAAATCACCAAATCAACTAAAATCATCAGGCCAGCCAGACCTAACTCGTGTTAACCCAAATAAACTTGAATTGTCAGGTCAACCTGATTTAACTTGGGTTGACCTAAATCAACTGAAATCACGAAGTAAACCCAACCTAGCATGGGTTAACCCAAATCAACTAAATCACTGGATTAACCCGACCTAAATCGGGTTAACCAAAATCAACTGAAATCATTAGGTCAACCTGACCAAACTCAGTTAATCTCGAGTTAGCCTAAAACAACTTAAATCACTGGGTCAACTCAACCTTACTCGGGTTAACCCAAATCAACTAAACTACTGAGTCAACTCGACCTAACTCGAGTAAAACCAAATCAGCTAAATCAGTAGATCAAACTGATCTAACTCGGGTTAACCCTAATCAATTGAAACCACCGAGTAAACCCGACCTAACTCGGGTTAACCCAAATCAACTAAATCTCGGGGTGGGAGTCAATGACCAAAAAAACATGTTGAGATTTACATACCTATTTTACACGAATTTTGATGATATTGCACTTTAAGGAAATGTATTTTTGATGTTTTGTTGCAGGAATGTTGATTTATGGTTATTGGAGCAAAAATATGCAAAAAGGAGAGAATTTGGAGAAAAAATGATCAAAATATGAAGATTTGACCTTGGGCGCTGACGTAGAAGAATTCTGTGTGTTGTAAAGAAAAGAAGAAATTCAGAGGAACTTCAAGGAGTTTGTTTGGGGAGGAATTCGAGATAAGTTGTATTTACTTATTGTAGTTTGTATGACTTTACTTTTATATATGAAATCCAAGTTTTGTCGTAATTTCTCCATGAGATCTGAGTAGTTTCTCTGTCTTTCTCCTTGTTTTAAGATTTTGTGAAATGGTGATTTGAATTAGTTGTGCCAAGAGAATGTTAAAGAAGTTGTGATGATCTTTTCACTTCAATCTTAATTTACTTTCAATCTGGCCAATTGATTTGTTAAAATATGTTGAGTTTTACAACTAAAGTGAAGATTACATCCAAAATTCAAGGAGGTCAAAGTCCTTGAAAGTAGGGTGCAAATAAATAGGAAATATTATTTATCGGGTGTAGAATTAGAGATTTTAGAGTGACATACTAAAATCCTCAATTCGGTCCTATCGTTTGGGTGCTGAAGTGTAGATGTTAGCCCTCAGGCGAGGGGAACGTGGGAGTTCTGAAGTGAGAGCCGGTATCCTCTCAGCTTAACTGTAGATTCAGTAACCAAACATAGGATTAGTCAATGTTCTTTATGCCTGGACCAAAGGGTAAAGAATAGGTATGCTCCTATTTGGTACAACACAATTTGAACTAATTCAATTTATCCATTCACTTAAATTTCTTGACAAGGAGAAGAATGCTTGCTTATATATTGAACCTCACATTATAAACATTATTAGTAAAATTAGTTAATTATTAGTAGAATTAGTTTATTAAAATTACATCTTATTTACGATTGCATATTAGTGACAAATAAGCAATTTGAACTACAAGGTTGTGATTCTGTATTGGTTTTTAAAATCCTAGTTCGTAGCCTCTAATAGTTTCCCTGTGGGATCGATAACCGGGGCTTCAATAGAGCCCTATATTACTTGAGCGATATGTATACTTGCATTGATAAGAGTAACTTTGCGATTATTGAATATTTTATACACTTCTTTGTCAAATTTATAATCACGGTCAATTTTTTGGTGTCATTGCTAGAGATTCAACCCTTTTAGTAGCGATATTAAATTCTTACAATATTAAGCTTACGCAAAGTAGCTGGTTCAGTCAACCCAACCTAACTCGTGTTAACCCAAATAAACTTGAATTCCTTGGTCAACCTGACCCAACTCAAGTTAACCCAAATCAACTTGAATTCTCGGTTTAACCTGACCTAACTCAAGTTAACCCAAGTCAACTGATCTTTGGGTCGACTCAAAGAAACTCCGGTTAACACAAATTAAGTCAACTCATCGGGTCGACTCAATCTCAATCTCGACGTATAACTCAACTTAAGTCTAACCAAATCTGGGTTTAATTAAAGATCGACTGAAGTCTAACTGAACTAAGCCTTCATTCGATTAAAGGATAAATCAAATTTAAATTGATTGAGACTCCATCAAAATCTAACTAAAGGTAGATTTGACTCAACTCAAGAGACTGAACTTGAGCCTACCCAGCCTAGACCGGGCCAACTCAAATTTAACTTAGCTTAAATTGGATCAACTCTGCCCACCTTGAGCTTGTCCAAACCAGATAGGCTTGGCTCACCCCCAATCAAAGTAAGCCAGCCTGGGTCAATCCAGTTAAAATTGAGATGACTTGAAACAGTTCAAGGATAACCTGAGGCAATACCAGGCCAACCTAGGCTAGCTCGAATTAGTTAGAGGTTCATTATGGATCAGTCTAAGCTAACTCAAACTAATCTAAAATCAACATAAACTCAAACGATTTAAGGCTAAAAAGTGCTTGAATTCTCATTAGAGAATAAAAACACACTTGACCTCGGTTAGGGACAATTTGGGCCAAGCAACAAACCAATAAACAAACCAATCTAAATAAAATGATATAAAATTCATCATAAAAGCCAATAAAACTTAAACTTTAACCATAAAATGCAACCTGGTTTGAGAAGGTATTTTGGAGGAGGAAACCTCTGGCTTCTAACAAAATATCTTCCAGTAACTTGTGACTAATCAAACCACAACCCCCAATGACACTGGGATGACGGAACCATGTGATATTGACCTGGTCACCCCAAACATTGAAAATAATAATAAAAAAAAGACAGAACAAAAACCTAAGCAGCTATTAAGTCTTAAACAACCAAATAAACCTGCCTAAACTAGGCTAGCCTATGGCAACCATCCAATTTCACACGATCGATGTTTATCCCGCACATTCCTTGCACTGTTTCACACATTCTCTCATGGTCCATAGCCTTCCCAGAAGGTTCTATGGAGTTTGATTGCACGATCTGCATAACGTGCAACACATAATGAGATTTGCATATTGAATCATTGATTTGACCTCAACCTAATCCTACTGTGTCAACCTGACTCTGGTTGACATTCTAAATAACCATGCGTGTCATTTAGCCCAACCTGGCCCGACAGTCAACGTAACCGCACGTGACCCACCGACCCGTTATCACTCACGACTCTGACTGCCACCCACTTTCCTGCAACATGCGTCAGTATCTTGCGACCAATGCATTTGGTCATCATCCTCCAATATGTGATTACTTCTGTGGTTCTCTCTCACGCAGATGGTGGCTGGTTGCTGCCTCCTGTCGGTCGCTGATCCACTTAAAAAATACCTATTTTTATGTCTTATTTATGATTCAATTCTTAAGAATATTATGCTTTAATGAAAGGTATTTTTATGTTTTTGAATGTAGAAGATAAAAAAAGAGTTCAAGAAGGAAAAAAGGAGCAAAATGAGCAAAAATACAGCTAAAAAACAAAAGTTGTCGAATTTATAGATCTGGTGCCTAGGAGCCAGAGTCTGTCGCCTAGGCGCCAGTTCGATACAGAAACAGATAAGATTTTTGACGACTTTGGGCAGTTATTTTGACGGTATTAAGCGGTTATCAGATCTTCTAGAAGACTGGAAGTTACTCGTGATATATAGGACATGTGATACAATGCATCTGGACACAAGAAAGCAGTTTTAATCGCTAAGAGGTGCGATCCAAAGTGAAAGAGTGTGAAGGCTTGGTCACGGAGCCCGATGCCTAGGCGCCACAGTTACTTTCTAGAAGATTCATTGAATTTGGACGAATTTTAAAGAGGTTCCTTAAGCAACCCCTGGTCATTTTCGAAAGTCTATAAATAGGAGACATTTCTACAGAAAAAGGGCGCCTTCTCAGAGCTCTCCACGTTTGAAATTAGTTTTAGAGAGCCACCTAATATTGTTCTTAATTATTTAGTGAGCTTATTTTAGTTACTTAGAGTGTTACTACTCAATTCCTTGAGTAGTAAGTGAGAGTTTGTAAGAGTTGGTGCTGTTGAAGTCTTGTACCTTGGATTGAAGTCAGTAGGAGTCAAAGGATCACTTGAAGGAACATTTCAGATAAGTATTTGTAACTTGGTTCAAGTTTTTATAAATATGTTTTGTTGTGTGAATTCAATGTGTTCTGAGTAGTTAGTTTTCTTTCTCATTTTAATTATGAAAAGATAATAAGATTACTTAATTTCGTTGGAGAACTTAACTTAGATTCTTAAAAAAACTGTGATGATATTCATACCTAACCTTAATTTACTTTTTAAACTGAACATTTGAATTGTTAAAACCTGTTGAAGAATTCTGAGACCTATCCAGAGATGAGTTCTTAACTAGTAGATATCACATGAATCTTTGGGTAATCGAAGGCTATATGCGGGTTATTCATAGTGAAGTGCAAATAAATAGGGAGATATTGTTTATTGGGTGTAGAATTGATTAGTTTTTAGAGTGGACATACTAAATTCTAATAATTTGGTTTATAGAAAGTGAACAGGTCACTAGTAGGAAGAAGCATACCACCTCGGACATCTGAAGTGTGAGCTCGGATTAACCCATTCTACTAATAATACATCCTGAACCGATCTATAGATTAGCCAATGTTCTTTACACTATTGAGCGAAGGTAAAAAATAGGAATGCTTCTATTTGGCACAATACCATAATTTAAAGTTCTACACGAATGATAGTTTTCTGAAAAATCTTGGATTAGTTGAAAAGGAGAAAATTGTTTTATTTATACTTAAAATCAATCTTTACTTTATTGTTATTTTACTTTCATCTAGTAGAAATTGTATAAAACTTTAAATTTGATTTTTAAAAGAAATAAAAATTACAATTACTTTTAATTTGAAAATCTATTAATTTCTTAAATTAAGCTTCCCTGTGGGATCGATAACCAGGATTCCACTAGAGCCCTGTATTACTAGATAAAATACGTATGCTTGCGTAGTACCCCTAATGTGCAAAATATTTTCTAATTTCTAATAATATTAAGTTTATGATAAGTGCACGAGGTAGGGTTGTATCAGCCGCCACATGTCATCTTCAATTTTTTTTTTAATTTTTTTTTTAAGTCTAGTTTCATTATTTATATTATTTTTTGGTGCCTCATCAACTAATTTTATCATTTGGCATGGATATCTGATATTTTTTAGTATGAAATATTCTGATTAAAATTAAAATCATATAGAGCTCCGATTTCAACATGCTTATACTTACTGACCGTCTTGGCAAGATAAACTCAATGACACTAAATTTGGTTCAATCAAGCCCCAATCAAGCAATTAAACCACTTTTAGAGACTTCAGGTAGTTAATTGGATGGTCACATAAACTTCAAAATTAATGTGCATATAGTTAAATTGAGTGTCTTGACGATAGGAAACCAATGTTTCTGTTAAACTGATTCAATGTTGTTAAGACTCTCAAATCTTAAAAAAAATAATACAAAAATAAATACATAAATAAAATAAAAATAAAAAACTCTATGATAAAAGGGATCAACGTTGGTCTGTTGATCGGATGATCATGAGAGTTATTTGTCAAATGTCAAAAATGTCACTCCCCTCGAGCCTATAAATAGTCCCTCCCTCCTCACCATAAAGAAAAAAATAGTTTAATTCCAGAGTCCTTTTGGACTGTAGACCCGGTGAAAAGTTTCGACTCTGTTAGCAAGC
The DNA here is from genome assembly GCA_022702705.1 of Papilionanthe hookeriana x Papilionanthe teres. Lineage (NCBI taxonomy): Eukaryota > Viridiplantae > Streptophyta > Magnoliopsida > Asparagales > Orchidaceae > Papilionanthe > Papilionanthe hookeriana x Papilionanthe teres. The sequence goes on along the minus strand of CM040425.1, from coordinate 62,941,900 downwards.
AATCATTGTCGACCATCCCATTAACTGTTGTCGGTCGCCCCTTGCTTGTCGTTGTTGGTGAACTCTATGGTATAATGAAGTACCATGAACATGATGTAACGAAACCGAACATGGTGTATTGAAGATTTAGCGATAACTCTCGGTGGCAACTGCTCTCAATTATTGCATTCAAAGTACAACGAATCTTTCAGTATATTATATATGGATAAACATAGTGCTTGGTATAAGATTGTAACTCATCTTCCGCAATAGCGAGATAATGGTCTACTTTTGTACTTACAATCACACGGTAGATTACTTTGGTCTTGTGATTTTTTTCGATTCCATGATTTTTTCACGTAAAAATTCTACTCTTCTTTTGCTACTCTTTACTTATTTGTGTTTGTGTGTTGGATTTTCATGTAATTCTAAAACATTAATTTATCACTGTACCATCACATACTTTTAACACGCAATAATACTTTTAAAATAATACAAGATATTCTTTATAATTCTGGTTGTAATTGTTGCTTATCCACAAATCACAATTAGCAAATTAGGGAATACGACCGTTAATACATGGCGCGCATCCAGCCTTGTTTGATCCAGTCCGTTCAACTCTAGGCATTACTGATTCCAGCAATTACTGTCAGCTAACCCCCACCAACCGCCACGGCGCTACTTTTGACTGGCCCTTTCGTAAGTGTCTTGCTCTATCGCCCGCTTTGATTTATTGCTTCACAACCACAAGAGCTGTGTGGCAAGATATGCATGCCGTAATTAAATTATTTGAGTTCATGACTTGGATTGATTTAAATTGATTATTCTCGTTAGAAAATAATATGTGTGTCCAATTATATAATTTAATAAAATTAATTTTAACTTTGGATTCTAATTCAAGCCAATCAGCGGAAGAAGAGCAAATGTAAGATTTTTATGTGTGGTGTGCTATAAAAAATAGAGCTTTATTATCTTAAAGTTTCTTGACTAAACTAATTAAAAGGTACCAACACATCAACAATGAGCTGGCATCGCTTTTGGTACTTTCTTAAAGAAATCACTATATAATTGTAATTTATCCCTCTGTATTCAGGTTTTTTGTCTTGTTTCTATTTTCTTATGAATATTTCAGCTCAAAGCATTAAAATAAAGAGCAAGAGATACACCTTTGCTATTATGTGGAACCCATTGTGTTAATCAATTTGTCATACAAAGCACATTGTTTTCCGATCATGCTTAACGGAGAGTTTACCGAGTAGGTGGGGCGGGGTGGAGGTGTCCTCTTTTTATTGGAATCGGGAACATTGCCTTTGAATTACAATATTAGGGAACTAAAGCACTTATCTTCATTATAGACAGTCGAGATAAACTAGTTATTGCAGTGAGTAACTCTTCAGATAAAATAAAGTTAATTTTTTATGCTATTGTGGGATTATTGCTAAATGAAGCTCACAAGAAGGCCAGCAGTGAAACATCAAATTCTACTCCGAATATTGAAAGCAGAAGAAAGAATCCTAATAAAAACACATGTAAAGAAAGATTCAAGTTCATAAGAAGAAATGCAAGGTCACTGAGAGAAAAAGGAGGAAGTGAATGCTAAAACTATGGGAAGAAATATCATTTTAAGAAAAGCTACAAAACTCCAAAGAATGTTGGAGATAAAGGTTCAAATAGAAAACTCTCGACAAATATCTCCACATATGAAATCTAAGGTAACTCTTAGTTTATCCTTAATTAGTATTGAATCATGGATAATAGGTTTTGGCGCATCTTTTCGTGTTTGCCCCAACAAAGAGGTGTTCGAAACATACACTCAAGGTGATATAGGGAATGTATATTTAGAAGAGAATAAGGCTTGTAGTATTATTAGAAAGGATAATGTTAATATCATATTTTTAAATGGATCAGTTTGGAAATTGAAATAAGTTAACCATGTTCAATGGTTAATAATAAATTTTATTTTTGTGAGTCAGCTTGAAAGGTTAGGGCATATGACTACTTTCACAAAAGATTCGTAAGAGACTAAAGGTGCAATGGCCGGGCTCAGAACAATATTGAAGAAAAAATTTATCTAATCAATGATATGTCTGAATTTATTAGAGTAGATAGAACAAAAGTTAATGCAATTCACTGACATCATAGACTTGGGCAAATGAGTGAGATGATATGAAGTCCATAAATTATGAAAATAAGCTCCATAGTTTAAATTCTATATATTTTGTTTCTTATGAAGATTTTGATTATGAAAAAAAAATGTTACTTTCTCTAATTGTTGGTAAAAGTTGAAATCTAATAATTAGAGTTAGTATGTATTGATATAAGAGGTTCCTATTCCAATTTAGCATTTTGCTGGTTCTTAATATATATTTTATCACATTCTTAGAAGATCACACCAAGAAGGTATGAGTATACTTCTTGAAACATAAATCTGATGAATTTATTTTGTTTAAAAAGTAGAAAGTCAAGGATGATCATAAGACATGTTTAAGTTGAAGTTTCTCAAATCAGATAATAGTGATGAATATTTTGTTCAGAGGTTCAAAAGTTATTGTGCTTTAGAAAGAACTAAGCATCTGTTCATAGTTCCAAATACAACATAATAAAATAGTGTCGCTCAGTGTATGAATAAAGCTATCATAGAACACACTATGAGTATGAGGTTGCATACAAGCTTGCTAAAACATATATGGGTACAAATAGTGGACACTACAATTTATCTATTAAATGTTTGCTGATTAATGATTTCGAATAAAGGCTTACCTGAAGAATCTTGAGTTGGAAAGAGGTAAGTCTATCTAACCTGAAAGTATTTAGTTGTTCATCTTTATGTTTATATTGATGCCTGATCCAAGAGTAAGCTTTATTCATAGTCTATCATTTATTTCAAAATCTATCAAGTGCACATTTATTAGATATTTCTTTGATGAAATGGATGCAAATTATAGGACTACTAGAATAAAACATTCACTAGGAGCAGGGATATAACTTTCATTGAAAAAGAGATGTATAAGGACAAAAATAAAACTCAAGATTGTCCACTAGTTACTTATGAATGCCCCTCCGAACATGTTGATATAGAAAACAGTAATGATTAAGATGATAGAGAAAAAAGATGTGCTCAATTTGATGAAGCATAAGAAGTTAATCAGACATAAAATACTGAAGTTTGGAAGTCCAATAGAATCGCATGACTGACACAGAAGTGTTCTTCTTCATTATATTATTTATTAATAAATGATAGTGGTGACAAAGAATGCTATGATGAAGCCTTTCAACCTAATTAATAAAAGGAGTGGAAATTTATCATTGATGATGAGATGCAATTACTGATGTCAAATTAGGCATAAAAATTGGCATAACTATGAGATGGTAAAATGACACTAAGTAATAAGCAGGTTTATTGGCTGAGAGAAGAGTTAGTGGTAGCAAACGTTACATGGTGAGGCCTATCATGAAGGGACTTCAACAAAAGAAAGTAGTTAACTAGTCTAAGATATTTTCTTAAATAGTGAATATTACAACTATCAGAGTTGTATTGAACTTAGTAGAAGTGGATGTCGCTGCCGGACTCGTCGCTAATTCCCTATCGTTATCGTCATTGTCGAGGAGTCAACATTCTATTTATCCTTTACATTGTCATAGTCTCCAAATAACGTCTTCTCTCAGATCATATGAATGACCTAAAGATATTAAGAAATTTGAAGGAGGTGAAAGAAAGGGAAAATGAGATAGGAAATTTGAGAAAAGAAAAGTATATGAGAATTCATTACGATAAACAATGTAGAGAGAACTCTGGAGTGTTTGACTCCTGAGATACTCGTACAAAGAAATTCACATGAATATTCCGTAACCAGAGACTTAGATATGATATCTATTCCGAGTTCACTATTTTTCTATATGAAAAAGCTCTCATAGTTAATTACATCTTAAACGATTAAAATCGTCTAAGAAAATTCCCGATTAACGTTAAACATTTGTTCTCAAAGAAATTTTAGTTTCAAGATTAAGGAAAAAAACGTCAATATTCAATCTTAAGGGTAATATGTTTCTAAGTGTCATGTACTACCCTAAAGGTTCAACTTTATTTTGTTTTGTCGTTGTTGCTTTGTGTTGTTTTTATCGTTTTGATGTCATTTTTTTATTATTTTTAGATTCACCATCCAAGCTTCAAAATATTGTTCATGCAATACAAAGTTAGCATATCCTAATAACATGAAAAGTAAATCTAAAACGGAGCTTTCCTTGTGTCTTCAGTAATACTGCAAAACATGTTATCAATAAATTATATAATTATACCTAATTAACCTTCTTAAGTCTTGGAGGATTACTGATTATAAGTAAGGCTTTTGGAGGTTAATTAGGTCTAATTACGGTTAGACCTAATTAGGGTTTAAGTTTTCTTAAGCCTAATATAAGTAAGGTTTAATGAGGTTAATTAGGTCTAATTAACGTTAGACCTAATTAGGGTTTAAGTTTGCTTAAGCCTAATGTAAGTAAGGTTTAAGGAGGTTAATATTATGGTTGAGCTTAATTAAGACTGAAAAGTTTAAGATGTGTTTAAACCTAATTTAACTAAGGCTTAGGGGTTTATTTTAGGTCTAAAGTGAATTAAACCTAAAGATTAGGATTAGATTAATCCTAATAATGATTTAAAGTGAAGGATGAAATTTGAGGAAATTTTTAGGAATAAAATGTAAATCTTAAAATTTACAATTTTGCATTACATGTTTAAATTGTCATTTCAGATTTTTCAAAGGCTAGAAATTATCATTTTAGAGTTTAAATTCATTACCCTAAACTTTCTAACCAATTTTCAATTTAATTTCCAATTTTCTAATTTCTTATAATTATTATTTTAAAAATAATTACAAAATGTGGTTGAAAATTGGATATTTGATTTTGGAGAATCTTCCTACCCTTGGAAAAATCAGAGAATATCCCTAAGGATGGAAGGGTCAATCCCTGAAAATTTTGTCAATTTTAGCTTTATAATTATTTTTCAATAATTAAATTACTCCAGAGATTAATTAATTAATTAAAAATTAAGAATAGTGTAATTCTTGATTTTCTTTTTATAATTTTCTCTTGTCTTTGTTGAGTTCAGGGATGTTTTTATTTTATTTTTATGATTTTTTATGTAAAGATATGATCTTTTAAAGTTTATTATGATTTTCTAGAATTAATTAATTCAAAAAATCCTAATTGCCACTTATCCTATGCGGCGTCATGCAATCATCGGATATGTTGAAGCTCCACGCGACGACATTTAGTTTGCGGGGCTTTCCACGTTGGCACTGAGCTATCCCGTGGTTCAGTCTGTTGTGTATGGATGGATTAGTGGTCCGCCTCAATTCAAGCCGTGCATTTCCAATACACGGAAATGGATGGCATTGGTTCATGCTCCCCGTAGAATAATGAACTGAGAACCATTCATGTTTAAGGCAAAAGATCTCCCTAGATCTTACACCAAATTTCAGAATTTTTGTTCCTAAAGCTTAATCGAAGAAAAACAAACACATCAATATGGTTATGTAGCTATGGTTGATGGTTTTCTTCGCAATGTTCCAAATTTGAGCACATTTTTAGAATTTAGGGCACATATCTGGTCTCAAGAGGTGATGCCTCAATTGAGCTTGATGGAAATGATAGTCTGGTCCTTGCGAAGCTCCTCCTTAGCTCAATTTCTAGTGAAATCAAGATAGGATGTATCCTTGCTGAAGTAGTGTCACAGTTTCATCTTGGAATAGGTTAGAGCTTGCGGGAAGAGCCAATTTGGATTGAGAACTTCCTCATGAGGCTCAGGGAAGCTTTTAGGATGGTTGAATTGGAGTTTTAGGGAAGTTTATGTCAAACCGAAAAGATGATCTGGTTTTCAGGTATAAAATTGGGGCTTTGTGATGAGTTACAGAAGCTGAAAATATAGGGGATTGGTTGCTTAGGTTATGGGGAGGATTTTCTCTGTTGAAAGCAACAAGATTTGGGGACTCTATATATGGTTCTCTTCTTATTGGGAGTTTGTCTCTTTAAATAGCCATTAGAGGCGGTAAGGGAGCCTGAAACATATTGGATAAGATTGGTTGTGGTTCAGGGCGGTTCAGGGAACCCAATGAAATTAATTTTCTCCTGAAGATAGTCAGGCTAGAGTTTCCCTATGGTGCGCTCATCATAGTTTCCAATATGGTGAAGAATACTGCTAAATTAAGCCTCTTTCCTTATTGGTTAGGTGGTGAGGTCGATAAGAGACTTAGAATTGAGCTAGTTTGATTAGTTCAACCCAGTCTTAAGGGAAGAGGGTGGATGTCATGTAAGGGGCCATGTATTCCTCCCTCTTGATGGCTTTTGAAAATTAAAAAATTATGGATTTTTAGATACCTTAACATGTCTTCTGGGCTGTGCATGTCATGATAGGTTTTATGGGTCATAGGTGACCCATTAGTAGTGAGCCATGGGTTGGATTTAAGTTTGGCTATCACTCTTGGGCTTAGGTGTCATGTATGGGTTTAGGTGGCCACATGCTTAGGTCATGATTTAGAGTTCAAATTTTGCCTCAATTACATCTTTTAAATTAATTAGTTAAATAATTAATTAAAAAATGAAATTAGGCCATAAAACTATGGGTTGAGCAAGATGATTTAGGGTTGACCAATTGGGTCCCAGGATTGTTCAATTGATCAAGTTTGACAAATTGGGTTCTAGGGTTGACCAAGGTGATGGTTAGGTTGGCCATACGGTAATGTTATGACAATATGGTGCTTGAGTCAATTATAGAGTCAAAGTGGTGATCATAGGGTCAAAAGTTGACTAAGTGGTCAATTGGGTGATCATTAGGTTTAGGCTTGACTGAATGGTCAATGCGGTGATCATAGTGTCCAGGGTTGACCAAATAGTCAATGTGGTTACCATTGGGTCCATGGTTGACCAAATGATCAATGGAATGACCATAAGATCCAAGGTTGATCAAATGGTCAATGAGATGATCATATCAAGGTTTGTCATCATTGATTTGATCATCTCAGAGTGTTACTAGAACTTGGGTTCAAAAGGGACACATTAAGAATTTGGTCTAATTTTTAGGGTTTGAGAATCCTTGATGGTTTAAAGGAGTCAATTTTGGTAGACCTCTTCTCTAAGATGGATCTAATGGTCATGATGATCATTGGATTTGTAAAGGAGTCCCTGAAATTTTGAGTTGATTTGGGTAGTTCAAAATATGTCTTGATTATGATTGTCAGTTTAGATTAGATCCTCACAAATGTGAGGTCAACAATGAAAAATCAGCATCTAGAGCAAATATATGTGAAGACAATCTTCTGATGTGGTGATTTAGAAGAAGAACTGTATATGTGCAACCACAAGGAAATGACATTCCATAAAAAGTAGATATAGTCTATAGACTAAAGAAAATCTTTTATGATTTGAAGATAGCACCAAGATGTATATTTTGTTAGATAACGCACCCTGGCACCATGATAGTTTTTCGTTCTCAGTATTTTCCATGTTAAATACTGATCTTTATATTTTTTGTGTTTTTCATATTTTTTGTGTTTCTATTTGAAGTTTTTTTTTTTTTGGATATCTTGAATCGCTTTCTGCAATTTTATCACTTCTTTCCCCCAATTACCTTGAGTTTCCAATTAGAAAAGTTAGCATAAGGAGTCGGCACTCCTCCCCAAAGATTCAACTAAACAACGGCTTTATTTGATTAAGTTTTTAATTTTGCAAAAACATGTTAAAACTTAGTTTTTTTAAAAAACAAAATTAACATTTCTAAATAGTATGAAGATTGAATTTAAAAAAAAAAAAAAAACTCAAAAAACCAAACTAGTACTAAATAAATAAATAACTTTGTAGCTAGAACATAAAGTATTTTCGAAGTTTTGTCAAATGAGGCTTAATTGAAATGAGACTTAGTATCAACTGTACCATTAAAATTGGATAGTTGATTTGAAGATTCCAGAGTAAAATGTGTAACAACCACCCACACTTACTTGGTTTAGACTAGTCAAACCAAATTGATCCAAAGCAATCTTTTCAATTGTATCCCATGAGAGTTTAAGGTTTCCAACTTAGAGAACAAATCAACATCGTGCCCTACGTACGTGCCATGAGAGCACAAGGATTAAGAGTTTTTGGTCCAATGGTCGACTACCTTGACTTTGATTTTGATGAATTCAATGAAATAGAAGCTGATGCAGACAAAAGAAAATACTTTTGATATATCATTTTGTTTCTTTTTATAATATCATCATCTTCTTCTTCGACATGTTTTTATGAAGCGAAATCCTTGCCCAAAAACATGAATTATCTATTTTCGTGTTCTTTTTTTATGATTGAAAAGTTAAGGATCTTTGAGAGAGAAAATATGATAAATCAATTGCGTTTAACCCTATATTATTTTTTCTTTGATATGCGTATGTATTTAGGGCCGTCAAATAAGCTCGTTGTTCGCAAATAACTCATGTTCGTCTTGTTAAGTGGCCCGTATCAGATTCATTTTTTTGAGCTTGATTTATAAAGGAGTCGAACATGAACAAAAATTTGTGTTCATATTTGGTAATTAAATAATAATATTTATTTATATTTATTTTTATATTGTATTTTGAAAAATGCTAAATCTATTATTTTAAAAAAATATTTATGTGATATAAATACTAATAGTATAATTTTAGGTGTTAAATATGTAAATACAATGGAGTTGGCTTGTATATGTGTCTATAATCCTAAAATCCTATCCTGATTGAGCCAGCGCATCACATTTAGATATTATATATGTGAAATTTTATAAGAAACAACTATATTTATTTAATTAAATGCCCCTATAAAATCTCGCCCTTCAAATATCCTACCCAACCTCACAAAAAAATTATTAGGTGCATATTCCGCATGCATGCCACTTCAGTACAACATGGTTGTATTGATTGTATTTTTGAGTTGGTTGTATTGGTTGTATTTTTGAATACAACCATGTTGTACTGAAGTTCACATGCATACATATCTGAACCTAATATTTCCTCCCGCTGCACGACTTTTAATCTAACATCCGGAGTATGAAAGTTATTGTTGATGTTTAAATCAATCAAGACGACGAAAAGTGCAAAATTTCCATGGTGCACACGATGGCAGATGATGTACATTGGGCTTAATAAAAAATTAAATGAGCTTTTTGATTAACCAAATTTAAATTTTAGTTTTTTTTTAGTTGAAGGAGACTTAGGCTCCCTACGCGTTTCATCAAAAAAGAATAAATAAATTATATTTTGTACATGATAGATGTATTATTGAATTTTTTCTATATTAGCTATCATTTTCCTATGAGTCCTCCAAAATCATAATTTTCAAATTTTATAACATTGATTTATAGCTTCCCTAATTTTATGATTTTTAAAGTTATATTTTGATTTGTCATTATAATAGTTTAGTGTTCGGCCAAATGAGGAGGTGGGATATATAGCCAGGTTATTTTCCAATTCTTATATATTTATATGTCTAACACTTAAATTTTATTTTTTACATTTATACCACGCAAATCTTATATATCACATAGAAAGTATCACTATTTTAATCTCTTAGAATGTAAAATACACAATTCCATGTATATTAGATGGCATATATTAAAGTTCCAATATTAGATATGTAAATACATAAGAATTAAGTGGTATGTATGTCAGTATTCATGGAAACAAAATAATGAATGAATTCCACTCCAATAAGTTGAATGATGGTTAATAGCATGTTTTTTATTTTCATGACATGTTTAAAAAGGTCCATAAATATATATTTACCATCATTAGTTATACCCCAATCAGGATTGTGAACGATCCGATTTCGAGCTGAGTTGAGGTCAACTTGAAATCGGTTCGTTAGATTTAGTGCGGCTCAAAATCAGCTCGTGACTCATTAAATTTGATTTCCAGTCGAGTAGGATTGAAATTGAACCGAGCTCGATCTGACTCGTAAACAAAATGAGCTGACTTAAATTGAGAAATTAAATCTTATCATATCATAGAGAAATTATATCTCAATCATCTCATGTGTGATTCTAGATATTATATCTTTATAAATTATCATCTCATGGCAAAGACACATGGGTACAAATCGTATGATTCTAGATATTATATCTTTAATCTTTCTTTATATTACTGTCAAAATTAATAATTTAATTATTGAAAATTAAATATCAGCATTAAAAAAGGATATATATGAAATATCTTGAAGAACGCCTTCGAAGTTTTTCTTTTTTTTTATTTTATATTATTATTATTATTATTTCTTCTAAATCGATTCCTCCATTGAACTTTCTACCGAATGCCTAGAAGAAAATCTTTTTTATTATTTATTTTTTTCAAGTTAGTAAAAAAATAAATTTATTTGAAAATTTACATACATATAGGGCTGTCAAAACAGCTCGCTCTTCGCAAACAGCTCGTGTTCGACTCGTGTAGAAGCTCGTATTCGACTCGTTCGCTAAGTTAAAAAACCTTAACGAGCCGAACACAAATAAAGATTTGTTCATTAGTGTTCGGCCCGTTTTGGCTCGAAAAAGTATTCATCAATTATATATATATGTTTTATAATAACAAAATTTGTAAAGTGGCCAGATGCTAATTTAAAATTTACTCAATTATTTATTTATTTAAATTTGTAAATCATTTATTACTGATTTTATATGAAAAACTATGCACTCATTCTAATATTTAGCTTATCTATTAACTCATTTAAACACTCGTTCAATTAATATGAACAATTCAAATTTAATCTAATTAAAATTATTTTAAAAAATAAACAACCCAACAATGAAGTTACATGTGAAAGTTTACTTGAGGTAGAGTCGAGTATGAACGACTTGTAATAAAATCAAGTCGAGTCTGATCCATAAAATACCCAACTTGACTGAGCTTGACTATAACTCTATTGATGGCAAAAACTTGATGTTTGCAAATACTTAAACTTAGTGACACATCATGTCTTCGAATATTTATATTAACAAATGAAATAAAACAATTGTTATATTAGAAATTCTTCTTAGGCAAAATTTCTATTATTACAACTTTTATCTTAGCACCAATTACATTAGCATATTAGTTATCTTTTGTCAACTTTCTCTAATAATTAGTTGTATATATTCGATACTTAAATATATAATACATTTTAAGGACATGAGGGGTTTTATGAGGTGGAGAGAAACGGTAAAGCTTATGAATTAGGTGAATAAGAGTTGAATAAAGTGAGTTTACAATTAGCTAGATGAAGTTAGGGTGGAGAAAATCATAGGCTCGGTTAGAAGAGAGAAAGAGGAAGATAAATCAGAAAATGGAGCTTAGAGCAAAAATAATCAATTTATTAAGCTTTTGTGATCAGTTGTAAGATCTAGTAACAAATCTTATTGCAAATGCTTAGGTATATATTAATGGTGGAAAAAATCACGGGCTCATCATAAGAGAAAAAGAGAAAAAAAAAATAAAATAGAAATGGGGTTTATAGCATGGAAAATCATTTTATTAGGTTTATCGTTTGTAACATCCAATTGCAAATCTAGTTGCAAACACTTTCATTTCTTATAATACTCCTAGAGGATGACTAGTGTAAATTGGAATCATATCACCACTTTAATAATTTTTTTCTCTCAAAAGGTTTGTGTATATTCCTAGGACATTAATTAAATGAGGAAGAAAGCATATTATTTTGAAGCTTCATTTACAAATGTGATCGAAATAAGTTATAACTTCTCTATAGGTGATAATTCTTTAGACCTAAGATAGGTATGAGTCCTAGCCTTGCCACTTGAAAATTTTCATATGACTAAAGCAATGATCAGAGATATTTCATCAACTAGTTATCTTTAAATCTAAGAAAAATGTTTGTACACCTAAATATCATTTATAATAAGTACTAGTTTACAAGTTCCATCTTGGTAGGCCAAGTTCAAGGTTAATCATTTAAAGCACAAATAATCAATTTATTAAGCTTTTGCGATCGGTTGTAAAATCTAGTTACAAATATTGTTCCAAAGGCTTACATATTTTATATTAAAGGTGGAAGAAATTATAGGCTCATTCATAAGAGAAAAAGAAAAGAAAAAATAGAAATTGGGTTTAGAGTATGGAAAATCAATTTATTAAGTTTATCATTTGTAACATCCAATCACAAATCTAGTTGCAAACATTTAGATTTCTTATAATAGTTCTAGGGAGATGACTAGTGTACATTGGAATTATATCACCTCTTTACTCATTTTTATCTATCAAAAGGTTTGTGTATATTGAAGGCTCTAAATTACTTAGATTTCCACGGACACAAATTAAATGAGGAACAAAGCATATTATTTTGAAGGTTCATTTACAAATGTGATCGAAATAGGCTTTAACCTCTCTGTAGTTCATAATTCTTTGGACCTAAGGTAGGTGAGAGTCCTAGCCTTGTTACTTGAAAATTTCATATGACTAAGGGAATGATTAGAGATTTTTCATCAACTAATTATCTTCAAATCTAGGATAGGTGTGTGTACACCCAAATATCACTTAAAATATGTACAAGTTAACAAGTTCCATCTAAGTAGCCCAACTTCAAGATTAATCTTTTGAGCCAAATAGACTAACCTTTATGATGTTACTACGAATATAGCTAATTATCTTCACGTTTAAGCAAAACACAACATATTCAAGAAAACTTTTCTTAAGGATTGATCAACTAGACATAATCACCTAAGTGTTCAAATCACCTATTAATAGCCAATAACTTGTGAAAGATTGGCTAGTCAAAATAAAATCATCTCAAGGATTCACATAGATTCATCCAAAAGTTAGAAATTAAAATATGATCTCCATATATTTTTTAAATATATGTTAAAAATTTATCTATGTATATATATCTTTAACACTTATTAAACTTTGTTATATAGTGCATACTTGTTTTGCGTAAGTATAACCATTCATGTAACACTATGCCTTGACTCGAGCCTATAAATTTGAGGTCAAATTGTGAGTATGAAGCATTCAGTGTTTTTTCATGTATTATACTTTCTTACAACCTAATAAAATCTTAGAACATTTTACTTTAGATTCACCATCTTTTTAATTTTATCTTATTTTCTAGCAATTCTTCTTCGCAATGTTCTGGTGTCCACAATAAACAATTTTTGATAAAAAAGTATAAAATTGAATTTTTTTACATAGATCTTTTCTCATATCATAAAGTCTTTTTTGAGCATACAAGTGACTATTGAAGAGAATGATTGGCTTAATTAAAAATAAGAGGCTATGAGTGTAGAAATATGGTTGGGAATGCCAGAAAGAAGTGGCCATCTTAGAGACTATCACGAGTTATTTCACTTAGTGGCCATATTTTCTAAACCTTATATGGGTTATTTCAATATACCCAAAGGCTTTGTCAGCCTATTTATGAGTATTATATTAAAGAGAGTAATATTATAATCATGAAGCATGTCTAACAAGCCTTTCTTGTTCTTTGACATGAGTCAACCAATTTAGGGTAAATTTGAGAAGATTTATTTTGATCCACTTTAGTGGATGAGCAAATCCTAGAAAAAAAAATTCATATTAGGAGGCTAACAGTGTTTCTTCAATATTGTTAAGAGTAGGTTGGTGATTGAGTTTTTTGCCCCATTGAAGTCATCAAATTAGGATAATGATTGTATCTTCGAGGAAGCATTGATATATATTTGAGCAAAAAGTTAGCCGGTAATGGGTAATAATTATCATTGAGTACTCATACCAATTAACTTTCACGAGTGCACTTAATATTAATTTGGATTTCAGTCGTTACAGTTCAAAAGATAATCATAATTTTCTTTGACTATTGTTATAAAAGTAAAAATTTCATATGAACCATAATTATTATCAATATTGTCTTTAGGAATACTTTGAAAACAAGTTAAGTAGAAGATGAAAATTAACTTGAGCATGTATTTATATTCGTAATTAAGTTTATCTTAAGTTTTACAAGTCCCTTTTCTAGTAAGCACCTTGTTCATTAACATTAAATATTTGTGGGGAATTTTTTTAATTATATTTTCTTATCAAGAGATTGAGAAGTGCATGGGAATAAAAACTAGTTCCACAATTATTTAAAAAAAAAAACCCCATTATTTATTTTTGTATTGAACTAAATCCTTTCACCCCCATTGTAGATGATAAGATTCTCATGATTTAAGGCTTCATAATATGATCGACTAATTCAACATATTTTCAAGTTGAAAGGTTCCCATATTACCTCTTAGCTCATAGACCTTTGATATATAACACTTCATAATCTACAAATATAATATATGAATATCTTATATAAAAGGGATAATTACATACATAACTCCCAAAACATTGATATTTACAAATTAACCATCAAAGTGATCTTTTGACCTACCAAACCAATGTATCTAAAATTCATATAACTCCAATGAAGGGGAGTTCCAGATCGTCCATCTTTATCATAAAAAACCTTCCCACTTCAAAAATATTTAATCATACAAAACTCTCTTACATAACTTACCGTATTAACATGGTTGAACCAGAGTTGTCGCAATCAAAATTAAACTTTTTCCCCAATTTGTTATCCTTACTTATTCTATCACCAGCATTTTGAGAAAAATAAAAATAAAAAAGTTGAAATGAAATCTTATCCCACTCCATAAGAAGTGCACTTTCTCATCAATGTCTAGTGTAAAGCCATATAAGTGGAGATCCAACTGAATAATTAATGCCGCTCACTTTGGCTAGTGGAAGAATTGATAAGAAAATGTGAATAAAGCTATAATTGAACTTGAATATAGTTGAGTGTAAGGCCTCTCGAGGTGTTTTAGAGAATTTTCTCTACAATTAAGAGAGTCATACTTGAAGCACGCTTTTATTTCTTAATATGGGTAACAAATGCACTCAATGAACAACTCGAACTTAGCTCGATTAATACTCGATCATGTTCGTTTGAATAAGTTGATAAACAAGCTTGAATAATTTTTAAAAGCTTGAACGTTAAATGAACTATACATAAACAAAGCCAAACTTGCTTATTTATGTTCACGAACAAACTCTTTGTTATTCACTGAATACATTGTTAAATACTCGTTATTTATCTCGATGATCGTGTCATATATGATATATTATTTAAATAAACTTTAATTAAGTTGAATATTAACTCTTTTTGTTGATAGTTTAATGATAGGTCGTATCATATATGATATATAACTACTCCTATAATAAGTTTATGTAGATTTTAAAGTTATCATTTTTAATTCTTTGTTAGGATTTACGTCAAATCATGCTTAAATGCTACACAAATAATCCATAAGGGGTTTTTAGCAAAGTGGAGGAGAAATGAGATTTAAAATATCTTACTGTTTAGAGTTTTTAATCAATAAATTAATAGCTACGATCAAATTTATAAAATTATTTATTAATTTTTTTTTATGAAAATCTACATACTCATTTAAATATTCGTTCCCTTCTTATAAATAAATCAAGTATAAATTAAATTCACTAAAAATTTTAAATAAAACATGCTTGATTGCAGCACTACGTAAGGATAACACTACGCGTGCGAGCAGAACAATTTGAGATGCACGCGTGTGCAAAAAGCATTTATATGCGGCCTTCTTTTTTTTTCTTCGTGCTCATTTGCCATTTTTGAGAAATATTACGAGTCGGCGTCACATGTGAGGCGTTCTCGAAGTTTCCGCAGCGGGCGTTAATAAATTCGTGCAAAAAGTAATGATGGCCGAAAAAGTAATGGTCTTAAAAAATCTGACTTTATGTCGTGATCGTGAATTGAGAATAGATGTCTTAATTAACTGAGAATAAATTGTGAGCTTTTGTTTCGGAGACTTTTGTTCGTCTTAATCATTAATGGCGGACAGGTGTCGTTATATAAATATTACTTTTTTCTTTTGTGGAAAAATTACAAACTGCCATCGTGTTTAAATTTGACTTTTGTTTTGTTGGCAGAGGACAACTTTTTTAGTATAAAAAAATCCGAATTCATCTTTTTAGTATAATTTCTGTATATGATAAAATGAACGACAATATTATGAAAATTAAATAATTAGATGATGATTGAAGGAATCATTGCTAGTTTTTTACATAATTTGCATGAAATTAATGTGCGTTCTGTAAAGCACATGCACCGAACGAAACAAAATTTATAGTTAGATTATTAGGGCTGTCAAAACGGTTCATTGTTCGCGAACATGCCGTGTTCGAGCTCGTTAGAAGCTTCGTTTTTAGCTCGTTCGCTAAGTTAACAAGTCTTAACGAGCCGAACACGAATAAAGATTTGTTCGTTCATGTTCGGCTCGTTTTGGCTCGAAATACTACTCCTCAATTATAAAAGTGTGTGTGTGCGCATGTGCGCGTGCACGTGCGTGTACGTGTATTAATGAGTAGTATTTTTTAAAAAAATTAAAATATTTATAATCAATAAAAAATATTAATTAAGTAAATATAAAAAAAATATTAAATTAATTTCAAATGATGTTTTAATATAAATTATAATTCTTAAATCTTGCCTCAACTCTTTAACATCTAATGGTTACGTGATTAGGATTGTCAAAACGATTCTTTGTTCGTGAACAGCTCGTGTTCGGCTCGTTTGCTAAACGAGCCGAACACGAACACACTTTTTGGGCTCGAAATATAAACGAGCCAAACACGAACTGAGCCTTGGCTCGCTCGTGTTCGGCTCGTTTACACCCCTATAGATTGTTATAAAAATTCAGGGCGAGAAACAATAATCGACACAAAACCAGAAAAACACGGAGATTTAACGAGGTTCGGCAAAGAATTGCCTACGTCCTCGGGAGCGAGCCAGCGAATTTCACTATTTCAGAGGAGTTACAATAGTTCGGTTCACATACCCATAGGATTACACATCTATTTATAGATAAAACCCAAGGAAAAATTACTAACTCGCCCTCGCACCCCTCAACCCACTAAACATGAAGAGACGGACCTCTTCACCAAGAAAACTCCAACTCATTAGATATGAGCCATACCTAACAATTCTCCACCTCGCGAATATCCAAAGACCTTAAGAGAAATACTTCACCCGTATACGTGCCTACCAAACAAATCTCCACCTAAGAAATATTCAACTTCTTAGAGAAATATATCTAACAATCTCCACTTTTGTGAATATCTAAGCCCTTAGGAGAAAATCTCCACTTTGCGAATATCCATCCCTTTAGGAGAAATAGATCGCGAGTTTCTTACACTAAAGTGAGTTCGAGCAACCAAACCATCTAACCTCGGCTTGGTCAACCGTGCCATCTAAGACCCAAAGCACATTCCTCGTTCGCACCGATCACTCGCCAATCGTCGTTTCCACGAGCCACGAACCCCTTCGCACCTGTTTGAGGAATACCTCCACGAAACTCCTGTTCGCGAAATAATCGTGTCTGCTCGCCACCCGCACTCTGCCGAACTCCACCTGTCGCAACTCCTCCAGCGACGAACTTGCGAACTGTGCTTTACCTTGCGATTCACTTATCGCGATTCACCTGTTGCAACATCACCTGCAACAAACCTGCGAACTCCGCTAGTCGCAGATACTCGCCGAACCGCAGCCCTAAATTCAAACTGTTTTGCCTGTTCGTTTTCGCGAGTCTTGAATCCTTCGATAAAATTGATTTTCATTAGAAAATTTTCAAACGAGTATAATGTATGAAATCAATAAATTATTATGACATATTAATTTCACATTGAACTTAATTATTATAGATTAATGCTAATAAAATTGAAACTAGAATATTTTACTTCAATTTTTTAAAAAAGATAATTGACAGTAATCTTGGGAATTTGGGATTCATTATAACCCTATCACCTTGCTAGGAGTAAGGAGGCATTTATAACCTCAACCGATAGCTCAAAAAATCCTAACGAATTATAGTGTTTGTGTTATCTCATTTTGACCCTTTTAAAAAATTCTATCTTGAACTCTATATCTGCTATATGTATACATGTATTCTCTGCTCTTTGAGATGAATTTAATGTTGAATATTTCCCTTGTCTGGTCTCTTCTCTCTTATTCTTAAAGTTACCCCCTACAATGTTGCACTGTTATTTGCAATTTCCATTCATGTAAGGTTGATTTCATGGTATCAAAGAATTACTTTAACTATCTATGATGGTCTAGCCTCACTCGAAAGAGGAATACTCAATTCATCATTCTCTAAAGTTTCTCATGTCCAACATCATTGTGGTTAAAACCTCCTTGTCCATATTTAGTTATCCTATATGAAAATCTAAGATTCTGAAATTCTTTCAGGACAATGGGCTTGCTAGTTTCATATATGGATCCATCATTAAACTTGCCAAGAGCACAACAAACAATATTGGAATAGCATTTCTCAGCCCAACTTACAACACCTGTATGTCGATAAATCAAAATTTTGCTACAGCCATCCTCTCAACCATATCAAGTACAATCCAGTCATATATGATCAACCACAAAAGCTGCTACGAGATATGGGAGACTTGGAAAATTCCTTCAAACCATGAATAGATCATGAGTGATTCAAAAAGAAAAAAAAGAATTACTTACGGCTTCTATGAGAAATCAAACCATGATACAAAATCTCACTCAAATAAAAGCATTGATAGATATAACTTAATCAGGATCATCCATAGAGGATATCATCCTCTACACTCTCAAAGGTATCCCTCCTACATATTATGCTTTCAAAATGATAATCAAAACTTCTCGTACACCTCTTAGTCTTGAGGGTTTATAGTCTCTACTCAATAGTGAGGAGATTGATATATCGAATGATAATTTGACTAATATACAGGAAACAAACAAGTATATGACTCATTTTTCAAAGAGGAAGAGGCAGAAACAACAAAGAGGAAGGGGCTGCACCAATACTTCTTTCAAGCGTACAGAAAAATCAACACGGAAGCAGCCCAAAAACACCAACTCAATGACTTGCCAATTTTGCAATTAGCATGGCCGCATTGCTCCTAAATGCTGGCTTCATCTGAATCTCAACTATCAGTAGGGGTGTAAACGAGTCGAACACGAGCGAGCCAAGGCTCAGTTCGTGTTCGGCTGGTTTATATTTTGAGCACAAAAAGTGTGTTCGTGTTCGGCTCGTTTGCTTAACGAGCCGAACACAAGCTGTTCACGAACAAAAAGTCATTTTGACAATCATAATCACGTAACCATAAGATGTTAAAGATTGAGGCAAGATTTAAGAATTATAGTTTATATTAAAACATCATTTAAATCTACTTTAATACTTTTTCTTATATTTACTTAATTAATAATTTTAATTGATTATAAATCTTTTAAATTTTTTAAAAATACTACTCATTAATATTACATACATACATATATACATACATACATACATATATTTTTTTTAGGGAAAATAGTACTTATGGCTCCATACGTGTTAATATCAAAAAGTTGAGTACAAAATTGGGGGTTGGTGGATCCCCACTACAAAAACACCAAAAAATACAAAATACGCACCCCTAGGGGTTCCACCAACCAGAGTACAACACACACAAGAAAATCTCCAAAAAAATACAGGTATAAAAATACCAGTATACAAAAAGAGAGAATCCAAAAGAAGCACAAAATAAAAGCAGAAAAGATCTCTAACCGTCTTCAAGCTATCCACATCAACACCAAAAGGAGTGAAAGAGGTAGACATCCAAAAGCTGTTGCACGAGACAATCCTCAGCACAAAAGAAGTGATAACCTGCAACAAAGTTGCACAAGTAAAGCAGACAAAAGAGAAAAAACCCCAAATAATCTGGAGGTCCTGGAGCAAAAAGTATGGCAATTTGAAATGAACAGTAATTAAGAATGAAACAGAAGACATCAAAAACAGCAGATAAAGGGTAGGGCAAGCAGCAGTGCAAGCTTCCATGCTCCACCAGGATGTTATGTAACAGAGAGATGATCCCCTACAGCAGAAAAGGAAGACCAAATAGAAAACCCCCTCACAGGAAGCCTGCAAAGTAAACATTAAATCCACAAAGTAAAATCCCATAAGAGACCATTTCCTCCAATCTAGAAAGCAGTATGAAGGGAACACAAAATTAGCAGCTGGAACATATGCCAAAAGGCAAGACCCCAGAAGAGAGAATGGCTTAAAACCAATAAGCGAACAAGCATTAACATAGAACCAAAATGCAATAAAAAAGAGAAATTAAATTATGATATATATATATATATATATATATATATATATATATAATTGAGGAATAGTATTTCGAGCCAAAACGAGTTGAGCACGGACGAACAAATCTTTGTTCGTAGGCTTGTTAACTTAGCAAACGAGCCAAACACGAGCTTCTTAACGAGCCAAACATGAGCTGTTCGCGAACAGCTGTTTTGACAGCCCTAATTTTCAACCCAATAAAACTATTGATCACACAATAATCATAGCAACATCTTCCTTGGACCAGGATTGGTATTTAGACGCTAGATTTATGAATCATTTGACAACAAATTTGAAGGAACTCCAGTAACTTGAACCGTATCAAAACCATGATTATGTGCTTTTGAATAATGTTATATCAATTTCCATCCTAAATTTTGTTCAAGGCTTACTTAATTCTCACACCTACTCAAAGCTCATACTATACAAAATTTTGCACACTCTACATATAACACACAACATCATTTCTATTTCTTTATTAGTTTCCAATAATAACTACATCATTCATTTTTTCTCTTATGGCTATCAAATAAAAGAATGAATAACACATCAAAATCTATTGCATGGGCCCTACTGTAACGGGTTATATCACATTCCTCTCCCCAAGTAGTCCTTGTTATCAACCACCACAACTGTTGAAGTTTGGTATAAACATTTGGTCCATGCATAAAACTGCACCCTCATCCTTTTTTTGAAACAATATCCATTCTATGTATCCTTAGGAAAGACTCTTTCTACAATTCATGTACTACAACTAAACACCATAGACTAAGGTTCTCTCCTCAAGAAATCACTACAATAAATTATTGTAACTCATTAATTCTGACATTTGGGGGCCTTCCCTAAACATCTCTAATCAAGGATATTAGTTTTACATTATTTTTACAAACTGATGCAACTTGATATACACGGTTCTTCCCATGATTCAAAAATTTAAAACTCTAGCACAATTTATAAAGTTCTAATAGCTTATTAAAAATAATTTAATACTAACATTAAATGTTTAAGATTTGATGGAGGTGAGGAATATATAAATGACCAATTAACTGCATTCTTCATTTCTCAAGGAATTATACTTTAGTCTTCAACAAATTCTGCATCCACAAATTCCTCATCATAGCCACCACCATTTCCCTATGTCATTTTCCATCAATACAATAAACAATAAGCTCATGTACCCCAATCTACTCCACCTCCCACTACAATGCTCCGAATTCCTCTATTCAGAATAATAAAACATCCTATCCTTTCCTACCACTAGTTACTATAAATGCTCGCACTGCTATGCCATCCTACCATATGATCACATGATGAAAAATCGACTTTCTTTAGTCAAAATAAATGTTTAATCTCCTCCGTTCATTAGTGAAGATCAACCACAAACATTCAAAGAGGCCACCCAACATGTTCGATGGAGACAAGTAATGCAAGAGTATTTTCAAACCTTACAAAGACAAGACACATGGATATTAGTTCCTCCTCCACCCAATTAATCTATCCTTGAAATGAAATGGACGTTCAAAATCAAATTTCATGCATAGGAGACTATTGCATGTTATAAGGCTTGAATGATAGCCAAGGGATACCTGCAGGAATATGGCCTCCATTATACCACATCAAAATCACAAAAGTTTTTCCTAAATATAATATCATAAGAATTTCATTAAGAGATTTTTTATGTCTTATGAATAAGAGAGAGACTTATACACCAATTGTTTTTATTTTTAAACACACCTCAACCTTCTTCTCAGAGGGACTCACCACTTTGAAATTTTCTTTTGGAGTAGACGTTGTATAATTTTTTATATTTCATTTATCACCTCTTTTTTCTAGCCAATTCAACTATTATTTAATTTTTACTTTCTTTAATTCCACTAGGAATTAATATATTTGGTTGGGCATATTTCTTTTAGAATTCTAACTTTCTAATATTCTCTAATTGATAATTCTAACATGTTTTTTAAAGTAAACTTCAAAATATTATAATTCATTCAAAATTCAAGGCTTGATTAAATTGGTTGAGTTTAAAATTAAAGGGCTAAATGTATCTCAGTTTAACAACTAAATTTAACTACACATTTTTAATTTTTCTTTGACTATTTAGGCTTAATGAAGAAATTGCTAAAGTGAACTAATCAGTTTTTAAAATATTAATACCAACCCTCTTTTAATGAATATTTATACTTCTAATGATGATTTTACTAATCTACTCAAATTACTAGGCTTTATGTCATAATTCATTATTATAAAGTACGGTCAACATCATAAATATGTGAATTACTCTCAGATAAGTGTGCATAACTCGTTTTTACCAAATTTATTTTCTATCATATTCATGTGTTATGAAAAGCGAAATAAATCTAGCATGCAATAACAGTGATTCTAAATCAAATAAGATATCATCACAAGAACAACAACACATGTAGATCATTGAGTGTAACAACTAACAATCTAAAATAGAAATATCATTTTACATAAAAAAATATTTGCAAGTAGTTCAAATGTGATATTCTAATCACTAGGAAGGAAAGCTCTAGGAATCTCATCCTACCTAGGAGGCATACAGATCAGCTAGGTTAAGGAGGAATGTTGGGGCGCTTACATCAACTAGATGACCAGCCAGGAATTTCAAATCAGGAAAGAAGTCACCGGGGTTCACATCCAGTCTTGATGTCTAATTGAGGCATAAAGCCATGAGGCATGAAGCTTTGTAGCCTAAGGAGAAAAGTTCTAAGTTATTATCTAAAATAATTTGGTGAATTCAATCTGGTATGAGGAGCGCCCGTGGGTGCATCATAGATTCATGACTAGATACACCATGAAAAATACCATATTTGTAAAATTTTTATCCAGGTGGGATTTTCCTTGCCTACTATCTTTCTTAGCCCCTTTCTTTAATTCTTTTCACCTTTAGCCTAAGTAGGCATCGTCATTCCTATCAAGGTGTTAAGAAAATATTTTCATTTTGGAGATGTCTTCAAATCAATTACTAATTTATAGACCATCCCAATGTCACTTAACAATCCTCAAAACATAATATCGTAAGAATCTTATCAGAAGAATTTTGAAATTAGAAACTTCTTTATATTGAGACTTTTGATTTTTCCTCTCACGTCAAGCTTCTTCTCAGGAGTGTTGGCCCATTTTTTTAGTTTTGAAGACTTTCAAACTTTTTTGTTTTCCTGAGAATTATTGTATATGGTTGAGCTTTTTTTAATATTCTTTTGAATTTTCTATTTTTTTAATATCAATTTTCTTTTGACTTCAAAATTCTTCTGAACACGGATTCCTAGAATTTTAGGATTCATTATTAGTTAAGCTTTCATTGATTTAGTTGAATGAAAAAGTACAAAAAAATCTAAGTAGTCTATGAAACTCTTCACATTTTAATGACACCCATCTACTCATTCTGAGGTGTTCTCATGACCTAGGTGAAAGTATTTTATAGTGAGAGAATCGATCTTCGAGAATTTGTTTGAATCCACCCGTTCATGATCATTTGCAAATATTAAGAAAGACTCACCTTAAGCTCTATATGATATCGTCAGACATTGAAATGTCGGATGGGGTACACACACGACAAATATGCTAGGTAGTCTAACAAATATTATCGGTCGATGAGATGCTCCGACAGGTCGCTGGATAAGTAAAGACCTCTAAGCAATGCTTGACAAGGTATGAGTGTCATTCGAGTCAACCAAGATATTAACAAGGTTGGATACAAGAGGTGGTCTAACCAACAATGGCACGTATTCCTATGGAACTGACTAGAAAGTCCACATGTCTTCAACGGAGTAAGACACAATACTGCATTCTTCAACGGAGTAAGACACAATACTGCAATCAGGAAGCTAAATGCTTGAGATAGCCTGACTATATCCTTTGCCAGATAAGCAAGGACGCTTGGGAGTGAGATGCTATCATCAAGAACTAGCTAAAGAAACAAGATAGTTCAGTTGATTGAGACACATTCAAGCAGTCAAAAAAGTGTATAACACATAAGAGTAAGTAGAAATATTTTCTTTCATTTCATCAAAAATGGTACAAATTGTGCCGGAGAGAATATGATTCTCTATCGATTGTCATCAAAGCTAAACTCTCTCTTATCTTCCTTGAGGGACCTACTATAAGAGGCTTCTTACCCTTTGCTTTATTATGATTATCCTTAAAGGCCAAAGCTTCTGCCGTGTCTCACAGACTGGCCACTTTTTTTGTCAGTACCCCGAAAGTCTTGATCAGAGTTGTCTTCAAAAAGGCAGACATAGGACCTTTAAGACTGAATATGCTCCTCTGTCTGGTTTCTTCTTGCATCTTTTATTCTTGAAGTTACTCCCCACAATGTTATTCTATTATTTGTAATTTCCATTGTTGTATGGTTGATTTCAAGGATAAATTTCTTACTAGTGGAAAAATGTTTTGTCAAGAAATTCAGGGTTAATCTATATTAGAATTAGATTGAAAATTATTGAATCGTTTTAGTAGTACTTTTCATATTCTAACAGTTCTTCATGAGAACTATTTAGGCCCCAATTTCAGAAGACTGTGACTAATTAGACACTTCTATAAACTCTGGGACTAAAACGGCTCCATGTAAATAACCATGAAGTATTTTGGCACTTTACTCATGACATAACATAATCACTTAAAATATGAATTTTAAAATTAAATAGTGGGAATTTATTAACCTGACATAATTGACTTACCTTCATGAAATTTAGAAGAATTAAATTACGTACGTTAGCAAAAATAATAATATGCAATTGATTTACTTCATTTGGCCGACATTTATATTAACACGAAATATAAAAAAAATTAAATATTTTTTACTCTATTTTATAATTTATCAAAATATTAATTAAATTCGATTCGGCTTCAATTATTATAACTAACACTGAACTCATTAGATCAATAATGAGTATTTTAAGAATCATAATCCAAATAATATTTATTATAATCAAACTTAATAGATTAATGTAATTAGTTTGAAATCAGTTCATTGATATTTGGATATTTGTGTTCAAATATGCAACACATTTGTTGGAAATCCGTATAATATTAATCATTATGGTATCAAATATTCAGTCAGCATTAAAATTTTCATGGGCCTGCTTTACATATCACCTTCTACATTTGTCATGGGCCAAAAAGTGAGTACTACGTTTATAGCCCATTAAACCAGGATGACATACATAAAGTTTGTCTTCATTATAGAAAGAACAAGTGAATAACTCCTATTTAATTTTAAGCAATTATTATTTTCATTATAGAAAGAATAAGCAAATAACCCGCATGTAATTTCAAGTTTGCATATCTTAATTTACTGACAAATTATTGAAACAAAATTTATAATAATATTCATTTCATGTCATATTTTGATGGAATATTCTATGAAAGTTTCAACATAGAATCCCAGGCTGACAGATTATTAATAATTTCTTGATCAACTCTTATGTTATAGCTTAAGTTGATAGAATATTCATTGAAAATTACAACAAAAAATCCATCAATAAACCCATCATTGACAGAATTGTCATCACAATTTTTGGTTGGATTTTATCAATTAGTATTATCGATAGATCAATGATAGGGCTGGTAAATTTTATTTAGCTCCACTCATTATAGCCTCTGATTTATGTTGTTGGCACTAATATGTGCAACCTGGTTGTCTAATGTGCTTTTGATGCATGATGAAATAGTTGAAAATAGAATGAACTATCGTAAGGGGGCAGAGTTCACCTTGGACGACGAACTTGTCTTCTCTAGAAATAAAGGATCCCCGATAAGAATTACATATGATTGAGCTTTGTAAGATAAAATATCAAATATTGCCACTTTTTTATATTCAACCCATGATTTTTTATGGTTTCTCATTGTTGCTGGATGGAGTCATCAATTGAAATAACATGGCTACGGTTAAGGCATCTACACCAGATGATAATGACTTAGGTATCATGTAGGTGCTTTTAGAATAAAATACAATATTCAAATCCCATAATTTTTTAATATTTAAAAACTACAAAATTATTATAAGAATATTATTGGAAAATAATAAAAATTTTATATTTTGAAAGAGCAAAAAAATGTATAGAAACTTGTCAAGCCAATATATATATATATATATATATATATATATATATATATATATATATATATATATATATATATATATATATATATATGATAGAGAGAGAGAGAGAGAGAGAGAGAGAGAGAGAGAGAGAATAAATTTATTATCTAATGATTGATAGAAATATTGCACCTAAATAAACAAATGAAATGAAACAAAAGTTCACCTATATCAGGAGAAATATTATTATTAAAATATATATTATTGTAAAGGGAAATTCAACATTCAGTTGGGGCCTAAAAAATGAGAATTGTAAGTGTTGAATTTCTATTTGTTGGTGGGTTCTCACCACTAAAGCAAGTGGAGAATGAAAAAAGATTTGAGTATAAAGAACACTGAGAGAAAGAGAGATGAGTCAGTCTCTCAATATTTCAGGATTCGCCCCTTGTATTACGGTAATATATCTATTATCGTGCAAACATCTTGAATGAATAATTATTCTTATTAAAGTATTATTCCTTCTATTTCATTTTCTATAACACTTCTGTTAAGATTAGTGGAGATCGAGTTTACTGCAACAATTAGAAAGTAATTAATATTACTAATTATGCTTTATTTAGTTTTGTCTGCTCCTCCAGTGTCTTCTCGATTTGTGAACTAAGGAAAGCTTAATTCGCTTAATTTGCTTTCCAAATCCTTCTCGTGTCTTCTTCTCTCTTCGAGGAACTGCGTGACCACATGAAGCTCTCCGTGTTATTTTGTAATGTGTTTCCTTAAATGACTATTTTGGCTTGTTATAAATTGCTAAGCTAAGCCTAATTCCTCTTAAGTAAACTTCCCTAATCCCTCCGTTCCTTTGGCTTGATTCTTTCAGCTGAAGCTTAGGGGAAAATAAAAATTGCAAATGCATTATTTATTTTTCCTGGTTTTCTTCTTCTCACTTGTAGCTTTGAGGCTCCTCTTTGGTGCTTCTCGGTTATAGATGAAAGAGAAGGTGAGCAGAGAGAGAGAATAAGAGAAAAAGAGAGTTTTCTTGTAATCGTCGAGGTAATTGACGGGTGTAATTCTTCATGCTAATAAAACCCTCTGCAACTTTGTGGACATAAACAATTTGCCAAACCACGTACATCTGTGTGTTTCGCTGTGTTTCTGGTTTGCGAATTTTCTCGATCCGGTTTTTCACTTTATTGTCATCGTTGTTTTTTCACAACAACTAATATCAGAGTCGTGATTTGAGGCTGAAAGAAAACGATGGTCGGAGACAAAATAATGGGATTGGGGATCTAGAAGTTTAATGGAACAAATTTTGGTTATTGAATAATGCAGATAGAGGACTACCTCTATGGAAAGAAACCTCACCTGCCGTTACTGGGAAAAAAACCAGAAAAGATGGAAGAGGCAAAATGGAATCTGTTGGATCGACAGGTTACGGGGTTATTCGATTGACCCTGTCAAGATCCTTTGTACACAACATTATCAAGAGAGGACTACTTCAGATCTCATGGCCACTTTATCAGATATGTATGAAAAGCCATCGACGAATAACAATGTGCACTTGATGAAAAAGATTATTGAACTTGAAGATGGCGAAATGTGTGTTTGTCTCACAACATCTGAATGATTTCAATAGCATCACAAATCAATTGTTGTCTGTGGAAATTGCTTTTGACAATAAGATACATGTGCTGATATTGTTGGCTTCATTGCAAAATAGCTGGGAAGTCTTGTGGATGGCAGTTAGCAGCTCTACAGGTAACTATAAAATAAAATATGATGATATTTGTGATTTGATTTTCTTGAGGAGGTGCGCAGGAAAGATTTTGGCGAGACCTCAGATTCAAATTCGGCACTGAATGTTGATTCCAAAGGGAGATCAAATGATAAGAAAGATCAAAATAAAAAGCCTGGTCAGCAAGCAGCCTGCTGGAATTGTGGCAAAACTGGCCACAAAAAAAGGACCTGTAGGAATCCTAAGAAGAAGGATAATGATAGTGCTAATGTTGTAACTGAAGAAATACAGGATGCACTATTGCTGACAGTCACAGTTCTATTGATGACTAGATGCTAGATTCAGGGGCTTCCTTCCATATATCTTCCCATCGGGAATTGATGCAAACTATGGTGTAGGTGAATTTGAGAAGGTATATATGGCTACTGGAAAAGCTCTGAACGTGATGAGCATGGGAGAAATTGATATTACACTACCTAACAAGAGAAAATGGACTTTGGAAAAGGTCAAGCACATTCATGAGTTGAAGAAAAATCTCATTTTTGTTAGGTAGCTCAATGAGGGTGGCCATTCAGTAGTGTTCTCTGATACCGCCTGAAAGGTTACTAAAGGAGCACTAATACTGGCTCGGGGTAAGAAAACTGACACACAATATATGACTGCAAGTTTACTAAACACTGTTGTTACTACAGAGAGCACGACATATCTGTGGCATTGCTGACTTAGTCACATGAGTCAGAGCTAAAAAGAAATCTTGCAAGATGAAAATTTAAGCAAGTGGAAGTTGGCGATGAAGGAGGAGACGGATTCCTTGCCAGGGAATCAGACATGGGAACTGACATAAATTTCACTTGGGAAGAAGACATTACAAAACAAGTAGGTGTATTATGCAGTAAGAGGTATAAGGCTGGACATATTGAAAAAGGCTTTTAGTAGAGGCAAGATATTACCCATGCAGTGGGAGTTATAAGCAGATACATGAGTAACCTAGGAAAGAGTTTGAATGTACAAGGCTATGTTGACATTCATATGACAATTAAGGGCGTTACTCTTGAGAAGCTGAAGTTATGCTCGACTTCAGCTAGTCTTCTGGCATGAAGACTGGGGCTTTGAGTTGCAGGGGTGGAGGATACCACACTTGAGGAAAAGGTCAGCACAACCAGCGGTTGATACAACCAGTGGATGGTGTAGTCAGCGTTCAAGTCTCCAAGTGGGAGAATTGTTGAGACTAGTGCAAATTCGATCCACTGCAACAATTAGAAAGTAATTATTATTGCTAATTACACTTTATTTGGTTCTACCTACCCCTCACGCGACTTTTAGATTTGTGAATTAAGGAAAGCTTAATTCGCTTAATTTGCTTTCCAATTCCTTCTCGTGTCTTTTTCTCTCTCAGCGGAACGAGGGACTGTGGGAAGCTCTTCGTGTTATATTTTAATGAGTTTCCTTAAATGTTTATTTTGGCTTGTTATAAATAGCTAAGCTTAATCCCTCTTAAGAAAAATTCCCTAATCTATCCGCTCCATAGACTTGATTCCTTCGGCTAAACCTTACAGAAAAAATAAAAATAACAAAGGCATTATTTATTTTTCCTGGTTTTCTTCTTCTCGCTTGTAGCTTTGCGGGTCCTCTTTGGTGCTTCTCAGTTATAGAGAGAGAGAGGGGTGAGGAGAGAGAGAGAGAGAGAGAGAGAGAGGAAGAGAAAAAGAGAGTTTTCTTGTAATCGTTGAGGTAATCAATGGGTGTAATTCCTCAAGCTAATAGATTCATTTGCAACTCCGTGGAGGTAGTCAATTTGTTGAACCACGTAAATCTGTGTTCTGCCGTGTTTCTGGTTTGTGAATTTTCTTGATTATGTTTTTCACTTTATTATTGTAGTCATTTTTTCACAACAACTAGAATCAGAGCCGTGGTTTGAGCCTGAAAGAAAACGGTGGCTGAAGACGATGTGATGGCATCGGGGAGAAGTTTAATGACACATATTTTGTTGACTGAAGGATGCAGATAGAGGGCTTCCTCTATAAGAAGGGACTTCAACTGCTGTTACTGGGAAAGAAGCTGGAAATGATGGAAGAGGCAGAATGGACTCTGTTGGATCGACATGTTCTGAGGGTAATTCGATTAACCCTATCAAGATCCTTTGCACACAACATCATCAAGGAGAGGAATTTTACATATCTCATGGTGGCTTTTATCAGGTATGTATGAAAAGTCATCAACGAACAACAATGTGCACTTGATGAAAAATTATTCAACTTGAAGACGGGGGAATGTGTGTTTGTCACTCAGCATCTAAATGATTTCAATGCCACCATAAAGCAATTGTCATATGTGGAAATTGATTTTGACGATGAGATGTGTGCGCTGATATTTTTAGCTTCATTTCCAAATAGATGGGAAGCCATGAGGATGGCAGTTAGCAACTCTGCATGTAAATATAAACTGAAATATGATGATATTCGTGATTGATTTTGGCTGAGGAGGTGCGCAGGAAAGATTATGGCGATATCTCAGGTTCAAGTTCAGCACTGAATGTTGATTCCAGATGAAGATCACAGGACAAGATCTCAAACTGAGAAAGATCAAATCAAAGCCTGGTCAACAAGTAGCCTACTGAAATTGTGGCAAAACTGATGACATAAAAAGGAACTGTAGGAGTCCCAAGAAGAAGGAGAATGATAACTCTAATGTTGTAACTGAAGAAGTACAGGACCCGCTATTGCTGGCAGTTCACAGTTTTATTGATGACTGAGTACTGGATTCAGGGGCGTCCTTTTATACATCTTCCCACATGGAGTTGATGTGAAACTATGTTGCAGGTGACTTTGGGAAGATATATCTGGCTGATGGAAAAGAACTGAACATGGTGGGGATGGAAGACGTTGAAATTGCACTCCTTAACAAGATCAAATGAACTTTTCAAAAGGTCAAACACATTCATGTGTTGAAGAAAAACCTCATTTCTATTGGGCAACTCAATGAGGGTGGTCATTCAGTAGTGTTCTCAGATAGAACCTGGAAGGTTACCAAAGGAGTACTAGTACTGGCTCGAGGTAACAAAACTGACACACTTTATATGATTACAGGTTTGCTCAACATTCTTTCTACTACAATTTTAAAGAGCACGACAGATCCATGACATTGCAAGCTTGGTCACATGCATCAGAGCTATAAAGAAATCTTGCAAGATGAAAATTCAAGCAAGTGGGAGCTGACCATGAAAGAGGAGACAGATTCCCTGCTAGGGAATTAGACTTGAGAGCTGACATAACTTCCACTAGAGAAGATGACATTGCATAACTAGTGGGTGTACAGGGCAAAGACCGAACTTGATGGCAGCAAGAGGCACAAAACTGGACTTTTTAAAAAAGACTTTCAACAGAAGCAGGATATTGCCTATCCACTGAAACAATTAGAAAGTAATTAATATTGCTTTATTTGGTTCTATCTGCTCCTCTCGCATCTTCTAGATTTGTGAATTAAGGAAAGCTTAATTCACTTAATTTGCTTTCCAAATCCTTCACTTATCTTCTTCTCTCTCCACGGAACCGCGTGACTGCCGGAAGCTCTCCGTGTTATTTTTTTAATGTGTTTCCTTAAAATAAGCTAAGACAAATCCCTGTTAAGCAAGATTCCATGATCCCTCGCTCCTTAAACTTGATTCCTTCAGCTGAAGTTTACAGAAAAAAATAAAAATAATAAAGGCATTGTTTATTTTTTCTAGTTTTCTTCTTCTCGGCTGTAGCTTTGCGGGTCCTCTTTGGTGCTTCTCGGTTATAGAGAGAGAGAGAGAGAAGGTGGGGAGAGAGAGAGAGGATGATAAAAAGAGAGTTTTTTTGTAATTGTCGAGGTGATCGACAAGTGTAATTCCTTAAGCTAATAAAATCCTTTGGAACTTTGTGGACCCAGGCAATTTGCTGAATCCCATAAATCTGTGTTCCGCTGTGTTTTTGGTTTGCTAATTTTCTCGATCCAGCTTTTCACTTTACTGTCGTCTTTGTTTTTTTCACAACTTCTACGGGCCAACTCGGCCACGGGATGAGTTGATCATCGTGGGCAAGTTGCTGAGGAGGTTTGCTCGAGTATATATGTTGATTATCATAGACAAGTTATTCGATCGAGTTCCTTGGTTGAATTACATGATTGAATTAATCTAGTTGAGCAATCTAATAGGCTAGGCAAGCATCTAGCTTCATTCATTGAACTCGAATCAAGAGCTTTTGGCTAAACAATAAGAAACGAATATATGTTCTCTACACAATTTTTTTATATGGATCTACTCTCTTTTTTTTTGTTGAGGATAAAACTAGTGTATAGGGCTTCAAATGAACCAAGTAGAGTAGAGCAGGGATGTTTATATAGTATGAGTTGGAGCTGAGTTAGCTCGAGCTCAAAGCATTCAAGCTTGAGCTTGTTTATAAAATTTTAGCTCGAGCTGAGTTGGAGCTCAATCAAGCTTTTGTGTTTAATTTCAAGCTTAGTTCATTTATTATTTTAACTCTTTGGCTTTAGTTTCAGAATCTTTTATTGTCATTATTTTTGTTTATCATTCTAAGTGTTAGAATTTAGTTTAGGTTTATTTCATATTATGATAATACATTTATCATTCCGCGGGTTAAGAAGTAACATTATCGAGCTACATAATTTCTATTAAAAGGACAATTAGAGAGGTAATTAAAATTAATATTATAATGTCATTTCTTTTTTAACCAAATGAGATTTATAGAAAGAAACTAAAGAGTAGTATAATTGCACTATTTTTCTTCTAATCAAATAATTTTTTTTGAGTATATAAACATATTACTTATTTTTTTATTTTTCAACATACAAAAATATACAACCTTTTAGTTAACAAGCTACTGAATAAATAATAATAATAAAAGAAAATAAATGCCAAAATAAATGAGCAACTAAACAAGCATATTTTTATAATATTTTATGCACTATGAATTAATATTTTATTTTAATAAAATATAAAGGAGTTTTAAAGTGAATTTTAACTGAGCTTATTCAAATTTTAACTTTAGGGTTGTTTGGGATCATTTTTTTTTATTTAAAAAAAAACTTGAAATAAATAAAATAAAAAGTGTTTAGCTATATATTTTTGATTTTATTTATATTTTTTGTAGTCTATTTGTAATTCTAAAAACAACAAAATTAGTTTTCTGCTGTTTTGAAAACACCGGAACTTGCCCATGCCCCCTTCCCTCGAAACCCTCCTTCGACCATGCTCGCCGACGCAGCACTCTCCTTCGGCCTTCGCTCGCCGATTGGGAGCTCGCGACGCTGCACCCTTCTTTTTCAGGGGTCGCTCCCTGACAGGGAGCTCACCAATGCCGCGCCCTCCCTGCCTCGTCTCCCTCGTGAGCCAATGCCCCCTTCCCTCTGACCTTCGCCATTGAAACCCTCCTTCGACCGCGCTCGCCGACGCCGCACTCTCCTTCGGCCTTCGCTCGAGGACTGGGAGCTCGCGACGCCGCACACTTCTCCTTCAGGGTTCGCTCCCCGACAGGGAGCTCACCAACGCCGCGCCCTTCTCCTTTGACCTCCGCCTACCCCGTCCCTGTTTTCGATTGAGGAATCAGGTTAGTCCTTTTTGGGCTTGTTTTCAGTCACAAATTCTGCAGTTAACATTTGAATGGATGAGAATAGTGGACATTTTTCCTTGTGAAGTGGTATCATAGTTGAGGCTTTAATTGAGATGGAGTAGGTTGTGTGGTTTATGGCTCCCATGGATTATTTGGCTTTTATTATTGTTGAGTAGAGTTCAAGAGCTAGTGATTCACATGCAGCAATGAATGTATGGGTTCTATGCGCATGGTTTTTTATGTTGTTTTAGAAATTTTGATTGAGGGTAACAATGGCTAATGAGGATAGCCCTCTTGGGTGGTAGTGTTTTCATAAAAAATGAGAATATTGGGTTTGCTACTACTTCAGCTTGTTATAAAATATGAATTGTAGTTGTCCCTTGCTGATATGCTTAATCTTTTTAACTGAAAATCTGTTTGATTATTTTTGCCCTAATTTTTTCCCTCTTTGATTCAAACACCCTAGCAAGTCTTAATGGTATACGTTTCAGAATCAATCTTATAGTTTTGAAAATTTTAGGGGTAAATACTAGTAGATTAAGAAACAAATTCATTCAACTTTTTCTGTGTTATATTAAACCTCATGAATATATACAACAAGTTTTAAGTATATTTATCTTTTTAGTTTTCCTTCACTACATTAATTTAAGCACTTTTCATTTAAATGAATTTCATGAGAGAAGAGTTATGATAGTCTCAAGGTGAATTATTCTCAAGTTTGCTTCTATTTTATCTTTGCTTTGGGTTTAGATTTCGGATAGATTGAGATCATAAGCTTTCATATGTGAGGTGATAAGCAGCGTAGTTTCTTAACGTCTGAATGCTTCAATTGTTGGTCTTGCTGTCAGATCTTCAGCATTAGCTGAAAACAGAACCCCTTGGTATATTGGACTTTGTAGGTTTCACTCTTCCTCTTATTCCATATATGCTTTTCTAAAACACTAATCTCTTAAACTTATATGCATGATGAATACAAAACTATATTTCCTTTTCTCATAATATGCTAAAGAGGAAAAAGCTTGTAAGACTATTGGATTTAATGCACCATTGGATAAATAACTTGCATTGCCATTCATAAGTTATTATCTATTTTGGTCGAACATATACTTAACCATTGCATTATTGGGCAAGTTTGTCACCTTTGATCCTTATTCACTTTAAGATTTTTTTTAATGCTTTAACAAATAAATGATTTGATCTATGGATTAATGTTCTCATATTCTATATTATGATATAAATGGATTTCTATATGTAAAAACTGGGCAAACATGTTAAATATATAGATGGGGATGTTATTAATTCAAGTTGGATGGTTGAAGATATTATATAAATGAAAATTGACATTTCTTTGTCATGTTTCAAGTTGAACCATGGATAACAATGATGTGATTGAAATAACTAGAGAGGCAGTATGGTCGGATAGAAATGAATAAATCTTTATTTAACTAATGAAGATTGAAGCCATTAAAGAGAATAGGAGAACAACAACTTTCAGTCCATCTACATGTTCACACATTATGCAAGAACTTGAATCATCTATAAAACAAAAATACAAGCAAGAACAACTGAGAAATAAGTTCAAATACACTTAGAACTCGTTGGAGAGAATTTTCTAGTTTAATGAAAGAGACTACAATTGGTTATAACACAACCACGTGTCAAGTGATTGCATTTTAAGATGTATCTGTCAAATTATATAAGTCATTTATTCAATATTATATTTAATCCAAATTTTATGTTTTATTATTAGCACATTTTTGTTAATCATAGTATTCATTTACAAATATATAGGTCAATAGAAGTGCAAAAATAGTTTGGGAAAAAGGATGCCTAATATATGAGTCTCTCTGTCGTATTTATGGCGACACAACTGCAACGAGATCTTTGCAACATCCTTCTTACATAATCCCTTTAGACTGTGAGAAAGAAAATGAGATCGGAGAAAATGAAACAAAACCTATGAAGGAGAAGTATAAAGTAAAATTATTGGTTCAATGTGCAAAGAAAACAACAATTTCAGATGTGATTTCCTTTACAATTCAAGTTTTAAGTGAGACTTCAGAAAGAATGGCTGATATGATGGAAAAGAAATTATGTACCTCAACTGGATCTTTTAACGACAGCTCTGAATTTTAATTGGTTGATTGTATGAAGCTTCTGGACTTAATTGAAGACCTAGATGACATCAACTACTCGAAAGCTTTACACAATTTCCAAGAAGATGAAATATGGATGAAGATGTTCCTTCAAATGCTTGATAGTAGAAGGAAATGTAAAATTATTAACCTGAAATGACTTGTTCATCACCATGAACCCTATAAGCCCTCTTTATCTTATGTGTTTGTGTTTTAAATGTATTATGTTTACTTTTTTTCACTTTCATTATTGTTGTCGAACATTTTATCAGCTTGGGTTATAATTATGATGCTTGTTTGTGATTTCAAAAGCTTGTGATGAATATGTTGATGCTTTACTAATATTCATATGAATTGTTCTACGAGAGATTTACTTTTTTTTCTTGGAAATGAAAAAGAGTATTGTTATTTTATATTTTCAAGATTTCTCATACGAAGTTTATTCCTAGAATTTTTATTTTGTTTGATCTACATTGCCTATCAATTCGTACTATAGGTAAATATTATATAGACCCACTATGAGGTTTCGAAAGTGATGTTGAAGAAGAGCTTGAGCTAGCAATCACTCTTACTTTTGTTGTTGATTATGATGATAAATATTATTTAATAAGAGAGCCATGTCGAATTTATACTCTTCATGATCACGAGTACGTAATTGAAATACTACGAGGACATCCAGCTTGCTGCTTCAAAAATTATAGAATAGAATCTCAAGTGTTTATTAATTTATCTACATTGTTGAAGCATTCAAGTCTTATCAAGGACTCAAAATGGCTCACCGTAGAAGAACAACTTGCAATTTTTATGTTCTTTTGATCGCATAATGAACGTCTAATAGTAGTTGCTGAATGATTTCAACATTCACTGGACACAATCTCACGACATTTTAACAAGACTTTGAATGCAGTTTGTCGCACATAAATTGAGATTATTATTCTATCATATTTTGAGATGATTCCACTTGAGATCTAATAAAATCCAAAGCACTACCCTTTTCTTAAGGAACGTTAAATTCTAGTAATTTAATTTATTTGTTTCTTTTGAGTTATGAATATTAATTTATGTGATTCTTATGAATAGGATTGTATATGTGTGATCGATGGAACACATGTTCCCACACATGTATCTCAGAAAGATCAAATTTCATATTGATTAAAGCATAAAGAGCCAACCAAATATGTTAGGTGTGTATGTGGATTTGACATAATGTTTAGGTACATATTGTCGGGTTAAGAGGGAATAACAAATGATACCAGAATATTTCAAGATTATATTTCAAATCCTCAATTAAAATTTTTTATGACACCTCAAGGTATGTTAATTTTATTTTTATCACATTATGTAATTATTAAATGATATTTATAGTGAAATATGTACATATATGTGTTTTTTTAAAACAAAAAAATATTATCTCGTTGATTCAGAATATGCTAATATGTCAGGCTTCTTAACACCATATAGAGGAACGTATTATTTGTGTGATTACCAAGAGGGCGCTCAACCTCAAAAATAAGAACTTTTTAATTATAGACAATCTTCTTTAAGAAATGTTATTGAGCGATGATTTTGAGTTCTAAAAGCAAGATTTCAAATCCTTAATAGAATGCCTCCCTATGGTTTATGCACACAACATTATATTATTACTGTTTGTTGCATACAACATAATTTTATAAGATCACAATTCAGAAAAGATACATTATTTGAGATGTACGAAAATGAATTTTTATAGTTCACACAGAAAGAGGATCTACATCAACTCTTGCCACACATATTGTATTCAAGTGAATGTTTCACAATCTCAATTGCAGTACAAGACACTATTTCAAGACCGTATTGCTAGAGAACTTTGGAACCACACACACAACTGAATTTACTAATTAGCTTGTAAATTTTTTTATATTTATTTTTTGCAGTGTATCAATGTAATGTTGAATTTATTTTATTTTGGGTGAAACGGTCATTTGTGTAATTACCAGACATAAAAAGTTTTATTTTAGTTGTACTAAAAGCTACTGGTGATTTTTTTAAAAAGTTATTGGTTGATGTTTTTTATTTTTTTCTTTTTACAAATAGATAAATCAAAATAGTATCAATCAAGTTTTCTAGAAACATAAAACATAAAACATAAAACTAAACATAATAAAAGCAAAAAAAAAAAAAACAAAAAAAAAAAACAAAAAGGAACAGAAAGTAATCCCAAACAACCCCGCAAGCTTTAACTGATGTTATTCAAAAGTATTAAATTGAGATTTAATCGAGCTTATTTGCGAGTTATTCGTAAACATTAGATGCTATTGTTCCTCAAGCTTATTAACAATTTTGTTTAATAGCGTTAAATGATATTATTCATGAAAATAAATGGATCAAATAAGGAATTGTTCATGCTTATTCATCTAATAATCGAGCATTCATAGTGATCTTGAATTTTATTCAATTAGCTAATCAAAAGAACATAAACGAGTTCTTACCAAACCGACCTACGAGTTAGATTATAAAACACTTGGTTCATTTGAAGAGCTACTATTGTCTGCCCCGTTACCGGGACTAATCCTATAAACTTTAATGCATGTCTTCACTCTATGATCTCATCACTCGAAACCCTAAAAATAAATCTACATCTATGAAATAAGAAATAAAAGAGAGAAGCTCCTTTGATCCGCGCTTAAGAACATTAAATAAAGCCTTGTTATATAACTAGCTGTAAAAGATGTTATAAAATTTAAATTTCTCCATGGATAATTTAATCTTACAGCTTTCAACGTTTCAAAATATATAGAAATTACTTTTATAATTGCCACTTCTCAAATTTCATAAAATTGAATCCGAAAATCATAAATTTTAGCAACAATTTTCATTTACTCACACATTACAAGCCATTTTTCAACAAATAATGTCAATAAATCCAAATCTGCTCTCCAAAAACTTGAGGAACACACAGAAATCTGTGTACCCATCTCCATTCTCTCTTCATGCACCGCAATCACATCCTTATATGAATCTAATCCAACTCCTTCAAAACTCAACTTGAAGTGAACTCTCTGTAGCTCCCTTGCATCAACAAACCCATATCCATTCTCATGGAAGAGACCGAAAGCCTCCATGGCCTCCTCCAAGCTTGGCTCCTTCTGCTCACAAACAGTGCTACAAAGTATTCTGATTCAAAAACTTCCTTTATTTTCCCAGCTTTATTACAAACTCCAAGCCCCAGCTTCTCCATGAAAAGCTCCACATCTTCTCTTGCAACAATGATCACTGCGTTCACATCAAGCTCTGCTTTTACCTATTCTTTCTTCTTGCTGATCTTCTACTTCGGCTAAGTTTTCCATGAGAAGAAATAAATAGAGATCGTAGTGAGCTTATGAAAAAGAGGGAGATGAGGGGAAGTTCAATGACGAAGAAATAAATGAGGTCTGAGAAGTAATGGGTGGTTGTGAATGTCGTGTCCAGTGTTTTAGAAGATGTTGTGGCCGTCTTTAGGAGGAGAAGAGGAAAGAGAAAGGAAGGGGCTGTATTATGTTTGTGTAGACCAACTCCAAAAAATCGGGACACCTGTGGACTGAGTCAACTGATGGGTTGACTAAGAAGTCCGGTGGGAAGAGAATTTTGATGGGTTTACTCAGAGAAGGCGTTATCTATGGAGAAAATTTTTAAATAGTATTTTTAAAATCGATGTGAATTTTTTTTTTTATAGTCCAAGTAACAACTTTGACGCCGATGTGGCAAAATTGCCCAGTCATCGATGACTTCACGATTTTAGCGGCAAAATCATCGCTAACGTGGCGACTTATAAATATTTATAGAAATCTGTAGAATTGAGTGGTATGTATGTAAACAGGTGTTGATAAAGAGAGATTTATGGTATGTGGGGCAACTACAGGTTATTAATAAGTTGTAGCGAACAACTCGTGATCGGAAGTCGCTAAGCGAAGTTCATTGCAAATAGTTCGACAATCTGTTTGTTTTCTACGTATTGAAAACAACTTTCATTATGCTTTTCTTACGGATAAATAATCTTCTGTTTTTATATTGTAATGTTGTTTGCAACAAAATAGTTCATGCCAGTATATTCAATATTTGAATGCAAATATTCACTGCAGAATATTACAAAATAAAGAAATGTTCTGGCCTACTATAATGAATCTTAGCCTAGAAGTATAGTCGATCCAAGTTGTGCTTGTAAATCCTACTAAATTATCACTAAGCCTATTGATTTACTCTTAAGTTAATTCTACTAAAGCTAATTAAGTCGAGAAAGATCAAGATATGAAAAATATCCTTCCCTTGCAATGAAATAAGTAATGTGTGTACGAATTGAACACTTAGAATTTAGATTGTAGTAAGTGACAAATAAGATTAATCATCTTCTTTACAGTTTGTTTCAAACTTGGTTAGTGTTTCTGCCTATCACCCTAAAAACTCCAATTTGAACCCATCAAAGCATATTTCTCTATCTATTTGTATTGCCCTATTAACTACTTTTTCTTCACCTAATAGTGCAATGTGGTTTCACCTAGTTGTTCAAATCACAGCTCTCTCGAGTCATTATGGGTTACAACAAGTTTTAATATATTATTTGGCCAGAATGATAAGTAAATTAAGTACAAAGTAAAACCACCACTTTAATGAATAAAAGCTTATTCTAAATGTAACCAAATACCTACACATATTATTAATTCATCACAAGAGAAAGGTATAAAGGATCTACGCACACTGCATGAAGAAACACTAAAATTCATCATCTTATAATAAAGAAAATTCATACAAAAATGAGTCCACAACTAATACAAGACAATGCAGAATGACACACTTAACTTTCTCCCTAAGAAAAGAAGTGAAGACTCCTTCCCAAGTGATCTCCAAATGTTTCTTGCACTGCTAGCAGTAATCCCTTACAACATTCTCTCAAATCTCTCTAAGGAAATGCAGAAAAATGTAATACCTAACTCTAAACTCTCCTTTCTACACCCTTAAACTTTCTCCAAGACATCCCAAATGATCATATCCTCATTTGAACTTCTTCTCCTTCTTCTTAACTTCCAAATTTGTACATAACAAACTGCAGAAACCTTCTTGAAACGTTTTGGCGCCTAGGAGACCAGTCTGCAACGCCTAGGTGGCACCTTCTCGGGTTGTTGGGGGATCTCTAGCGCCTAGGCGTCCTTCTGCGGTGCCAAGCTGCAATGAGATATTACCTAGGCGCCCAAAAAGTGGCACCAAGGCGCCAATCTGCCAGCAATCCCATTTGCCTTAATTGTCCATGTATCACTTCTATTTGTTCCAATTGTCCTACATGTTATATCTGTAACAAAACATAGAAATGTATTTATTTAAAGAGTAATTTCATTCAAAATTAAGTGTTAAATATAAAGGAAATGTAACATGCTACAAGACATCAAAATTTCTAAAAATTAAACGTTATTTATCCTCAAGTAACACTACAATTTTAAAAACCAAAATTATTGATTTTAGGTAATGGGTTTCTTTAGTATTTCTTACATTTTTGCCTCGGGAATGTCATAGTGCAACCTAAGGGAAATCATACATACAGCACGACAAAAATCTACTCACAGCGCACAAAGAAAATACTAAAATTCATCATCTTATAATAAAGCATATTCGTACAAAATAAGTTCACAACTAATATAAGACAACGTTGAATGAAACACTTAAAATTCTCTCTAAGAAAAGAACTAAAAACTCCTCCCCAATTGATCTCCAAATGTTCTTTGCACTACTACAGTAATCACTTACAATATTCTCTCAAATCTCTCCGAGGAAATGCAAAAAATATAAAACCTAACTCTAAACTTTCCTTTTCTGCACCCTTAGGCTTTCTCCAAGACTTCCCAAGTGATCCTTTACCCGTTTAAAATGCTTCTCTTGCTTCTTAACTTCCAAATTTGTACATAACTAACTGCAGAAACTACCCTGGACCGTTTTGGCGCCTAGGTGCCCAGTCTGCGACACCTAGGCGCCATCTTCTCAAGTTGCTAGGAGATCTCTGGTGCCTAGGCACCTGTCTGCGACGCCAAGACACTATGGGGCAACGCCTTGGTGTCCAGAAAGTGGTGCCTAGTGATGCGCCCCGAGCGTGTGCTATTTTTTTGCTTGTTTTATGTTTGTAAGTACCAGCACACATTAGATGTTCTACGCAAGTATGCGTATCGTTCAAGTAATACATGGCTCTAATGGAGTCTCGTTTATCGATCCCACAGGGAAGCGAGGTAAGAGGTCTTTAGTAAAATTCTAGTATACTACTATCAGACCTTACTTTAGAAGATCAATTTAAATGTTTTTTCTAACTAAAACTCTAAAAGATCGGTCTTAAGTTTAAAATAACTAATACTACTCCTAAAGGAAAATATTAATTCTAAAGATAACCATTTCTAGATGAATCTGTTTGGTGAATTTTGAGATAATAAAATCTACTATTCTTATGTAGTGAATTGGATAATCTAAAGAAATGAGATACAGTAAATATTGTATGTGCCAAATAGCAGCAATTATATTCTTTACCCTCTTTCGAGTGCATAAAGAATATTGGCTAATCTTAGGTTTAGTCCCTAAATCCGTGGTTAGGCTGGGAGGATACTGGCTCTCACTCCACGCACTCCCACTTCCCTTCGCCTGAAGGCTAACTCTCGTATTAGTTTCCAAATCTACAATTCTACTCCTATTCTAAGATCTCTAAACATTCTT
Source organism: Papilionanthe hookeriana x Papilionanthe teres (assembly GCA_022702705.1). Taxonomy (NCBI): domain Eukaryota; kingdom Viridiplantae; phylum Streptophyta; class Magnoliopsida; order Asparagales; family Orchidaceae; genus Papilionanthe; species Papilionanthe hookeriana x Papilionanthe teres. Next base: position 62,899,530 of record CM040425.1, on the reverse strand, counting down.
CACATTTTTCCTAATTTCTACACCCTTTTTTGGCTTTAAATTCACTTTAAAATAGTGTAAGGACAAATTTCCCAAGAGGAGCTTCAAGAAACCTTCCAAAAAGTATCCAGATTCAATGTATCTCAGTCATAACCGCCCAAAATCGCGTCCATACTTTCTCGAGCGCCGTTGGAACTGAATAAGGCACCCTCGGTGTTGAATAAGGCGCCGTCGGTGCCATATTCTCTTCCTTATCTAGATTTGGGCGCCTTTGGCGCCGGTCTGCGCAGCGCCACCATTTCGCTCCGTTTGGCTCCATTTCGTCCATTTTCAGTTGCGTTACGTTCTTAACATCTTCACATGCAAGATTAACATAAAAATAACCTTTCTTTAAAGTGTAATTTCATTCAAAAATATGTAAGAAGTGTAATTTCATTCAAAAATATGTAAGAAGTGTAAAAGAGATTAAACATAAAAGACTTATCAAAATGTGTCAAGCCAAAATTTACTCTCTTGCTCGTTTTTGCTCCAAATTGCACCGTTTTTGCTTCTTTTTCTCCAAGAGTATATTTATTGTACCAAAATACATTCTTTTAAAGTGCAATACTATTAAAATTAAGCATAAAATGTATATGTAAAATCAAGCATTTTTTAGGCTTTTCAACTCCTCCAAACTTAACTGTTACTTGTCATCAAGTAACACTATAACTTTAAAAACCAATTATGTTGATTTGTGGTTGTGAGTTTCAATATAGTTTCCTATAATTTTATCTCATAAATATTATAGTGTAACATAGGAGAAAGTCTAGCAAATCAATCTTGGACTAAAGTGTAAGAGTATCTCATATTCAACTTAGGAATCTTGATTTTTTATTTACTTCAAAAGTTATTAAAACTTGTCAAACTAAAGATTCATAGAAAGTATAAAAATAGAATTTAAACACCTTATTTATACTTATTTGACTAATACCTTTTGAAATAAGAATACGCTAAGGGTTGTTTTTAAGTCTTTTCATTTAAAAAGATCCAAGTGAAACCAATTTTTTGTTAGGCTTCTCATCATGCTTCTCCTCACATATTTTCCTTTCACCTTTTTTTTTCTTTTTTTTCCTTTCGGGATCATTTTCAATCCCCTTTTTTATGGTAAGATTGCTATATCTGGATAGGCCTTTAATGATTTTGAATTTCACTATCTTCTTTCTAAAGTCCAAAACTCAAAACTTTCCCTCACTTTTTAAAATAAAAGTATTAGTTTTAAAAATGTTTCAATAAAAGCCCAATTCTTAATAAATATAAATCTAAGAATCTTAGCTTTTCAAATATTCAACTCTTTTCTACCATAAATAGCAAAATCATATTTCTAAAGTTTCCTACAAAATATCTTAACTCTATAATAGTTTCTTCATATAGGATTTCAACTAAGTTATTTTTCTAGCATTCTTAAATTCAAAATTATAGTAACCTAAAGGTAACACCACATACCATAAGTCATTTTAAAAGTGATATTAAATTAAATATTGGCTACTGAGGATAAATAAAGTTAGGGCTTGAAAGATATTTTTCTTTCTCCCCCCCCCCAAACTTGAATTTTTAAATAATTTGCAATTAATTTCATAAAATGTAGCAGGAAGAAAAAGTAATTGAATTTAATAGCCACTACAACATCCTATCAAATTCATCTACATGCATAATCACGATAGAATGACTGCAGGAAAAATTAAAGCTAGCCTAAATCATGCTTGCAATAATATTAAACTAAAAAGAAATATACTCACTTTAAAACTTATTTTTCTTCCTACCCCAAAATTTGATTTTTAACATATATAAAATTTAGTACAAATAATATAAGTAGGAAGAAAAATAGTTCAGAAATTCTATCCACCACAAATGTCTATCAAAACCTCTACAAGTATTCATCAGGACAGAACAATATGCAGCAAAAAGTAAATCTAAACTAATCATGTCAGAATGAAATTGACTAATCAAAAGTCTAACTAGCATAGCAGGTATCAGCATAGGAATATAAAAATGTTCTTCAAGTCCTATATAAAGTTGTAACACAAAAACAAGCACACATAATAAATGAGGTTAATTCTTCCATTAACTTTTCTAATCTCATTAACTTACTTCCAAATTCTAACTGAATCACTACACTAATAAATTAGGTACATTTAAAAATGATTTTATAGATTATAATCCCAAATAAAAGATTATCCTTGATATATTGGCTCACGTGCACCAATCTTAGGTATCATCTAATCCCCTTAATTAAGCACCTCTAACAGTTAATCATAGTGTAAATCATTCATATGTTATTCATCGAATATGTTTATGACTCCTAACAAATGAAATCAAAATCAGAGAAAGGAAGAAACAAAATTGAGATGGATTTGTCACAGTTCAAATTCATAATGTCTCTTATAAAACTCAAGTCCGAGTGAGATCTAAGTCATAGTGGATTCATCAATCAAACTACTACAAGAGAACATACAAGTCTAACCATAATAAGAAGTTAAGGAATCACCTCCCACATGACACACAAAGATCAAATCAAACCACTAACAATACAAACATCTACCAATCAACAATCAAACTGATCAATCCATAATGACACATAAAGATCAAGTCAAACCACTAACAATTGTCGGCATATTTTTAGGTTAAGTGTTTTGAAAAGGGGGTCGCCTACAGAAATTGTCGGCGAATTTTAAATTTTAAATTTTAAATTTAATTTATATAATTTGGAAAGTAGCATTTGATTTTGAAAATAATTTGAAGTTTGAAAATTTTAAGATATGAAATCAAACCGATCTCACATCCCGAATAGTTTATATAAACGAGCACCACACCACAAACCATGTATCTATCCCGAAGAAAAGACACTGCTCGATGATGGGGCTCGATTAAATAAACTAGAAGATTTGTGACATCCGTTTGGTATGCGAACCAATTTTATAAGCCGACAAGTTCCTCTCGCTTAATATAAAGAAATTAAGCAGGGTTTATATTATCTGGGTTCTTAAAGTTCCCTATAAGGGCAAGCCCCTATAGTTAATTACATCCTAAGTGACGGGAATCACTTAAGAAAACTCTCGATAATGATTAGTGGTTTTGCTCTCAAGAATTTCAAAGTTTAAGGTTTCAAATGAATTGGATTTTGGAAATTTCAATAGGGAATAGCTCAAATTTGGAACAGTTGTTTTGAGAATCCAATGGAAAGAAAAGTAGGAGAAGCTGAGGATCCAAGAAGAATCTTGGCAACTCTCAAATTATCCTATTGTTTGACTTCAATTTGGGAATTTATTTAACGTTGTAATCCTGCCAATTTTAATTAATTAGAACTTATATTTGTACGACATGATCATACAAATAGCCTCGAAGATGTGAGGGTTTATGTCGTACCAAACGACTACCTCGGAATCCTAAGACCGGTTAGGGCTTAATTTACATAATATGATTATGAAAATGCCTAACACAAAGTTGAGGATTTATGTTGCACTAGGCAAACTACCTGGAAATCCTATGGTTTGGTTGTTTAATTCTAAGAATGGTTTTGCTGATGTCGATCCAAGTTTTTCTGACGACGATGGCCGTGCTGCCCATCGTGCTCCAAGCTCCTTATCGTTGCGAGAGGTTTAGTTTTAGAAGGTGAAAATCAGGGGATGAGAAAAGTGTCTTGGTTTAAAGAAATCTTAAAGTCCAAATTTCTTTAGTGTTTTAATTAAAACAAATCTTAAAGTTGATTAAATAGAACCGATTAAGATCCCACGGTTCCGTCATCCCAGCACCGTTATTTTCATCGAATTCACTTAGTCTAGATGAATTTGCTAAACTCAATCGAATGAGTTCCACACTTTCATTTAGACAATG